>JAJEKV010000056.1:2547329-3747329 GCA_021234155.1 Isoetes taiwanensis
CTTTTAATAGTGCAGCTCCACAGGTTCATTACCGTAATGCCTCATCTATGTCCCAAGGAAAATTCGTTGCTGCCAACACCATAACAGTCTTCTTTTCACCATCATCATTTGTGCTGCTATTATTAACACCATCAATTTGCACAAGCAGCTCAGATTTTACACGTCTCGAAGACTCGTGCTCTCCAGATGCACTGTTAGTGAAATAATTACAAAAATCGGAACAAGCCAAAAAGGTTTATAGTTACCATAAACATATGCAATGCATGCACTCAGTAAAAACAAGCATAAATCTGCACAACGAATATTGACAAAAGAAAGCACGGGTAAAGAGAGAAAGGTAACATGTGCCAGGGCATCTTACCCTCGGGCGTTGCACAGAGAGTCTATCTCGTCAATAAAAATTGTGCTTGGGGCATATGCTCTTGCCAGATCAAACAAACAGCGAACCATGCGCTCACTCTCACCACGCCATTTTGATGCCAATGTGGCAGAGGATACATTAAAAAAGGTAGTTCCACATTCCGTGGCAACAGCCTTTGCAAGAAGAGTTTTACCTGTCCCTGGAGGGCCAAACATGAGAACCCCTTTCCATGGCCTTCGAATACCCTACACAATTGATGAAAGATATTGGAAATCACTTCAAAATATACCCTTCATGCTCCACTTAATCTGGCATGCACAGACAGCATGGCCCTGTGATGCAGCTAAATGTTCTCTGTACTAAGCTCTAGCAAGCATGCATGATATCCCAACTGCTCTTGATATTGTTCCTTCTAATAACAAAAGGATCCACACAAAACAAGCAACAACTATTGGACAGGCAGATACCTGGAAGTATTCGGGCATCCAAAGAGGCAAAACAACGGCTTCTTCAAGAAGCCGCTTGGCCTCTGTTAATCCTGCAATATCTTCCCATCGAACACCAGGACTGTTCTCCAACACATCCCTCTCCAACATTGCTGCTAATTCTTGATCTGGACCCTCGTACCGACCTTTCCGCGTTTTCCCCCCATCATCCTCTTCTCCGCTCTAAAATTAATCACTTCATTTTGTTAGAAAAGCTATGCAGAAAGTTCTTTCCAGAAAAACGGCCAATGCAATCAAGATTCTAAAAATAAACACAATCGATTTCACATTAAAACAAGACCACGGCCTGCTTCATTCATTACAACAATACAAGAATAAGATACTGATCCTTTTCTTGTTGTTGATAATTGTTAACACGCTAGGACTACCAACTGGTCCAGGCATAATTTCAGAACATTACAAAAATGTTACACATGATAATCAATAAGTAGCAATACTAAAAGAACATGCCAGATTTGCTTCCACATCTATGGTGCTACACTCAGACATAAAACAATGGCAAAGCTATGATGCTCTCTTATTAGACAAAACTGGTATTTGAGACAGAGTAATTAGTAGAAACTCCTGAAAACATAAGGTACGCAAACGGCAATTTGGCAATGGAATGTGTATTAATCTGCGGAACATGAGGCTTGCAAATGGTAATCTGGCAACTCTATGTTAGCAATGTGAGTCTTAAAGGGACATACCAGGGACTCCCTTTTACTTGGTGTCGTTCTCCCATTGCTGACACTTTTCCTTGCACCTTGACTAGAACCTGTCCTTGCAGCTGATCCAGTTGCAGATTTTGTGGCTCCCGAAGAACCTGTTTTTGCCGTCCTCCCAACTCCTGAGCCAACTCTGGTTGAATCCCCAGGTTTCCGCCAAGGACCTGGATCTTGCATAGACCTCCTTGCTACTTGGCCAGCTTTTGTGGGCCTTCTGCTTCCATATTGCTCTCTAACATCTCTGGAAGGTGGCCTCCACACATCTGGATCGTCAGAAAAACTCCCTGGATGTTGAGAGTAATCGTCATTTGGCAGAAATGCAAGTGACGCCTTTGATGTTATTCTAGGGGAACTGCAATGTCCAGGTACTTCTTTGAATGCCTGCTTTTCAACATCTAATTGCTTAATTATTTCAACTTCATCTGCCAAATCCTTCTTGCATTTAAGCCATTTTGCACGAACTTGTGTGTCTTCAACAGTATTTAGATGCCTGTTAGGCATAATAGATCCTCGTATAAGAACGAACATAATCGGAAAAGAAAACACTAGAAACATTTGCCCTCATAAATCATGAAAATATATACCCAATTAAGCATATACTGAGAAAGGCACTTACTTGTTTATTTGTGCAATAGCCCCATCATAAAAAATCACTGAAGTATCATATAACCCTTCTAATGCATACTCCCTTGCCAATTTGAGATGCTCTTGTAACCCGGCGATTGCACCCACCATGTTTGACCCTGTTCCCCACCTTGTCTACGCTGCCGCCTCATTAAGCAGCCAAAAAGACAGCACTAACACGGCACATTTCAATCAGCCCAAAACAGTGCTGCTCCAATGCCGATTAAAACCCTAAATAATGCCGGGAAAGAAAACACATTGAATACATGAAAGCCTTGCGCTAGCTAAGTTGGTGAAAGAGAACTAGAGAAATGAAGATGCGTCCTGTGGCCATAGCCAAAAGAGGGATCTGACGAAGAGAGATGAACGTGGCGTGGCCAAAGTGTATTTTTTCTCAGATGAGATTCAAAAATGCATTTTGCTATATTTACATTGGGTACTCGTTAAGGACAGCGGGACGCTTGAAAAACATTAAGGATACCCTAACGTCCCCTAACAATTTTAGCATCCAATGGTCATGATAAATTAATCAATTTATTATTCACGCCATTTGAGGGACCCCAGGTCCATATAGCAAACAGTACAAGGGGTCGTTTAGGCAATAATATAGTCCTAAAGAACTCTAAAATGAAAACATTATAACGTAAACATCCCAGAGCTTTCAAACAATGACATAATCTTTCCTTGAAAATAAATCCCAATTTGGCTGGTTGTACACTGAATAGGTCTTGGAGCTTATCAGCATTAATACCAAAGGTCTCCCAAATATGCTCGTATGATGGGCAAAAGAGCAAACATGGGCCTTCCTGTGGTTTCGTCAAGCAGCATGGACATAGCCGATCTTCGCGAGCTAAGCCTTGCCATCTCCCAGTTTCTATGGCAAGGTGATGGGAGGAGAGCCACGTCCTGTTTTCTCAAGTTTGGTCTTATCTCTTGTCTGAGATATGGTTGCTCGCCATAGATATCAAAGCTATTTATTTCCTTTTTATAGAAGGCCGCTTTCGCACTATTTTCACAATCTTCACAAAACTTGGCAATTGCTTTTGCCGATACAAAATGTTTGTAGCTCATCCCATTTATGAGGCCAGCTGCCCGGCAGTATACCCCATTTATTTGCCCATTTGCTTACTACAATATACCATCCATTTAGTTTTCCTTGAGAGAGACGCCCTTGGATCAATGTTTGTGGTTCTATTCAGATAGTGTAATGTTTGGCAGAGTGCATCAATCTCAATTGGGATTGTTCCTGTTTCAGCCAAGGGCATGATATATGGTGTTTGAGCTTTGGCTCCAAATTCTTCAATATAACATCCAACACATAACTACCAGTAACATTAATTAACACAACCATTACATCCCGCATTTTTAACTCCTCGTTTGTGGGGTATGCCCGTACAAGTTTTTATATACTGTATATTGAGGTTTGCAAAATACTATAAGGTTTGAGGGGATATACTTAATGGTGTTGATTTTGTACATGTATTGTAAGTTATTAGGGGCTCTCGCTGCCCTACGTAACCCCCCTGTGAATATGCACCTAAACCAAAGGGGTTTTCAGGGGGATTTTAATTTAAAAATGCTGGATATAATGGTTGTATTAATTAATGTTAATGGTAGTTCTGTGTTGGATGTTATATTGAAAAAAAAATTGGCCCTTCGATTGTAATGAACCTAGCTAGTAATGGATTTTTTTTAATCAACTCATCCAATAGTAGGGATAATTAAAGATATAGGATATGTAATATTATGGTTTCAAGGAAAAAACAATTTAAGTAGTTAAAATGAAATGCATGCAAACGTAGTTTCATGCAAACTAGATGCAAACTAGAGATTTCATGCATGCAAACTGAGGATTGGAAACTATATAAGTGAGTAGTTAATCAATGGAAGGGGGAATCAAGGAAGGAGGGAAGCTGGAAGGAAGAATTTGTTGCAGAGTGAGCTTATAAGCAGTGAGTACATAAAGAGTCTTTGGCATTAAATTCTGATTGAATGGTTCACATGAATGGGTGCCTGCTTCCATGGTTGTGTCTTGGTAGCGGTTTTACTTGCTTAGATAGACTCTATTTTGCAGACAGCTTACATAAGTAAATCTGGATTGGGTTAGCGTGTGCTACAAATTGCTGCTCCTTATACTGCTATGAAGAATCATTCCCGGTTTCTTGGCCCGTTAGGTTCGTTCAGTCTTTTAGAAATAAACTTCATTGTTCTGCAGTCAGGCTTGGAGCGGTAAAAGGACGGAGTCAATGGCTTTCTTGTGTTGATCCCCATAGTTCCGAACCTTTCCTTATCAATCCTATAAATATATTCGTTCTGTAGGTCTGTATTTTGCATGCTGTCATAGAATCCAATCCGGATTTTCCAACTTCATTGTTCTTCCTTTTTCTGTGGTTCATAATCAATCTATGCGATGAGGCCTGGAGCTGCGACATCTCTGCATTAATCCTTCGAATCTCCTTGTTAATGATCCGGCCTCTCTGTCGCCCAGTTACAGTCGAATGCTTGCTGTGTGGCCCTGTTGGTCACAGACAGAGCATAATATAATCTTAAGTCGTCATTTCTTTTAATAATTGCATGCTAGTCTGATGGTTGTGGCTTTGGTCTTGTATGGTTTGGTCTTGGGTTCAATTTCGAGTTTTGCATATTTGTTTGTGGCAAGTTTCCCTTTTATTTCATTACCACGTGTCCATTAGCCTTCAAATATATTCCCAAGCTTGAGCTTTTGTTCTAGCCTTTGCAACTTTTCCACATTTTGACACTTGGTTGAACCAAAGTTACAAGTTATCCGTTTTTTTAATGCTAGATCATTACGTCAATTTCTCCTAGTGAAGCATGTTGTTTTGCCATGTTATTATCTTGCATTTAGGGAAGGTTGAGGTGGAGCTAGCCGAGTTATGGAGTTACTTAGAATAGAATAGAATAGAATAGATTTTTTAGCGTCCACGGAGCTAGCTTCCAAAATTTTGATGTCGGTGGAGCTAATCACGACAGTTTCAGTTCCACTCAGCACCACTTCCAAATGTGTATGTGGCTTTAGATAGACAGGGACTGCCGAAGCTCTATCATCTCTAGTTCTAAACACACACGAGAACATTTGCCCACAATCCATTCAAATATTTTAAATTAAAAAAGTACAACACATATCATAGAATTTTTTTTACTTATATTGACTTTCAAAGAGTTTTACAAGATTCATTTATGAAAATACTTGTCGAGCATTTTCATGCAGTTGCGCGACTCTTCAGAATCCCACATGTTCCACATTTGATGTTCCTTCACATAAGCTGGCACACTTTCTGCAGCCAGAAGTCTTTCCAGCCATGGTTGGAGTTGCTCCAAAAGGAAATTGGAATCCAACCTGTCGGGAGCAAAACTATTTGGACATATCATTGTGTTCGGCTGGTTGGCAGAACCCTTATATCTGTTGTCATCTATCAACAATGTGTTTTTCACTTGGTATTTCCAGTATTTCTGGTACACCTTGGACAGATCCTTAAGGAAAATTGGCCTATTAACCACTTTTAATTTTGTGTTGGTGCAGTCATCCTGATTCCAAATAAAAAGAAATCTGCCCTTATATTCCTGCAGCAACTTTCTCATCAACAAGTCAACATTACTCTTAGCCATGCTGGACCACAATGCAATCTCAAATTTTGATGTACACCATTCTAAGAACTCCTGTAATCCAGGTCTGGAAACTGCTGCCTTCCGAAGGTTCAATTTCTGGAGGGTCACTTCTGGCTCGGCCGATGCAGGGATCCTCTCTTTCAAGTCATAAAACTTGCCTAAAACCCCTAAAATCCAGAACAAGGAGAATTTCAGTTAACCTCTTGATTTTTCTTAGTTGAGGTTGTATTGGACTTGTTGAGCAGTCTGCATCTTGTCCAGGATCCAGGGTTTCTTTGTCAACTTCATCACCTGCATCCGCATTTGGCTCATGTTCAGCACCAAAACTTTGTTCTGGTGAAGGATCCCGTGCAGAATGAATCTCAAGGGAATTAATTTCCCCCCCTAAAACAGATGCACTAGGAATCTCTTCGTGATGGCTTCCAATTGCAGTAGCATTTATCTCTGTAACATAATTGAAATGAGGAAGACCACAGAAAAATACAAAAAAATAAATCATGTATGTGGCATCGGTACTTACTTGATATGACTGCATTCAGTTCACTATTCAAATTTTGTTTTGCAGTCTCCACGCTATCAGCAGCTGGGATTGACTTAGAAGTATCAAATGGGGTGAATTCTAGGTACACCCGGGAGGTATCTTGCAGTCTCATAACTGATCGAGGCGTGGATAACTGTTGGATATCCTTGGTCTCAAATTTCTGCAATTCTGCAAATACTAAGTCAGTAGACCTGTGACAACATCAGTAAACATTAGTTACGGTACTTAATTGTGTCTATTGGTTCTTGTGGTACTATTCAAACACCAAAAGCCAAAGGCCATGTCTCAGTCATAATGTGGGCACAACTGGGGCTGCAACAGGTTCTAGAGTGGCTGCAAAATAAATTCAAAATTAATAGAGTCTTTAGACGAGGGTTAGAGATGATAATATTTGCCTCAAATGGTGTGATAGACATGGAATGTGATACTGGTGACTGCATTCTGCTATCACAACTGGCAACATTTTACCCTCCCATTTCAGACAACGTCCACAAAATGGACAACCTTCATCACCCTCTTCTTCTGCCTCAGGAAGCATTGGAAGTGCAGGATCTAAAGGAGTGTCATGACCACTACGCTCAGAAAAAATCTCAAATCTTTGCATTCGAGGTTGCAGCTCCAGCAGTAAGTCTTCACATGCCTTTAGCTCAATTTCAGTTTCTGCTAGTTCCTTATTTAATTGATTCAGCCCAGGAACACTGTGACGCTCCCTGAATATATACGACCCTCGGACGTATACATACGGGGACTTTCCCCTCCCATGGCGATCATCTCACCATGAACAGGGCCCTCCGTCTATTTCGGGCCATCTATGAAATGAGGCCCGAAGAAGGACACGAAGGGGTCATTCGGCCCACGCCTTCAATGGGACTCCTACGTCGCGGAAGCATGAATACAAGGGTTAGCACACAAAGACGAATATACATAAATAACCACCACGGGGGTGGCACATCCATCCAAAATACCAACGCATAGAATATGCATCTAATCCTAAGAAAACACCCAAACCCCGTGTTCTACCCCGCTCGGACTCCCGTGGGGATCGACCGACAGGCCCGGGCCTCAAGAGATCAGCAGACCGAAGTCTTGGCATGGCGCTATCGGGCGAGAACATTGGCTAGGGTTGTCCACTCCATCCGCCCCTCCCCGTGCACACTTTGCGTGATGGGTCAATTCATGCTATGGCTTCGCTTATAGCCTTCCTGAGACGCACTCGGGGCATCACCCTCCTCGAGCCTACTCCGTGTTCATGACGCCTGGTCCGATGAGGCAGGCGGGGGAGGCGTCCCCTTCCGAATCACAGTGGTTCCATGGGTGAGCTAGAGAATACGCGCCGCATCACACCCCCCGATCCGCATGCATCGAGACTTACTCACCCTAAATCTACTCAAAGTGCATGGTGCTCCATACGGATCACACCACTACACCTGTGGAGTGTCGGACCCATACCCGCCCCTCAACGTGGACCGGCCATCGCCTAGCCCATCAGGGAGTCTCAGGGGAGCCTTGTATGCTCATGCAAGACCCCACCCCTCATGTCACCACTGTGTTCCTTGTCCGGTGCTAAGCCGCACCATAGCATCTAGGACCCGTGGGTTCTTGTGCACAAAGCCGCAAGTAATGGGACTTTACAGTGGCCTATCTAGGAGCATACTACTGCACACGGCCTCGTAGGCCTCTACCCCCCGTAATCCCCCCGCTTTGAGTCGATCAAACAAAGAATTAACAATCCATCCTTTCGTAGTAAGAACCAAAATTGAATATAAAGAGAACTTGTTTGTACAAACAAGGGTTAGTTTCTATGACTGAATTACAAAAAGAACAGAGAAAGACGGACACAACCAAGTGTTAACTAGAATTCACATAGCCACCTACCTGAATTCTGGCTGGACTCATTCCCATGGGGCCTCCATCTCCTCGGCGGTTGAAGATTCACCGTGGGCTTCACAGGGGACGATCGGGTATGGCGGTTCTCTACCGGTGGTTGATGGCGCCGCCTCCCGGCCTTCCTTGGTCGATCTTGAGTCAATCCTGTGGATAGGGGTCAAGTTGGCATCCAAACTTGGCAATCCCCATGCTACCCAATCGACAAGGGCAGGTGGCGCCTTCCCAATTGGTAATTATCCTAATTTCCTAGGTTATAGGTTATTATTAATAATGTGTTAAATTAGCATAGCTAATTTAATCCTTTGTAAGGTTGCAATTAAGTTCCCATACCCCCATGGTAGCGTACCTTTAGGGAGTGACGTGCTTGTATTTGTAATGTGTCCCGTATAGTAGACCGTATAAATACGCGGAACGCCACATTCTCCCTCCTAAAAAAATAATGTCGTCCTCAAAGATTAGGGTTAGGTAATTGAATACATATACGTAAAGCAATCAATTAGAGAATGAAGTTAAGAATATAACATTAATACGCTGAGATTATAGTAATTTGGACAAGAATACATTGAAGTTAAAATATCAAAGTACAAGCACCGTGGTGCTCGATACAAACTTATGATCAAAGGAGTTTAGGACCGAGTCCCATTTAAAACATTCTCGACAACAAAATTCATACATGTAGACAAAACCAATACGGGACAAGTTGGGTCATCAGAACCCTCTATACAAGGCAGTGTGACGACTTGTTCATTGGCCCCGCATTTAAGCATATACCCGTAGGTTAATAATATGATTAAGTTGTGGTTGCAGGGACCACCCCCAGAAATAAAAAAGAAAAAAAATATCTAGAAGGGAATCTATCATGTGTACGGCTTGCAATTCCTCTTATAGCCGAATCTAACGCAGCCTATTTACTAGATGCCTTCCTAGCAATTCATGGTCATGTCAACATCAACAATACACCACGCCCTAGAGAACACGGGCGATCTCATCATCGGTTATTACTATCATATACGATCGCCTACCCCTCTAAAACATGATTCTCTACCAATCAAGCCTTCAAGCTTACCACGGAGCGGGGTTGATAGCATCGTTGATGGTGCGGCCTTGAGATTCCCGCATGAAGTCCGGATAGTGCTTCTCAAGGTCTATCTTCATCACCCGTAGCATCTTCAACCGTAAGTGCTTCCACTTGACCAAGTATTGCAACATTTGAGTCCTTCCGTCCGCTTTGTAAGCTCGATCAAGAAGAGCTTCGCACTATTTCCAGCTGCTCTTCACCATTTCTAGGAGGGTAGGGGTATCCAAAACCTCCTCGGATCGTGGGTGTGTTGCTTCGTAAGACTCACGTGAAAGACCTTGGGATCTTCAAGCGGGGTGGCAAGTCCAAGCGATATGCTTGTTCTCCTACACGCTCAAGAATCCCGAATGGCCCAGCCCATCCGGGTGCCAACTTCTTACAGCTACCAATTTTAAGCTTGGCTTGTTTTACTTTGATCTTAAGCCAAACCGATTCGGCCCACTGAAGATTCGTGGGGTTCGGTGCTTATCCGCTAAACTCTTTCCTCGACGATCAAAGTCACCAATAAGTAACCCCCAACTTCTTCCACCAAGGCCCGCATTTCTAAAAGGAGTTGTTGAGAGACCTCCACTTTAGAAACAGATTATGCCATGTGTCCGAGTAAGACATTGATAGCCATAATTTATCATGAAGGGAGACATTCTAGAAGACTCCCCGCTTTGTAATGTTGTAGGCTTAATTCCACCGTAAAAATATAATCCGCCCATTGTGACTTTTTTACTCCATACATAGCTTCTTAGCATATCTTCGATAATACGATTGACACGCTCGCTTGACCATCCGTCTGAGGATGGTAGGTCGACTCATGGCAAGCTTGGTCCGATGGTGGCGAAGAAATCCTTCCGTAATGCAATCGACAAACTTAGGATCCCTATCCGACACAATTACTCTCGCACCCCGTGCAACCTGAAAATTTCTTTTGCAAAGAGCAAGGCGGTGTCGAAGGTATCCGCGGGTGCGACATGGCGGGAAGTGAGCCATCTTTGATAATTTGTCGACCACGACCATTAGGGCATCATACCCACGCGAGAGTACGCGGAAGCCCCACAATGAAATCCATGGTTATGACTTCCACTTGGCGCTGGGCACATCCAAAGGTTGCAACTCCCCTGAACTCTTAATTGCTCAGCCTTGGTTTGTTGACAAACCCGACAATCGCTTGATGTACCTAGCAATATCCCTCTTCATGGAAGGCCAAAAATAGCCGGAGCGGATCTTAAAGTAAGTTTTCATAAAACCCGCATGTCCCGCTATAGGGCTGTTGTGTGTCATGGAGAATCAGCTTCGCACCCTCAAGTCACTGAACACACAACTTATCTTTGTAATATAATAAATTGCCCTCCTTCTTATATGAACTAATGCTTCCCCCGCTCTCTATCTCATCGGGCTTCCTTACCCAAGCTTTCCCAAATATTACGTATTCGGATCCGTGACCAAGGTCTGTTTCTATTTGCTTCCCAAACTCACCGGGTGAGTGTGGAAATGGCATTACAATGGGTGCGGGTTATGAAGGGATGACGTGACAAAGCATCCGCGAACTACATTGTGCTTCCCTCGTTTTATATACAATCCAAGTCATATTCCTCGAGGAATTCCATCCATCCATACCGGGAGATTCAGATTTGGTCGGGTGGATAAATAACTGAGACTCGATGATCCGTGATCAAATTGAAATCTTCTACCAAGAAGGTAGTGTCTCCAAATACGAGAGCACGAACAACCGCCAAAGAATTCCTCTGGTCATGGGTAGGGTATCGCTCGCATCGCTCATCTTCTTTGAATCGTAAGCAACAACTCTCCCTCCTCGCATTAGAACTCCACCAAGAGCTATCTTACTAGCGCTTGGCTACCGATTTATCCTTTTCGTGATCGTGCAAGGTAAGGACTGTGTGCGATGTTAAGGCATCTTTGAGCTTCGAAGCCGACTTGGACTTTTGTTTTCCAATGTTCCATCCAATCCTTTACTTTTTCATGCCTTGTGAGATTAGTAAGAGGTGCGGCAATTGTTGCAAAATCCTTAACAAATTTCCGATAATATCCTCGAGTCCCAAGAAACTCCGGACCTCACGAAACATTAGCCGGAATGGGCCAATCCTTTACCGCTTCTATCTTAGCCGGGTCTGTAGCAATTCCTTCACGAGATAATATGTCCCAAATAGTCTACCCTGAGTGGCTTAACTTGCATTTAGAGAACTTGGCAAAGAGTCGATGGCTTTTAGCTTTTGCAAAGCTAATCAAGATGTTGTTCATGTTGCTGCAAGGTTTTACTATAGATGAGAATGTCATCAAAGAAAATGACAACAAAGTCATCCAAGTATTGGCGGAAGATGTCATTCATCAACCGCATAAACGCTAGTGTATGCTTGGTCAATCCAAAAGGCATGACAGTTGAATTCAGAATGCCCATATCCGGGTACGAAAAGCGCACTTATAGATGTCCTCTTCCTTAATCCTTATCCGATGGTACCCGGAGCAAATCAATCTTTTGAGAAATATTTTGCTCCTTGTAATCGGGTCCATAAGATCATCTCGCCTCTAGGCAAAGCATAGCGATTCTTGATGGTATGCTTATTGAGTTGCCTATAATCAATACACATCCTTAAGGAGCCATCTTTCTTCTTGACAAAAAGAATAGGAGCCCAAATGGTGAAACACTAGGCCTAATAAACCCCAAATTCAAGAACTCTTGTAGTCGCTTAAGCTCGCTAACTCCCGAGGACTCATTCGGTACGGGGCTTTGCCGGGTAGGCTTAGTACCCTTCAAGAGTTATCTCACATTCCACCCCTAAAAGGAGGAAGCTTGTGGATCTCATCCGAAAAAAGATCGCTAAATTCTCAAGAAGGGTAGCAATGTCCGATGGTAAAGCGCCGATTACTTGTCAGCCGCTTGGAGTCCCACTCAAGGGAAGCAAGTTTAATGAGGCAAAGAAGTTCATTTCTCAGTATAGCTTTTCCTAGCCGCTTTATTGACATTGATCGCATAGCGGAGTGTAATGAATCACCTTTTATTGTCACACGTGCTCCATTAGCGGGCGCTGAAGGTGACCTCCCCGCTTCTCACACAGCCTATGTGGGCCCTAGCGCACGCTTAAAAACTCCATTCCCACAATAAGATCATATTTGCCAATGTCCATTAACTCGCACCCAAGGTAACCGGTGCACCGGCAAAATGTGATTTTAAGGTTAATACTGGCGCCATGAGTGTGTCCGATCTTACCGCTAGCTAATGTGACCGGCTTAGGCTCTCTCAATGTTTCCAAATACCGCAGATTCGGCCATTCTAGGAGAAGCAAAATTATGCGCATACCCCCGCGGTCCATCAAAATTATGAAGGGCTTACTGCCTACTTGGCCTATTGTAGAAATAATGTATATCGACTTTCAACAAGGTTCTGCTTCTATAGCGGCAAGAATATGAGACGCACCATGAATGTACTCGAGCCTCGCCTTCCGCAAAGAAGATTGGACTCCAAATCTTCCCAATCCAGCCTCGGCCATGGCCAGTTGAGCAGCGATCAAGGGACGCACGGACAATTCGCATGAAGTGTCCAGGCCTCATGCACCGTAGCATGCCTTATCCCGCTGAGCTGTTCTCTCCGCCTCTTTAGGAATGGACTGTAGGAGGCCCCGAATTTCCTTGCCAAAGATTGTTCTCGCTTATCCGGGCGGCCGAAAAGCAACTTTCTTCTCCCCAAGGCCCATAAGAATTGTGTTTGAGAGGGCCCCCTGACTTGGCTTAACGGGGTTTGTAAGGTGTGGACGGCCGTGGGTCGCGTAAGGAACAGTGTCGCGATAATCGGGCTCCTTTGGCGTGTCTTCCTCTAGGCTTAATGCCTTAGCTTCCGCCTCAAGCATCGACTTTGGGTCGATAGCCTTGACCATCCGCTTAATAGATGGGGCCAACCCTTCAATGTAGCCCTCTACTGCTTTTTCTCATTCATTCCCGACACATACAACCTCAAACGCATGAATTGCCGCTGTAGGCCTGCACGGACATGCCCTTCTGCTCCAACCCAGAAAGGTCCAATCTGTTGGCATTTGTGCGCCACGAGGCACGTAATGCGATTTAAAAGCCTTAGCAAACTTCCCCAACTTGCATCCGCTTCTATCCGTGTGTTTAGCTCAAGCGTAACCCTTCCACCAAATACGGGCAGCTCCGTAAGGTTCGTGGTGGCGACCTTCCCTCATCTTTCTCTGCCATTCCATAGGACTTCCCGAATTCCTTCATTTCGGCCCAACCAAGATTCCGCTGCTCAAGCCTCCTCTCGATTTCCCATCAAACCGAGCCAACTTCCTGGTTCTTCCATATACTAGTGATGGTCAGATCAACGGTTTTTCGGTATTCCTTATCCTTACGCCTTTGAATGATCACTGCCCGATAGCGAGGACCCCAAGAACCGTAAGTGGTTGAATGTGAGGAAGCGGCGCTTATCCTTAGAGGAACTTCGATGACGCTTTAGCATGAGTCCTCCTCCTCATGCATGTGCAGTGGCTAGCTCTGGGAGGAGATGGTCATTTGTGTGTGGACTCAATGGTCGCGAGGTAATTCCGTCCGGCCTCCCGTATGTGGCGCTGGATTGGTATGCAACACATAAGCCCTCAGAATCCCGCCGAAGTTGCCTTTTCATTAACATCAATTCCTGCTCAGGTGATTTTTACCGGGCGCTTGGAGGGTGTTTGCCAAGCGGCTACGCATAACCGCCTATAGGAGTCATTCATGAATATATAAGCAGATTTACATTAATGTGCAATCCCTTTTAAGTTAATTGAACAAAAGTATATACAAACGGAAGACAATATTTGTATTTCATTCAAGTTGATTATAACAACGGGTTGATTGATACATGGATTGAGACAAGAGTAGGTATGATACAATGGGAACTTTTAAAGTTCCCATCGCACACAACAGAACCACAAAGAACGAAAACACAACGGAAGAGACCAAGCCTAGGGGTTGGCGAAGGGGTACGTGATCGCGTGAAGCGGTACTCTCCCCGCATGTTCTGGGACGAAGTTTATAGCGCGCCCAAGCTTGGACAATGATTGCTTGGTACTCCCATGTTGGGCTGATAATCGGGAAGGTTAAAGAGCCTTCGATCGCATAAAAAGAGTTGCCAAAGATGGTCGCTATGCCCCCTCGAAGGCTTCGCGGCACGGTCATATTCCAAGAGTCCCGTGTACGCATTACTGGGTCATCTTCAGATCCTCGAAAGCTCGATCCCTAAGGATGTTAACTATCTCCAGCCCTTTGTCAGGGTCGTAGAGTTCCCCTGGTGGCGGTGGTTCGGTTTCATAGCCTTCCTCCCACTCGATATTCACCATATCTCTCACCATAGTCCCGGGTCCATGCCCGGATCGCCCCTCCTAACCATGTCGGTGATTCTTTCCTCATACTCCCAAATGGTTTCCTCTGCAACATAGTTGGATTGAATAGAGAACATTTGGTAATTCCACTATACCCTAAACTTTAATGCTTTGGAAGAGGATGTCATAAAAAAAACAATTTAGTTATACTCATCAAGAAAACTTTGTATTTAATAAGTAGATAAGGTACACATTTTTCAATATGGTTTAAACAATTGCCAATCCAAAATCTCATAACAACATGTGTGTATATATATATATATATATATATATATATATATATATATATATATATATATATATATATATATATATATATATATATATATATATATATATATATATATATATATATATATATATATATATATATATATATATATCACAAAATTTATATAGCACCCTTAGTTCAGGAACTAGGCCCTGCCTCTTTATCCTTAGCCCTAGGAGGTGGTGGAGGCGGTCGGTGTCGCAGCAGAGCTACCCCAGGGTCCACGGTGGCCGCCGCAACAGATGCAACCTCTGGTGGATAGGCAACGGCCAATGGGGCTGCCGTGAGGAGCTTCATGCCCATCCAAGGCGCAATATCCTGGCCCAAGGCCGTAAGGGCAAGATCCCGTCGTACGAGTACATACGTAAACGTACGATAGGGAAGCTTCTTGTGGGCGGGCGAGTGTAGTAAAAGTGCACGGAGGGCCCACCATGAAGCTTCAGCCTCCCCCCCTAAGTCCCGGCTATAAAGAGAACCCGCCTGTTTTGAAGGCCGATAAAAAGAAACGGGTGAGGTGGTTACCCAAAGACCTTCCCTTGCGAGTTTCAGATGCGGCCACTTCCTTATCCAAGTCCATGGGGACTTCTTCCTCCTTGAGCTCTGCTGCTTCCTCCTTCTTATGCGCAGGGTTATGATATAAATCTTCACCCTCATCATCCGAGCTCTGAGGGAATCTCAACCATATTAATGTTTGGGACGTGAGGTCCCATAGCCGTGAAGGCATCTGGTGCAGGTTGCGAAGCTGGTTCCTGCATCACGAAGTCGCGAAGACGTAATAGAGTCTCCGCCGGCTCTAGGGTCTCCTGACGGAACTGCAGCAGCTGGTGCACCTCCGGAGGAAGCTCGGTAGAAGTGAAGTCGATGAAATCATCCATACAATACTCCGCAAGCTCATAAAGTACATGGTCTTTGCGCTATGCCTAAATCCGCCACCACGCGATACGCCCGTATAATATCATCCAAGAGAAGGTATTCCCGCCTCGTGATAAATAACTCGAAGGTCGTTTAACCCCGACAAGCCTATAGATTGGTCACGGCGCTGGTAGCTCCTCTCGCTAGCTCTTTCCAACGCCAAAGTCGCCCATTCCTATATGCTCGCCATCCCTCCTCGGAGGATTCCCGCAGCTTGCCCTTCTCTCACGGGGGCAAGGTTTCATCCTCAACGTATTGGTCCATGAGGATGGCTAGAGCGAAAGTAGCTTCCGTGATATCGCTGCCCCTCGATGCCGGACCACCCCAGTAGGTGTTTACCCCATCGGAGTTTCCCCTTCAAGACGCCATAAGCATGTGTGTCCCCCGCCTAGCATCCGGCCGAACTATCTCCCTTTCCAAATACAAGTGGGGAGGATCCCTAGAGGAATACACAGGAAGCATTTCCTCCATGTAAAGTCAAGGAATCCGCATAGTCCGGATGTCACCGATGTTGGCAAGGAGATCTATGCGTTGGCATAGCAAAGGTCGCAAGCAGTCGAAGGGAACCTCAGGATCCCATTTCTCTCCATCAAGGTACCAGCAAAGAAGGTCTGCCCAAGCGGCGCCATGGCGCTAGAAGGGAGGAGAGAGGAAAAGAAGCGCTTAAAATAACCCTACAAATCCCCTTTTAAACCCTCTTAATAAAGTTTATGTCAATTTTTATTTTAATTTTAACATGAAAAAAACATTAAACTTTTAATTCAAAATAAAAGCTTTTTATTAATTATCACAAAAAAAAAAAAAAATGTACAAATGCGGATCCCCGCAAGTAGGCTAAAAGGTTGCTCCCCGTATCCCACGGGCGAGGGCTAAATCCTTAGGGATTATGGTGACCCTCTTTTATGTGGATAGCGCAAAGGTTGGCATCACTAAAAGTGCTACCAAGTAGGCTTCAAAGCCTCTTGAGCCCAAAATTGCAAAGGTCCGGAAACGAGATCGGTCTTAAATTGCCGTGGCGATCTCCCCGCATCAGCCTCCTAAAAGGCAGCTTTCCCGATCGTAAGGTCCGGTGGATCTTCGAAATTTGGCGGATCTCCCCGCGAATGCCACGGTACCGGTCGGAACCGATGAGGCTTCCGGCCATGCGTCGAGGCCCCGACGATGTTGGCACCGCCTTAGCCCCAACAACCGCCGAGTTATCCACTTCACTCCGCCCGGGCCGGAGCTGGTCTTCTTCCCAAAAAGCCCCGGCCAGCCTTTAACTTATCCTTGTATTGATCGCCGCCTTATGAGCAACTCCCCTTCCTTCGAGCTTAACGGGCCGGATGCGCTTGGTTTTGGGTTCGAGCCACTCCCGTGATGCACCTCCTCCCCGTTGGTCCCGGCCGATCTTGTCGGTCCCGGCCTCTTGTTCAACTTCTCGCGCTCTTCCCCGAGCTCTCCTTAGGTCTTCTTGGATCTGAGCAAAAAGTTGGGTCATGGCACGGCGATTAAGTTCAGCGTGGTACCTTTTGTGGTCATGAGACCCATATCTATCTCAATAGTGGTCGATAGTCTATGCTAATGTCGGGGATTTCTCCCCATACAAAGCTGTTGGAACCCTCATGCCATTGGTATGGGGAACCTCAATGGCTCTTGCCATCGATGACGGCAAAGCCGCTCCGAGGTACCCGGTACTCCTACCGCCGCCGTGGTCGCATCAGCTCAATTTCCGGTGGTCGCCTTCCCCGCAAAACCCCTAATCCGGGCCTCCTCGGCCCGACATCTTCCTCCTCCGTATGGCCTTCTTGTTCGAGGATAAAATTTGATGAGCATCATCACCATATCGTTGCTCAACAAGGGTATAGGGAGCCGGGCGTGAGGTTCACCGGATGAGGAATGGCTCGAGAAGTGATAGACAGATATGGAATCCTATCATTGTTCTCAAACCTATTGACCAGCTCATCCAACAAGATGTCGATGAGGGCTGGGTCAAGAGCTATGTGCTTAGCAATCATGGCGTGAGATCTCCACGATGCTCATGGTGGACGGGTCCCGAGCTCTTGGTAATAGCCATAGGGAATAGTGAGGCGCCGGGCGCTAAGAGGATGGCGAGGGGGCGCTTAGGAGGCACAAAGCACAAGGGCGCAGATCAAGGTCCGTCCCGGCATGGCGGCGAGGGCGGCTCAGCGTTGGAGGCGCTGAAGCAAAAGCAAATGACGTAAAATGGTTTGCTAAACGGCCAATTAACTTTTAAAATTTCAAATTTTTTTCTTATTAACTTCAAAATTTTATTATTAAAAAATATACGGCGGAAATACGCCACACATACGGCCTGGTAAATGTATGGCATTATACGGGTTTCGCGCCTCGACCGGGTGTCGCCAAAATACAAGCGGGCGCCTCGAAGTTGACTGGGCGGGGTCCGCGTTGACTCGAAGGCGGACGGGTAGGCCGACAAAGATTTCGGGCGCTTCTAACTTGATCGCAGCGACAAAAAGCAAGCGGGCGCCCGACCATTTTTGGGCCCGCCCTTGACTATTTTTCGCCTCGAGTTGGATCTGTTCTAGGGTAATTCGAAAGCGCCCAATCCAATGGAGCCATCATCTTTGTCATTTGAGTTACCCATCGGCACCCGCTAGGCCTCCAATCTTGGCCCCTCCACTTCAAAGCTACAATCTCTTAACTTAACCTAACACCAAACCAAACAACAAAGAGAACTAACGACACATTGACTTAGCCTCCTCTTAACTACCGGGTACTACGAAGTTAGTGTTTGGCGGTGCTATGATTTCAACAACCGAAATCACGGCTCTGATACCACTCGTGGCGGACGCCCTCAATATATATACGACCCTCTGACGATATACATACGGGATTCTTTCCCATCCATGGCGATCATCTCACCATGAGCGTGGCCCTCCGCCTATTTCGGCCATCTATGAAATGAGGCCCAAGAAGGACACGAAGGGGTCATTCGCCCACGCCTTCAATGGGACTCCTACGTCGCGGAAGCATGAATACAAGGGTTAGCACACAAAGACGAATATACATAAATAACCACCAATGGAAGGGTGGCACATCCATCCAAAATACCAACGCATAGAATATGCATCTAATCCTAAGAAAACACCCAAACCCCTGTGTTCTACCCCCTACTCGACTCCCGTGGGATCGACCGACGGGGCCTCAAGAGATCGCGCAGATCGAAGTCTTGGCATGGCGCTATCTGGCGTAGAACATTGGCTAGGGTTGTCCACTCCATCCGCCCCCCCTGTGCACACTTTGCGATGGGTCAATTCATGCTATGGCTTCGCTTATAGCCTTCCTCGAGACGCACTCGTGGCATCACCCTCCGAGCCTACCCGTGTTCATGGCGCTTTGGTCCGATGAGAGGCAGCCTGGGAGGCGCCCCTTCCGTAATCACAAGTGGTTCCATGGGTGAGCTAGAGAATACGTGGCCGCATCACACCCCCGATCCGCATCTCCCACTTACTCACCCTAAATCTACTCAAAGTGCATGGTGCTCCATACGGATCACACCACTACACCTGTGGAGTGTCGGACCCATACCCGCCCCTCAACGTGGACCGGCCATCGCCTAGCCCACTCGTGGGAGTCTCAGAGCCTTGTATGCTCATGCAAGACCCCACCCCTCATGTCACCACAGTGTTCCTTGTCCGTGCTGCCGCACCATAGCATCTAGGACCCCGTGGGTTCTTGTGCACAAAGCCGCAAGTAATGGGACTTTACAGTATGCCATCTAGGAGCATACTACTGCATTACACGGTTCGCAGGCCTCTACCCCCGCAATCCCCCGCTTTAGTCGATCAAACAAAGAATTAACAATCCATCCTTTCGAAAAGAACCAAAATTGAATATAAAGAGAACTTGTTTGTACAAACAAGGGTTAGTTTCTATGACTGAATTACAAAAAGAACAGAGAAGGACGGACACAACCAAGTGTTAACTAGAATTCACATAGCCACCTACCCGATTTCTGGCTGACTCATTCCCATGGGGCCTCCATCTCCTCGGCGGTTGAAGATTCAAATGTGGCTTCACAGGACGACCGTATGGCGGTTCTCATCGGTGGTTGATGGCGCCCGACTCCCCGCCTTCCTTGGTCGATCTTCGTGAGTCAATCCCGTGGATAGGGGTCAAGTTGGCATCCAAACTTGGCAATCCCCATGCTACCCAATCGATTGGGGCAGGTGGCGCCTTCCCAATTGGTAATTATCCTAATTTCCTAGGTTATAGGTTATTATTAATAATGTGTTAAATTAGCATAGCTAATTTAATCCTTTGTAAGGTTGCAATTAAGTTCCCATACCCCCATGGTAGCGTACCTTTAGGGAGTGACGTGCTTGTATTTGTACGTGTCCCGTATAGTAGACCGTATAAATACGTGGAACGTCACATTGAACACTGTACCATTTAGCTCTTCATCCTTTAGTTCGCTTACAACCCGAACACCCTCTGCTGCTTTCGGATTTGTTGTCATGATTGATTGCCATCTGTGCAAATCAGCTCTAATTTATGATGCTTTATGCTCCATCAACTCAATCTTTCTTTTGATATCATTTTTCCTATCCTCGTTTGCTTGCAATCGTTGCTTGCATCTATCAAACCTAGTTGATGTTGCAGCCAACCATTCCTTCACAAGTCTGCCATAGTCTGCAAAACAAAATACTACGTATATGTCAGCCTCCTAACATAATAAGCCACGTACTGATGGAAGACCACAATCACACACCACACAACACAAGGTACTCTCTACACACCACCACATACCACACACCACACAATATATGCTGCACAGTACACACCACACAACACGCTGTGGTAGTGGCAAGGAGTGGTGGGACATTGTGCAGGGTGGTGAAGTGTGGTGGTGGTGGTGGTGGGGTGTTGTGGTGGTGGGGTTTGGTGGTGGTGGGGTGTGTAGTGGTGGTGGAGTATGTGGTGTGGTGTGGTGGTGGTGGAGTATGTGGTGTGGTGTGGTGGTGGTGGAGTGTGGTGTGGGACATGGTGGAGTGTGGTGATGGGGTGGTGGTGGGGTTTGGTGGTGGTGTGGTGTGGTGGAGTGTGGTGGTGGTGGATTGTGGTGTGGGACATGGTGGAGTGTGGTGGTGTGGTGTAGTGGTGGTGGAGTGTGGTGGTGGTAGAGGAGAGGTGTGGTGTGGGACATGGTGGAGTCCGGTGGTGTGGTGTGGTGGTGGTGGAGTGTGGTGGTGGGAGATGGTAGAGTGTAGTGGTGGGAGATGGTGGGGTGTGGTGTGGGACATGGTGGATGCCAACAACTCACCACTCACCAGACCACACATACCTCATCTATCATTCTGGCATCCATTGCACGAAATGCCTCACAGATGGCATCATAGAGATACAACATGACAATACAGCCAACATGATGCAAAATGGTAGTAGACATGCCTGATTCTTGAAGTGGATTTGAGGTTACCTTTTCTGTGTTGATAGAAACAATCTAGGTCAAGCTTGAGATTTTTTTCTGTTGTAACACAACTAATAATTGAATATACCTGCAATGGCATGTTTTGGTCTCAGAATATTGCTCTGCTTTTCTGTTTTGATTGTGAGTTCAGATTGAATGTGTGGTCTAGAGGAACTTGATTTGGTTATCATCTTCATCATCCTGTCACTTTTACTATTTTCCTCCTGGTCAGGTTGGGTTTGCCTATGCTTTCTCTTAGGTCTAGAAGAACTGGCCTCTGCTTTCTCATCGGGAGTTTTATAATAATCCGAGAAGCTCTTCCAATTAACAGCCTCCCCTTTTATGTGCAGATAATAAGCCAATGCCCAGGTTCCAGGAGCCATTCCACCCCATGTATGTGGCTTCCCTGTAATTCTTTTGTAAATTTTCATGAACTCTTTGTATTGTTCATTGCTCAGATTCTTCAACCTGTACAAGAAAACATATGCCTTAATTTTTTAGTTTGAACAAACATATGGGGGAAAATATATGTAGCCAGATTTATTTGGAACTCTGTCACCCCAAAGCTTCTTTAGGTCTTTATGGGGCACAATCTCTTGTTTGAGGAGAGATTTCATCGTGTAACTAGTGGCATTCAATTCTGACTCCATTAGGGTTCAATCGGCAAGAAGCGGCAAAAAAACAGAAGAAGAGGTGATTATTTCTTAATTCAAAATGAGGGACAATGATGTGGCATAAAATTCAAAATAACCGACGCTCATTAATTCGCACCCCCGCAATCTCTGCTTCGGTATGCACCACCCGATTCTACCACAAAGGTGGTGCCAAAATGTGGCGTCAAAATGCACGTTTTTGATACACCGCAGCGTGCTTTTACCCACAAGTACTGGTGTGGGCCTCTCGTGAGCCTAGGATTGACTTGCTGTTGATGTGTCAGCTTAACGTGCATCAGAGCATCTGCATCCCATAGCTGCGAAAGAAAGTAGCATCTAGGTACAGCTTAAGTGCCTTATGATCTTTCTTCGTCCTTACATGTACGCATCTGTTTGCCTGTACACCCCAGCGTGAGAACCACTGAGCTTGCTTGTCCTTCCAGCAGGCTTTCAGGCGTTGGGTACCCATCGCCATGGCCAAAGCAAGGTTGGGCAAATGTGTATCACCCATAGCGACCACCTTCTGGAAGTAAATGATATGGCGTTCCAATGCAGCCCGTTGAAGGGGTAGAAAACATGTCTCCTGGAGTAGGATCTGGTATGGAACTGTGGGCTTTACCCCAAGGGCTCGTGCCAAGCAGGCTTTCTGCACCTGCTCGAGGTCATTCCAGGTGTTGAGGGATATCACTGGACCCCACACTTCTGCCCCATACAAAAGGACCGGCTCGACCAAGGCCGGAAACAAGTGTGACTGGTGGCCCCAGGCATACAACTCTGCCTTGTGGCTATTGTTCTGCATGGCATATAGTGCTTTCCAACCCGCCGTGACCCGCAACCTGATGGCAGCATCCCAATGGGTGGTAGTAGAGAACTCGATCCCCAAGTACTTGTAGGTCAGAGCCATCTCTACATCTTGTCCCTGGTAAGTGAATGAGGGAAGCCTTGGCTGATGGGATGATGAAACTAGCAACACCCTAGTTTTGGCCAAGTTAACTCGCATGCCAGTGAATCGGCAAAAAGTGTCAAAAGCATCCAGGTGGCGTTGCATGTCCTCTGGAGTATAGGCCAGGAGGTTGACATCGTCAACATATATGAGTTGCCGGATTGTGTGATGCATGAGATGGGCGCCCGCACCTCCATGCTCAGAGAGCCAATCTTCTAGCTTGTCAATGTATAGGCCAAAGAGTGTGGGGGAGAGGGGGCAACCCTGACGCACTCCAATACTACTGATTACCGGTTGTCCCGACGATGTGATACGGCCTGAGCATGCCTCGTATAACCTATATACTGCATTCTACAAGTCAAGGGGCCGCAGTCTGTCCCATAACCTGTCCCGGGGCACTGTGTTAAAAGCTTTTGCGAAATCCACGAAACAACAGTACAGATTTTGTCGGTGATTCCTGCTATTCTCAATCAATGTGCGCAGAGTGAAGATATGATCAATGGTGGAGTGCCTGGGCCAAAAGCCTGCCTGTGTGAGAGCTCGCACATCTGCCTCCTCTGCCCATATTGTCAGCCGCTGCTCAAGGATGCCAGCCAATAGCTTTGCAAAGAGAGAGCTGACCAAAATAGTACGATAGTTCGGGCATTGAGGGTCCCCTGCCTTGTATATGGACACAACTCTACTAGTGGTTCACTGCGGAGGGAAGCCTTCTTGCAATGCTTTATTGAATAATGCCGTGAGGACAGGCACCAATGGAGGCCCAGTCCATTTCAGAAGGATGCTGGATGTACCAGGATCACATGAGCAAAGACGAGGCTTTTAATTGTCTGTCCCACTTTTTCTTAATTAGGATTGTCAAAACCCATGAATCTCTTTCTAAAGATAGCTTGGCGTCTTGGTGTGACGCAAGTGGCTACTTTTGCGTTGAAGATCAAAAATCTAAATCTGTACTTCTGGATTCATCCAATGATAAAGAACCACCAGTTTTAAGGTTAAAACATACTATTAGTTAGAATTGAAATTAACTTAACTAGTTTCAAGTAGAGAATGAATTAGTAAACTCCCAGAAGCTTCACATTTGGTATCAGAGCTCTAGGTTTTTTAGATCTTGTGGGAAGAATACTAAAGATTTATATTTTTGATCACAGAGATATCATTGAAATTGCTTCTGACGAAGAGGAGAAGGAGAATTCTGAGCATGAGAGTGTTGACAGCAACGCTGATATTCTGAAAAACATGATTTTTTATGATGATTGGAATAAGGAGACAAGGAAGTTTATTCCCAAAAGTTACTCCATATGATCTAACCTTAGAAGAAACAGCCTTTGAGGCTCTAGATATCATGAACTTGGTTTTATAATTGTAGTAACAAAGGATCATTAATATAAGTTTATCTTTGAATGTATTAAATAGCATAATTGCCATGATTAACTGGTTTATATAAGGATAAGATCTTGCTTTACATTAATTCTTAAGGTGAATTTGTTAGCAGGCCAATTTGAATAACCATGAAAGAGGGCAATGAAGGACAAGCTGCATTGGCCCAAGTTTTGGGTCAAACCCTACAAGGGATCAATTAGAATATGCACTTTTACAGCAACAAGTGTCACAAGCGAGGGACGTGGACATGGAAGAAGTTAACAAAGTCATGAAAGGTATCAAGCAAGAGCTTTTTACGGGCAAGAATGTTACTGGGGATGACGCTGACGCATGGTTGAGAGGGATAGAGTTCTATTTTGAAGTGAAGCAAACACCTGCAATGCGAAAGGCAGTTATAGCAGATTTGCTATTGATTAGTAATGCCAAATTATGGTGGGATGATTATAAGAAGATGATCCTTGCCACTTACGAGTTACCCGCTTTGTGATAATTCTTTCCATCAATCCCATTTGGGGACTTCCTATGTAAATTTTTATATATTAATAATAATATATACTCTTACCCTCAAAAAAAAAAAAAAAAAAAAAAAAAAGAAGAAAAACCATTTAACATTTGGTCAGATTGGATGGATGTATTTAGGAAAGCTTTCACTGTGCATTATCTGCCGAAGGGTTATCTTTTGATGACGATGCATCAATTTCTAAACTTAAAGGAGTATGGTATGACAGTGGAGGAGTATACCAACAAGTTTCAGCAGTTACAGCCCTATGATCCACCCTTTGAAATGGAGGAATTGGCAGATAAGTATATCAAAGGGTTGCGTCCTGAGTTGTCAGTTTTGGTTGGAGGAGTGAGCTATACTAGTTTGGAAGAAGTAATCCTTGCTGCCAAATTCAAGGAAGATGTCATGAATCCACAAAACAAGAAACGCTTTGGAGATGATAATGACAATTTCAATGCTAAAAAGGGTAAGTTCCAGTCTGGGATGCAGTTAAAGAATGTGAATGGAGGTAATAGTGGGAACCGTGGGCCTTGCCTCAACCTGAGCAAAGAGGAGCGTGACAAACTTGCTAAGGAAGGGGGATGTTTCAAGTGTCATGAGAAAGAGCATCGTATGAGGGACTGCACTGCTTCTAACAATCGTTCTGAAGTTCCAGCTACCACCAATGTTGGAAATGTAATTAGCAATTGATGAGCACCTGAATGCTTTGACAATTCATTGCTGGGCATCAAGAAGGACCTGTGCATCTGAACAAGCAAGACCTTCGAATATGAGAAGATTCCTTCTTTTCCAAATGGACCAAATGATCCATGCAGAAGCCAAATGAAACGCCCTTTTTGCCAAATTATTCCAACTACTTGGATAGACTGCTAATAACACCTGCTGGCTATTCAAATTGCAATGAAAGAGGCCTTGAAGCCACAACCAAGCATGTCTGACATGTCTACATTGGAAGAAGCAATGTTCAATTGTCTCGTCCCTCTGTGCACATAAGGGACAAAGTGCAGATACCTCTGGACGAAATCTGTGCACCAGAATATTAACTGTTAGTTTTGTTCAGCTAACAGTTGACAAAAACAAGGTTGACAAAACCAAGAGTACAGGACTATCTTCTACAGTGTTGCAGAGTTTCTTCTACTTGAGCCTAACTTGGGTCTAACTTGGATCTAAAGTTAACTCAAGAATAAAATGTTTATTCATTTGTTTGGACCCATGGTTCAATGGTTTGAACAAAAGCCGATTTTCCTCAACGAGCCTGTGGGATAATTGAAAGGTAGCCGATTGTAGCAGACGAGCCTGTGGGATAAATGAAGAACGCGGCATCTCTAACTTTAGAAGGAAAACTTGGCCAGCAATCGGTCCCTGCACCGTCGGAATGAACATATAAGAATGATGGAGGAGCTAACTTGCTTTATCGATTGCACTGAAGAGTTTTTCAGCGGATTTCCCAAGGCCGAGCAGTTGGTCAAATTAGCTACAGTATTTTGGTCAATACTGTAGCTACAGTAAGATCACTATAATGGTGTTCAAAGGTTTATTTGTGTAAATTAAAGGATTGTTCTATTAGAGACATTGTGAAGTTCATAAGGGAATATTATGAGCTTATTAGATTGAAGCTAGATTATTTCTAGTTCAAAGGAGATTATTTCTACTTGTTTGTTTTACCTGGGATTAGTGACCATCTCTTGGCTCCCAAGTTTGTTTGTGAATAAAGACAATAAAAACAAGTAGTTATTGAAGTTGTTTTGTGCTAGACATTGTTGAAAAGTTGGAAAATTATAACTATCAAGTTGTCTATTTCTAACAGTGGTATCAGAGCCAATAACAATGTCTAGTAGATTTGGAGCTAGCCTTCTGAATCAGGTGGAGGTCTACAAGGGTGGGCCTGGCTTTCAAGTTTGGAAAGATGCCATGATTCACTTATTGGAGGTGGAAGATTTATGGGAGCTGGTAGATCCTACCAGTACTATAGCTGTAAGCACTGGAGGCTTGGTCAGAACTGGCTCAGCAGCATCTAGTAGCTGGAGGAGCAGGACAAACTTCAGGAGAAGCTGGTACAGCAGGTGGTACAGCAGGTCAAAGTGCTCGTGCTGGAATAGTGAGTGGAGGAAAGACCATTCAAGCCAAACTCAAGGAAGCACAAGGTATTATTTCTTGCAAAGTTAGTCCTGCTATTAGATTGAAACTTAGGTCTCTTAGTCCTAAGGATATCTCTGAAAGAAGTCAAGTACTTCAGATTTCTAGGGCCATTAGTGAAAATGAAAATTTGGCCTTATTTGTAAGAAACACTTGCAGATCTAAAGAAGAGGCTGAGAATTTACTAAGAACAGAATGGGAACAAAAAAAGATTCTAAGGCAGAATCAAGAAAATCCTGAAGTCTTATTGGTTAAGAAGAAGGATAAGGTCACTTGCTATCAATGTCATGAGCAGGGTCATTACAAAAGTGAATGTCCTAAATTAAAAAAGGATAAGGAGTTTAACTGCTTTAACTGTGGAGGGAGAGGGCATGTAGCTGCAAAGTGTCCTACTCCAAAGAATTTTGGAAGGGGAAGGGGAGCAAACTCCAATAGAGGTCGAGGAAAAAGCACTGAGAAAGCTTATCTGACCCGAGAAGTTGAGGAGAAAGGCAAAACTGAAAATGATGATTAAGACGCATCTATACTATCTGGGAAAAACTGGCGATGCAAACGCCTATTACTCTTGGCGTTCATTTTTCAGGTTCGACAGTAGCACGATTTAATAGAAGTCTTCAAACTGAAACTATATTGCCGAAAAGAAAAAAACCATCATGTTGCCGATTCACTTTGTTAACAGGAAGATCTTGACAACTAGCAAGGATCCATTAACAAATTAGTGGAAAACAGAGATGTTCTAATGATCCAGATGAGACAGAGCCAAACAAAATAGCAAGAAACAACAGAGAAAAAATAGAGAAAAGACTTGATGAATCATAAAAGAAGTTTTTAGAAGGTGTTGCTACTGCCAGGCGAAGCTCCTGGCCTTAAACAAATGCATCCCTATCAGGGGTAGATAACGCCCTGGGCCGAGGGCGTTACCATAAAATGGCGCGGGCGTGAAATTGAGGCATGGCCAAAATGGCGAGGGTGTGCGTAGCACGCCCGAGCCATTTTGGCCATGCCGAATTTTTTTTTTATGGTGAACGCCCGAGGGCCAGGGCGTTATCTCCCTTAACACACTGCCCCGAGAGTTTTGGGCCATCCGATCACCATCAAAACCGATCAAAATCGTCCATTCGATAACATCCTAGTAACACCCTAGGATGTTTTGAAGTAGCAATGTGTTATGGCTCGTAACACCATTGATCAAGATTGATCTCAACCGTTGGATCACTATAAACTTGAGGGGCAGTGTGTTAAGGACTTATATCACCCATTTCATAAAACTCTGCTACCATCGACACCTGTTAGACAAAATAAAATTCTTCCTGTTAGACACCAAAGACTTACCTCCGTCAAGAATATTCTTGGTTGCTGGGTCCAATGCCTTCTGCAACTCCAAATAGTTCTCAAGATTTTTGCCATGAAACTCATCCCGAAGAGGATCAATCTTATATTCCAATGCAGCTATGTCGTCAGCTTTTGCAAGAAAAGTAAACACATAACCAATGTTGTTAAGTACGTCAAAATCCGTACGTTTAAAAAACGTTTTTTAAGATTTTTTGAAGATTTTTAAAATTTTTAGAAAAAATCTTTAAAAACGTATTTTATATAAAATACGTTAAAAATCTTTAAAATCCCTAAAAATCTTTAAAAATCCTTAAAAATCTTTAGACTGTGATTTTTTTTATCCAAATATATGTTATTCTTATACTTATTTATCTTTGTATATAGAATTCTTGTATATCTTAACCTTTAGAATAATGTTTTTCTGAACTTTCTTAAGAGTTGCATGGCAAAATAGCTATGATATCTTTGTACTTGAACTTAATAGTTTCTAATAGCAGCATAAGCTTCTGATTTACTTGTTGGCATGCTACATCTTCATAGCAAATATGTCCAATAAAGCAGTGCAAAGAATGTGCAATTTTGTTTTTTGGCCATACATAATCATAAAAATCCTTTAAAAAACGTGAAGATTTTTATAGAGGTACTTTAAAAATAAAAAACGGGTTTTTTAACAACATTGCACATAACAATAACCAAAAGCAATGGCATCTATTACCTCTGTTCATTGCCGAGCAGCTAAAAGGCAACCGACATCAAGGAAAAGGCAAATACAAAACAAAATATTCTTATTAATCCTTCTCTCAAGCATCTGCTTGTCAGGCTATTTCACAGCGCCATATTACAGACAGGGCATGCCAAATAGAAAGGGATTAAATCCTCTAGTCTATTCCATAGAAATCTGCAACTTTTGACCCTTCCCTGTCTATAATAAAAAAATTAGCTTCCTTCTTTTAGAAATTAACAAGTTATAGGGCAATAACAGACAAGACAAAATAGACTAACTAGAAAACTACCTCCATAGTTCTAGAACCTTATTTACCTTCTAAATGTTGTTTTCAAAATCATAGGCGCCCCAATCATAAATGATCATAGGCGAAACAAGAGGTGCCCAGAGGCTCCAACATACGGTCTGCGCCGTAAGCGAAACGAGAGGTGCCCAGAGGCCCCAAAATATGGTCTGGGCCATATGATCGACAAATCTGACGACTGTGATAGCCAGACCGTAGGATCGACAAATCCGACGACTGTGGTAATCTACGATGCAAGTCGTTTAGAATATGTAGCAAGCCAAAAATACAAAATATAGAGAGTATTAGCACACCCAAACCCTAATCCCAAATATAACCCCACTCAATCTCTTGAAAAATCAGTCTGTAAACTCTTCCAACAAAATACACCGATGCAGTTGAACCAAAACATTCACATTTTATGGCACATTTACAGATCCCTCAATCCTTCGTATCCAATACCCAGCTTCCATTCTTCAGCACAATGCCAAATGCATTTGACACTCGCTTCAATTTTTGGATCTGCCCTTCAGATAGGAAGAGTGGTGGGCTAGGCCATGGAAATAGTAGGCGCATTACGAAATCAGTTTCTTCCCTGAAGGAGGATGTTTTAGAAGATGCAGTTAACTCATTTTCTGAGCAGAACTTGGCGGAAGCGTCGAAAAAATATGACTTGGAGTCGGATCTCTTCGCCGAGGTTCATTTTGCGCAGGTTATCCTCATTATTTGAATATATTACTAAAACATCGGATATAATTCCTTCATCCTGGATGCTTAATTGGTGTACCTGCTTTACCTGAAAATCTTTTAATGGTAGAAGGCAAGGTGTTAGAAATCTATTTTCAAGTAAGGTTGTCATGAAAGTTAAATAACGGTGTTTTTATATGAACAGATCAACGCCTTTACTGATCGCCAGTTTTCAGGGAACCCTGCTGTTGTCTGCTATCTTCCATATGAGAAAGACAATGACTGGCTTCAGCTTGTAGCAAAGGAGCTAAATGTTTCAGAGACAGCTTATGTGACACAGCTGGACAAATCTGACAGGAAAGACATAAAATATGCAACTGAGAGAGGTGGCAACGAGGTCAATACTGATGCTAACAACGAGTTTACCCTTCGATGGTTCACTCCTACAGTGGAGGTGCGTTTGCTTCCAAAATGAAATTTTCGCATCATGCTGGATGTTTAAATAATCTATTTGGGGCACACCATGAACAACGACATGCAACTAAATTAGGCTTGTACAACCAGATAGAGGCTAAAATTCTTATGGACTCAGGCCCGCAGACTGTAGCAGGTAAAGAGACGACTTCATCAACATAACTCTTATACTGACAAATATGCCAGGAAGAATATATTTGCGACCAACGTGGTTTAACCAAATCCTTGTCTTTAGGCCTGGAGATATTTGATTTTTCTAAGCGTGGCTGCAATAGACGTACAAATGTGAAATAAGAACCATTGTTTAAGTGTTTGTTTAATATCTTTGCATTCCTACGGTTAAAATTGAGTGCTAAAGAGGGCAAAGTATGCTTTTTCTAGAATTCATATGTTAATAGTGCATTCAAGACAAACGAGTAATCAAGTTGGTTGAATAGCTACGTACTGTCTGCTCAGTGATCCAGTACAATGAAACTAAATTTGGGCGTTCAAGAAGTTATATGAGGTTGTTTCAAGAAGTTATATTGTGACAATTACATAACTTAACTTCTGGTTTATTTTGCTGACTGATTTGATTAGCCGCTTGCTATTTTATGGCCAATCTTGAATTCATATAGCTACTCCCTGAAGTATTGTTACCTCTATGCACATCTGGCATATATGGAGAAGTCATCACAATCTTCTGAGTAGACTTCAGTACATAGTTTTTTGTAAACGTCTTCTTTATTACCTGCACTAACATACTCCACCAGTAACTACAAGACGCAATCGTGGCAGATTATATTAGGAGCAAATTTTTCCAATCAGTAAAGAACAAGTCCCTGAGTAATTTGTCATTGAGTACTTTAATTAGTTTTTTTATTTGCTTGACACCTGTCTATTAGAGTACTATTTGCTTATATAAGTGAGTAACATACCGTTAATGCAGGTGGATTTATGTGGCCATGCAACACTAGCAGCTGCTCATTTGCTCTTTGCAACTGGCATTGTCGATAGTGATGTCATTCTATTCCATACTAGATCTGGTATACTCCAGGCTCGAAAGATTGCTGGATATGGTGAATATGAAGATAAGCAATCTACAGAATCTGCTATAGGAGACAATGATGATATAGGGCATCTAACCAGCAAGGGGAAGAAGACACCTAGTGGAAAAGGAATTGTGGAATTGGACTTTCCATTGGTGTTAGCAACAGAATGCGACTCGTTAGAAATAGAAGCAATTTCTGCTGCCCTTGGGGTTCCAGAAATAGTATGGTGTGGAAAGACGTCATTGGGGGATTATTTGGTAAGTTGTCATTGGGGGATTATTTGGTAAGTTCTCACGCATGCATTAGGATGGATCTAGCATTGTTTCTGATGCTGGCTGAAAGCAGTTGGAGAAGTAAGAAATTGACATTGCATTTTTCTGGGAGTCATGACATGTACCTACTTTGCTTTCAAGGTGGAGCTACCTCAATGCAAGGATGTGCAGCAGCTGCGTCCTCATGTAGATAAAATGCTTGATTTTCCTGGTCGAGGCGGACTTATTGCTACAGCGCTGGCACCAGATGGAACCATCTTTGATTTTGTTTCACGATTTTTTTGTCCAAAATCTGGAATAACAGAGGTAATGCTTTCCATGTTGTCACCACATAAAGAACACAAAGAAAGAACACTACAAAAATTTGAACAAAATAGTTCCCTGCAAATAACCATTGTAAAATTGAGATTACTGAGGGATAAAATATTTAAAGGTCTCTCTTTTTTTCTCTTTCTTTTTTGCCCACCTGAGTATGATTGCAGGATGATCTTATATTATAGGGACTTTGTTAGAACTTGGACTTAGAAGTATGCATAAGCTAAACGAGAAGTTGTTTGAGGAAATGTGTATGGAAGGAATTTCCTGTGTAACTGGAGTCTTATTTGCGCAGGACCCCGTAACTGGAAGTGCACACTGCTCTCTGGGACCTTATTGGGCAAAGAAGCTCAATAAAAATAAGCTTGAGGCTTTTCAGGTAACGCTTAGGATTAAACTGTGGAAATAGAGAGCAGGATTTAGGCGGCCAAGTGTATTTCTCCGTTGTTCTGTTTTCTCGAGGTGCATTAACAAAGCTGTTGTTCTGTTTTTTCCAGGCTTCAGAGAGAGGTGGCAAATTAACGGTTTTCGTTGATGAGAAGAAAGAACGGGTCTATTTGCAAGGTAGTGCAATGATGTTCAAAGCTGGGGTTTTATTAAACACTGTATTTCCTGAAAAATGAAAAATGGCTGAAGAGATTTGTATGAATAAATTTCATTTCCGGCGGTTTTGGTCCAAAATGCAGTTACATAATCTAGAGGCAGATTTATTTTAGGCGATCTGCATAAACATGCATGTCATAAAGTATAGGTGAAAATCAAAACCATATTGTTCGTATCGGCTGTTAAGTTAGTTTTTAGTTAACATCTCTAGTTAGCTTTTTAGTTAACAGTTCGAGTTCAATTCTAATTAACTCAAAAGACCTATCTTTTGCACATGATTTGTATTACAATCTAGATTTTAATATTTTAGCTGTAACTTGATGTGACAAGTTAAATTGCTTGGCAGAAATATTGATGCACTTATACTTTGATGAAGATACTTTTCTAGGATAGTTACTTATTTTTCACTCATCATATACTTCTAATACTGGACGCCTTCAAGATAACCTCTTTCGTTAGTTAAATTGACTTGACCATAACTTATTGGCCAAGGCAAATAGACTACAATTCTAGAAAACTCAAGTAGGTCTAGAAAACTCAAGTAGGCCTCGTAAGGAGTAACCACATTAAAGGCTTATGTAATGTACTTAAGGCAGAAGCTTTGTAACAATTTGCTTTATCCCCAAATCTTGCTTTATCTCTAAATCTTGCGCTTCGGCCAAGACCAAACCAACATATACCAAAATGAGACTAAACCCTAGCCATCATGATGGGAACTTAGAATTGGAATAATCAACCCAAAATATACCAAAATAAGACAATCCTAGCCGTCACGATGGGAACCTAGAATTGGAATGCCAACTTATAAAATACTAGAAACATGTGCCCGGCGATGCCGGGCATTAATCGTTGAAATGTGGAATGGACAATGTAAAATAGGTGGAAAGAATTTGTAAATGTATTTGTATCATAGATGTAATAGAACAGAATAGATTTTTTAACATCCATCAAGACCAAAGCAACAGGTGCCCGATGTTGCCAGACATTAATAGTGTTTAGTTTGGGATGGTGGATGCTTAATTTGGTATTTTAAAGGGTTAACTTTGGTATATTGTTAACAAATATGTGTATCTGTGTATGGCTGAGATTTCACATCATTCGAGATTGATATAGTGTATGAAGTTTAGCAAATTTACATCTATGTTTAGCTTTCAATGTGGACAATGGTTATGAAATTGCTTTTGATGTTAAGATGTTGGAGATTTTGCATTTTAACATACCAACAATAATGATTAATATATGATGTTTTATTTTTTTTTATTTTTTTGACAATAGTGGCAGGAGGAATAAATTTCCGCGTTTCAAATTATTGGAATTGTTCACCATGATTCGTGTATACAATGCTATTAAATGATGGTCTTATGTATAATTAACTAATAGAAACAATGATTTGCTTGTTCACAATATAATGGGAAAGGAACTCGATGGAATGTACCATTTAATAAGATGTTTGTGTCTTCCTCAAGTTCAAATTTGATGTATAAATTTCATGATTTTACAACTTATGCAAGGAAAATACTAAAATGGTTGGATATTTTGATAAGCTACTCCCAAAAAATAGTAAATCACTTTTGGCATGATGCTTACAACATTTTGGATTATGGCTTTGAATCTCTATCGTACGTTTAACATGTGTTTTAGCTCCTCTCTACGATATTTGAAACACACATAGCATGGCAGCGCAACTACAATGATGAGGGCATTCCATGAGTCTGTCGTGTTGCAGCATTTGTTAAAAATACACCCTGTGCATGAGTGTTAGGAATATATGTCACGTTATGGCAAATGTTCAGGGCATTTTCACTTCACATAGCCATGTTGTGCAGAGATGGAATGGGCACATCTATACTCTAATAGATTTTTTAGCTTCTGTTGGAGACAAAATGAAGATTAAAAAAAAGAGTATTTGTAGTGCACAAAATTAGATATATAAGCATAACCAAAGGAAGTTCTAGATTAACAGAATGCTATAATGTGGTGTCAAAATATGCTATAAAACTAAAGCATCTTTTACTATTCTTTGTTTATAATGGTGACGCTATGCTTGTATCATAGAACATGGTGGGTGTTGTTTCAAAAAAAAAAAAAAAGAAGCCAACATGGACATGTTTAAAAGGAGTGCAATGGACAATAAAAAAGAGCTAGATTTTGAGTGCAACACAATAATACTTTGGAAATTAATATAAGAAGCAATTGGGCATTCTTTACTTGGTTTGAACCTTTTACCATCTCACCAAGCTCAATTTGCTTTTGCTCAGATGATACACAAAAGAACATCCAACATAATCAAATGAGAACATCCAACATGATTTATATCAGAGACTGCAACTCCTTGTCGTCGCATGTGATCCATCTCCAAGCAAGAAAACCGAGCCAATACAGTCATTTTTGAGTCAGATTGGCTAGAACCAACAGATTTCTCTATGTGTTTCTTGGAATTGGTCTTTGTCCTCGCCACATTTGAGCTTCCAAAATGATATAGGTTTCTGGTTTGTGAAGATCAAATGATATAGGGTCGCATGCATAATTCATCATAATGCTGTTCTTAAAAGGTGAGCCCGACAATAAATTTTATATTCTAACAAAATGTATTATTAAATTCTGTATCCCCCTTTTTTTTTCTTTTTTCTTTTTCTTTGAGTGACCATTGAATGTACGGGGCATGTTTTTATTGAGTGACCATTGAATTGTGTCAATTAGGTGTTTGAGTAACCATTGAGTTAAATCCTGAGAATGTTTGGAATTAAGTGTAGATTACTTGGGACCTAATTAGTGTTAGAAGTATTGTTTGGCAATGAGATGAGTATTTGGTTCATATCATAATCTCATGGAATGTGAGACATAAGGTGGTGTGAACTCAGTTTTAAAACAAAAATCATAAAGATATGCCTAGGCAGTATTGAAGAATTGTGATAAGTGAATTACAGTGTTGGTTGCTGAAGGAGACTGCAAACACAACTTAATGGTTGTGAAACAAAATCGTTATGATGCTCTGTTATGGTGCTGTGACTCCTTGATCCCATAACTAAAAGAATAGAATAGAATAGACACATATACACATATGTGTCTATATAGACATATGGTTGTAAATATGGAACTATATGAGTAGGTTTCATTATTGAAGAACCATTGAAAAACATAATGGTTGTAAATATGAAACAATAAGAATGGTTTCATTATTGAGAAACCATCGAAAAATATATTTATAGAAACATTGGAAATACAGGGAAGTCGGCCCAACAAATTGGAGCCATTTTCGTTTTGAAATTGTTGGTCTAATGAGACCTCGACAAGCCTGGTGACAGAGAGATCGGTCCAGCAATGGAGCCGGAACTGATCCCATAAATAACCCTAAGATGTTTAAAAGGTTTGCACTAAGGTTTATTGGTAATTTCTGGACATTGCATTTACAATGAAATAATGGTTTATACTACATTCATAAGTGCCTCTTTATATAACGATCTAAATTTGCAAGCATAGAAATTGTTGAGACTGACTTGAATTGTCTTCAATTCAAATACTGGTGTTGGTATTTGATTTAGAAATTGTTCTAAAGATATTATTGTTAACATAATATCTTACATTGGTATCAGAGTTGTGTTGCAGGCAGAATGTCTAGCAGATTTGGTGCAGGATTGTTGAATGCCATAGATGTATTCAAGGGAGATTCTGGCTTCCAGGTATGGAAGGAGAAGGTAAAGCATGTTCTTCAAGTGGAAGATCTGTGGGATCTTATAGAGCCATCAGAGGGAGAAACCAGCATAACAAATTCAAGAAGAAGATTGGTGGTTGAGATAAATGAAGAGAGCTCTTCTGCACATGAAGAGCATAGTGTAGCAGGCCAGACAAGAGAAGTTTTCTGGAGCAGTTGTGGTGCCTGAAAATGCAAAATTTCGTGAGGCTCAAGGCATAATTACGAGCAAAGTCCATTGGACGGTGGTCCTCTGGTAGCTTCAGTCCACCCATTGACGCAACGTCGATGGAGAGCAGCAGGTGTGCATATGATATCTGATTGGTATAACAATCAAAGGCAGTTGCTGACATGGGAAGAGTTTAGAGCTAAGTTCCTCCTTTTAAGGTGGGATCGAGCTATTTGGTAGAAGGTGTCTTCAATTCTTCCTCCAGTAGCATAAGTGGATGACCCCCAGCCTTGGGTAGTTCATGAGCGTGTCAAAGTAGATAAGTTGGTGAATTCCATGTACAAGGTCTTGCTTGATGCTGACGTCTTGCCTCCTTCGTCCAAGTGGCCTTTGGTCATTCCTAGGGATCGGCAGAAAGCAGTATGAAAATAGGTATGGGATAAACTACTCCATCCCAAAGTATCTGTTTTATGGTGGCAAGTCACTCATCGTTGTCTGCGCGTTAATGTTAGAAATAGACAACTTGATAGTTATAATTTTCCAACTTTTCAACAATGTCTAGCACAAAACAACTTCAATAACTACTTGTTTTTATTGTCTTTATTCACAAACAAACTTGGGAGCCAAGAGATGGTCACTAATACCAAGTAAAACAAACAAGTAGAAATAATCTCCTTTGAACTAGAAATAATCTAGCTTCAATCTAATAAGCTCATAATATTCCCTTATGAACTTCACAATGTCTCTAATAGAACAATCCTTTAATTTACACAAATAAACCTTTGAACACCATTATAGTGATCTTACTGTAGCTACAGTAATACTGTAGCTAATTTGACCAACTGCTCGGCCTTAGGAAATCCGCTGAAAAACTCTTCAGTGCAATCGATAAAGCAAGTTAGCTCCTCCATCATTCTTATATGTTCATTCCGACGGTGCAGGGACCGATTGCTGGTCAAGTTTTCCTTCTAAAGTTAGAGATGTCGCGTTCTTCATTTATCCCACAGGCTCGTCTGCTACAATCGGCTACCTTTCAATTATCCCACAGGCTCGTTGAGGAAAATCGGCTTTTGTTCAAACCATTGAACCATGGGTCCAAACAAATGAATAAACATTTTATTCTTGAGTTAACTTTAGATCCAAGTTAGACCCAAGTTAGGCTCAAGTAGAAGAAACTCTGCAACATTGTAGAAGATAGTCCTGTACTCTTGGTTTTGTCAACCTTGTTTTTGTCAACTGTAAGCTGAACGAAACTAACACTCCTCCTTTCAGCTTACTAGTTGAGAACATTCAGATTATTCCTGAATTGTTTAAATTTATTTTCTGCAAGTGCCTTTGTAAAAATGTCAGCAATTTGCTTAGCAGTGTCAACATATCTCATTTGGATATACCCTTTGTCTGCAAGATCCCTGATGAAATGAATGTTCAGTTCGATATGCTTTGTTCTCTCATGTGCAACTGGATTTTTGACAATAGCAATGCAACTCTGACTATCTGTCATGACTTCTACTGCTTCAACCTGCTCACATTTCAATTCATCCAACAATCTTTTCAACCAAACAACCTCCTTGGCAACTAAAGAAGCAGCTGCATATTCTGCTTCAGTTGAGCTCATAGCTATGGCAGACTGCTTCTTACATTTCCAAGTTATAACTCCACCACCTAGAAAAATTGCATACCCTGAAGTAGATTTTCTACATTCCAAGTCTCCTCCCCAGTCTGCATCACTGTAGGCTAATAATTTCAAATTGTTAGTATTATAACAAATACATGATATTGAGTACCTTTCAAGTATTTAAGAACACGTTTTCCAGCCTCCCAGTGTTCTTTTGTAGGGTCATGACATTTCCTGCTCAATATATTTACTGCATATGCTATATCAGGTCTTGTGCTATTAGCCAAATAGAGTAAACAACCAACTAAGGCTCTATAAGGAATATGTTCCATTTCTGTCATCTCTTTTTCACTTTGAGTTTGACTATCTGTCAACCTATGCCCTGGCAGCATGGGAATCTTCACTACATTTGCACTTTCTAGATTGAACATGTTTAGCATATTCTCCACATGTTTACTTTGACTTAGCTTCAAGATCTTTTTCCCTTTGTCTCTGAAAACTTCAATTCCTAAAAAAAATTTCAATTCTCCAAGATCTGTCATTTGGAACCGAGATTTAAGAACTTTTTTGCACTCATTTAATATGCTCATAGCATTGGCTACCATGATAAAATCATCCACATAAAGTGCAATGATACAAAATTTGTCTCCCTTTTCAAATCTGTATAAGTTCCCATCATTTTTTAATTTTTCAAAGTTCTGTTCTTTCAAGAAATGATCCATGCATAGATACCACTCTCGTGGTGATTGCTTTAGGCCATAAACAGCCCTATTTAACTTCCATACCATACCCTTGTTTATCTCAAACCCAGGTGGCTGCTTCATGTAGGCCTCTTCTTCAAGAGTGGCATTTAAGAAAGCAGTTTTCACATCCATGTGATGCAATTCTAATTCCAAAGCATTTGCCATTGCCAAAAGGACCCTGATACTTGTGAGTTTTACAATAGGAGAATAAGTTTCCTCATAATCTCTTCCCTTCTTTTGAGTGAACCCTTGAGCTACCAATCTTGCTTTGTATTTTTTTGTACCATCAGGATTTTCTTTGATTCTGAATATCCATTTGCTACCAATAATGTTTTTCCCTGCCTCAGCTTTGACAAGATTATATGTTTGTGTATCCTTAAATGAGTCCAGTTCCTCTTTCATAGCCTTCAACCATTCCTTTTTGTTTGAGCTATTCTGTACTTCTTCAAAATTTTCTGGTATTAATTCATTTTCTAGAATAGTCATTATTTGCTCATAAGGTACTTCTTGCTTTCTTTCAATTCTTCTGCTTCTGCCTTCTTCAGTTCTTCCATATGATGCTTCTCCTAAATTTACCTCTTCAATCAATCTTTCAGCCTGTGTTTTTCTTCTTCTTGTTAAACCTTCCCTTGTATTTTCAATTTCAGGTGCAAGTTCAATAGGTATCTCAGGTTTGTTAAGCTCTTGTGCATTTACTTCTTCAATATCAGGGACTATATCAGGAATATTATCACATTCAACATTATCTCTTTCTTCATTGTCATCCAGATCTAAATCTTTATTATTCTTCTCATTAGAAGCACTGGTTTGTTCCTGGACCTTAAGTCCTTGCTTATATTTGTCTTTGTAAAATATTTTTTCATCGAATATAACATCTCTGCTGACTATGATAATTCTCTTTTCTGGGATAAAAACCCTGTAACCCTTAGATTCAGAGTCATAGCCAACAAGAAACCCAACCTCTGCCTTGTCATCTAATTTTTTTCTTAATTCTGCTGGCTTATGAACATAACAGAGACAGCCATATGCTTTAAACATCTCAAATGATAATTTTTTTTTTTTTTTTTTGAGGGCAAGGGGTTTTTTATATTTCATTTATGAGAAAAACATAATACAAAAATGGGGTTGCATCTGACCACAGGAGTCTCCCTGGGTACAGTCAGCCCCTGTACCATAAGTACAAATATGCATATAAATAAGAGCAACTAAAGTAATGGATCTTATAGTGTTCAAGTTTAGATCCAGATCAAAATAAGCAGCCATGTACAAACAATAGGCTGTCAGAGAAACCATGGTAGTTAGTATCCTAAGACACATCCACCAGATCCTGAATTGTAAGATCTTCGACCTTGGAGTTTCCAAAGATTCTTAGCATCTTATCAAGTTTCCGAGCACTGAAATTGGTGAAGTCCATCACAAGCATAACACGGGCTTCCCTTCTCTGCTGCCATTTATGAAATAGGTTGAGAAAGATCTGCCTTAGCCCATTATGTCTCCATACCTCATGTTGGTTCAGCAGTTTTCTTATTGCTTTCGCATGTACCATCTCTTGCTTCAGTAAAATCAGATTGTCTGCCAGTTCCCCCATTGGCATCCTGGAGTCTTCATCATCGTCATCATCCAGAAGTTTGGCTGGTGCTCCCGACCTGAGTAGTCTCCTCTGATGAGCTGTGAAGAACACCATCAAAATCAGTTAGAACAACATTAAAGAATTGGAAATGGCCATTGAATTTTCCAACTCTATCCCAATCTCTGTCATACTTTTTCCCTTTTGACAGCTTATGAGCCATGGCAGTAACTGCCAAAATGTCCAAAAAAGCATTTTTAAGGGAGGTCATATTAGGATTTTTCCCATTTATGGCCACCTCATTTCTATGCTTCCATATAATCCATAAACTTAAATTCCTGGTTGTTTGAATCAATCTATTAGTGTGCTTTAGAAAGTCTATCAATATTCCTGGGCAACCCTGATTGAGCTGGGAGGTCCAGACCCAGAATTCCTCCAGCCACGGGCATTGAAAAACATGGTTGGAATTTTCAATCTGACCACACCCAAGAGGGCATGAGGCAGCAACTGAAATATCATATTTACTTCTTACTGCATTGGTATGCAGACTTTGGTGGAGGACCAGCCATCTGAAAATGTTAACCTTATTAGCAGAGTAGCTTTTCCAACTCTTGCTGCAGACTTTAGCTAGAGTTTCCTCCTCACAACCCCATAGACTACTTGCTTTAGAATCATGAGAATCCAGTAACGCCTTATATATATCCTTGACCTCATAGTTCTCTTTATTGTTCAGGTTCCATTTACTGGAGTTGTTAGCCAAATCTCCATATTGCTGCACTATTCCCATTATTCTGTAGTAAATTTTCCTGTCTAGGATGGATCCTTTGGTCTTAGTTTTCACCATCTCCCAGGTCATCCAGCCAACTCCATCCCTAAGGTCTTCAATCTTCTGCAAGCCAGCATGAAACCATTGCATGTATTTCTGAGGATGAGTCAGGGCTAGGCAATCATTTTGTTGTTGATTGAACCCAAAAGCAGGATGCCAAAAGAAATTAATTTCACTGCACCTGGCATCAATCTCCGGGGGTTTGAAGCATAACAAAGCCTGATTCCATGCCTGAATGATTCTTCTCATCAGGGGAGATGTTTCAGAGTGTGGAGTCACTTGAAAAAAAGCAGAATCCGGGAGTAAGTGTTTAAGTGTATGACTGCCAACTGGATATGATCTATCCACCCAATAGTGAATCAGTTTAAGGGCAGGAGAAGGGTTGTGACTGTGAATTGCTCTCCACACCATCTTCCCCTGCTAATGCACGAGCACCTTAAACAAATCCTTGCAGCCAAGTCCTCCCTTTGACTTTGGTTTTGTCATGTCATTCCATGCAGCCTTATGAGCACCCTGCCAAATAAATTTCCTTATGGCACTCTCAATGTTATTATATGAGGCTTTATCTGCAACAATTGCAGAGTAAACATGAGAGCTGGCTATTACAGAATTAGCTATCTCCACCCTTCCATTAATGATGGGGGATCTTTGGATAAAGCATGAGTTTCTTCTTTATCCTATTAACCAAAGGTTCCCACAGACCATGTAAAGTGCTATTTAATGCCAATGGCAGACCCAACAGTTTGGTGGCCATCTTTTTCCCCACAACCTTAATTCCCAGCATTTCTGTTTGGTCATTATCACTAACAATGGAGCACTTGTCCTTGTTAAGCTGAACCCCTGAGACTTCTCCAAAAGACTGTAAAGCCTCAAGGAAATTTTGAAGACTATGATCATCTTCCTTTAGGAAAACAAAAGTGTCATCTGCATATTGCATAATGACAAAAGGCTCAGCCGAATTTGGAAGACTGAGGGTATGGATCTTTCCAGAGCTTTGCAAATGGTAAGCCAACTTAGTAACCATTTCAGCAACAATTAGGAATAGGTAAGGAGCTAAAGGGCAACCTTGCCTAACTCCTCGTCTGCATTCAAACATTTTTGTTGGGGAACCATTGATAATAAGTGCAGAGGAGGCAGTTGCATTCAGTTTCCACACTAAGTTGTAGATGTTGTCTGACATGCCCAGGTGGTTCATAGCTCTCCTCAGAAATTCCCAATTGATTGTGTCATATGCTCTCTTGAAATCCAATTTCAGAAGCATACATTTTTGTCCAGAAAGTCTATTCCAGTGAAGACCTTCACTAGCACCAATAAAATTGTCCAGAATGTTCCTTGTGGGCAGGAAAGCTGACTGGCATGGATTTATTGTTTCTTGGAGAGCAGGTTTGATTCTGTTTGCCAGAATTTTAGCTATAACCTTATATGTGGTGTTAGTCAAAGTGATAGGTCTCCAGTCCCCTATAGCAGCAGGGTTATCTATCTTTGGAATTAATGCTATCTGCCCTGCATTTATGGCTGGATTCATAAATTTGGCCCTCCAAAGACCTTGAAAGAAATTCACAAATCATCCTTCATAGAATTCCAGAATTCTACATAGAATTCAGGTTGGAACCCATCTGGGCCTGGGCTTTTCCCTGAGTCCATTGATTTCAGTGTGTCCTGAATTTCTCTTTCTTGTGGAGTCTCCAGGATGTCTTTGTCTTCAATCTGCTCCTCCTTCCTGGGAATGGCATCGAAAAATTCATCCAATTTCTTACTGTCCACCGTTTTTTTAGCAAATAGATTTCCATATGCTTCTCTGAAGTAGACCTCCAGGTCTTCTTGTTTATCTATTGTTTTCCCATTAGAAGCCTTGACTTTAACAATCCCATTATTCAGAAGTCTATTTTTGGCAACCCTAAAAAAGAAAGCTGAGCTGCTTTTATCCATCTCATTTAAGTATTTACATCTGCTTTTGACTGTCAAAGTTCTAGCCTCATCTTCTTCAATGACTTTAACTTTCCTTTCCAATTCCTCCTCTTGCTTCTGAAGTTCTCTGTTATCCTTGTCTTTAAACAACAGTTCCCTAACTTCCCTGATCTTGCCATAAATTTCCTGCTTTTCCTTCCTTTTCTGGTTATACCAATTTTTGCCCCACTTTTTGACCCATCCTTTGACTGATTTCATTTTTTCCAAAAACAGGTGAATGGAGGATGTTCTTTCCACCTTTTGCAGGGAGGAATAGAATTCTCTAAATTCATAACAGAAGGATTTGTTTTTTAGGAGATCCGTGTTGAATTTAAAGGGGACATTATTCCCTCCCTTTTTGCCCTGTGCTGGAGTAGACAAGATCTGTGGATAATGGTCAGAGATTGAGTTCCCAATGTCATTATCTATGGTCACCTTATCCACGCAATGAATGGATTGAGTTTTCACATAGAATCTGTCTAAAAGGCAGAAAATCCTATCATTCCCCTTCCTCTTATTTGACCATGAATACACATTTGATGAAGAGGGAGGAATGTAACAAAATTCAGATGTCAGGGATTCCCAAATGACATTTTCCTTCTTGGACATATTTATCTTTTTGCCAAATTTCTGTTCCCAGGTTGGGGTGTTATTGAAGTCCCCAGCCATCAAAATGTTGGCATAATTTTTTTGAGCTAGCCACCTATCCATGTCCTCCCATTGCTTCTCTCTTTCTGCAGGTTCTGTTGAAGCATAAACATTGACTATGGCTAAAGGCTCCCCTTCCACTTCAAGTGAAACTATTGACCATCTCCCTCCAGGGTGGCAGAAAGAGTCAAGCTTTTTATATCCTTGCCACATGGTGCAGATGCCACCTTTAGTGCCATCTGCTGTAGTCTATATTGCATCTCCATTTGGGAAAACCCAGTTCCCCAACCTGGCTGCTTCAAAGGGGGGCAATCTATGTTCTTGCACCAATATAATATTTGCCTTCAAGTCTTTAAGTGCCACAATGGCTCTCTTCCTTTTTAAGGGGCCTTTAATTCCCCTCATGTTCCATGTAACACACTTCATTAAGCTGGATAGACTTTCCTAGGTTGCACTCTCAGATTCAAAGCTGGACTGCTGTCAGAGAAGTAAACTTTTTTACTTCTTTTTTTGGTGGTAGCCGGGGTGAAGAATACTTCAATATCCATGTCATCAGGAGCCGAGTTGGGAATCTCTTCCAGATCCTCATCAAGGTTTAGCTCTTCAGTGCCAGCAAGTGTATCATCAACACCCTCAGAGCATAATTCTTCAAGGGGGGATTTTGTGAAAAATTTAGATTCATACTTTTCCTGCATGGGCTCTGTGATGGGTTCAGAGTCCTGAGAATCCAATACCTTCTGGCCTTCTTCATTCTCTATTAGGGCCATGAGTTCCTCATGTAAATCATGTTCTTCTTCCCCATTGAAGTCCATTTTATTTGGGGCTAAAGGTGAGGAATTGGATTTTTCCCCCTGGAAAAGGACAGTTCCACCGAATGATCTGTCTGAATCAGATGAATCAGGATATTCATTGATTCTCGGATAGATGGGGTCCACAATCATGAGGGTACTGCTCCTTTGGAGGTGTGCAGGGGTGACCACAAGTTTAGGGTCATTTTCAATATCATTTTTCATCTTTCCTTTTATCTGGATAATCCCTTGGCCCATTGGAGGTATAGTTTGACCATGACTCAAACCTATATCTTGGTCAACAGGTCTTATAAGTCCATTATCCTCTGTTTCCTGTTCAATTCCTTGTCCTGAGGTAGGGTTTACAAGGACCCTGAACTGATTCCCCATTTTATTATTCATTTCTTTTTTCCTCCATTCCTTCTTTTGTCTCCTATCTTCTCTCTGAACCTGTTCAGTATTTTTATTCTCTTCTCTTCTTTTTTTTATTTTTTTGAATTCTTCGGGCGCTCCCATTTGTATTCTTTTTCCCATTTTTCCTGTTGTTGACTTGCTTCCATTCATCTTCCACCCTTTTCTTGTGGTTCCCATCTCCTTTGTATAAGATATTGGCTGGATTAGCTTCTAGAGCGGGGTTTACAGAATTGACCGACCATGTACCCTTGCATACTCCACCACCATGCAATCTGATTCCGCAAATATTGCATGGACTAGGTAATCCAAACCAATTGAGACTAAGCTTCTTTGGGTTGTCAAAAAAATCCAAATAGTCAATGGATTTGGGTATAGGTTTCAGGATGTCCAGCTGAACCCACACTTTCGGGGCCCTTTCAGGAATAATCTCACAGCCAATGTAATCTCCAACGTCCTTGAAGAGTAATTTAAGTACGTCCTCATGCCAATATATTGGGTTTAATCCTTGAACAGAGGCCGAGGCCGGGTGAAACAATTGGCTCAGGTTTTGTGGATCAAACTTAGGATTCCACTTCTGAAAATAGAATTGAGTGTTGGCCATAAACATTGTGCCCTGCTTGAGCAGATGGGTAATAGTTCTCTCATTCCCACATTCAACCACAAAAAAGGGGAAATCCAACCAGTAAATTCCATTAATCTCTAACCCCCTGGCCATCTTACAAATTTCATTTTTTATGGTAACCAGTTTAACCCCCTCATGCCGGATGCATCCTATTACTGCTTTGAGTTCCATTTCCTTAAGTTTAGCAGGAATCACAGCATTCTTTAGTTTAGGAATACCTCGGAATTCCGGTATGCCTTTCCTCCCTTGTCCCTGGAGTATATGCTTCTGCTCTTCGTTGATCTGGTCCAAGATGGGTTGGGCTAAATGGCTCTGCATCCTTGCAACGGAAACTCCTTGCTGCATTCGAGTGATCGGTCGGTTCTCTCCCATTGTACCGGTATCAACCAGAAAATCTCCCACTGTTACTATTTTCCCAGTATTCCCCTTTCCCAGGAATGTTACGAGTCCAATCATGGATCTCTGTTGCTGATTTGACAGGCCATTATAGATCTTTTCGAATTCCATCCATTCTGTCCCTTTCCCAATGATCTGTTTCTGTTCCTGTTGTCCTTGATGCCCCGTGGATCCAAACTGTATCAAATCTAACCCTTTGTCATCCCTACACTGTTCCCCACGCATCTGCTTGGGCCCGTTGGGACCCATACAACCATTCTCCATCTGTCTACCTTATCTTACCTCAGTTAGACGCAAACCCTAGCGCCAGCGCCTTCCCGCCCATCATCATCCCACAGCTCCTCCTTCACTGCCTCAAATGATAATTTTGCATGAGGATTCCAAACTAAATTTGGTACTTTACCTTTTAGACTTGCAGATGGCAATATATTTTGAACCTGAATTGCAGTCCTAAGAGCTTCCTCCCATAAATTTCTTGGCAGTCCACTTTGCTTTAACATTGCTCTGACTGCATCCATTACAGTCCTATTCTTTCTTTCAGCAACCCCATTTTGTTGGGGACTATACCTGCATGTTAACTGCCTCTTAATGCCATGTTTAATACAAAAGTGCCTGAATTTTTCTGATAAATACTCTCCTCCTCGATCAGATCTTATGCACTTAATTTTTTCTCCAGTTTCTCTTTCTACCTCAGCCACAAATTGCTTGAAGGCTTGCAAAGCTTGAAATTTTCTTGTAAGACAATATATTTTACATTTTCTACTATAATCATCAATGAATGTGATAAAATATCTGTGATTTGTTCTACTTCTTACATTCAGAGGACCACACAAGTCTGTATGAACAAGTTCCAACACTTGGCTTGCCTTTGATTCTCTTTTCTTGAATGGTAATCGATTTAGTTTGCCTATGGCACATCCTTCACATATATGATTCTCTTCTTCATTGTCATTATAATTTATGACACCTAATTTCTTCAAGACCTTCAGATTATGAAAATGAGTATGGGCCAATCTGTTGTGCCATAAATCTAAGTTTGTTTCTTGAATGATGTTAACATTGTTTGCTATAAGACCATTCATATGAAATAAATTTCCAACTCTCTTTGCTCGAAATTTCAAGATTCCATTCATAAGAACATTACATTCCTTTGAGTCAAATGTAACTTTATATCCTAAGTCAACAAGCTGACTTACAGAAATCAGATTTTTAATAATAACTGGCACACATAAAACTTCTTCTATATTGACAATATTCCCATCCAAATCTTCAAGTTGTAACAGCTTCAGTTAAGGCTCCATTACCAACTTGTATTTTCTTAGAATTTGTTGAGGACAAATTTCTAAGTAACTCAGCTGATTTCACTACTGATCTTTCAGCTCCAGAATCAACTACACACAGATCAGAATTGTCAGCATCATATTGTTCATGAACAATGGCAAAATTGTTGATTACCTCGGAAAGGCTTTGTCAAGGGATATATCCCTGATAAAGGCCAACGTCTAACAGGCCATATCGACCCATTGCTATTCCGATGGATGGGAAATGGCCCAATATAAGATGCGGCCAACCCATAAAGAGCTTGGATTCCAGAAAAAGGAATAAGAATGTGGAAGGAGGATGAAAATGGTGAGACAACGTTACCAACAGGGGTGCCTAAAAATATCCCTCCAAGGAAGACATTGAAAGATCGTTTTTCTTTTGTCTGAAATTAGCAGCGCTACAATCTTGCCTTGTCGTGATGTAGAACGGAATGGGGTCAGGCATTCTTGCTTCCCCCTCGGCGCGACCGGATTCTGCAGGTCAGGGGGAAGCAAGAATGCCTGGGCGCGACCGGATTCTGTAGGTCAGGGGGAAGCAAGAATGCCTGACCCCATTCCGTTCTACGACGTCAAGGTAAGATGAAAACCGGATTCTACAGGTTTGCTGAACCCATTTGCCATTCTTGAGAAGAATGAATCAAGAAACTGTCGGAAGGCAGACCCACTTACCTTGACGTTCCGAGCTCCAAATTTGCCATTTCTTTTGACCTGAAAGAGAATCGACATATCTCAGCGCAAACCAACCACCCAACCTTCTTAATAACAGAAATGGATGATTGCCATAAAGTTTCTCAATTTTTACAATGTCATAATCATTCACCTGCTCTATTTTAGGGTAGAATCGATCCGCTAAGCAAAGAGGCACAGAGATTTGGAGGCACAAAGCAAGCCATGGAAACCAAGCTGGAGATGAGAGGCAAGACATAGGGAATCGAATCCTAAGTGGCAATAATGTAGAGGCATGCTGAAAGCTCCGGTTGTCCAAGAACGTGCTGAATGCATCACATTGGAAAGAACAGGTCATAGAAAAGAGGGATAACAAAAGGAGCGCACGGGATGCCATAGCTGAGGAGATCAGAAGCCAAACCCGACAGACAAACCATCTCGCTATAAATTTCTTGAATTTCGGTGTATTGCTAGTGATTTATGAAATGGAAACTAATTCAAGCCAATTACAAGCATTTGGACAATTTACGAGCGTGAAGTAAAACGTATTCAAGCCAATTACATCATGTATTAGCCACTGCTAGATCATAAATCGTGCTCTAGCCCTAGCTAGAACCTAAACCACATAGCCCTATCCATTTTTAGGACTACTATTCCTGCCTAAGGGTGCGGTCAATAGGAATTGTTCGCTGTCAATGGCAAAAACAGGAAGGGTCACATGCAAAGTTTTGACAGAAAGAGAGCCCTGTCAATAGCAATCCGTTCCACCAGCTCTTGCATCGGGATCCCAAAGATGGCAACACGTGGAGTTTTTTTCTCTCACTTGGCAGCTATCCAAACCGTCCAAAAAATATGAATGTTTCCAAACCCCAGGAAACCATTTCGGTGTTGCAGAGGGTGGTGCTGCACAGAAGATCTACAATCAAAATGCAGCAACGCTATAGACCAAATGATCGCCGAGGATTTCTGCCGGTTCGTCCGCCAATACCACCAGGTAGCATTCCATTTGCAATTCGTTCTCCAATTCTGTCACAAACTCCTTTGATTTCTTCAAATAATTCACCTCGTAGTGAAACAAGAACTATAGGCATCCCTCATCCACCTCCTGACTCTCTGTGATTACCTGGTTGCCCTATATCTTTGCCTTCTTGAAGAGTTTGAATGTGGAAATTTTGTTCCACATAACTATCAAGAACCTCATACTCCTCACACTCCATCGCAATTCTCTGCTACATCCTCTTTTGATTTTCCACTTGAGTCACCAATTAATGGTGCTAGTAGTACAATCTTTGAAGATACTCCTATACGAAACGGAAGATGTGCAGCCCGAGCAGGAACCTACACAAAATCAAAACAAGAAAGGGAGATCCAAGAAAGAAGATTGGAATGAAGGTCAAGTGCTTGCATTAGTTGCAGCAAAGAGAAGAGAATGGGATGAAATCATGAATGGTGGTCCGCAAAAAAGAAGTTGGACCAAGAAAGAGCGTTGGCAATCAATTGCATTCTATCTCAATGAACTTGGATATACACGTTCTTCTGCTGATTGTATAAGCAAGTGGGACCAACTCTATGCTGATTACAAAAAAATAAGAGACTACAAGTATGTTTTCAGCCTATGTTCTTTGCAAGCTATTTACTAATTTTTTCATTTCTATGTAATTTGCAATTTGTAGGCCAACCAGTGGGAACGTAGATTATTGGTATGTCGATGCATCCGAAAGAAGAGAGAGGAAGCTTCCAATTCTTTTTTCTAGAAGAGTGTTCAATGAAATGGAGTCATGGTTGGCAAGCAGCAGAGCTGTTGAGCCAGGTGACTTCATTGCCGATTTCTCTATATGCAACAAAATGGCAGGGCTACAAGGTATGTAGATTCTTTGATATATATTGAAGAGTTTTTGAAGATACTTATATACATAATTAACATTTTTAATTAGATGACGAAGATGAGCCTATAGGAGCAGGCAAACAGGCAGCATCAGATAATCAGTCATCCAAATTGGTTACTGAAACAACTACTGGGAAGAAAAGGCAAAGGCTTCCAAAAGGAACGGAAGGTTTGATGGAAAAAATGCAAAAAGGACAAGCTGAATTGTTTGAGAAGTTGCAGGAGACAACAAGAGAATCAACTTCCTCTATTTTACAAGCAAATGCAGAACGGTTCAGTCAGATTATTGAGGTTACCAAGCAAATTCAAAGTCACATGGGAGACATTGCTGGAAGCTTGAAGTATCTTTGTGAAAAAGAGTAGCCTGTTTTAGTCATGCGATGGAAACATTTGTCTTTTCTTATTGCTTTGTTCTTCCTTGCATTTTGTGTTTTGTAAGACTTCAATATGTTTTATGAAAGATTATTTGCTCTTCAAGCCATCATATTTGTGTTTGAAATATTATTTCATTACCTCCTTTATGTTGCCAGCAAAGGTGTGCATTATGTTTCAATCTTCAGGCAAATTAAAGTTAATGCAGCAGGCTTGTTGCACAGTTTTTAGCAGGCTTGTTGCACAATCCAGGAACAGATTGTTAAGTCAATCAAGAAAAGGGGAAAGCTATGTGTTGCTGATACAATAAATTGTAAGCAAAGAAACGGTCTGTACCATCCATAGTCTCTGCAGCCAATGCCACGAAAAATGATCTTTAATGTTGAAGCCAGGAAGATAGTACTGTATGCTGACCTCTAACGTGACAGATTTTATGGAATCTTCCACGACCAGGGGGCCAACAACGAATGTACAGATAGGAACATTAATCATGATATGCTGGTGCATAGATCATGCCCTCCAATATTTCATGCAACATACTTTGGATAATCAGGAGCAGCAGCATTAGCCATAAGTGTCATATGAGCAATATGGTCGATGCCGTCTTTAGCTAACTGAAACGGCAACATTGCATTATGAGTTTTGGCAAACATCATTGATGTGGGAAATCATATTGGCAGTTCCTTATCCAAGTTTTGTTGCAGGAATGAACAAAATGGTCATAAATCATTTAGACAAGCTACACGTTACAAATGATGCTGGCACAATTTTAAATGAGCTGGAAGTACAACATCCTGCTGCCAAACTGCTTGTTATGGCCAGTAAAGCTCAACATCCTGCAAGGTGCTGAAGAACTGATCCGAATTGGTTTACATCCAAGTGAAATCATTGTTGGATACATAAAGGCAGTACAAAAGGTTTGGACAATGTTGCTTATGCTGTAAACCTATGAGTTCTTGTTTTGGATGACTAATAATAAATGCAACATGTTGCACATACTCTCAATAGCTCAAAATGTTGGCTTTCAGTTACATGTTTTTTAATGCAAATAATAAGTTGAACCTGCCACAAAGTTTTCTGCTGTCACAAAGTTTTCTGCCATGCAAGTCAAGGGCGAGGCATCCATTCACATGGCTGTTTCACAAAAGTGGATTTAAACATAGATTTGGGTAAATTACATAACAGTTTTTTTTTTCCTTCAAATTGATGGCAATCCAATAATTGAGTCTTCCAATAATTGAGTCTTCCAAGGATAGTTAAAGCCAAAGTTAAACAACGATAAAAGTATTTGCTATAAGCATGTCCATAGATCCCAAATACAGATATATCAGATGTCCATAGCTCACGAATTTATACATTATATAAACAAATCCTTTTTTTTTTCCCCTTTTTTTTCCGGTTAAAATATACAGAAGCAATCTAAAAAGATTGATTACAAAGTAATCAAGTGAATGATAACTTGGGAACAGTTACCATAGCACTACCATTCTGATAACAGTATTTTGATTTAAAGAAGATCTAAAAAGATCCGGATGAAGCCTATCCATGCAAAGAAGGAAAAATACACATGGCATATTCACTTTCACGGCACTAGCTGCTTCGTAACCCTCAAATACTTGATACAAGATACCTTTAATCTCATCAATTAGAGGCAGAGTTAGCGAAGGAATCTGTATACAGCTATCATATCTACCAGCATGAATTCTCAATGGTCAATCATATGCCTACAACATAGATTTGGGTAAATTACATAACAGATTTTTTTTCCTTCAAATTGATGGCAATCCAATAATTGAGTCTTCCAACGATAACAGCAGAAATGTTGTAGCAGCAGAAAATCAACATACAGATTTCATAGTCTCAACTTTGCAAACTCAATACATAGTCCATGATAGTATCTCGAAAGGCATAACCATCTTTGTTATAGCTTCTAGATCGCAGTCGGCAATACCCTGGATCATGAGAATACTTAGTTGCATCAAAGTCTTCATAAAACCTGTCTCCTCTATCCACTATGATATTGTGTAAAATACACATGCAACAATCGTGTTACTCAATTTCTGAGGAGACCCTCGATAGATGCATCTTGTGAGAAGTCTCCATTGCCATTTAAGTATTCCAAAGACCGTTCAACGACAATCCTAGTTGATGAATGCATGAAATTGTAATCCTCAAAACGCTTACCAGCAAAATTCTTGGGAAATGGTACTAATAAGCCTGGAACACAATCATAACCACCATCTGCAATCAAGTATTCAGGAATGTCACCAAAGGGCATGTTGAAGAGAGGACCATTCAACCTGCTGCCGCTATGCACTAATTGCATAAATCCTGAATTTGACCAAACTCTCCTGTCACTAACACATCCAAGAAATCCAACAAAAATGTCCAGAAACCTACTCTTCATGTCCACAATTGCTTGCATGGTCATGGAGTACTATGCTCCTTTCCAATCATAATAATCTGTGGGATTGCCATTGCTAGGTAATTCGCACGGTATTTGTGTACAATCTAATGCGCCAACACAATTAGGGAAGCCATGGCACCTTCTAAAGCCAGCTTTAACTTCTTCTAAGTCACTCCCTTCGGGCCATGATATTTATTTATTTATTTATTTATTTATTCTTGCTCACTTAGGGCCTTGAGGCCATGGAGCACAAAAATACACACAGAATATTCACTGTAGTTTTAACAAAAAGGCTCGATGAGCATCTATTGCCTTTAAGTATAATCCTAACTCATAGCTAGAAATGGAAAGCAATGAATAAAAATCAACTACTTGAATTTCTGATTGTTCCCTGATATCCCTATATGCTTCACACTGTAAGAAAACATGTGTTTCATCCTCAACCCGGCCCGAATCACATGTTCTACAAATTCGATCTTCAAGCGGTGTCTTTGACCATCGACCTGTCTCGAGTTCCAATCTGTGTGAGCTTGTCCTGTAACGGGCAATGATGTGCTTCAGGGATGTCGGCATGTCTTCTGATAGGTATGCTTGACTCTTGTATTCATCCATATGATTGATCTGAGTTCTATAATGAAGCAACCTGCTACCTTGATGCTGCCATAACCATTCTAGTGCCAACCGTTCCAGCAAAATTCTCGCATCCGATTTACAATCCGGCCAGTTTCCATCATGCAAACCCCATCTACCTGCCCATTTTGCGAAGTCCTGCATCCAACCTTGTTGTTCTGACATCTTCATAGCTTGAAAGGATAGGCGTTCTGGTGATTGACCTCTGATCCTGTTCACAAAATTCACACTCTGAAACAATGCTTCTAATTCCAAAGGGAACATACCTGCTTCAGCGAGCATGATTGCGTAAGGGGTCTGAACCTTTATGTCTAACACATTTCTCAGAAAGAGTTTCTGAACCGCTTCTATCCGGTTCCACAACTTGGTGGAGAGACTAGGCCCCCATATTGGAGCTCCGTATAAAAGCACTGTTTGAACCAATGTTTTAAATAACATTTTCCTAAGATCCCAATCATACAGAGCAATCTTAGAGCATTTTGCAAGCATAGCATAGAGTGCCATTTTTCCCCCTGTTGACCTTCTTTTGACACAATCCTTCCAATCATATTTGGAGGAGAAATCAATCCCGAGGTATTTATAGCTTTCCACTGTCTCAATCTCTTGCTCTGATATGTAAAACCAGACCTTTCCCGTGTTCCAAATACCATAACTTTCGATTTTTTGAGATTCACTTTCATCTTCCTTTCTTTGCAGAAAGCTTCAAGGCTGTGTAAGTGTGTCTGCATTACGTGTTTTTTGGATGCCAAAAGCACTACATCATCAGCGTATAATAACAATTGGATCACATATGTGCCAAGCTGGACCCCTGCCAGAGACCGTGCATGCAGCCATTCTTCTAGCTCATCTATAAAGAGGCCGAATAATGTTGGGGATAAAGGGCATCCTTGGCGCACCCCAATGGTGTTCTTGATCACAGAATGGAGGGTAAGAGCATGTTAGGGCCTACATGTTTTGGAAACAACCTGGAAAATACTCTGGGTGTCAAAGATGATGATATATTTGAGTTCTTAACATCTTCTTGACATCACAAAGTACCTTACAACATGTATGTACTACTACTCTTGAACATAACACAATTTCTTTTAGTCAATCTTGTAGTCTAGGTACTTTAAAATACAATTATGTACTTGCACAGAAGTACACAGAAAAGTACCTTTTTGGTAATTTTTTATGTAGGCCCTAACATGCTTTCACCCTGGACATCCCATGATATTTAAATTAGTACTTCAGAGTATAATTGTGCCACTGCTCCTCTCATATCTTCTGGGACACCTAGACTCTCCATTCGATCCCCTAGCTCTTTTCTTTGCACGGTATCAAAAGCCTTGGAGAAATCTATAAACGCAACATACAATGCAGCAGATGGTGCTTTTGCATTCTCTACTAGCACACGAAGCGTAAGTGCATGGTCAAGCTTATTAAAATCTTGCCGGAAACCTGCTTGACATATAAAACTGTGAGCGTTCTTAATAAGACTGACAATGAAGTTATCAAATATTTTGATGCATGTAGGCTTTGCAATTCCAAAAGTTTCTGAGATTCCACTCCAAGAATCACCACTAGCCAATTTGCGAAGAGCCAATGCTACCTGTTTCTACTGATATATATCTTCCCTTGATTGTGTTCAAACCTGGAGGTGGATACTTCTGCAAGTCCTCTTCAACCAAGCTGCAAACATATTCAAAAGTTGGAACATACAACCTGAAAAACTCTTTCCACCTCAATGGATCATTTTGCATAATGTTGCGACCAAACATGTTCCACCAATGTAGTGATCTAGGTTTGATGTAATAAGGGCCTATCTCCCTCCCTTTTAATTCTTGAAAAGATAATTCTCTGTCAATGAAAAGCAGAATTGCAGTACTCACATTTGTCACTTCCAATAAGCATGCCAAGAAGGCCTTCTCAAGTGAATTCTCCAAAGGTGACATGATTTCTTTACTGTCTGTAAATTGCATTGAAGCTATTTGTAAAAGAAGATTAACTATACTACCGAAAACCTGTGACAGCACTGTTCCAATCACCAGCAAGCGTTGCCTTTGTGGATGATGAAGCCAGGAATACCTCTGCCCGATCACATCAGCTGGAACACAGCAGATGCTGCAGATTGCCCTGCTCGATCACATCTACCGGATGACAGAGGAAAAAAAAATGTGCGCCCAATTCTGGCGCCAATTTGGCTTGCGTGGACATGACGTGGATGGTTGCTGTCGACGGGAACATGTGACCTGAATAAAAAATTAGGGTTAATGTCAACAGGGAAAAAAACATGATGTGACCGGACTCTAAAAGATGTATTCGAGCATGCATACGAAGGCATAGAGAGGATAGATTTTCCTGGTATAGATTCGGTATGCCTAAGAACACAAGTGCAGTAATGAATGTATTAGCCGCATTATCTCAAACTTTGAAGAAATGAGAAACTGATAAGAAGTTTGTGTAACACCCATGCCTCATATGTGCAAAAATTTGGAGCAAATTAGAGTCATCCCAAATTATTTGGAGCATTCCAGAAGATTTTGCCTTGCCTTCACACCCAGATAGGGATTTAAAGCATTCAGAGCTCCATAGCTAGATCGGGATTTACAGAAACTTTAGCGGCAAAAGCCTGCCCGGCCTACCCTCGTATGCAAACTGGACTTCGAAAACGAGAACAACGAGCTCAGTATAGCAAGTATTGACGGTTCAGCACTTTTCTTATCTCTGTCCTTCCACTGGGCATATTGCTCACACATCATATTATTCACAAATCTTAGCCTCACACACAGAACATTCCCCGAATATCCCTCAATTCTCACGACCATACAAAGGGATTGCCCTTCGGGCAACCCAAAAATAGCATTACCCATATAGATGGTGCATTTGCTCTAGGAAGCTATATTGGAGCTATCATTATCAAACACCACAATAATAACATTAGTAATGAAAATCAAAATCAATTTCTTGTGAAGCTACATGTATGTTGAATTCTCCATACTTTTAAAATATTGAATGCAATCTATATAGTCAACAAACTTTTCACATCTTAAACCCCTGTCCTTGCAGGTTAAGCCAATCTAACTGTTGCCCACCCTTGGATCAAGGAAGGGTTATATTGCATAATCACTAGAATATGCTTTTCGAGGGAATATTCCAGAGATTATTGCCCGTAATCCCACGAACATGCTTTTTGAGAGAATATTTTAGAGATTATCAGTATGTATCAGAAATTGTTGCTCCGTTCTTAGCTTCGATCCAGTTTAGCTTCCTTTCAGCATCAGCATCAGATCAACGAAATGCCATCTATTATGCCATATTTTAAAAGTCTAGCCGAGCCCATCCTTCTTTTGCATCCCTCAAGCAAAGATTTGATATTCCGATTTTCTCAATTTCTAAGGCCATTTCTGCGAATCGTATTTCTTATTTCGTTTTCTCCAATTCAAGATCAACCCCCAATTTCATCTGCAAAATGGGCTTCCGAATCCTTTTCTCTATTGCTCTGCTCTGTGCCTGTATTCTGATCTCTAATACCAGACCCTCCCACTATCGCTATCTCTCAGAGCTTGTCCAGTAGCCTTCTATGGTGCTTAATTATCACAAAGGCCCTCTTTTATCTGGCAAGGGAGCGCTTAATGTATATGCCATTTGGGATGGCTCCTTCTCTCCTTCACAGAGGGATCTTGTCAAGGATTTTTTGGCTTCTTTTTCTTTTGCGAATCAGAATAAACCCTCTGTTAGCGCCGGGAAATTTGTTCTAGAGTCTGTGAAGCTAAGCGCAGAGTCATCTGATTCATATTCCCTTGGAAAAAATTCTGAAGAAGGTGTATTTGGGGAATCTGGTAAAAAAGGCTTTGCGTGCAGACATACACTTCACATTCCTCAATCAAAAGCGATAAGAAGCTCTGCAACCCAATGCCCTAGAAAATGTGTGTGGTCGTTTGCGAGCGTCATAACCTGCTCGGACATGGGTTTAAGGGAGGTCAACCCTCACCTCTCGGGGATCATAGGAAATAACCCTCTAAGCCTCCGGCCTCGAGGGTTATTTCCCATCATCCCCTCAAGGAGAGGGTTAACCTCCTCATCCACATTATGTCCAATGGTTGAGGGATACCCATCCGCATTTTGTCTATTGGTTGAGGGATACGCATCCACATTTTGCCTAAAGGTTGAGGGATCCACCAAAAGAAGAATCTTATGTTTTTGTTTGCCATTGTGGCAAGCTCACATAGATGTGATGTTATGGATATAGAATAGAATAGAATAGAATAGAGTAAAATAGAATATTTGAATTAAAAAATACCAAAATTCTAGGACCTAGACACCTATGTTCCCTAAGGCTGGGTTCACATGCACCTTGAAATTACGAAGTTATGCAAAACGGCTCGCTATTGTTTGAGCACCGTCACAGACCTTGCTCAATTTACACAGGGTAAAGTAGGGCACCGTTGGAGGCGACGCTGCATGTGAACCCATTCTGAGTTACTTTGTCCTATCACCAACATGCCTTGTGCAATTTGCCAATATGCTTTTAGGAATATATCTATACAAGTGGTTGTACTATGAGGGATTGTAGAAATTCGAAGTCATTCAATGAAGATTCGATAAAAATTCCCTTAGATTCTCCAACTATATAGTTTTCCCTTGATTCCTTCAAAACTCGTTAAAATTTCAGCAGGGTTCCCTTAGATTCCCTAAGATCCCTCAAAGATTCTCGAGATTCTTGAAAACTTCCTCTAGAATTCCCCGATCTTCTACAAAATACACCTAGATTCGCCCAACATTTCCCTAGCTACCTTAAGATTCCCTTACATTCCCTAATACTCTATGAATATTCCCTTAGATTCTCAAAGATTCCATGGAGATTCCTTGACATTGCTCAAGGATTCTCTAAGATTCCTCCACATTCCTCTAGATACCCTAAGATTCTATGAAGATTCTCGTATATTCCTCTTGATTCCCTTAGATTCTATGAAGTTTTTTCTAGATTTTATAAAGATTTGTTTAGATTCTCAAGGACTCTATGAAGATTCCCTTAGATTCTCCAAGATTCTCATAAGATCCATCTAGATTCTCCAAAGTTATTCTAAGATTCCTATGAATTTCCTAAGATTCTATGAAGATTATTTGACATTCTCTTAAGGTTCATGTAGATTCCCTAAAGTTCCACAAAGGCTCACCTGGATTCCCCTAACATTCCCCCAGCTCCTCTTAATATTCCTTGTATTCCTCTAGATTCCTCAAATGTTCTCTTAGGAGTATTCCCATGCAAGCTCAAGAAATATTTTCTTGGTTAGCAAGCTCAAGGAATATCCCACGCTGAGTCAGATCTTGGTCTGATCTCTGCAAGGCCTACCTCCTGCGATTCGTCTTATGACTGAATACTTGCGACTCAAGACGCTGGACCATGCCATCGAACTGGTCAATCACTCTGTCAATGTGTCCTCACGTGGTGTTACCTCACAGATCTACCTTTTATACCTCCAGTCATGGTTTCACAAAACACGGTCCAACCGCATCAATCCGCTCCACGACAGAGAAGTCAAATTTGGTATCACATTTGTAAGTACCAGGAACATTTGGCCAATGAATGCAATTCTACTAATGGTCCTCTTCACTGCAAGCATTGCAATATGCGCAACCATGTTACTGAAGAATGCAAGCGCTCTCATCCTATGCCTTTTTGATAGAAAATGGTTTTTCAGGTCCAGACCACGCCTCAGCAATATCAACAAGCTCCATAACCTCAGCAATCACGTGGACAAAGCTCGCGTACTCATTTTGATCCCACGAATGCTCAATGTTATCACTGCCGAATGGGGTCACACTACCATGGCGCGCCCACAGCTCCTCCAAGATCAAATACAGCTCTCGGGCACTAACCAAACTGCCTCGGTGCGCCTCACAGCCTATCAACTCTGAGTGGCCAATGGGAAACAAGGCCCATGTCCCACCTTAAGAAAACCTCCTCGTGCTCCTCAACAGCAGCAGAACCAACAAGCTCCTCCGCTTGCTGTGATGGATCAACAAGCCCAAGAAGAGATTTATCAAGCTCTCAATCCTCCTGTGCAACAGACCAACTGGGTTGGTCTGGTATCATGCCAGCACCTCGGCACTCGACCTTTGACGCTCACACCACAGGACACGCAGCCTGCTTATGCCGTGAAAACTGTCCATCACGAGCAACAGAAGATGATGCATTTCGCCCCAGATCTTGAAAAACTTATGCCTCATGTTATGCCCAGGGTTCGTCAAAGCATTCTCAAGCTCATGCAAGCAGCTAAAGGATGCATGTTGGCCAATGTTTCACGCCACCACACGCACTCAACAACATAAGGAGGTGCCCTCCACGTCCACGTCTACTTCACGAACTCCACCGTATCCAAACATCCCCACTGAAGTAGAGCTCCTTACGGAAGTTTCAGCCTCGATGCCACGCAACTGGCGCCTTTGGCTCCCGCAGATCATTTAGCCCATGTTCCATTGGAGCTACAAGAAGAGCTCGCCAAGATCAAAATTCCTCTTAGTCTCTCCATAATTCTAAAGTTATGTTCTGCCCTCCAGGAACAGTTGTCTTTACCCACTGCTCTTGTTGGCGCTGTCGTAACTTCCACACCCAATCATTGTTGGGAATCAACAGATTAATCATGTACAGATTGATGGAGGTAGTGCTGTCAATCCCATCACGAACAAACTTAGGAAATAACTTGGCATCACTGAACTGTATCGTGCTCCTTATGATATCAAGCCGGCCAATAGTCACATCATACGCCCTCAAGGCGTTACTCCTATTCTCTAAATCAGCATTGATGATCTCAAATTTCTGTTGGAATTTGGTGTTTGAAAAACCGGGAAAGATCCTGGTGATTATGAAATGCTGGTTGGTCGATCTTTCCTCCGCCAAGCTAAAAGCATCCATTATTGGGTCACTAATCAATTTGTCATTACTGATGGCCAATTGAATACCACCATGGATCTTGAAACTCTGAAACTCATCTCTGTTGAACATGCTAAGCCATCGCTCTCTGATAGTGACTTCGATGATCACTAGAACACTTATCAAGTCCAAGCTCCAGAAGCTGGTTTGCCATTATCTGCCTATCCTGAATATGTGGATCATTCATTAGGGAGATATGAGCCTTGATAAAGATGATACTGTTGCTGCCTTGCTAGATTCTTATCCTGCGCCTTGCAATCGGATTCAGCGTGTTGACATCCCTCTGGATGTTGACACCCCTCACGACACGGTCGATGTTGCTGTTGTCATGCAGCAACCTTTGCTCGAAAAACATCAACAGCCCTTATTTTTTTGTACTCAGAGTGCTGAACCACCAGTTCTGCTACAACCATCTGCTCATACTATCATGGATACAGATGTTATTCCATACATCCAAACTCCCAAAGTCGAAATCATTGACTTAATAGAAAACCAACCAATCCAGTTGGTGGCCAATCTTCCCAAAGAATATAAAGCTCGCGCACTCAGTCTTTTCAAAAAATTCAAACATATCTTTGCATGGAGCTATAAAGATTTACGAGGCATAAAAAAAGGACTTGTGAGAACTCAGCATGCCTACTAAACTTGATGCACGCCCCATCTAGCAACGACAGTATAGACTCAACCCAAACTATCGTGGCAAAGCAGAGTTTGATAAACTCTTGGCTGCTGGACTTACTTATGAGGTCAAACATTCTGAGTGGGTGAGCCCCATTGTTGTTATTCTTATGCATAATGGAAAAATTTATGTTTCCGTGGATTACCAAAAACTCATATGGCCACAAAACGTGATCATTTCCTGCTAGCCTTCACGGATCAAGTTCTTGAAGAAGTAACAGGCCATGAAATGTATTCCTTCATGGATGGCTTTTCTAACTACAATTAAATTTCCATTCGCTCTGAAAATCAGTTGAAAACAATCTTCAACATGTTGTGGGGTACTTTTGCCTACAAAGTGGTGCCCTTTGGTTTGTCAAACTCTCCCCCCACTTTCCATCGCATTATGCTTTCTGTTTTTCAGGATTACATGAAAGATAATTCTTTTCTGCAAGTTTTTCAAGATGACTTTTCTGCTTACAACACCATGGACGATCATCTCACCAAACTTGAGCTTGTTTTTCAAAAATATAATGAATCGGGCATTAGTTTGAATCCCGAGAAGTGTACCTCCTACGTCACTTCAGGTGTTCTTCTAGGCCATGTTGTCAGTAAAGAAGACATTACCACGGACCCTGCCAAGATCAACTATATTCTCAAGGCTCAGGCACCCACCAACATTAAAGAGACACGCTCCTTTCTTGGGAAAGTCAATTATTATGCTACTTTCATTCCTGGACTAGTTACCATTGCTGATCCCATTCATAAACTCACAGGTAATGAATCCACTTGGACTTGGAATCCACAGGCGGATGTGGCCTTCCAAAAATTTAACGTTTTACTTACTTAAGCCCCTGTTCTTGTTCCACCTCAATGGGGCAAACCATTTCATGTCCATGTGGATGTTTCAGCTTTTGCTATTGGTGTTGTTCTCTCCCAAGAATATGACTCTCAACTCGATTCGCTATGCATGCCGGAAACTCAATCCTGTAGAGAAAATGATTCTGCCACGGAATGGAAAGCGCTCGGACACATTTTTTGCTTGCAACGGCTCCGACGCTATTTGCTGGGTAGCAAAATCAAGTTCTTTGTGGATCATCAAACTTTGCTTTATCTAATCAATAAAACCACGCCCATGGGATGCATTGCTCGATGGGTGCTACTACTACAAGAGTTTGTTCCCTTTGAAATCATTCATAAGGCAGGAAAGTCTCATGTGGTGTCTGATTATCTTTCACGCATCCACACAGGTGACCCGTCCTCAGGAGTTTCAGATACTTTTCAGGATGCCCAACAATATCTTCTCTCAGGTGCATTACATCTGAGGATCCCATGCTCTCTTTAGACAAATTATGCTCACGCCGTCAACAATTCCTTTGAGAAGTCCGTGACTCTACTATGGTTGCTAGACATCTCTACAAGTGTGACAAGGATATAATTTTGCGCAAATGTGTTCTTCCTCATGAGGTCTCGGAAATTGTTCGCTAAGCACATGAAAGATTTAGTGGAGGACATTTTAGTGGTGATAACATAGCACAGAAAATCCTTTTGGCTGGCTATTTCTGCCCACGCTCTTCAAAGACGCTCACACTCATGCGCGCCAATGTGACGTCTGCAAGCGCGTGGGAAGGCCCACGACCCATGATGCTCTACCCTTAACTCCAGTTGCCATGCCACTACCCTTCAGCAAATGGGGTATGGACTTTGTTGGGCCCATTGATCCACCTGCTCAAAACTCCCGTGCTCGTTACATTCTTGTTCTCACATATTATGCCACTAAGTGGGCTGAAGCTTGTGCATTACCCGATAACACTGCAGCCAGCACGGTGCGGGTGCTCTACACGCACGTCATTACATGCTTCGGCTGCCCCACGGAACTTGTGAGTGACTGGGGTGTTCATTTTGTCAATTAAACAATCAAGGAACTCATGGACTACTTGCATATCCATCATCGTAAGAGCACTCCATATTATCCACATGGCAATGGTCTTGCTGAAAGTACCAAGAAGACTCTGATCATCATTTTAAAGAAGATTTGTGACGCTTCCAGGACAGATTGGAAGGAAAAGTTACCAACTGTTTTATGGGCCTACAACACCACTTACAAAGTTGCCACAGGGCAGACACCTTTCCGACTCGTGTATGGCCAAGAGGCTTTGATGCCTTTTGAGTTTGTTCTGCCCACTCTCAAATTTCAACCCGCTTCTGTACATGATCCCCCTACTGCTTTACGTGGAAGGGTTTATCAGTTGCAACAACTAAATGAAATTTGCAGGGATGCCTATCTCAGGATTCTTGTTGGACAACAATTGAGGAAATCCTGGAATGACAAACCGATCAAAACAAAAACTTTCAATGAAGGAGATTTAGTTCTTCTCTATGACTCTAGATACAAGAATTTTCCAGGCAAGCTCAAATTTCATTGGCTTGACCCTTACAAAATTATTAAGGTGGTACAACCAAGTGTGTTTCAACTCGCTGAACTCGATGGCACTCCATTGCCTACCTTGGTTAATGGCTTTCGCGTCAAAACATTTTATACAGACTCATCATACGACACACTCTATGACACAGACACGGGTGATTAAGCAACTGCCTTATATTATATAAAAAAAGAGTAAGATTACAAAACTGGGTATAGCCCTTACTTAACCGCATGGGCATCTGCTATTCCGGGTTCGGCGCAATGCAGACCCACAGGATCACATAGCCATGCTTCGAATTATAGCGAAGGTGCAGAATTATGTCCACATAATTGGTCTGGGGGTTGGGATTATCAGCAGATGCCGCCAGCCACCCGTCCATTGGAATTCCTTTGTTTTTCAATTTCCAGAGGTCCAGATCGTTCATTCAGCATGTCATCCATTCTAAATAGTTCTTCGGCGTAGTGTTCACCATCTCCATAGCCGTTGTGATTGTGTTCTCGACTCCATCTTTCTTCGTCTTATATAGCCCTATCGTCTCTTGGCTGCTACGGTGGCCCAATGATGGGTTAGTATACGCATTTTTATACATATGTACGCATGCTTGGCAAGCATGCAGCCTAGAGTCCATATAAGTAAGGGTTTGGCCTATTTGGAAAAGGATTTTTCCAAGAGAGAGCTTTTGGAATTTTGTAAAGCTGAGGAGGCCAAAGAAGGATTGCACCAGAAGGATTAGCTAAAGACGCAGAGCTAGTATGACATCAATCTTTTTCTTTCAGGTGGGGTTTACTAAGTTAACTGAGGTTTGATGAGGTTTGATGTTGGCTGCCATGATTAGATTCAAATATGCTTCTATATGCTTCAATAAGTTGGTTATGTCTTATGTTTGAGAAGCTCTGACAAGATCAGAAACCTTTACAATCAGATGGGTTGCACTTAAATCGTAGTATGCAGGATTAGTTGCCAAGGATGAAATCAATCTTGGGTTTTGGGTGCCTTTGTATAACTATGGAATTGTTGAGGATAATCTTGCACCTCTTGGTGTGGATCGATGATGTGGCATGCCCTTTGGGCTGAATGGTCATCTCTCCAAGAGACACATCTCCATGATCAGACACACCTCTTCATAATCCATCCTATAAATGTACAAGCCAAGGCTGAGGCTATTCCAGTCATTCAGATCAATATATGCTTCCGCTATTAATATTTGTGAGATGGTATCAGAGCCTCAGGCTTGAATTCTTGGGCATACAAGAAGGAGATTCGACAAAGGAAAGAAATCAAATCAGAAGAAATGTAAGAGCAGAAATCTTCTAAACCTGGGAGGGCAATCACCCTCTGATTGCGCCTGCATGAGGTTTGCTCCGCTTGATCTTCAGCCGATCAACCAAAGAAATGCCGATGTTCCTGTTTCGTCCGTTGTTCCTCTTTTCCGTTTGAGGTCTAAAACTTTAAACGTGGCATTTCTCATGCCATTTATAAGTTTTGTTAACATTTTGATATTTTACTAAAATTATTGGTTTAATAAACCATTAAATATCATTGGAAACCATGGATACTCTATCCAAGGGTAAATATGTTGTAATCGAAAAATTCAACGGCGAAAACTTCCACACTTGGCAAGTCAAGATGAAGTTCCATTTAATCGAGAAAGATTTATTTGGAGTCGTCGATGGTTCTGAGAAGAAACCAAGTGATGCTGTCGAGCTTGTGAAATGGGAATTAAAGAATAAGAAAGCTATGGCCATGATTAGATTGGGATTAGGAGACTCGCAAATTCACCATGTGGATTTCTCCAAATCTGCAAGAGATATCTGGAATGCTCTCGATCAAATCTTTGGAGCGCAAATCAAGCATTCAAAGGTACTTCTAAAGAGAAAACTATTTGAAATTCGAATGGATGAAGGAGAAAGCCTTGCTGAACATCTAAATGAGTTAAGATCCATTCTGAATCAATTAGCCGGGATCAACGCAAGAGTAGAGGAAGATGATGTGAAAGCAATTTTATTCCAAAGTCTTCCATCTTCTTTCGGTAATGCTATAACCACTCTCCAGATTGTAGAACATCTTACTTTTGAGCAGATTATTGCCTCTTTACTGGAAGAAGAGCGCAAATTGCGAAAGCAAGATCTTTCCTCTGTGGCAATGTTTGCTAAGGGAAAGGATAAACAAGGAGAAAGTGAAGAACAAAATGATGGCACTAGCAATATGGCAGAAAGAAAACCAGGAAAATGTCGCTATTGTGGAAAAGCTGGCCATTGGGCACGAGATTGTCGAAAGAAGAAAAATGACGAATCAAAATCTAAAGAACCTGAACTCAAAAGCGAAGATGACGAAGACTTAGGTTTCTTAGGTCTATGAATGCAGATAAGAAGAAGTCACTAAAGGGTGATTGGGACTCCAAGCAGACAATTGCCGGACTAGGAGACAAGTTGATTGGAAGAATCAACAATCTTATCTGGTCATTGGTCTTAGGTCATATATTAGATATGCTATATTATAGAGATGCTAGATTATGGGAGGGTGTTGAGGATAATCTTGCACCTCTTGGTGTGGATCGATGATGTGGCATGCCCTTTGGGCTGAATGGTCATCTCTCCAAGAGACACATCTCCATGATCAGACACACCTCTTCATAATCCATCCTATAAATGTACAAGCCAAGGCTAGGGCTATTCCAGTCATTCAGATCAATATATGCTTCCGCTATTAATATTTGTGAGAGGAATTAGCTCAAGGAAGACTTGCATGAATTAAAGACCTTCTTGTAAAACATCACGAGAGCTTTAAGAGTTACTAAATTGCTTTAGCTCGGATTTAAGATGAGAGTCGAAGTAGCCCAGCAAGCACAGATTTGATAAGACCGATTAAAAGCATTGTAAGTCACCGGATTGGCCCTATAATTGCAAGATGAGGAAGGAATCAAGTTATCTATAAGTGGGTCAGATTGAAACAACATGAAAGGGGCCGAATTTATTTCATAGCATCCATATTTGAGAAAATCAAGGCAAATTTAGAATGAATTAAGGCTTCTGGATAGAGCCCAAATGTTGGCTTGGTTCTGAAAGAGAGGAAATTCGGCTTAGAAACTCTTGAAAGTAGGCTGTACTAGTAGCATAAAGGCCAAAATTGCATGATCAGAGCCGATTCATGCAGATTCCTATGTTGAGAAAGAGATGAAAATCTGCTGTTGTAGATTGTAACTATTTGGGTTTCGTTGCTATTTCTTTTGTTGTCTATATTTGGAGTTGTCATCAATTTGTTGCCTTATCAAATTGTTGGAATGCTTAGTTATAAAGCTAAGTAATCAATGGATTTAATTGGCTTGCACTTTGGCTTAAGGGAAAGAAAGGATTTAACCAACAGAGGAGATCCAAGCATGAAGAGCTGGGGAGAATAATTATGTGTACTAAGAACATGCATCGTTGTAAATGATTGAATTTATTAAACTAAGGAATTATAGATCATAAGATTAATAATTGTAAGTCTGAGTTAAGGGAATACATGCAGTTACGATCACGAGACCCTGTGGATTTTTAAGCCACAAGTGCAAAATTTTGAGTTTGCACATTAGATGCATTAATAAATCCCTTAGCTATGTAAAGTGGGTTTTTAATTGGAATATTAAAAACTTTAGCTAACAATTGTTAAAGATAAATGAAATGGTAAGGTCCAACTTGGACAGGGGTCAACTTTAACACAAGTCTCACAGAAACCACAACTTATATTTGCGGTAAATAGATATTTTCTAAAATTTATGAAATACGTAGTAGTAGTAGTAATAATAATAATAATAATAATAATAATAATAATAATAATAATAATAATAATAATAATAATAATAATAATAATAATAATAATAATAATAATTGATTGATTCACACTTCGAGAGACCCAAAGGGCCATGAAGCGAACGAATTTACATCATCATATCTCAAAGTTTGAGCAAAAAATTTCTATGTAATTCCAGCTCTTTGAGGTAGCTGCCTAGTTTTTGTGGGTTCAGCTGGTGTAAGGAGTAATAATCAGTACAGGTTATCTTATGTCTCTCTCTTAGTTCTTTATAGCAGCTGCAATTTAAGAATACGTGTATCTCATCTTCTATGGCATCCGTCTTACACAACGTACATTTTCTCTCTTCCCTTGGAATCCTATGCCACCTACTGCTCCCACTGAGCCCGCTGAGATCCATCCCACTCCCCGGATATTGGGACGGATAAGTAACTTTATACCAGATACATTAATAGGGGATTCAATTCTTTCCTGTAGAACTCAATTCTAGATCCTTGCGTCTGACAAATTTTGTCCACATATTTCATTTGTACCAGATCCCTGATGGCTATATCAGTATCAGGCCAGTCCCTTTCCTCAATCCCCCATCTGCGCCCCCATTCTACAACATCATGGTGCCATCCTTTTGTTTCAGATTCTGCTGCAGCAAGACATGGCAGGCGTGTGGCTTCCAGACCTTTCAGTCTGACCATGAAATTAAGGGCCAAGCATAAGCCCTCAGCTTCTAGGGGCAGCAATCCTGTCTCAGCCAATAGAATTTGGTAAGGAATTTGATGCCTAACTCCTAGCTCCTCCTTAAGAAACTTTTCATTACACATTCTTTTTTCCCCCACTGCCTTGCTGAAATAGCTGGACCCCATATTTGGACACCATAGAGAAGAACTGTTTGCACCAGAGTTTTGAACAGCATGCATCTCAGGTGCCAATCCACGAAGATCGATTCCCATTACGGTTTCTCAACATCTGATACATGGCTCGCTTGCCACCCGTGATTCTTTTATTTATGCATTTTTTCCAAGAGTAGTTTGAACAAACTTCCAAACCCAGATATTTATATGTCTCAACAACTTCGACTTGAATCCCTTTATAATTAAATTCTGGTCTCTGCACTGTTCCTATAACCATAATCTTTGTTTTGGACAATTCACTGACATACCTTTTTCGTCGCAGAAAGTAGCCAAGTTATCCAGATGATCATGTAACCCATTTGCATCTTCCGAAATCAACACGATATCATCTGCATACAACAAAAGCTGGATCACGTAACCCAAACGTGCACCCGCTTCACCTCGATCTCTCAACCACTGCTCCAACTCGTCTATAAACACCCCGAATAAGGTCGGAGACAACGGACAACCTTGTTTCACTCCTATAGTGCTGGGAATTTCTTCAGGGATATCAGCTGCCAACTTTGCAATAACTTCTTCATAGAGACGTGTCACTGCACCTTTTAAGGAATCTGGAACCCCAAGTTTCTCAAGCCTCTCTGCTAAACTGCTCCGTGAGACCGAATCAAACGCTTTTGCAAAATCAATGAAAGCCAAAAACAATTTTTTCCTTGGAGCTTTTGCTCTTTCTATCAAGCTCCTAAGCGTGAGTATGTGGTCTAGGGTATATGCCTTTTTCTGAAACCAGCCTGTCCTATTGCTCGTTTATCCATGGCTTCTAACCAGCTACTCAACTTAGCCTCCAATATCCCTCCAAACAGTTTTGCAAACACACTCCCTATCATAATTGTCCGGTAATTACTTACATTTGATCTATCCCCTGATTTATGAACATGCACTATCTTGCAATATCTCCATTCTTTGGGCAGGCCATCTTTTGACGCCTGATTTAAGAGATCAGTGAGAATTGGTACCAAGCTTTCCCCTCCCCATTTCAGTAGCTCCGCTGTGATCCCCTGTAAATCTCGTGCTTTCCCATTTGCCATCTTCCCTAGCTGATTTTCAACATCCTCTACGGTGAACAGGTTATCATTCACAGTGTGGAGAGTCATAGAGCCTGCATCAGGTACCAAATACAATTTTCGGGCCAGCTGTAACAAATCTGAAATATCCAGTGGCACACTATCTTTCTTGCCTTTAAGATGTGACCAGAATGATTTCGGGTTACGCTCAAGCTGATAGACCAGTTTAGACTGCATATTTTTATAGTAATCCCTTTTCTTTTTCCGAAGCAACTTCTTATACCAGCTCAGTTTGATTCTACAATCTTTGCCAAGCATGACCCTTGCCTGCACACACTCGTCATCCCACCATGAGTTGCATGGGCCTTTCCTTCTCTGCTTAGTCACTCCCAGAGAAGTCCTTGCAGCTAATAGCAACATCTCTGAAAGCATTTGGGCATCCTGCTTTATACTACCAGTTTGCTCATAGTCTTCCAAAAGACTTGACAAGCATTCTGCATACTCATCTCGTTTATGAGCTGGTGCTTTCATGCTGTCTGCCTAAAACTTGAGTTCAAACCACAAGAGTGCATGATCACTCTCTCGAAGCTTATCCAACACCTGAAAGTTTGAAAGCAAATCTGATTTATCGGAAGCAAGCAGATAATCTATTGTACTTTCTCCATTCCAGGATGTCGAACTGCCTGATGCTGGGAACCGTGGGATTCCATTCATGATTTTAAGATCACAACAACTGCCAAGTTCAAGCAAAAAATTACCCATAGTGTTTTCAGTCTTGTCTTGTGATTGTCTCTCGTATGCCGGATCCTTTATTTCTTTAACAGGTGATCTCCATCCTTGAGTGCTGCCCTCCCGTTCGCGCATTGAAGTCTCCAACAATGAATATCTCTCCCCTGTCCTGCAATTCCAGTCCTTGCATGCTTAGTTCATGCAAAGGCCGATCTCTAAACCCAACATGATCATACAAAGGCACGTTTAGTGGAGCATAATAGCAGATTCCAACAAAAGCCACTTTGCCGCTTCCTTGTATTTTAATCCACATGTGTTGCTGGCTGGCATGCTTCAATTCTAACGATACATTAAGTGTGAGATAAGATCGCACATATATACCGATTCCTCTGTATCCTCTCACCATGCCTGTGTCTTTGAAATTCCACACTGAATCCAAGATTTCATACCCTTGTAGATGTGGTAAACCATTCATTTGGTGCTCCCAGGTTTCACAAAAGAGAATTAGATCAGCTCTATTCCACAAATCTGTTGTAGCTTGTACTTTAGCCTTGTTGATTCCATGTACATTCCAGACCAGGACCCTCAGGGTCTCGTTTCCCTATTCATTGCGGCTTGGCGTCTCTTCATTATCACTTTGCTTTCGTCCATTTTGATCTAGGAAAGCGATAAATCCTTCATCCCTGGCGTCCTTCACCTTTGCCAATTCTTGCTTTTTCAATTCTAATTGCGCGGGTGTAAGATCAAAATCTAACCAAATCATGTGTCCTTTTTCGGTGCACTACGATTTTGTAGCACCACGCTCTCGCGATGTTCTATCTCCTGAATTTCACCAGATAGGCCTTGAGGCCCTACACGTCCAATTCTTACGCAATTCATAAACTTCGGGATCATGTAAGTGCATTGTCTCTTTGAAAAAATTTCAACCACAACATTCACGTCTTCATTTTCATCCTCCTTCGACCTGAAATCTTGAGGTTCTTGGCCCTCATTTCACGATCCATCCGCTCATTGGAAATTCTTTTCAGTGTTTGTGCAATTGTTCTTTTGTCACTCCGATACCATGCCTCTGTTATGCTTGCCATCATATGTACTTGTGAATCAGTGACCTTCTCTTTTTGTGCCAAGACTTCTTTCAATTCTTTGTTTTGCACCTGTAATTCCCGGTTTTGAGATAGTACCGCTCAATCATCTTACGTTGATTCCGATTAAGGAAACGACTTGTTCAACTAGCTTCTGCAACCTTATGATTTCAGCTTTCATTTCCGTTAAAGAAGATAGAATCGTCTCCTCATCATCGTATCCTTTAGCTGGCGTCCTGTTCTTCCCCATGGGAGAGGAACGGAATCGGACAGGGGGGATACCCCTGGTGCTCCTTACCGATTTTCGTATTTTAAAAAACCCTAGGCGCTAAACCTTAGGCGCAATTACCGAGCCGCTCAGTGTGCATGGAGCAAAAAGGTACTTTTCTCAGGTACTTCATTGCAAGTACAAATTTTAAAGCGATCGAGGAAAAGTGTTATGTATGGCATACATGTTGTAACCCGATTCTCAGGCACAACCACAAGCTCGGTTCTTCTTCCAACTCTGTATTGAATGGTGTGCATATTCCTTAGTTTGCCATACCTTTTTCACACTCACTGCTGATGGTACGAAGGCCTAGAAGGCGGACAAATATAACACAACTTTCATATGTATAACTTTGATTTTTTATTTTTTTTTTAGGGATAAACAAGATTTTATTTATTTAGAGAAAATGATACAAAGCCACATGGGATGCACCCATCTACGAATATGAGATGGGGATAGCTACATGGCTCCAGCTTGTACTATTCTCTTTTTTAATCTAGAGCAGATTTAAATATATGCCCTATACTTCTTCCTTTACTTCTTCTTGACTTTCAAACACTAACCTAAATTTTTTAAGTCTTTCTAGTACCACGTGGAATAGCTGGTTTCATGACATGAATTTCTCCTGATTCTCATCGAAGATTAGGGCGTTCCTCCTTTTCCATATTGACCAAATCATCCAGGAAAGGACATCTTTTTCACGGGACACCATTCTGGAGGGAGAATTCCCAATAGCAATTCCTTAGTTCCTAAAGAGTACCCAAAGCTATCTAGACTCCAGGCCCATACTTCTTGTAGCATCTCACATTCCACCAGGCAATGTTCTATGGATTCCTCTTCCTCTTTACACGAGGGGCAGAGTGGGCTCACATTATTGTCCCGTTTGGAGACTAGATGATTAACCCTTGGGTAGATCACTTGTCAAAGAGCGGCATTGATTCTGGAGGAAGATATTTCATCCAAGCATTTCTCGAGATGTTTTTAAGGTTGTCCTCCATGATCACTAGCTCCCACTTGGTAGATACTGGAAGTAACCCTTTAGTCTTCAAATTATTGTAACATGACTTCACAAATTTGTTTTGCTGTATAGAAGGATGCATGACCCATGTGTTATGATCTCCTCTACACATTGTGTTTGGGAGTACCGTAGCCACACATTCCCAAATTATTTTATCTGCTTCCTTTAAACCGAAGCGGACCTGAAAAGCTGCCCAGCTGGCTAATTGCTCACCCATATACCATTGAGCACAAGAATGTATACCACAATTTTTCCATCTCTTCACAATCCTTGCATCAACCACTATACCTAAAGGGCCTGTTTATTGTGCATTTCCACTGGTATCCACCATGGAGGGAGGTCTCTGCTTCAAATTTGCTGATATCAAGCGTGAATAGCTTCTTTATGGTGTTCCTAGCCGAAATAAGTTCCTTCGGGAAGTGGGAGGCTTCTCTGCTTGGCTTAAGATCAAAGAAGAGTGACCATGGGAGCGATACCTTGACGGCGGGCTTACTATGCTTGCATGAAAATAATAGAGCCTGGATGATGAGGTGCATACCTGGAGACTTCACCTTTTTCTGCAGGATCATCCATATGAATTTGGCTATTAATACTTTGCTCTGTAATACTATGTCAAACATACCAATTCTCCCTTCTGTTTTGTCCCTCTTGCACTTCCACCAAGCAATTTTGACCACTGCACCTTCTTTGTTTATGCCCTGGATGAAGTTGCGAATCAACCCTTCTAATTCTTGCACCTTCTCCATAGGAGCAAGTAGAATTGATGACATGTATATATATGTATTACTTAGCACGTATTTTGCCACAGTAATCCTTCCTACAAGACATAGCTTTGTTACCTTCCACCAATTTAGGTGTTTATGAAGACCTAGCAGCATTTCGTCCCATATTTGTGCATTGGTGACGTTCATGCCCACTAGGATTCCTAATAGTTGGAGTGCTCGCCCGCAAAGATAATTTTCCATGGTAAACTTTCTAAACATATAGGATGCATGTTCTCCAAAGGCCACTGCACTGAGCATTTTTTCCAATTTATGAGGCAACCTGAAGCTATTGAGAAGGTGGCCAATATTGACTTGCACAAGACAAGTTATTTTCCTCTGCCTCTATAAACAAAAATGAGTCGTCTGCATACTGGTTACAGATTTATTGAGAACCATCTCACATTTCTAGTCCTTGAATGAGACTGTCTGCAGAGTGTGAGAGAGCTTCTGCTGCTATATTGAAGAGGAAGGGTGCCAAAGGACAACTTTGCCTGATGCCCCTCTTAATGTCAAATATTGGAGATGGTTCTCCTTGAAATAAGACCGAGGCTCGAGCAGATCTCAGCAGTTTCATTATCCCTTCTGTAAAAAATTCCCCACAATCCAGCTTGAGCATCGTTCTATGCAAAAAACTCCATCTAATGCTGTCATATGCCTTGGTAAAATCTAGCTTTAGATAGGCTACTTTTTGACATGTTTTCCTGGCCCTGTGCAAGCCTTCGAAAGCTGCTGCCACATTGCTCAGACTGCTCCTACTCGGGAGGAAGCCAGATTGGGCCTATGAGATACTTTCCGCTAAAATTGGTTTGATCTTCTCTGTCATAGCCATGGCTATGATTTTGAAAAATGTAGATCGTAGTGTGATAGGCCTCCAGTCATTAATTGTACTTGGCTCCTTACACTTGGGTACCAAGGCGATGCAACCTGTGTTCAATCTTGGATTTAAATTATCAGCTTGCAAGAAATCTATATATGTAGAAAAGATACCCTCTTTAATCCATTCCCAATTGCATTGGTAGAATTCTATGGGAATTCCATCCATACCCAGACATTTATTTTTAGCCAATAAGAAGGTGGCTTTTTCAAGATCCTCAATAGTGAGAGAGCGGCTTAGAATATCTCTTTGGCTAGAGCTCATTATGGGTGAGTGGTAAGTTGTGTGCCCCATTGAAAGCATGGAAATGGTTATGTAGGTACCTTTTTAAATCCCTTGGAGATTTGAGAGTCGATCCATCTTCTAGTGAGATGATTGATAGTGTAGTCGATCTCTTCTTTTCTTTAGCTGACTTGGAGAAACTTGGTGCATTGGTCGACTTCCTTTAGCCAGGTTGATCCTATTTTGCACCTGTTCTCAATTATCTTGACTTCCTCTAATGCCTTTATCTGTTCGATTATTCCCTTCTCCTCTATCCCAATATTGGGGCCCAATGCTCTAAGTGAGTGGAACTGACTATAAAGGCTATCTAGCTCTCCCTCTTCCTTTGCACTTTAGCTCTACCCCAACTTTTGGCGTAATTTTTTATATTGCCCAGGGTCGTTATCATGGTTTTCATTCGTGAACCCATTCTAAAACCCGATTGCCATATGTTTTTGCAAGCCTCCACAAATTCTGGATCATTCAGATATCTGGTATTGAGTTTGAATGCTGTTTTAAATGTTGTAATCTGGCAAATCTAAGAAGATATCACATGTGGATTATGATCCAAGATAGCATTTTTTAAAAGATTTTTTTTATGATCTATGAAGGTTTGGCGGGATGGAGAGTGCCTCATCGTTGATGTAGCATCTGTTATGTCTTGCATAGATCCTTCCCGTACCTACCCATTTGTTACCATGTATATCCCTTATCTCCGTCTACTTCCATCAAGCCTATATCTTCTAACATTTTACACCACTGGACTTTCTCAAACCCATGCACGACTTCTGATGATATCCCTTATCTATCCACAGCCGCCTCCATCATGTTGAAATCTCCTACCATAATCCAAGCTACCTGGTTCCCCAAACCTTTTAATTTGTGCCTAAAAGTGGCCCACAGGGCATCTCTGCCTCTGGGACCATGGGCATAAACATTCACCAAGCCCCACACTCTACCTTCCTGTTGCCATGAAATTATAGACCATCTCCCAAATCTATCTACCTGTGAATCACATACTTTTACCTCTTTTTTCCATGCGATAAGGGTCCCTGCACTAGAGGTTTCCTTTACTGTAGCAATGCCCACATATTCATAACCTATTACTTTGAACAACTCTTGTATTTCTTCCTTATTACACTTATGCTCCTGCAAGCATCTCACATCTGGGTTAGTCCCCTTTATGGCACTTGTTAACCTGCTCTTCTTGTATTCAGAGGATTTTACTCCCCTAATATTCCAGCTGAGAATTTTAGAATCTATTAGGGGATATTTCACAACCCTTTTTCCTTTTTATGCTATCCAACCCTTCTGCTTCTGAACCTGATCCCGTTTCCCTTTTATTTTATTTTTTCTTTGTTAGAATAGGGGGTCTTCATCCACCTTATCCCATTAGATTTGCCCACTTATTTTTGTTTGAAGGGATGTCTCTCTCGATATCATTCAGTACCCCATATAATACTATATCTCTCCCAATCTCTCATTTCTTTTCTAAAAGCGTTCCCTTCTCTGCATTTATGTGACGTTCCAGGTATTTATATGGTATACATATGCATACCATAACACGTCACCAGCAGGTAGCTAGGCCTAGGGGGCCAAGTGGGGTTCACCTAAAAAGGATTTTATTAGCTATGCCAATAAAACCAATGGATAATTATGGATTTTATTGGCATAATTAACCTAATTATACTAATTGGGTCTAATTAATTAAATATCACCAATGAGGGGGTGCCACCTGTCCCAAATCGATTGGCCCGGGGGACTTGCTATTTTGGTTGGAGAAATAGGGGCCCTACCCCCCATTTCACCCAAATTCGAATTGGAGACTGAGGAGGAGCAGCAACTACCAGCTTTAGCCCACCTTTGCCAGTACTTGCCAACAGCCTCAAGCTATGGAAGCCTTCCGTGATAACGGCTCCAGCCAAGAGACTGGTTAGTCCTTAGATAGCTTCTATTTCTGCTGACACTTCTTTTAATAGATGGAATGATTAAATTCTCTTTTGTAAGTTGTTCTGAATACTTAGATGGTGTTTATATTCTTTCTTTCTGCTTCTTCCATGTATTGGGAATTAAGGGGAGGGTAGAGACCTAAAAGCCTCTTAGCAGTAGGGATGTCTCTAGCTAGACCCCTTAATACCCAATAAATGCGGCCTGTGCACAAGAGCCAATCTGGCTGAGGGTGCTATGATGTGGTTCAACACCAGATAATGAGCATGATGGTGAATTGGGGGTTGGGGTCTTGCCTAGTGCGGCTACAGGACTCTTACAGTGTGCTAGGCTTATAGCCAGTCACTGTGTGTGGGCCGGGTATGGGTCTGACACTCCCTGGGTCCCAGGAGACGTGCCTATATGGACGCCCTGAACTCGAACGGGCTAGTGAGCCGGCCTTTAGATTTAGGGAAGTAAGTCGGGTATGGATGCGGGGGTCACTGAGGGGGCACGTGTTCTCTAGTACACCCAGGGATCCGTCATGCTCGGGAAGGAGACGCCTCTCTGACCTGCCTCATCGGACCGGGGAGATGTAACCCGGAGTAGTCCTGTAGGGTGATTCATTGGGATTGCGTCTCTGGCGGGTTACAAGCATGTCATAGCATGATTCAGCCTATCTGCAAAGTGTGCACAGGAGGGGCGGATGGAATGGACTATCCTAGCCATTGTCTTATGCCAGCCAACGCCATGTTATACTTCCGTCTGTTGATATCTTGAGACCCTTACCGTCAGTTGACCCCTTGGAGTCTGAGCCCAGGGTAGCGCCTTGTCATGGTGTTTATCTCATGTTATTATGGTTGTACTGTCTTTTCATTGATGATGATGGATGGACCACCCTTCGTGGTGGTATATTATTTTAGCATGATTGTTGTATGCTAACGTGTATGTATGCTTCCGTTGTATAGGATTCCCATAGAGGACATGGGACGAATGACACCTCCGTGTTCCTCGCCTGGACACTTGGCCATCCCAAGTGGTCCGAGTATGACGGAGGGCCTTACCATGGTGATGTAGTCGCCATAGGAGGGGAATTCCCGTGTTTGTACGATGGGTAGCATCGTATAGATGCTGGGAGCGTCACAGTGGTATCAGAGCATGGTTTTGGTGGACCAAAATCATTGCACTGGCCATAGCCTAACTCGTTAGTTGACGGTACTTTCTCTTAGGTTAAAATAGTCAAACTCTGTAGTTAGCATGTTAGTTGGCCTAGTTATGGAAGGAATGACCTAGTGCATAGGGGAGTATTCTCTAGTAGAGTGGTTAAGGTCAGAAGGTGGAGCTAGAGGTTCGAGTTTTGTAAGCGCCATAACTTTCTCCAGGTAGCTCGGATTAACGAGATTTTTACTCCAACGTGTCGGACGTGGTCTAAGTACCCTAGGGGCATCGTCACCTGGCCGCAACAGGGCGAGAAAGTAGGCCAAAAGGCAACTCAAGCGCCGCTCGGGTTTTGGCGTCTTAGAATTTGATTTGAAACACGTATAATCGAAGCGGTCAGGACCAACAGCAGCAGCAGCAGGCCAACACAGAGCAAGAGACCCCGCGCGGTCCCGACCAGACAGAGAAGCCTTCCATTAAGAGACGGCGGAAGTCCACCGCTCACAAGTCAGGAAGCCAATATAAGGAGAAGCTTAAGGCTGTTGGGAGCATTGGGAAGCACACGAGCTCGAGTCGCCGGCAGGAACGAGTGGATTCCGCACGGCCCCACCCTGTCTCTGGGGGCAAGACTTTGCCCAAGAAGCCTGCACCGACTCAGAGGGCAGCTACCTCGAGGAAACCTCGTCGGTTTAGATTGGGTACCGTGGCCTTACGGGAGATCCGTAAGTACCAAAAGACCACGGAGTTTCTATTATGGAAGCTACCTTTCCAGCGGTTGGTTCGGGAAATAGCCCAAGAATTTAAGACCGACCTGCGCTTCCAAACTTTTTCTATTCTAGCACTGCAGGAGGCTGCTGAGGCTTATCTCGTAGTCCTTTTTGGGGATGCGAATCTTTGTGCCATCCACGCGAAGAGGGTCACTATTATGACCAAAGATTTGGCTCTCGCCCGAAGAATTCGTGGAGATCACAACTAGCTTGTACATCAAGCATCTTTTTGTATCAATTTTGTATAGATATGAATATAATCAGATTATGTTTACTAAAACTCTATTTCAAAACAAATAATAAATTAATAATTTCAAGAATTATCTAAATAGTGATGCTGATGTCAGCATAAAAGTAAAAAGCTACTTAAACGTTTTTAGGGTTTCATTTGCTATTTCTTATCTCTTCTTTTGTCCTCCTCCTCCACGCATCGGCAGCGCCCATGACAACCCCAACCCTACTCCAATGGTATCAAGATGGAGAACACTGGGACTCCCAAGTCCCCTTTGATCTTTTACAACCCTTTTTACTCCAGAGGATAGACCTCATAGCCAACATGCAGAGTCATCCTGACTATGCTGGCTTCCTTGAGTTCTATACCCAAGAGATGCTTCCTCTCTGCATTTCTTTGGGAGATCCGCCCCAGCTCTACATAGAACGAGTTGTGGTCAGGGAAATGCTAGGAGGGGACACACATGCATACGACATGCTCAAGGGCAAACTTCGATGGGGCCGCAATCCACCAGTCGTCACACATGAAGGCCAATAATACCTTGAAGTGGCCTTTGCTCTGGCCATTCTTATGGACCAGTATGTGGAGGATGACCCTGCCGGCAGAGAAGGGCAAGGTCCCTGAGTCTTCAGATGAAGAAGAAGACGAGTATATAAAGATGGATGACTTTGTCCGGTGGAAACAGTTGGCCGAACAGATGCCGCCACACCGGGATCAGGGAGCACAGTTGACCGGATTGGATGCCCTTCCGGTTATCTATCACCAAGGTCAGGAGTTCCTCCCATTGGAGGATATTCTCTGGACATACCATGTAGTGGCCGGTTTGAAGGGCCGAGATAAATCACAGGTATCCTATGAGTTGGCCGAGTATTGCATGGATGATTTTATTGACTTACACCAGTAGAGTTCCTCCAGAGGTACATCAGCTGCTCCAGTTTCATCAAGAAACTATTGAGCCGGCTGATACTCTTCTTCGGCTCAGAGATCTTGTACTTCAAGATCCTCCATCTCAGCCTCCTCAGGAAGCCTTTACGGCCATGGGACCTCACGTCCCAAATATTAATATGGTCGACATTCCTTCCGAGTCAGATGAAGAAGGGGAAGATCTCTATCATAACCCCAGTCATCTCAAGGAGGAAAAAAAGGAGCTCAAGGAGGAAGAGGTCACCATGGACCTCGATAAGGAAGTGGCTACTTCGGTCACACCACACGGCAAAGCGTTGGGGAATCACCTCACACGCTTCTTCCTATCGGCTTTTCGGCAAGGGCAGGTCCTTTTTGTAGCACGAGACCTGGCCCTAGAAGCTGAAGCATCGTGGTGGAGCCTCCGTGCCTTATCCACCCTGGCGGGTCACAAGAAGCTCCTATATCGCATTTTCATTTATGTGCTAGTGCGTCGGGACTTCGCCCGTACCGCCTTGGGCCAAGATATAGCACCGTGGATGAGCATGAAGCTCCTTAAGGCAGCCCCTTTGGCTACTGCCTATCCACCAGAGGTTGCTTCCCTTGCAGCCACCACTATTGATCCAAGGGTTACCCTGCTACGCCATCGACCGCCACCATCCCCTCCTACACCGATGGATCAAGATGTGGGGCCTAGCTCCTAGATGTACATAAGAGGCATTATAGAGTACGACCTTTGGCCACTCAAATATATGTATATTGCATCGACATTTTCGATGCCCTTTTTAATACAAAAATTTGTTTTTCCTATATTACTTGTCTCTCTTTTTCAAGACTTTGAAGTATAAAAAATGACTTACATATTGTATACCCATTCTTGGCTTCTTACAGGAGAAGAAGAGCCATATGATCCAACCAAAGGCTTCCAGATTGTTACGATCCTCCGCAACCATGCCTACGAGCACCTAAAGCTTACCCTCCGCCGAAGTTGGTCGTACTGGGATTGCACTAAACAGGAAGCTTTCGAGGATGCCGACGACCATCTTTGGGAGCTGTACTACGCGCTCCGCGACCTTTTTAACCTCTTAACTATCAGCCCGACCTGGGAGTTTCAGGATGTGATCATCCAAGCTTGGGCTAAGTATAAGATGGTCCGTGCAGTAAGGGAGAGAATCCGATACTCCATCCTTTATCCCCTTACTCAGCCCTAAACTAGTCTTATCTCCAATCCCACTTGTATAAATTTAATTTCAGTTTGTTGTGTGCTCTGGTAGGCTACTTTTTTTTGTAATCGTGTACATATCTTAATAACAAATCTTTTCTGTTCGAAAAAAAAAATTGTTTCCGCAAAGTTCTTGTTATAACTACTTGGAATAATATGCTTATCTCGAATTTGTTTGTATCTTAGACGGTGCATGTCCCCCTCCGTGGGCGACACCCGTCCACGCGGGCCGTCTTACCCCCGAACAAGAGCTTACCATTATGAAGCGCCAGCTTACTGAGCTCCAGGCCTATGTACTGCAAATCAATCCACCCCAAATACCACATGAGTATGGGCCTGAGATTTTTGCTCCACTAAATCAGCAGCCGCCGCCACCCGCACCGGCACCTGTGCCAGCTACCGCCTCTCGATCTAAGAGGACTCATAGTGATTCATCCTCGGATGCCACTTCTGAGTCATCTGACTCACCTGACTCTTTGGAGGATGAGGCTGACCATGCAAAAGCCAGAAAGAAGGATCACCAGAAGACCTCTGCCATTACTAGTATCTGGAAGAACTGTAAGCTGGCACAGTTCTCAGGAAAAACCAGGTCCGGGGTTGAGTCATATGGAATGACCGAGAAAGATATTGGGAAAGTTGCCACCACGAATCTCATAGGGTCTGCTCGTATATGGTGGAAGGGATATGGCCGTTCCCACGGGCTGACGAGAGGAAGGTGCCGCTATAAGGTTTTTGCTAAAGCCTTCAAATCTCATTATGTGCCCAGGGCTCACTGCTGTCAACAGATCCAAACCTTTTACCGCCTGGAACAAAAGAACATGACCGTCCAGTCATATACGGATGAGTTCATGAGGTTACGCTTATATGTTCCAAGGATAAATGAGCGCAGGGCAGTTGAGAGGTATATAGAGGGCTTATCCCCTACATTGAGGAAAATGGTTCAAGCAATAGACCCTAAAACAGCTGCAGTAGAGGCTAAAGCCCTTAGCCTAGAAGAGGATACTCCCAAGTATCAGCCATCGTGACCCTCTTCTTTTAGTCAGAACAAGGGGTATACACCTTTCCGGGGGCGCTCACTTAGTCCGGGGCCTCCCGCCTCTACCGGAGATCAGAAGTCAGAGAAGAAAGTTTCCTTCACCGTACCAGATACGTTTACCAATACTGCGGGAGCTTTCAGGGATATCCTCCAAGCCATTCCCAAGGAGGCCCATGAACAGTTACACAGGGACAAGGCTTGCTATCGGTGTTTTCACCTGGGTTCCTTGATCTCTGAAAAACGGGTATACCAAAAAAAAAAAAAAAAAAAAAAAAAAAAAAAAAAACTGATGGCATAAGTAATCCTGAACCATCATGGCCTAAAGGCCAAAGGAATCCCAGTTAAAAATGCTTGAATGACTGGAGGCGGACGCTGTACACACCGGAGGCAACCAGAGGCGAGTTAGGAAAGTTTGGGTGACGTGGGGGTAGAAGGCAAGTAACTTTGGGCGTACACGTTTTTGGGCGTACACGTTGGATACATGTGGCATACACGTGTATAGGCTAGAATTGCACGAAACTGTGCACTTCGGTTAGGCAACCCTGCTAAACAAAATGTTTAGATGGGAAAAAAATCACCATTTATATTACTGGGGTTTATAACCATTGCGTTGAAAAACAGTACACATCCCGAAATACGGTACGAAGAAAAGAGGCAGCAAAACAAGAAAGCATACCTATCGTTGGGCATACCATTTATGGCTACCGGAGTGGAGGGATTTGAAGCAAGATCGCAAATTTGGGTCTTGCCTGCCCATGTTTTAGGTATGAGTTTGATTGCTTAGTTTTGTATGATGGAGCCCGTATGGAAGCTAGTTTATCTTTTGGAGCCGGCCTCTTTGCTGCTAATGACAACAGCAATTTTTGTTGTGTTTGCATCTGCCCAGAGGGCCCTTAACCATGATAAAGATATGGCCGATCGGCACCGGGATTTTTCTGAGTATTCTTCCATCACTCTTGATAGCTCTCAGGCCCTTATGATACCCATTTTAAGTTCTTGCAGTCTTCTGCTTATGTTTTATTTATTTGCATCTGTATCTCAGGTAGTAACTGCCTTCACAGCTTTGGCATCAGCTTCAGCTTTATCTTTTTGTTTGGCTCCGTACGTGGCTCCGTTAAATCCCTATTTATGTTTCCTAGATCCCGTGGTGAAGCACTGTTGTTGTGGGGCAATAAACAGGTCTCATGGGGTTTTAGGGATTGTAAGTGGTGCAGTGGTACTCACATGGCTGGTTTCTGGGCATTGGATTCTCAATAATGTCTTGGGAATTTCTATTTGCATAGCTTTTGTGACTCATGTGAGATTGCCCAACGTCAAAATTTGCACCTTGCTGCTGCTATGTCTCTTTGTATACGATATCTTTTGGGTCTTCTTCTCAGAGATATTTTTTGGGGCAAATGTGATGGTGTCAGTAGCAACACAACAGGCTGCAAATCCTGTGCATACTGTTGTGAATTCTCTCAACCTCCCAGGACTGCAATCAATTACGAAGAAGCTTGAATTGCCTGTGAAGCTACTTTTTCCCACCAATATATTAGGCAGAAGCACTCATAGCACCGAATTCATGATGCTAGGTCTTGGAGATATGGTTAGTATCATCCTATTTTTGCCTGGTTGAATTTGTTCATGCCTTGTATTTTCGTTACTTGGTAATTATCACATCTAAGGAAATAATTTATCCGACTTTATTTTAGAAAACAACTCATTAAACCCTTTTTTGCAGGCAATACCAGGAATGCTTTTGGCATTGGTACTGTGTTTTGACCATCGAAAGGGTTCTAGAGAACATACTGATTTAGACGTTCCATTTATGAGAAGTCGCAAATACATTTGGTACGCCATTATTGGTTATGCTATTGGCCTTGTGGCTGCACTGGCAGCTGGTATATTAACAAGATCTCCTCAACCAGCTCTTCTGTATCTGGTAAGGTCCTATAACCTAGTGTGTGAAAATAAGATATACAGTCTCTAAGGATACCATTGGGAAGCAAGCATAACTTAACTGTCTTGCAATTTGGAATCCGATGGTGGCATTTTGGGCTTTATAATAAAAAATTAGAGTCCGCCAACCAAAAACATACAGGAGGATCTTCTAGACTAGATAACAAGTTTTTTCTGGAAGTACTTTGGTCTCTATTATCAAACCATCATTCATCGTCAAGACATTTTGGCCGGCCTGACATTGAAATCCTTTCTAAAAGCTTTAGTAGAAAAACCCATTGGTAGCACCTGCATTGAGATAGTTGCGAAGGCTGCATTGATATGCAGTAACTTTGTTTTGTAGTGTTTGAAAGTCTAGGAAAATGCCCTTAAAATTTTGCATCAAATTCGTGTTTCATGAATGTTTACAAGCTTTCTGTGTTTATGAGTACTTTTCTCTTCCTTAAAATTTCCCATCTCTTAGATATACACTATTATTTTAGCCGAAAAATGTGAAGCGTTTTGTTCCAGGAGCCTGATTGAATGGAGCAGTCAGGCTATGATGTAGTTAACAGCCTTTCTTACTTGGGTGATTGAACTAATAAGAAAAGTAATTTATCGTCATAAACAGTGGGTGATTGAACTGATAAGAAAATCAATTGTATTATCATGATCTATTTATCTTTGTGTGGTCGCCCCTTATGTTCTTTTATTTGTAATTTGTCTTCCTACTGCAGGTACCATTCACATTAGGACCCGTGTCTTTTATATCCTGGTCAAGAAAAGAATTTAAGGAGCTCTGGAATGGGCCAAGGCCAATTGTAAATGAGAAGCCACGTCTTCTGGACGTCTAGGATATAAATTCATTGGTTTAGGTGTTTTTCGTTGAAACCACAATTTTGTGGAGCTGCTCGTACAGATAAATGCTTGGGGAGGAGTGGCTCTCATCTTCAATTCAATTCTCATGTATTATAGTAATGGAGCATTTTCGATCCATGGATGTAGGCGTGGAAGCAAGTGATGGCCATCGCATCCATTATTACTAGCAAAATAATATAAGGACCTGAAGGGCTTGATAAAGGAATGCCAATCAGCAAGTTGGCAGTTTTATATTGTCACCAAAAGAAGGAAAAAAAAGAGAAAAAATAGGACCCTCTTAAGAGTTTTATCTCTGAATGTACACTCTGTAATAACTAGATTCAGAAGTTAATCACTTTTCACTATGTTTTGATAGCTCAAAACCTAATGCATTGCCAGCCTGTTTCTCTACAGTATAAAGTTGTCGGTATGCATGTTGCTGGTAACTAATTCTAACAAGATCATGATGTATAGCATTTAGGCCTAGCTGCTATTCCATCCGTGTGGTAACCAAATGGTCTCTCGATTGGATGAATTCCTTTGACCATGTCTATCGGTCCTCGAGTCCAATGCTCCTCAAGGTTGGTAATTATGCTTCAGATGCTTTATTTGCTCCTATTGCCCAGGTTGGATCCTGGATGCTCAATTCGAGATTGTCAGGGGCTAAAAACAATCAATTTACGACTATTGCAAAGCAATCAATATGGCATAGTGTTTTTATTATTGTTAAAGGCTATTCGACAAAGATGATCAAGTCAAGGGTGTGTACGTTCCTCATATGGTCCTTTAGATTCTCCAAGACTCTCTAAAGACTCTGTTGGATATGTTTAGACGATGCCCATGGGCAAACTTATGGTCTTGCCGACCTTGCAGTTGCTGGGCTGACTGAAATCTAACCTGCACTGCATGCTGTTGAACAGCCTCACGAAGAGCCTGCTAATAGAGTGCTTGTTGCAATAAAGCATGTTGTCATACATAGCTCCAGACTATAGCCACAACTAGAAGGCTCTCCACTGCGGGATGAAGGGGAAATGTAAATCAAAAAAATCAAAACATCGACTTTTGCGCGAGAGCGCCACCATCAAAAGAATACACTCTACCCCGTCCAAAGACAGAGTCTATCATGCTCTGTAGCCAATTCAGAATTGTCATGCCATAGCCGGAATAAAATTGGCCGAAACCTAAAAAGAATTACCACCAAACCTTTTAGAATAGGTAAGAATTCGTTAAGATTATATTGTTGAAGATTCATCGAGAGTCCCACTTCTCTCACATTTGTATTGCAAGTCAAAGTGAATGTCTGAAAGTCAAAGGCAATGCTAAAAGTCAGCATTAACCCATTGGATCAAAGTCCACTTTCAAAGTTCGAAGTCACCTATTAGAAGCCAAAGTCAAAGTTTAAAGACTAAACGAACATTTTTTTCTAAATGTGCTGAAAGAACCTCAGAGATTTAGGTGTAAGGAAATGCATCAGGGTCGTAAAAAAATGAATTTTACACAAGACACAAGATTATCAACACATTTTACACAAGACAAAATATATCGACACATTTGACTGCCATATTGACACTAGTCTCTAACTAATGATTCCTAACTAATGATTCCTAAGACGTGATCATTCACTTTTGAAGCAATCCTAAGGATTATGATATTCAAAAAACACAAACAATAGCCATACTTGATGATTAGAGTTTATAGTCCTCCCCTAGACCTCCTCTATTTTTGTTTCTATAATCCATTTATCATTCTACATCCTCTCTGCATAGAAAGCTCTAAGAGTATGGTATTGTAGTTTTAAATTATATTTTGGACACATCATGCCTCTCAAGGGTTTATCTTGTTTGATGGATTTGTTCCTATTGCACTTGCCATTGACTGCTGTTTGTAATGCAAGATCAATATTTGAATTTGGATCTATAACTTTGTCGAAAAGAATGCTAATTGGAACGTATACTAAGCTACCTAACAATGAGCTAATCACTATTAAAAGTAGCATAGTTTCTCTAGATTCTCCAAGATTCCTTTTGTCAGTTATGCGTTGAAGGTTGTTTTTCTCAAGATTCCCATTTCTCTTATGTTCGGATTGCGAGTCAACGTGAAATTTAAAAGACAATGGATGCAAATAGGTGTAGTTCTTATGGTGTCTACTTCAAGCTCTAAATTTGAGGGATTCAAAAATTACATGAAGATTGTCCTGGATTGCCTAAGATCATACGAGGACTCTCTAAGGTTCTGTAAGTTCTATGGCTACTCTCGATTCCCTGAGATTCTTATCAAAGAAGTGTCTAAGTTTTATAAGAATCTATCAAGGTTCTCTTAGCTTCCATGAATATCTCCCTAGATTCCCTAAGATGGCATAAGGATTCTTGAAGGTTTTGCATATACAAAAAGCAATTTTCCTAGATAGAATACGATTTGGGCTTTAGGTCCAGGAAAATTAAAAATCAAGATGTGAAGAAACATACGAGATCCTCCTATAGCGAAGAATCATCCAAATTTCATAAGAATCTATCAAGGTTCGCTCAGCTTCTCTAGAACTTCTATAGAGTGTATGAAGTTCTAGGAAGATCCCCCTTAGGTTCTTCAAGCTTCTATGAACATCTCCATAATTTGTATGATTTGTAATATATAGAGACATTAGCTCCACCAAATTTAAAGTAGTGTGACATATAGAGACAATCTCGAACTTTATTAAAAATCAAGATGTGAAGAAATATATGATTGTTATCTTTAAATGCAATTTGAAAGATTTGTAACAAGCAAACACATGATCTCCACCAAATTTAAAGTGGCGTAATACATGTGCATATAATCCAACTTTATACTAAACAAACATATTGTTCGAAAAAAAAATCTTCATTATCCACCTCCCAAAGATTACAATCCCCTTCGTGTATATGCAAGTTGTACAAAGATTTCTGGAAATCCATCGTTTGAAATTCATGTGTGGAATAAGTAACATGGTTAGTTGTCGATAAGTAACAGGCTTATTAACTGTTACAGGGCTGGAATATCAAGTTAACATGCAATTATCAAGCTTGACGTGCCGAAATGCATGGTAAAACACAAATATGAGTCAAGAAATTGATAGTTGTCCGATACATTAAGCAATGTCAGATATGTCAGCAAACAAAGGCAGAACAGTTACGCATCCCACGGGAATTGCAACCCTTAGATGTTCCTAATCTAAAATGGGAAGTTATTACCATGGATTTCATCGTGGAGCTTCCCCGCACTATAAGGGACTTTGATGCCTTGATGGTGGTAGTCGACAAGCTTTCCAAAATGGCGCACTTTTTGCCATGTTGGACCACAGATACTGCATTAGATACCGCCTTGTTGTTCACGATGGAGGTGTTTCGCCTTCATAGGATGCCCCGTACCATAATATCCGACCAGGATCCTAAGTTTGTTAGTGCATTTTGGAGCGATTTTTTTAGCACTATACAAACTAAGCTTGCCATGAGCAATGGCTTATCACTCGCAGACGGATGGCCAAGCAGAGCGTACCAATCACATAATAGAATATATGCTACGTAACTATGTCTGGAACAAGCAATCCCAATGGGCAGATTATATTCATTTGGCGAAGTTCGCCTATAACAGTACTAAAGAGGAGTCTTCAAGGATGTCTCCGTTTATGATCAACTATGGCTATCAATGCCTTACTCCAGACACATGGCATAATCCGGTTTCCAAGGTGGAAATGTCTCAACAATTGCTTATAGATATGCAGGCTCCAGTCGAGGAAGTGCGAGGGTATATGCTAGCCGCCAGAGCCCGGCAAAAGAGCCTTGCCGATCAGCATTGGAGACCACGGAAATTTCAAGTTGGTGAGTCCGTATGGCTAAAGATCAAGGTGAAGCAAGCCAAACTCAATTTGGCAATTGCAAGAAGCTTGCATCTAGATGGGCGGGACCCTTTGAGATAACCGAGAAGATAGGTTCTCAGGCCTACCGGTTGAATCTATCCGCGCATTTTTAGAAAGTCTTTCATGTGAGCCTTCTCAAGAAGCATAATCCCGATCCAGAAGAAATCGTTGACACACCCACACTTCTGGAGATGACGGACGATCAATTGGAGATTGTGCATGAGGCTCTCCTTGATCGTGCATATAAGCAAACCCGCAGAACTCAAATCTTGCAGTATTTGGTTAAGTGGAAACACTTGCCGACAGAAGACACAACTTGGGTTATTAAAGCGGACTTGGACAAGGCTTACTGATAAGAACTTCCCTGAATACCTGAATAAACATAAGAACTTTTACACAAATTAGTAGCCAAAGCCTTTTCAAAGGAGCTCTCCACCCAACCGGGCCACTCAGCTAGCAATATCAGGCTGGAATATAAAGACAGTAAGGCATATCTGGCAATCAGCTTCTGCTAGTAGCTCCTCCCTTGAGCTAGCAGTTACGCCAAGAGTTGGGTTTAGGAATAGTAATAAGTTACTAGACAAGATCAACAGAAGCTCTAGGGAAAAGAAATAGCTTTCTTAGAATCAGATTCAAGCGCCAAGGGTTAAGCAGTCTTCTTTGACCCCCGGTCACCCTTTCTATCATTTCTCTCTCATACGGATGAATCAGAATACCTGTTGCACTAATCCGGAAACTAGATTCCGAGCCGGTTCCAGAAAATTAAAATTCGCCCAAACCCGATCTCTGTTTGCGGAGATATAGCTAATTAAAGTTTGGGTTCTATTTATAGAAGTATCTGCGGCTTTAGCCTTCTTTGGCCTGCCTTTGCCTTTTGTTCCCAACCATGATATATACTAACTCTATATGATTCCACCCAATGCATAATCATATTGGCCACTCCCCCGAGCTCATTGTTAGATATTAACCTTAAACCATATCACTTACCCAGACTTTATACGGCAATGCCAGGGTCGAACCATTCAAGATGCGATCGACTCCAACCCTAATGGTAGGCATTGCATTATGGATCCGACAGGGATCATCTAAAGGGTCGGGCTACATGCATCCTAGATGGCGAATTGGGCATATAGGCATTCATGATAGGACATATTAGTCTACAGCTATAATGGGAACATTGCCATTCCCTACGCCGAGACGAAATGCAAGCCTTAGGCATGATAGGATTTTCTTCATTCATATTTCTTTTTTCTTAAGGGGGTGGTCCCTTCAGCCACACTACTTAAATTATTTTATAAGTACTGATGTACTGTACTTTTGCAGGCCAGTAGCGTGTATTGACGTACTGCAGAAGATCCTAGGCCTCAGTCTGGGGCCATCTCTTGTTATTTAATTGTTATTTTGTATGTGTCCTCCTATCTAAGTTTGTTCGTATCGTATTTCTTGTCTACTGTTAAGGGACTTTGGTCCTAGAACTACTTTATGTAATCCTGTATTATTTCAGCAAGTAAAGTTATCTTTTGTAACTTATTTTTTTTTCTTAGGTAAACTAACCCCAATGCTGAGGACACCATACTCCAAGGGGGGAAGAAGTTCCATGTGATTATACGGTATATGTATACAAATGATGACATGTCACCAGGGTATAACTAGACACTTATGGGTCAATAAGGGATAACTTGGGTTAACCTAAAAGGGTTTTTATTAGCTATGCTAAAATGTTCTCTGTTTAGATGGAATGGTTAATTTCTCTTTATGTGTTACTAAGATGATGATGGATACTTTGATTATGATTATATTCTCTCTTTCTGTTTCTCCTGTGCGCCTGGGGTTAAGGGAGGGTAGAGACCTGAAAGCTTCCTAGAAGTAGGGATGTCTCTAGTTAGAACCCTTAAGACCCAGTACGTGCGGCCTGTGCACAAGAGCCCACCTGGCTATGGACGCTATGAAGTGATTCAACACCAGACAACGGGTATGATGGTGAAATGGGGGTGGAGTCTTGCCTAGCGAGGCTATAGGACTCCTACAGTGTGCTAGGCTTATAGTCAGTCACTGAATGTGGGCCGGGTATAGGTCTGACACTCCCTGGGTCCCAGGATGAGTGCCTATATGGACGTCTTGGGACTCGAACGGGCAATTGAGATGACCTTTAGATTTAGGAGAGTAAATAGGGTACGCATTGGGGGTCACCGATGTGGCACATGTTCTCTAGGACACCCAGGGATCCGCATGCCTAGGGAGGGGACGCCTCCCTGACCTGTCTCATCGGACTGGGGAGATCTAACCCGGGAGTAGTCTCATAGAGTGATTCCATGAGATTGCATCTCCGGAAGGCTACAATCATGCCATAGCATGTTTCAGCCTATCTGCAAGGTGTGCACAAGAGGGGCAGATGGGGTGGACTACCCTAGCCATTGTTCTATGCCAGCCAATGCCATGTTATACCTTTGTCTGCTGTTATCTTGAGATCCTGACCGTCAGTCGATCCCATGGAATCTGAGCCCAGGATAGAGCTCTTATTTATGGTATTTTGCTTATGTCATCTTGCACTTGTATTACTATGTGGATGACGATGATGGATGGGCCACCCTTCGTGGTGGAATATTATTTTGAGCATGATTGATGTGTACTAATATGTATATACGCTTTCGTGTATAGGACACGTAACCATCCCAAGTGGTCCGAGTTAGACGGAGGGCCTTCCTATGGTGATGTAGTTGCCACGAGAGGGAAATTCCCCATATTTATACGATGGGAGCATCGTATAGATTCTGGGAGCGTCACACGTTGGGCAAATTATAGATCCCAAATTTGGGAATTCATATAGTTTGGCCTTTATTTAGAAGGTGGTGGCAATGCATTGTGTAGAGCCAATAGGATCATAAAGGCCATTGATTGCGAGAGTTGTGAGGGAACTAAAGGAAGCTTCTGAAATTGAAGCTAAACTACAATATCACGAAAGTGAAGATAATGATGCAACTTGACACATAGCCTAATACATTTTTATTTGTTGTTTTTGGTCTACACAATCAGTAATCTACTTACCCAATTTTTGGCATCTGTGCACACATACATACACCTTGAATTAATGTGCAAAAAGGTAATATGAGCAGGAAGACACGCATACATAATTACAAGTACTTTACTTGGAAGTTGCATAGAATGATTGTGCAAGCTATAACTTGCAAAGAGCTTCCGAATGGATAAGAAGGAGATTGTACGTGTTTTTCTAAACCAAAGACACAATATCTATTTTATATTCCAAGGAAGTGGATGTTACTTATACTACTGGCTGGGTTCCATAATACAAGAATTAAATTGCCAGATTCATAAGTGGCACATGATGATTTTATCCACACTTCCAACTACATTTAGGAAAACAAAAAGGTACAACGTTTACAGCCTTAGTCTGAACAGAAGAACACATTACAAATAGAAAAGATTCTTCCACCCGCATCACAATAGTAGTTTAGTCAATAAGAAAATGGAATCATGACATCAAAGAAATAAATTTGTGCACCATCAATGGCATATGTGTTTTTTATGAAGCTCCTAATGGCAAATAATGCTTTGAGAAGAGTATTGTTGCTGCAAAAAGTGCCAAACTTCAGATAATGTTTAACCAAACAACATGCAAAACATGGATCAAAACGTACCAAACACCAAACAAATGGGCAAAGCATGCAATAAAGAGTAACTTGGAAAGAGGAGCATAACATCATAAATAAGATTTGTGCACCTTAATGCCTGATGTAACTTTTGGAAATCACTTTTATGTACAGTTTGAATCCATTTCCATAAAAATACCACTGCAAAGTAATGGAAGTAAGGACAAAACTCAACTTCAAGAAAAGTAATATCACAGTTTAACTAAGAAAGCAAATAAAAAAACAGAGAAGATACAGAAAACTACATCCATCTTTCTTAAGTCTGATCTATCCTAAATCAATCTTCAAAGCATGAGCAAGCTCTATTGATGTAAACGACTAGCATGTCAGTGGGTCATCGCAGCTATATATGTCTCTTATTGCCAGGTGGAGACAGTATTCATCCTTAATATTAGCAACTATGTACCTTTCCCAGAACCTGGAATCATGTAGTATAAGCATTGTGCTTCACTTATTAAACCAGAAAAATCAAATAAAGGGAAAATGAAAGAGCCGAGGATAAAATGCATTACCGTAGTAGAACAAAAATTAGCTGGAAAGACCACCTTAAAGGAAAGCCTCCTTACAAACATCTATCTGCGAAAAAATTAAAAAACTGACTTTGGGAACCAAACAAATATTGGAAACATGTAACCCAAATCTAGATAAAAAATCGAGCCAATCAGTCCGGCATATTCTATGCTAGTTGCAAAGGAAATGGCACATTCTATGCTGGTTTGAGACGAAAAGTTATATGCTCACACAAAATATAAAATGCTGGTCAGAGCGAAAGACCTAAAGATGAAAGTGATGTTCTCGGCTTCTCCATTTGAAGATGGATGCTTACCAAGATGCTCCAACAGAACAGTACCTCCAGCATGCAATTGGCCCCCAGCTCCCCAGCCGCCTCTGCAATTTGGTAACCAGCTTTTGATCTAGGAGCGACATTACAGCACCGTCCAAAATAATTTCTGAAACGGTTGTAACCCCACAGGGCAGAAAAATTGCTACACGAACTCTGACCATGAGCACGAAAAACCCGGATTCATGGGTTCTGCCAAAATAGAAGAGATGTGAGGCGAATTGCAATTTAGACTAGTTTTGCCTCAGTAGATTAGTTATGATTGTGTGCATTAGAAGCAATCGGCCTGGCCAAGTTATACATGCTGGGTTTGCCATAACAGAGAAGCATACAAGGAGTGCAGGAACACAAGCCATTTGAGATTTAGAATTTTTGAATTGCAAAGTAACGAGGAATCAATCTGTTTGAATGAGCTTTGATTTCACTTGCCTATCGTACTTGCAAAACTCTAAATCTTCCATGTTTAGAAAAAATTTATGAGGGTGCTTTATCTTTGATGTATAATATGTTCTTTGCAATCTTCCAAGACCATATTATATGGGGGATTACTACAAATTTAGAACTTGCAGCAATTTTTTCTGTTGCACAATTAGGCCTTCTTAAACAGCAGCATCTTTAAAAGCAAAAAAAAAAAATATATATATATATATACCAGGGAATTATAATAATGTAAATCACAATTGGCATTTAATTGGCAGTTCTTCAATCTGAGGGCATTGTAAAATACTTTATAAAATCTCTGATACATTAGCCATCAGAATCCTGCTTCAAAATCAACTAGCCTACTACTAAACTTAGCTGCACTACGCAGATGAATAGATGTTCCATTTCCAATACAAAAATAGATCCACAATATTTCCATATGCACCTACTTTCTCAGCAACAGTAGAACTTGCTCCAGCAAAAAAACAAAAAAAAAAATTGATATATTAACACATTTTGAGAACAAGCAGGTCCATTTGCCTATTGTGAAAGAGCAACTCCAATATCAAGTGGCATACAATTGAACTTTCAAAAGGTTTATCATGCTCAATCGGACGTAAGATTGCAACAGCAAAAGCGAACAGGCGACATCAGCAGAAAGTGCCCCTCATATTTTCACGTCACACCAATGTTTATGTGTCGGGATTCCGGCCAGAAAGTTGGCCTCCGTGCGTTGGACGCACGTCGACCAATTTTCTAGGCCAAAATCCCTTCCACATAAACGTTCCTCTATACATTAAAAAAAATGGAAAACTACCAAAATATCTGAGTTTATGTATTCACCAAAATGCCCCTATGAGTTTCAAAATTACGAAAATGCCCCTAGCTCAAATAAATACACTGTATAAAATAAACATACAAACAAATTATCAATTTGCCCCAAACTTAATTACCAAAATACCCCTACACACCAAACTTAATTAACAAAATGCCATTCCATATCAATTTTGATCAATGTACATCAAATTTAATTATCAAAATGCCCTATAAACCAAAGTTCATTACAAAATGTCCTTACATACTTATCCTACTCAATCTACACTAAATCCTCAAGAATACAAATTTGAATTTGACAAAGAGATTATAGAAGTCACAATTATCACTAAATTGGAGCCCTACAAATATGTGCATTGTGTCCCTTTCATTACACCTTCCACAAAGTTCTTCCTCTTCTCTATATCTTCTTCTCCCGTGCGTATGCATTTAGGTTTTCGATGTTCAGGAGGCCTGCGTGTGGCTGGTGGTAACATGCCTCCAATAGCATCATCGTGTGCTAAAAGCACAAGAAATACTGGCTCCTTGTAAGTGTCGCATCAAGACTGTGTAGGAGTATCTTGGTAATTAGGTTTGGTGTATAGAGCATTTTAGTAATTAAATTTGGTGTAGACTGATCAAAATTTGGCAATTAAGTTTGGTGTGTAGGCGTATTTTGGTAATTAAGTTGGGTGTGTAGGGGTATTTTGGTGAATTAGTTTGGTGTGCAGGGGCAAATTGGTAATTTATTTGTATATTTATTTGAGTTGGGGGCTTTTTGATATTTTGAAATTCATATGGCTAATTTACATAAACTCTTAGGGGTATTTTGGTGGTTTTTCCTTAAAACGATTTGCGGACACTCATTTTTGTAATTACATAAACTCATCCTAATCGCTATTTTTTAACAAAAAAAAAAAAAGGCCGCAAAAAAGAACCATTTAATCCCAACAAAAAGTTGGAGCCATACACGTGGCAAGGGGAGCAAGACCCAAAAGGGCAAGAGGAGACACCATGGCAAAGAGACAAACAAGCACATGTAGATCTAATTGAACCCTGATTCAAACCTCTGATTGAAACCGACACATCAATGTCATTCTCCTGCAACATGTGGCAAGCACAAAACCGGTAACGAAGAACCCAAGGCAGAACGCCATGTTCATCCGGGCAAGTAAAATATGAAAAGGGCCATCCGGATAGCTTCCAGATAGCCATAGGTTCCGGATTACAAAATGGGTAAGGATTTCATATTTAAAAGTAAATGTCCATTACCCGATATTAAAATAGGAAGATCTGAGTTAAACATGAAAAGTCCATCCAGATAGCCTTTCGGATAGCCATAGAAGAGGAAACGCCTCAGGGCAACAACCATGGCTCTCAAGACAAACAACCATGGCCAACCCTGCTGCTGCTGGTCTCGTATGGGTCCCTTATGGGTCCTTATGCTAAAAAAAATTGTGAAACCCAAAAAAAAAGAAAAAAGAAAAAAGCCACAACCATTTGATGCAATTAACACTTACATATACAAGAATGCAAACGATGTTCTTGGACTTAATAAGAAGAATTTGTGTGGGAGGGTTGAAGACATGGATTTTATTCAAGAATCAACTCCTCAAACATGCCATCATAGCTGATGAAAACCAAACCTATAGACATTTTCCACCTACAAACACGCATAGATTCTTGGCTCCCTATACACTCCCCCACCTTTTTCCCTTTATATTTGCACAATTTAATTCCTCCTCTATATTTAATCTCTTTATACTTGCAATAAGGGTTCAATTCCTCCTTTATATTTAAATGCAATTGCTCCTCTATATTTTGATGAAACTCCTCCCATAGTTCATAGGGCCCTATGTTCCATGAGCAAATGCAAAAGTTTATTCTTGGTCTTTTATAGTAGGAAAACCATCTTGACCAATTAATATAAGAATAGAATGTTGTTAGATTTACTATTGCAGAGAAGATCGAACGTGGTGTAATAGAATATTCAGTTATATAAATGTAAAATGACCAAAGATAAAATTTCCAAGATATTTTTATGTCAAAAGTGTTGAAAGCTTGTCCAGAAGACAAACTTAGCATAGGATGTTTCATGCGTCTGCAAAGGCTAATGATTGTAAATTGAAGATAGTTACCACAGAGGAAAACATTTACAAAGGCATCACTTCAAAAACAATATTGTCTTAGAGCCATGAGCAAGAAACTATAAATTATGCACACAAAACATATCTTCATGACTCTACTCAAGATATCGTAATTTGCATATTGGTATTAACAAAACTCCTTATCCCATACCACTTTTTTCATTTGTACAATGCTCTAAACAATATTTCATAAAGAAAATGACGCGAGTCTAATTAACAGAAAGCATAGAAAGCTAGTCTAATTAACAGAAGCTTAGCTGGTTAGAAGCTCCTTTGCAGTTTAGTATGGATGCATATATTACACTGAATAATAACAATTGCATGTCTCAACTGGAGACGAATTAAAGCTAACCTTTTTGGATATGCCTGGAGCTTTGCACAGTTAGATATCCAGTTTTAGAGACAGAAAATAACACATAAGATGAGATCTAAGCTAAAATTCATATTAGAGCTAAGTATGCAGTAGTTGCTTGGTACGTTGTAAGCCATTTTGCTCTATTTCTGTTTTTCCTTAGCGCGTCTTGGAGCAACTGGCAGGTGAGAGCATGTTAAAGGTTAAGATAGCAGGTCCTTTGTTTATTCTAGACAAACATCGTAGAGTACTCGTGACTGGGGTACTTTTTTGCTGCTTTGACACTTTTGGATTTTTTAGAGGAAGTTGCTCAGCACGTTCCATGGAACTAGTGTCTGGAACAGATTTAAGGAAGCGCAATCCCTCTACCGGACTCCACTCTTTAGTTATAGTGTACTTCTTTCCCTGCAAAAGGCTCTCTCCATTCTTCAAGTAGAATTTGATGTGATGTTGAAACGTAATGTCATTTAGCTTGTTCACAGCTTGTTCTCTGTTTACACGTTGAGAGAAAATAAATTCCTTGAAGTCGGCAGTCTCCTTTAGAAGCTCAACTACTGGCATGGGAGTGTAAGAGTCTTCAATGATACGAACCAAAGTGGGAAGACAAAAAGCTTTTTTTCTTCTAAGACGCACTGAAAACTTGCTGAACATCTGATCTATTTGATCGTGTGTATACCCTACTAGTAAGAATCCGAGCTTTATTTTTCTGAAAATCTCCAGCTCCACTAGCATGGCACAGTAAGCAAAGAGTGTTTGATTTTTGTTCTCCCTGGTAGTGTTGTCAAGTTGCAGGTAGAGCATTGGTGGTAAATGCTGTTGCTCACAAAGAACCTTGTTAAGAATTGTAATTGTGAGATTTGGATCACCATGCAAATTAGAATATGTTAAAAAGACTTTGCACTTTAGACTCCCATTGAAGACCATGGCCCCTACGAGGTGGACCTTGACAAAGCATTCTTCTGGCACATCTTTTGGAATGTTCAAGAAATGAGGTAGAGTCGTCTTTTTCTGATCCATTCCATCAATCACAACGGACATGTACTCAAGTGGACGCTCAAGAGCTTTTTTCCTATGCTTAACAAGCTTCCTTCTCTCAGCTGCTTGTTGGTCACGGTGTTTAGCAAGCTTCTGTTGCACAATGTCTGTTGAAGGAAGCAGGTCAAAACAATTACATGATGCAAGTACGAGAATGAAGAACTTGAACTTATTTTTTTCAAGCTCTGTCCTTGCAGTTTCTTTTTTACTCTTTAGTTCTGCACACGTTGAGCACACAGACATTCTGTGTCTTCGAGGAATTTTTACAAGGCCAAATTCAGTTTTCCACAATCTAGTGAAATGTGAATAAGAGATATGCTGAGCCTGATTGCATGTCTCTTTGTATTCTTTGAAAACACCTTTTTTTGTGATATTATCTGTCAAGTGATATATATTGATGTTTGACATTTTTTCACACGTTTCTCTGAAGTATTTCTCCATCCATGCCACAGCAGCTAGGGCATGCATTGTTACAATTCTTCCAGGCCCACAGTGGTCATCAATGCTAGGGTTTTTGTCTAATCTTTTATGTATTCGAGACATTCTGGAGGAACCCAGGCGGTGCATGACCATGAAGCATTTTTGACACACTTCTTGCCGATTGATATAGTGCAAGAAGTTGTGCCTGTCTGGTCTTACATGATAAGCCAAGTAGGCATTCTGTTCTGAAATTGTCATAGAACTGTAATGGTCTCTAATTGCACGAAGTTTAGCCATGTTGAATTTGCTAATGCATCCCAATGAACAGCATGTAGTTCTGAGAATTTTTCTTATTTTCTGCTCGTCCATCAGATTTCTTCTTCTTACGGAAGAACATGCTCTCAAGCTGAACTCTACTTTGAATTTCTTTGAAGATTGGTTAGAGAACATGTAATCTCATTGTTCCTTGTCAGGGTCTTCATCCTCTGATGAGAGTTCCACTCTAGGAGTGACCTCCTCTTCCCTTAGTGGTGTGTTCCTGGAGGAAAATAAATCATGTGACACAGTACCCGGAAAAATCGGAGGGACAGTGTTAAATGTAGGTGATGGGCCGTAGGATGTTGTTGCTTGATTGTGTTGACTAGGTTCTCTTATTGCTGTTTGAAATTCTGCAAACCCATGTGTCACAACATTTGTGGGAGGAGGTGGGGACCCTACAACATTGTCTTCATTTGTGCACAAGTCATGGTGAGAAAAGTGATGGAGAATTTCACATTCTTGTGGGCGTGTTGCAAACCTTGTACTTGTTCCTGTTAGAGGAGAAGCTACAAATAGTGGGGGCAGTCTTTTTCAAAACATCTGTTGTGCTGCAGCATCTGCAGCTTCTGGTGATGGTACAAAAGAAGGTGGTAGCCTATTGTGTACAGGTGGAGATGGAACGAAGGGAGGGGCAACCTACTCTTGAAAGGGCTCGGCGAGGGTTGGAAAGGTGGTGGCAGTCTACTATATGATGGACTTGGAGAATCGTCAAGGAGTAACAAGGATGTTGTAGAGGCATGAGATGAGGAAGCCTGGGCACCAGGCAAAAACACATGCTCATCGGGCGTTTCCTCTGAAGTAGAGGTGTAAGATTCTAGGATGCACCTCATCAACATCAGTAGAACAATCCCTGCAATTACATACATCCCTGGGCGTAAATACCCTGCTGTGATTCCAACAGGCTAGCCCAATCCACCGGACTCTACTTGTCACAGCAGCAGCGCTTCTCACGAATCAACTCCCCTCCGACCCTGTCTTCGATCTGCTCCAATTAGTCCCTGTCTTTTCACAACTCCGCCTCCTGATCTCCAAAAAGGGCCTGTCTTTTTTTTTGTCGATGACCAGGCATGTGATCACATTGGTCACACGGATCTGTTTCCACGTGGATATATCATGTACAGGCTGTCATGTTCCTACAGCTCCCCCTCAGCCTGTACACTTAAGAATACTTACCTGTACTCGAGAATACCTACTTGTGTCTTGGCAGACACAAGTTTTGGTTCTGTTAAGACCTTAGTAAGCATATCTGCTTGTTGTGCCCTTGTGGAAATGTACAAAACATCAATTTCTCCTTTCTTTACTTCATCCCGAATAAAGTGATGATGAATTTCGATGTGCTTCGTCCTAGCATGGCATGTTGGATTTCTACTCATTGCTACTCCACTTTTGTTGTCACAATACAAGGGCGTGGCATAATTCGTACATGCATTACCAAGTTCTGCGAGCATTCTTCGCAACCAAATAATTTCAGATGCTGCCTGAGAAACTGCTACATACTCTGCCTCTGCACTCGATTTGGCCACACATTCTTGCTTTTTGCACCCCCACGATATAGCTGTGTCACCGAGCTTGCAAATGTATCCTGATGTGGACTTTCTATCATCCAGGTCACCTCCCCAATCCGCATCCGCAAATCCTATCAGTTCTAGCCTTTTGTTTTGAGCAAAACAAATCCCATGATTCAATGTACCTTTCAGATATCTCAGAACCCTTTTAGCAGCTATCCAATGTTCTTTTCCTGGATCATTGTTGTATCGGCTGAGCAGGTTGACCGCATAGGCGATGTCTGGTCTTGTACTGTTTGCAATGTGTAATAATGTGCCTATTAATGCTCTGTACGGCTTAGTTTTCATCTCTTGCCTTTCAAAGTCATTCTTGGGACTCATTCTGCCGCTGATCCTCATACCTTGCACAAGAGGCATTTTTGAAGGATTGCAATCAACCAATCTAAATCGTGTCAAGGCTTTCCTGATTTCTGCTCCTGAGTTAAATATAGCTCCCCCTTTTTCCTATTTCTTCTGACTTCCATACCCAATAATTTTTTGATGTCACCGAGATCCGACATTTGAAAACGCTTTTTCAGCACTGCCTTGCACCTTTCTAGGATGGTTTTGTCACTGCTAGCTATGACACAATCATCAACATAAAGTGCCAGGATCAAGCATTCATTTCCTTCTTTCCACATGTACAAATTACCTTCTGTTTTTAATTTCCTAAATCCAATAGAAATTAAAAACTTATTCATACATACATACCATTGCCTAGACGCTTGGCGTAAGCCATAGACTGCCTTCTTTAGCCTGCATACCATGTTCTCTCCTTGCACATGTCCTTGAGGTTGCTCCATATAAATTTCTTCTTCAAGATCCCCATTTAAAAATGCCGTTTTTACGTCCATATGATGTATTTCCATATCATTCTGCACTGCTAATGCCATCAAGGCCCTTAAACTTGTTATTTTGACTATAGGTGAGAAAGTGTCCTTGTAATCTACACCTTCCTCCTGTGTATAACCTTTTGCCACCAAGCAGCCTTGTACCTTTCAATTGAGCCATCAGCATTACGTTTTATTTTAAAAAGCCATTTGCTGCCTACTACATTTTTGCCCTTTGGCCGAGGCACTAGCTCATAGGTTTTTGTATCCTGAAACAATTTCAGCTCATTTTGCATAGCTTCTATCCATTTAGAAGCATCTGGTCCCATCATGGCCTGTTCAACCGTTTTGGGTTCCACCACGCATGATACCACTCTTGGTTTGGGCACTCTTTTCGTTCTACCATAGAGGTCAGTATCAAAGGGAAGTTCTGACTTAAGGCGATCTACCTCTCTGCGGCGAGTGTATCCCCCTCTCACTTCGTCCATACTGCTCTGATCTCCCTCTTCATGTGTCTCCACACCTTCATGCGCACTTTCCGGTGCACTGTCAGCTTCTGTAGCTTCATGCACCTCCTCATGCTCTACTTCCGGTGTATGCAGTGCACTATCGGCCTTTATGACCTCATGCACTTCATCCGGCTCATCATCTGAATCATCATCTATGGTTACGGCTGGCTGCTCCACAATGTTCTCTTCTTCGTTCCCTATATCCACCTCCAAATATTCTTCTGGTATCCATTCTGCTTCCTCTTGCTTTGTCAAGATTTTCCTATCTTTGTATAATATCTTCTCGTCAAACACTACATCCCTGCTAACATGCACTTTGCGACTTGCTGGGTCATACAATTACCCGTTCGATTCTTCATCATACCCTACTAGAAAGGTGCAAATGCTCCGGTCATCTAGGCTTTCTTCTTTTTTCCTCTGGCACCAGCATATACGCCAAGCATCCAAAAACCCTCAGACGCTGCACAGATTGTTTGCGTCCTGTCCAAACTTCTTCAGGAACTGCTCCCTGTACTGCAGTAGTTGGCAACCTGTTTTGCACATAGCAAGCAGCCGCCACCGCTTCACCCCACAAGTAATTCGGCAGCCCAGCATGCTTTAACATGCACCTAGCCGCATCCATAATGGTGCGATTTTTGCGTTCGGCTACACCATTTTGCTGAGGAGTATAACCGCACGTGTACTGTCTTTTAATTCCATGCATTTGGCAAAATTTTGTAAATTCTCCTGATCTGTACTCACCTCCAAGATCAGATCTCAGGCATTTTACATGAGATGATGTCTCTCTTTCTACTTCTGCAATATAAAGCTTAAAAGCATCAAATACCTGATCCTTGGATCGTAGATAGTAGCACTTGGTGCGTCTACTGAAATCGTCAATAAATGTGGCAAAATAATATTTTGCACCAAGGCTCTGCACTTGCATTGGTCCACATACATCTGAATGTACCAAGGCCAGCAACGCATCTGCACGTCTACCTTTATTTCTAAAAGGCAGCCTGCTTTGCTTCCCCAGCATACAAGATTCACACACGCCATGCTCTTCACTATCAAAGTTCAATCCATCCAACAATCTATGTTTTTTGGCTATCTTAATGCTATTGTAATTCACATGTGTCAAGCGCAGATGCCAAGTATGTATATCATCCAGAGCAGAAGCAGAAACTTTATTAATAACATCTAGGTTCAATTCAAACAGATTTCCATTCCTTTGAGCATCAAATATCTTAACACCATCTTTAATAAACTTGCAGCGATTCTTATGGAAAAACAGATCATACCCAACGTCTACTAGATTGGCAACCGAAATCAAATTAAACAACATACCCGGTGCATAGCGAGCATCTGGAATACTGAGGATGTTCTTTCCTCCACTTTTCAATTCCAAGTCTCCTCGTCCATGAATCTCTTGAATCGCTCCATTTCCCATCTGTACTATCCCATGTTTTGTGTCTGTTTGAACACCTTTTAACAGGTTTGGCAAGCAAACCACGGAGACCTCAGCTCCAGAATCTATGGTAAAAACATTTGTCCTCACAACTCGTGTGTTGCAAGCACCAACCACATGAGAGCTCTCAATGGAATTCCTCCAGCAATTTACTTGAAGTTTCCTTTTCATAATCCACTTCTTCATAGCTTCAGCATAGTCAAAGGCAGCATGCCTGACCATGTGAAGCGTGGCTCTGATACCACTGTAAGATTTTAGGATGCACCTCATCAACATCAGTAGAACAATCCCTGCAATTACATACGTCCCTGGGCGTAAATACCCTGCTGTGATTCCAACAGGCTAGCCCAATCCACCGGACTCTACTTGTCACAGTAGCAGCGCTTCTCACGAATCAACTCCCCTCCGACCCTGTCTTCGATCTGCTCCAATTAGTCCCTTTCTTTTCACAACTCCGCCTCCTGATCTCCAAAAAGGGTCTGTCTTTTTTTTTTGTCGATGACCAGGCATGTGATCACATTGGTCACACGGATCTGCTTCCACGTGGATATATCATGTACAAGCTGTCATGTTCCTACAAGAGGAACTCCCTGCAACAAAAGGTGGTGGAAGTCTGTTCTGGATGCGATTAACCATCTTCAACAACTTCAACTAGTAGAGATACGGAAGCAACTTGTGCAAGTTTGCTATTCGAGAATACGAAGTGTCAAGCCATGGAGAAGTCTGTTCCGGAATACATGTTAGCATACATTTTGAACCAAACGTATTCCGGTATACATAGAAATGGACATGTGTCTGAAGGAGACCTTTAAGAAGAGATTTTTTGGCGCTCAGTCGTGTATTCCGGCTTTGAAGCTCCAGCCGCTCCGATCTAGCGCCTTCGAATACTTCTGCAATACTTTATTCCGTTTTACATAGCACGCAGCATGGAGAGGTGAGCGGTAAAAGTACAATGTACAGGCATATTTCAGAAATGTTGTTTAGGTAGAGGCCGAAGTGTATTCCGGAATACACTTTGGCCTAGCGCTGAAGGCCAAAGTGTATGTTCGAAAAAGTTTTGCTACAAAAACATTAAATTTAGTGCATTTTTAAGCGCTTTAGCAGTAGAATTTAGACATTCTAGTTCACTTTGCTTTAACTAAAACAGTTAGTTACTGTGATGTTGCAGACAGGAACAAGGTGTCCCAAAACCCAAAACGGCTTTACAGTTACATTGCCCACTATATAAATAAGCTGGCATTGTCAACCATCCTTAAGACAGTATCAAGCAGTAGAAGTGAAGCACTGGACTACAGTGCTTCTGAAGCAGAAGAAGAAGGTGGGGGTGAAAGTAGCAGCCAAACTGGGAGTAAGGAGGACGATGCAAATTCGGCTGAGTCTGAACCTGAAGCACCCCCACCACCACCACCAAAGAAGCAAAGACAGACTGTGGCTGCCAAGGAGCCCAAGAAAAGAAAGACGGCGGTACTTGCTATTGAAGATCCACCCCAGGAAACAGGGAAAAAAACAAAGGGGAAGGGCAAGGCCCCAGGGGTTGCAATTAAAGAAAAAAAGATAGACAAGACGGCAGAACGAATGGAAGAAATAAATAAAAATAAATATGTTCAAGGAGTGATTTATCTTCCTGTCACCTGCATGAAGCTGCCACCTAAGGACGAGACAGGAGAGAGACCACTCCAGGTGAGAAAAATTTATGCGGATCACGTCAGAAACTTGAAAGACAGGATAAGGAGTAACCCAAATGCACATGTTGCTCCAATAATTGTGTTTGTCGACAGAAGCCAGTGCATGGATCCGGCAAATTATGACAGAGAGTGTGCAGATCAGTACACACATTATGTGCTGGGTGGAAACCATAGCTTCAAAGCTCGCAGGCAACTCTTTAAAGAAAAGCAAAATCCAAGATACCTCTCCGTCCTCTGTGCGGTGTATTGTGGCCTGACTGACGAAGAGGCGAAAATAGTGGCCAACAGACACAATGCGGATAACGAGTACAAACTCAAAATGAGTTTTGTCGATAAAATTAGATTCATACACAGAGAGTATTCATAGAAAAATATGGAGAAGATCTTAAGAAGCCAGGGCCATCTTTGGAGCTTAAGTAGGCGTGCGCAATAGAGTGCTGTCTAAAGTACGATGAAGCCAACAAGAGGCACTCTCTCATCAGCCACGATAATTGGTTTCAACTTGCTTTCAGGGATGGCAGAGCTCGCACTTTAGTGTCAGGCCAAAAGTGTATTCCGGAATACACTTTGGCATCCAGTGTCTAGCCGAAGTGTATTCCGGAATACACTTTGGCCTTCGGTGTCTGGCCGAAGTGTATTCCGGAATACACTTTGGCCTTTGCTTCATGTTTATGGTAGCTCATTATTAAAAGATTTTCTCTAATGTAACTTACAACATGTTGTTGTGCTGTAGATATGGGACCTGCAAAACGAAATATTTACAGCTTTTGAAAGAGGGGAATTAAAGAGCAAAGGTAAAGCAACAGAGAGGGCACAGAGACCATCACAATCTGGAGGGAGCTGCAGGGATTCACGGACACAACCATCCTAGAAAGGTTACTCCAGAAAGTAGTGGACAAGGAGTTTACCTTAGAAGAGATGTCAAAGGAACTGCACAAGTAAGCGTTCATGTCTCGTGCTTCATACTTTCGGATTCCTTATCTGTTTGGTATTCCAGAATAAGTAATGTGCTTAATATTTTCTGTTTATTAGCCAAAAGAACGTCATTGCATGCCAAACATGCTTGATGGAGCAGTTAAACGTGGAAACCTGGGAAAGGTGTAAGGAGCTGTACCTTGTGGCATTGGACCTTCGTTTGTTTCAACTGTTTGTACACAACTTAACTTCATTTGCAAAAGCAGAACAAAAAGAAAAACAAAGACCTTCCTGAAGGTTTCATGCACCTTCTAAAGCTTGCTCGTGAGGAAAGGACCTTGGCTGACAGAAGGCAGTTGTCGGTTGAACCGTCCGAGTTTGAAAAGTTTACATTGTTCGATCAAGACAATTTGTTTTCTGTTGTTCAAGGTGACTGCACTAAGTTGGTGGGAAGCATTAAGCCCCAGAATTTTACCCTGATCATTGCTGATATACCGTACGGGTTTAAGATCAAGGACAGCCGTTATGACGACCTACCATTTAGGAACTCCGAGTTCAATGCTTTTATTGATGGTCTAAAACAAATTACAACGGCTAAGCACTGGAGGCTGGTGGTGTTCCACTCTAGCATGCAAGCAGGAATGGTGGAAGCGAGCTTCAAGAATCATTTTGGATCCCCTGCTCAAGCAGGCTATGAGAATTTGGTCTGGTGAGAACTTATTCTGGAATACTTCTGCTTTTTTTTGCTATTCTGGAATAGTAAACTTGTTTATCAATTTCTAGATTGCTAACTACACTTCTCTCCCAAAGGTACAAAACCAATATGTAGCATTATAACAGGGGTTTTTTTTTCTGTTTTTATACTGTTTTCTCTAAGGTTTTCATATGATTTGGTGGTCGTATTCATCCAGGTGTACTAAATAGTATTTCTAGAGTGCACCCTTTTGTTAGCCGTTGATTTTAGAAAAAGGGGCAAATCCTGTGGTGTTGATTTTAGGGTTTTTTTCAGGAACTTTAGGGTTCGTGAACTAAAAGGGGATTTAGGTTTGTGAGTTGTGAGAAGTTTGTTGGTTATATCGAGATCAAGATTGCTTATAGCTATCACAAGAGGAGATTTGTTGGAGGGGGTAATTGTGTAGTCGGTTAGCTATGGCGGGTGGTCGTGGAAAGTCCGCAGGCAAGAAGGCCGTGTGGCACAACACCAAAGCTGGCCTTCAGTTTCCTGTAAGAAGAATTGCTTGCTTCGTTGTTGGTTCTGGGCATTCGTCTCGACTGGTTTTACAAACCTGATAGAGAAACTGGTTTTGCCACAGGGAATATCTAATAAACCGTGTGTGTTTCGGGACAAGCTTACGAAAAAGAGAATGCCCGTGTTAAATCCCATCGCATGTTCCTGCTCATAATTCGGTTCCAGATCACTGCCCTTACTCTGCCGTTCGCCAGAATCCTTGCCCTTATGTTTTCCAAATGCCTCTACATTACCCTAAATACAGCCGCGAGCAATATGATGCCATGCCGGAATGGCAGCTTCATCGCTTGCTTGAAGAATGTGGCCTCCCTTCTTCCGGATCTTTGCAGGAAAAAAGGGATCTTGCCATCGGTTCTTTTGTTTGGACACGCCTCCTCTGCTATATATGCTCTGGATTTCCTTTTATTATTTTGCCATCGTTTCTTCTGATGAGGTCTAGAAGATCTGCGAGATTCTTGAGGCTATCGTTTGGACTCCTCATCTGATCTAGGATCTTCATTGCAATGTCGGGCCGAGTGGCCCAATTTGTTACAATTCTGGCAGCGATTATCAGAGCCCTTGTTGTGGCTGTTACTTCCTTCTGTGGCTACAAGAGCACCACTAGGTTCAGCTTCAAGTGAATCTTTCATAGTGCTAGAATTCAAGATTGCCCAAATAATGACTTCTGACTGAAGCTTTTCTGTCTGACAGCCCATTGTTTGTTTCATAGCATTGAAAGAATTAGGTAAGACTCATCAAAATAGCCATGGTAAAATCTTCAACACTGACCTCATGATTTAGAGCTCCGGCCCATTGGTGTTAACCTATGGCATTCAATCACGGCAGAGCATGGCATGACGGCAAACCAGAAACGCTTGGACGAAATATGGATGCAAATCCAGGTTGAAGTCGTGGCTGCTCCTCCCCAGATCTGTACCATTTGTTTGTCCATCTGCCCTAAACTAAACCTGTTGTTTGTTCTTGTATTCCTTTTACATATCATGGTGTTTATCTTCTCTTGCAGGTCGTGGAGCTTGCTCACTGCATGGCAAGTCAACTGCGAACAAAGCAGCTTGTAAGCATTCGCGGAATGGCAGGAATAATTAAAATATTACCAGGTTCTTGTATTTGTTTTACATATCCTGTTGTTTATCTTCTCTGGCAGGTCGTGGAGCTTGCTCACTGCAAGGCAGGTCGTGGAATTGAACATTTGTTTTCTTATGCTACAATATTAGGCCGCCTGAACACAATGCATCCTTGTTAGTTGAAGTCAGCTTGAAGCGGATATGAAAGGATTTTGCATACGATAATAAGTGATGCGCAATTTGCCATATGTTCTGGGCTGTCTGCTGTGGCAATACCTTTCTGGGCAGATCTTATTCATGAGTATTTATCTGTTAGCAGAATGCGCCCTGCAAGACAAGGCTTGTTGCATATCACCATCGTAGACAGCAACATAGAATGTGAATGGTGAGGATGAAAGCTATGAGATTGATCCCACTGGAGAATATGTGAGGAAATGGCTGCCAGAGCTATAGAGGCTGCCTACCAGGCTATGCAGGATGCTATAGTCATTAATTTACCATGGCATCACATAATTTCTACAGACCTTACTAGTTGGCTTTAAGGTTCTTGAAGTTGCACTTTCAGGCCTGAAAGTAGATAAGATGGAATGCGAAAATGTTGAATATCGTGCTTACAAGGGTTTTTGTGCAGTCACTAGGGCTGGCAGTTATGAAATAAGAACTTGATAAGGCTATCATTAGGCTGCAGTTTTATTTCTTGTAGTTATGAAATAAGAACTTGATAAGGCTATCATTAGGCTGCAGTTTTATTTCTTGTAATTTGGTGAATGATTGAATTTGATTACATAATATAATTCCTTACTCTGATGATATTAATAGATTTCATAATTATGTGATAAGGTTTGCACCAATTGAAGGTTGGCGAAACTTCATAACATATGATAACTACACTTATTCCCATGTATTGGGACCACGAAAATATATATTACTCAGCATTTCCTAATTCTACTTTTAAATTGTTTTAATCCTGCTCTTGCATGTCGTTCTTTTTTGTGCATATATTAGGGCCCGAAGGGCCCAAAAAATTTCCCAACATAACAACACATAATATTAATAAACAACACGTAATATTAATGCAAACATAAACCATTGCATTCCAACACATTTAAATTAAATTCCCCCTAAAACCCCCTTTGGTTTGGGTGCATATTCACACGGGGGGTGACGTAGGACAGCGAGAGCTGTTGGATAGGCATATTCACCCCTTATTCCTTAATCTACACCGTACATAAAGTTCCTCGTTTGTGGGGTATGCAAGTACAAAATTTGGTATACTATATAACAAGATTCACAAAATACTATAAGATTTCAAGGAAATACTATATGGTGTTAATTTTGCTAGATTGTTAAGCAAAGTGGAATATCTTCATGTGGCCTACTGGAGCTTCGACGACAAGAGAACAATGGAGCACTTCAACACGTCTGGATGCTCTGATTTTTCTAATGTGTGAGAGTTTCCAGCCGTGTTGCAGAAGCTGCAAGATCCAAGTGCGCATGGTAGAATTGTCAATCACTATCAGAAGCCCCAGAAATTAATCAACCAGCTTATTGACATGTTTTCACGTCAAGGAGACTGGATACTTGATGCTTTCTCGGGCTCTGGTACAACCATTGCATGCGCACTTAAAAAAGGCCGAAACTGTGTAGCAGTGGATGTAGACAAGGAGGCCGTGAATTTTATTAAGATGAGATTGGCTGCACTACCTAGCTTACCAGACGAGAATCAAGAGCTAGGTGCCAAATCCTCATCTGATTTTGCCAAAATGACGTCGTGCGAAATACAGCCTCCTTTTACTAGCTTCACAGAGGATGAGGTCACTTTTGCAGAGCTGAAGGAAGTGGCTCTAGTAGTGGAAACAGAAGACAACACTACCAAGGAAAAAGTTAAATCACCTCAGCAAGAGAAGCCTGTTAAGGAAGACGTTGCAACTACAAGCACGCACCATGAGGAGGACTACGAAGTTGATCTTTGACTCCTTGTGAGAAATATTTTTCAGATTGGTATCTTCTAAAACTGATACTGAAACATTTATTCATTATTAATATTATTGATTCCCATCAATTTTCTTATTTTCTTAGTCTTGCTTGTCTACACTACACAATCAACTGTAAATTTGGCCCTTTTCCACTAACAGCTGTCAGACTATTCTAGTGTTAAAATTAATTTTGCCTTCAAAACTGATGTATTTAAAATTTCTAATTAATGTACTATTATTAATTCATTTAAACTAAGATGTTTTTGTTGTCTTCATTTCATGGATTGCATAGTCAGCTATAAATTTTGCTCTTTTTGGCTATGATATTTCATCAAATGAAAATGTACACTTGCTGAGAGGTTAAAAAGCAAGAAAAAAAAAAAATTAACATCGCAAAATCCTTTGACTCGGCCAAAAAGTTCATTTCTGGGAGGATGCCATGTTTTTTTGAGGGAATCTTTGAAACGGGTAGCAAATGCACAAAAAAAGGGTACTAATACTCACGGCGTGGAAGGGGGTGGGTGAAGCATTCAGAAAGTCCACAAAATCTTCTGCTAACTCACCGGATTTCTTTGCTCCTCCGCACTCCATGTCCTTGGGCGGGTCCGAATTTGTTTGTACTCCATTCCTATATCCTCTGTTGGATGATCTAGTTTCCAACAAGTCTGTAGTAGAGCCGCCAATGCAAAGTGATCGAATCTTTGGCTATGCCGAGGCACAAAGTCGGGAAGAATCTGGCACAACATCCTCCCACAAGCTATCCCCAAGCAGGTCGATGCTTCAGCAAAGGCCCCATATTCTGTACCAAATCTAGTTTATTCCTTCCCTACTCCATTGTTTTCGAAAGAATTGAAGAGAAGGACGCTAGAATGGATGAGACAACCGGTTAGCCTGTTTCCAAACTGGCTGCCCAACAATAGCGGCCACCGCCAGTTTACACCCTATAGCAAGTTTCAAGCAGTCATTGGCATATTCCTGGCATGCACTGGCATATACTTGAAATATGCCATAAACCCACATGGACGAGGGCCTGCCCCCCTAGGGGCAACCCAAAAAAACCACGTGTCCTATTTTCAAATTTTAAAACCAAAACTAAAGAGGCCAGGCCTCACAAAAAAACATTAGGCAACCTTATATAGGGGCATTTTGGGAATTTTCCTTTAAAAAATTTGCAAAAAAATTTATTTCCCCAATATTCAGGGTTTAAACTAGAGCCGTGATCAGCCAACCTATACCAACCAACAAAGCTTGAATGATTTGCCGCTCTCGTAAGATCTTGGTCCATGTTTTTATTCTTGGCCCACCCTTCTTCCCCTTTTTGCTTCTTCAAAGAAAGCCCAGCTCCGACAGAGGACGAAATGATCTTCAAAGCTGCGTCGAAATGATAATGCCTGCTGCTTCAACATGTAATCCAATCCGGCAAAGGCTTTCAACATTTTTTTTTGCAGCATGGAGAGTAGCTCCGTGCTGTTTGAAAAAGCGATCCCTGTGCGTGTTAAGTCCGCCTGCGAAGATCGGCAGTCTGAACTTACTATTCGGATTATGATGGGCTTGAGCAAACACCAACGTAGTACCAAGGTTTTTCTCTTGTGGTTAATTTAGGGCTTTACTTATTTCTGGGTATTGAAATGCTCAAGTTGCGAGCTTTTGTATTCCAGGTTCTGCAGGTTCAAATTACGGATGAATTGGATCCCTTTTTTCTGTACTCGTTGGAGGCAAATGAGGATGATTTCCAAAGCCTTAAAGTAGAACAATGCATTCTCGTCGATTTTTCCACATTTCCGCACAAATTTATCGAATTGCTGGAATATTGTATCAGATCTGGAAGCAATGATGCACCTAGGTCAGTTTATTCCTGAGTCATTTGCCTTGCAACTTTCTTGTAAAAATGCACATAACTTGGACGTGCAGAAGTATACTTAAGCTGTTCCTCGTTTATTCGTTAGGTTCTTGGCCGTTCTTAATGTTAGGACTGGTGATTCCACCTTCAGTGTGGTCGAAACAAATCAATTCAAACACCTCAGCCATCTCTCTCTTTGCTTCCGGCAAGGGAATGATTCTACCATCAAAACCTATCTTGCTGGAAGGCTAGCCGAATACAAGGTATACGTTCCTGAATTTGGTGCCCGTTTGGTGATTCATTTGACCCAGTTTTCCCGCAGAATGCGAACTGCGACATGCACGAAAAGCTACGGAGGACATTAGAGTCATTAGAAAGATCATTGGCAGATGTGAATAAATTAAAAAGGTGAGTGGAATGTGACAAGACGCTGAGCAACCGATGTTGGCTAAATCAATTTTAATCCACTAATCATTTTGCAGTGATCTTGCCGATGTTAAGGAGGCACAATCCTATAAAATATCTGAAATGAAATCTCAACACTTTTTGGAGATGGCTAATGAGAAAGAAAAGGTTCGTAGTTGCAGAATATTAAAGAAACAACAAAACGCAGATTACTTTTGACTTTGGCAATCTAGATTCATGTTTCTCATTTCAATCTTGTATTCTGCAGGCAATTCAAGAGTACAGTGCAATGAAAACGAAATTGGAACAAGAAAATGCCAAGCTAGAATACCGGTTTCAGAGTCAAGTTGCAGAGATGGATAAAGAGGTATAAGACGATACTGGAAGTTGTAAATAAGGTCTCTGCATACTATAATCTGTTGCAAGTTGAGAAAGTTGGAAACTTGATGCAATTTGTAGTCACCTTTGTAACATCGGTTACACTCTGATGCTGCTCGTGCAGATTAACCTGTTGAGAGACACCAAACACTCACTAGAAATGCAAGTCTCTGAACTCAAAATAAAGTGGGAGGGAACCACAAAAGATTTGGAAGAATTGCAACTGGTGACTGTTCCGCATTGTTTGGTTTAAGAGCTTGCTTGGAACATTGACTTCTGATCACGTATTTTAACCAGGAATGTGAAACTGTTCGTGCAAAGAGAGATGGCCTAAATGTTGAGAAAAATGAGGTCTTTAAGCAGCTTCAACAAAAGACTGTTAAGCTCACTTCATTGGAACAAGAAGTAATAGCAAATTCTCTTGGTTAGCAAGCCCCTTGTGCCTTGCGGGCTCTGATTTTTATATTGGTTTCTCCAGGTTCAGGATAAAAATGAGAAAATTAGGAGCATATCTAAGCAGCTAGAATGTGAAACATCTCGACGGTACTATTGGAGTCTATACTTATTCCTTGCAGTTCTAATCTCTCTGTGACATTTGTGTTCTGATTGAAATTGCAGGGCCAGTCTCGAGGAGTCCTTGAAAGAAGCTCAATCAGCTGCATGGTGTGCAGAAGAAAAAGCTACTGCTACTGCTGCAGAACATTATAATTGCAACCAGCTGATTGAGAAGTTGCAGGTGAACTACTGTTTTGAATGTCTTGCTTCTTTAAACACATCAGTCATTTTCACTATATTATATGCTATACTAGACTGAATTGCGGGCAACAAAGGCAAAGATGAAATCAAAGGCACAACTTCTCTCCCAGCAGGATGCTCTTCTTGCTACACGTCAAGCAATTATCGACAAGGGAATAGTTGATAACAACGCCATGAAACAAGAAATCGTCGACCTAAAGGCAGATAATGAAACTTTAAAGAGAAAGGTAATCATGCTGACCTAGCCTCCAATACCAGAAATTATTGAGGAAATTGGCTACAATAATGTTGCTAATATTAACACAGGAAGAAGATCTGGAAAGGAAGTTGCAGGAAGCCCAGGACCTTCTGAAGTCCAATCAACAAATGATTCAGTAAATCCTAATTTTCATCCTCAGTTTTATTTGGTATGAGAAGGTATTTGTAGTTGCTTAGTAACCCTCTAAATACATTGCAGGTGGTTAAATGAGCAGTTGACAAATGCCCAGCTTGGGAAGTTTGGGATTGGTGGAGTCTCAAGATGCAACTTTAAATCTGGGATGACATATTCATCATCTTTCGAGAGACCTTCACCTGCTGGTACAGGGTTGCCATCACCAAGCTTTCGAAGCTTAACTTCACAGTATGCAGGTCCCAGCCAATCAAGCTCAAATGGCAGCCTTACAAGCACCCTTTCCACCCTTAACTCCAGCAGGTCATATGGGTTCAGTAAATCATCTGCTTGCAACTCACCTCGAAGTAGTACCTCTCCTCTTTCTTCCCAGAGACAAGTTTATAAGCCCTCTTATGCCTCTTATGTTCACTCTTCTGTAAATCACACTACGCCACAATCTAACCCATCCTTTATGTCAGATGGGTTTTCTGCCCTTAAGTCAGAAGATTGTAATAAGCAAGCTCCAGCTCCAGCGGATGCGAAAAGAGCAAGCTTGCCCAAGCCTCAGTTGTCTTTTGCAGACCCCAAAGCATTCTTGGCAACACCTACAAAAAGCATGGTAGGTACGTTTGGCAAGAGTAGGATGGCTGAAGATGCTCAAATGCCATCAAGCCCATTGTCAAGTTCCTTGACTACTGCTACTACTAATAAATAATCATTCAGTTTTGTGCAGCCTTGCTTTTTTGAAAGATTGCATCAAAATAATGAAGCTTTTCTAATAATAGAAATCAAGGGTCTAGCACATATGTCTGAAAAGAAAGATTAAGTTAAAGAGATCTCTGATGTTTGGGACTAGAATAGAATGTGATCATGCTCATGACAGTATGGCATAGTCTTCCAACTGCTTGAGCAAGGCTATTCGCATTGTCAATGAGGCAACAGATTGTTGATAATAGATCATGTGAACAATGATGAATTTTCAGCACGCCCGCTGAGCTCCATGAAAGGTTTCTCATCTTCCCATACATATGATTGTGTTATGATTGTGTTTTGTAATAGTACAAAGTAGGATTATAATCTAGGTAAAGACGTATCGAAGAAAAAAAAAAAAAAAATTCGGCCAAAATATTCCGAAAAGAAATGTTTCAGGCCAAAAAAATCCCCAAAAAAGTTACATTTGTATAAGGGAAAGGCCCCTTGGGCCATTGGCCTTACGGAAAGTTTGGTTGGTTGGCATTCTGCCACGCCACCAGTGCCATGTCACCATACAAAAGTGATGGTCTGTAATTTTTCCTTCCTTTCTTCTGCGTCGCTTGCCAGCCGTCTTTCGGCTATGGCGCCTGTGGCGCTGATTCAACACATGTGGTGTCGCTTCTCCGACTGCTTCAACGACTGTGGCGACTGTTCTCCTACTGTGGCGCTGCTTCAACAGAGTGTTAAAGGTTCTCGGGACCTAGGAAACGATTTTGGCGGCTCTTGTGCAAAAGTATTGCTTGGTTTTTTGCTTCTGACATGTGTTCTTGTATAAGCAGCATAATATTGTTAAAGATCCTCATATTTTGGCCGATTTGAAGGCGCTTGAACGAAAGATCCATCCAGTTTGTCATTTGCACGAAATATCCCTCGATTTCAGGTAATGTCTTTGTTTTCTTGTTAAGTTTGCTTCTTTTTTTGTTTTACTAACTTTGTTCTTGCTTTTATCAGGTTTTTTCTTAGTCTTTGAAAGGTTGTAATGGCTCGGCATTTTTTGGCGTTTTCTTGCCTTTTGTGCTTTTTTGTGCTCAGTATTTTCTTCAGTTTCTGGTAGCAGCTTTGATCTAGGGGAACTTGTCAAGAAGATATTGAAGTGACAGTGCAATGACTTTAGTTCTGCTATGTCTTTATTTCTGCTTTCTGTAAGTGTGAATTTTGAATCTTTCATCAAGTATTTTGAGAACTTGGATGGACTTCCAAATGTAAACTTTGAATTATAAATAGAAATCTAAACTTTTGAATGTGTAAATTGCTCAATTTTGTTTATTTGTTGTATTGGCATTCTTAACTATATTCTGGAGTGCATTCTGGTCTCTATTCTGGAATGCATTATAGACTACATTCTGCACTGTATTCTAAAAGATAAGTTGTTCACACAATTCTTTAGTGTAGTGCAATTTTTGGCGACTTTTAGGGTTGGAAACAATGACACGTGTCACCACGGGATTAGCGATGGGAGCAGAATGCCAGCCAACCAAGACCCAGCAAAACACGTGTAGATTTTTCTACGCCATAAAGAAATTTGCTTGTGCATCTCTGTGGCCAAAGTAGTCTCTGGTATGTGGGGGAAGATTGCTTGGATGGTGTCTGGAAGCAAAACATGTGTAGATTTTTCTACGCCATAAAGAAATTTGCTTGTGCATCTCTGTGGCCAAAGTAGTCTCTGGTATGTGGGGGAAGATTGCTTGGATGGTGTCTTCCAGGCTCACCTGATCTCCACTTGGACCTTCCGGGTTCACTCACTTAATAGTGCGAGCTCCAAATGCGAAAAAGGCATTTTTAAGTCCAATTCTAAGAGGGCTTTCTTTGGCCGCACTAAGGGCAAATTCTTCAAGAAGCACAAGATTTTACTTGCTTTAAGGTGAGTTCATCCTTCAAAACCAATATGCCGGCATCCGCCTTCAATATCTTTGGCATTTTGGGGAAGGGGAGGAAGAGGCATTGGACCACGTGGCCTCGTTTCGTGCCAATAAATTACTTTAAATCCTACGGGTATTTCACTGATCTTTATATGCTTGAGTTGATTTCAGATGAATCCCAATTTGTCTGAGGGTAAAAAGTTTCGTTAAGCCTGCCAGAATGAAAGCCATAGCCTACTGGAGTGGAAGCCTTCTTGCTTTAGTTACTCTTTTTTTTTTTTTTTTGAAGTCAAGGATCTGTATTATATTCAAAAGATAAACGTTTTCATACATACAGTTGAGCCCAGAGCTGCTACCACTTCTCGAATCCATGGATAGCAGTCCAAACTCTGAGCCTAGTACTCTTTAGCCTCTCTCAACTTCTTCTCCGTAGGATACTACAGGAGAGAAGGACTAATTTCCTAGACTCTAATGACACAACTAGGGCCAGTTACTGGACAAGAACTACCCGGCCTCTTCTCCAAAACAGATACTATGGGAGCTGAGTTCCTGTCTTTCCACATGCCCCAACTGCATCATTGCTTCAAAAAATAGGCCCTCGGATATGGCAAAGAAACCAGACCTGAGATTACCAAGATCGTGAAAGAGAGTAGCCAATCGACCGTCCCGGCCGTCAAACTGGAGGCAAGATCCTCTTTAAGCTTCCCTGCCGAAGATAGTGTTGATCCCATCAGCTGCTGCAGCAATACTATAGGGGGTGCCTCATGTTATAAGGCACTCGCCCTTCTTCTCACCAACGCACCAGAGGGAGCAGCACTGCTAGAATCTTGACCCACGCCTGACCCATCTGCTTCTAGCCCTGCAGGCCTTGTCTTCCTGCAAGACCAAGAATTTAACCTTTCTAGGGTCTCCCGCCCACTAGAAGTCAATGGCTTTTGAGCTGTCCCGTTCCTGCAAACTACCAATTCTCAAGCCACCCCTTGCTGGGAAAGGGGAGCACGGGCCCTGCTAATTGTTAGACAAACAGCCACAAAGTCATGAAATATTTGCAACAGAAATGCATAGGCACTTGTCTTCTGTCAAAAGGTTTGACTCTTGCTGATACTAGCACCGGCATAAAGAAAAGTGCTGCAGAAAATAGTACTATAGATGCCAACAACGCCTTCTTCTTAGCTGCCATAGTACTACAGGGGCCAGCATTTGTTTCCAGACACCAAGCTAATCTTGAAGATCCCTTCCGAAAATTTTTCTAGCTGGGGACTGTACTAAAAGAGTGGTTCCTTCTTCTTGTGGCAGCATATACTACAGGGCTGCTTGTATCTGTTTCCTGGAATCTGCAGCCATTCTCCCAGCCAGACCACTAGAGACTGACAAGAACGAAATCAATGGCAGAAGAGGAGCATCACTTTACCTCTGAAGCTAACTTGAGGCACACCTCCCATAGCCGGAACTCTGTGGCAGATGCGAAAACAAGAAGCAGAAATACCAAGTTGCACTCACCTTGCCAAGAATCTCAGAGCCCCTAAACTGTTGAAGGATTAGAAGCTAGAAGAAAGTGGAAGGAGGCTTTCCTGGTTTTTGAAAGGGAACGAAAGAGAGAAGACTTCAACTGCAAGAAAAGTTCTACCAGCCCAGTCTTCGAGAGCACAGATCCCTAACAGCCCTCCAGCATCTGGGGCAGTCCTGATTCGCCAAGAGGATGGGGACGGCCATAGCCGCCCCCTAGGTTTTCTTCAAGGAAGCGGCCGCCATCGCCGGCCCGTTATCGGCCCCTTCTAAACATCACGTTTTGTTATAAGCTCTGCTTTAGTTACTCCATTATGGATTTTCTTGTCTTTGTAGCTGGAGACTAGCAATCTCAACATCATCCACAATCTTTTGTTTTTGCATGTCACTGAGCCGTGCTTGAAGTTCTGTGACTTGTGTTTGAACCGCAGCTAACTGGCCCTCCAAAACAGAAATATAGACTTCACCTTGTACGATGGCATGCCATTGATGGGTAAATTCATTCTGCGACCCCGTATAAAGAGCTTGAGTATCTGCAAGAGCCTTGTCCTTGATTTTTAACTGAGCCAGGATCTCTTCTATGGTGGCCTGGAGTTGAGCTTGATGTTCTTCATGAGTAGCGCGTGCCTCTTGCTCTTTAAGAAGAACAGCTCGTGCCTCCAACATAGCACTATATTTACTTTGAAGGCTTTCATGCAGAGCCTGGGTCTTTGTGTGGGCAGCCTGAAGGTCACGCTGTAAAGTGTCCATGGAATCCATATAGTCTTTAATACCATTCATGAGGTGATCTTGAGATTCCTGGAGTTTGAGCATGTAACTGGGCACATTCTGCTCATATTGATACAGTGCTCGTCGCGATGGTGCAGGCAGGACAGGTGGAACCACAGACACAATAGGCTGGTAGACAATGTGCGTGGATGCATGTGAAGCCTGATGGGAAGTAGACACTTCAGTGTGTGCTGACTGAGATGAAGTGACATTGATGATCTTGGAAGGAGAGGATCGAGCATCTTGTTGAGTTTGTTGTCGTAGAGAATGTCTGGCTCCCTGTGTGGTTGAGAGATCTCTTCTTGAAGTTCTCAAATAGGACGGATGACCAAATGGGTCCAGTTGGAAGCCTGTTAGGTGACTTCTAAGGGCCGAATGGAGATCCGACTAGGGTCTGGAAGACATTGCTGAATAATGGCCTGGAAATGTGCTCCCATGGCTGAATCAAGACCCGAACCTAGAGCCCAGCGAAGGCGGTTTACTTCGTAGAGAAGGCGTTGGAACAAAATTTTGGGCTAATCAACAAAGCTAGTGGAGTGAATGGCCACAATTGCTGTATGGAGCGACAAACTACCGAAGTTGCGCCGGATTCGAAACATAGAGTTCTTGATTGGTGAAATCAAGCAAACCCGCCCTTTCTGCAACCTCTCTACTAGCGCCTTCAAGAACCGGCTGAATACACGATGTCGAGAAGTGGACAGATAAGAAAAATCAGGATTCATGGGTTCAGTGGCCTGAAGATTTGCCAATTTGGGAGAAGCAACCATATCGATTGAAGCAAAGAGTTTGAGGGCAGAAGGCAAAGAGCAGAAAAAGTTTTAGCATTAGGATGCGCGTCGATTCAGCAGAGATTCTTATAGGCAGTTCTAAAAGCAGAATCTGAACCGTAAATTCTGCCAGATGGCAACATCGAGGAAAAGAATGAGTAAGAACCAACGAGGAAAAGAATGAGTAAGAACCAAATTTTTGGCTAAGTCCCAAAAAGCCAACTGCAGTAAGATCAATGATGGTGACTGATAAGAATGAAGGGTGCAATGTGGCATCGTGGTGGTGTACGAATAATGATTTGATATAACCGTGATTTAATTTGGCATAATTAAGAAAGGCAACTCGAGAGTGCGGATGTTTTAATAGAGAAGGTGATAGGAGCAACAGGCGAAAGAGAAGGTACTGCTACTAGATTTGCGGCGAGATATGGGAATCTGGAATTGGAATGTACCTCCGATATGGACAGGTCAGCAAAAAGAGATTGGGTCACCGTAGCATCCAAGAGGTGGTAGGGTTATATAAGACGAACAAGGGTTAAGTCGGGAACACTACCAGTGCAGCGATGAAGATGGTGAACAAGATGCCAAAGAACTGTTTGGAGTGGCTTACATGCCGAATGAATGATCTGGACCTCTGGAAAACGAAGAACAGAGATATCCCCATGGACGGGTGGTTGTCCGCCTCTGCGGATAATCCCGAACCCCAGTCCAATTATATGGACGTGATTCTACACCTTCGCTATGATCCAGAGCAGGGCTATGTGATCCTGCGGGCCTGTGCTGCGCCGAACCTGGAGTAGCGGGATGATTAGAATAGGATTTTGTTCTTAGAGTAAGGGCAATGCCCATGCAGCTAATTAAAGGCTATGCCCAAATTTGTAATCAGAACCTTTTTAATATATAGAGCTGTTGCTCAAACAGTTGTGTCTGTGTCGTGAGTTGTGTCATTTGCTGAATCTATATGAAATGTTTTGAGGCGCAAAATGGAGTGCCATCTAATTCAGCGAGTTGAAACACACTTGGTTGTACCACCTTAATAATTTTGTAAGGGCCACGCCAATGAAATTTGAGCTTGCCTGGAAAATTCTTGTATCCAGAGTCATAGAGAAAAACTAAATCTTCTTCATTGAAAGTTTTTGTTTCGATTTCGGTGGTACGCCAACATTTCCTCAATTGTTGTCCAGCAAGAACCCTGATATAGGCATCCTTGCGAATTTCATCAAGTTGTTGCAAATGATAAACCCTTTTCTGTAAAGCAGCAGGAGAATCATATACATAGCGAGTTGAAATCTTAGAGTGGGCAGGACAAACTCAAAAGGCATCAAGGCCTCTTGGTCATACACAAGTCTGAAAGGTGTCTGCCCTGTGGCAGTTTTGTAAGTGGTGTTGTAGGCCCATAAAACAGTTGGTAACTTTTCCTACCAATCTTTCCTGGAAGCGTCACAAATCTTCTTTAAAATTTTGATTCGAGTCTTGTTGGTACTTTCATCAAGACCATTGCCTTGTGAATAATATGAAGTGCTTTTCTGATGATGGATATGCAAGTAGTCCGTGAGTGCCTTGACTGTTTGATTGACAAGATGAATACCCCGATCACTCATGAGTTCCATGGAGCAGCCGAAGCGTGTAATGACTTATGTGTAGAGTAGCGCGCCATGCTGGATGTGGTGTTATCGGGTAACGCACTGCTTCAGCCCACTTAGTGGCATAATCTGTGAGAACAAGAATATATCGAGCACGAGAGTTTCGAGCAGGTGAATCAATGGGCCCAACAAAATCCATACCCCATTTGCTGAATGGTAGCAGCATGGCCACAGGAGTTAAGGGTAAAGCATCATGGGTCGTAGGCCTTTCCATGCGCTGGCAAACATCACATTGGCGTACACGAGTGTGAGCGCCTTTGAACAACGTGGGCCAAAAATAGCCAGCCAAAAAGATTTTTCATGCCATGTTATCACCACTTAAATGTCCTCCACCAAATCTTTCATGTGCTTGGCGAACAATCTCCGGGACTTCATGAGGAAGAACACATCTGTGCAAAATCATATCCTTGCTTCGCTTATAGAGATGTTCAACAACCATGGTATAGTCACGGACTTCTCGAAGGAACTGTTGACGGCGTGAGCGTAACTTGTCTGGAGGAAGCATGGGATCTTCAGACGGTAATGCACCCGAGAGAAGATGTTGTTGGTAGTCATGAAACCAGTGTAGCATGGCCGTGACCAAAAAAAGTTGGGCATCTGGAAAAGTGTTTGAAACGCCCGAGGATAGGTCATCTGTGTGGATGTGTGAAAGATAATTAGGCACTACATGAGACTTTCCTGCTTTATGAATGATTTCAAATGGAGCAAACTCCTATAGTAGCAGCACCCAATGAGCAATACGTCCCCTGGGCATGGTTTTATTGATCAGATAAAGAAGAGCTTGATGATTCACAAAGAACTTGATTTTGCTACCTAGCAGATAGTGGCAGAACCGTTGCATGCAAAAAATAAGTCTGAGCGCTTCCCATTCCATGGCGGAATAATTTTTCTCTGTAGGATTAAGTTTTATGCTTGCATAGCGAATCGATTTGTCAAGTTGACTCAGCTATCTCTTAATGACTTTGGTAAATTCTATATTGCCTCGGTCAGTATGAGTGATCTTAATCCTATTTATTGGAATGAGGATTGTTTCTCAACCATTTTCAATTCCATTGGTACATATATTTCTACAGATTACTCTCCATATAAGGCCCGAAAATGTTATATCCAATTGGACATTTCCAAACCTGTTCCCACAATCATTCCTATTTTAGATTTCTTTGGCAAAGAAATTAAACTTCAGTTGAGATGGATTGGTTTACCTACCTTCTGCCCAAGCTGTAACTCAAGACATTTTTCCTCTAATACTTGTCAACACATTGTTGGACAAGTTCCTAAAAATTCTGCAATATCTGCAAATGGAGATGGAGATGTTGGTTTTTCAGCTAAGGTTCCAATGGAGGTCAGGAAAGATATCAGATCCCTAAATTCTGGAAGTCAAGAACTTGTTCATCAAAACCATGTTGGCCGAATTATAACAATCAGTCACTTTGGATTAAATCTAATGGGAGTAAAAGAAGAATTGAAAAAAGGAGGCAACAAAGGCAGAGGATTGCTTCACAAGAATCAGATTCTTCAGAAATTCATGACACATTTCCAATGTCTGGTGGCATCAAAATTCTAAATAGAGGGGATTTCTTCCAGCATGCAAATCCCAAGGCTTCTGGCAATCAGGTTAAAGCAAATGGTGATCATAATAAATGGATTGCCAAAGGAAAAACTCCAATGTATTTCGATTTGCACAAGACTCTAAATAATATCCTTGAAGATTCTAAGACAAATGCAGTTCTCAATAATAGGACAGCTTCTAAAGAATTGCAGAGATCTTCCAAGAAAGCTCAGCATGGTATTAAGATCAACTCTCCTATTCATTCTCAAAAGGAAAAGGGTGAAGAGTTATTACTTATGGAAAATAAAAATACCTTGGATATTACTGAGATCCAATTACCTTTCAAAATAGCAACTGCTCAAGAAATTGTCAAAGATCATCTTCAAAGTTGTAAAATGGCAGTCAGCAATGATGCCTCCCCTGACAAGGTAATATGCTCTAACAGGTTTAAGGTTTTGACTGACACAAATGATGAGAATTGTGCAGATATTGAACAGCCAAAAACTGCCAATATTAATGATCCTATCATTACAATGCCCTCACCTGAATCACCTTCCAGATCTTGTATTCCTCACCCAACTGAAAACACCTTGCAATCTCCTATTCCCTTAATTGACCTATCTTCTCATACATCCCCTGTAATTTCACTTCCTCACAATCCCATTTCAGAAAAAATTGCTATTCAGCTGTCTGAGTTACAAGTGGAAGATGAGATTGTTCAGGTTGGTCACAAGGTCAGTAATATGGATAATGGAATATTGGAATTAGATCAAATGGTAGAAAGTAATCTGGACAGCATAACAGAGGATAATAAGCTTGTAAGTGAGTCAGATTTCAAAGTTTTCTCTCAAAGTCATCCAGATCAGATCTCAACTCTCTCACATGCTCGAGATGAAATGGTGGCAGGGGACAAAAATTCCAGGCAAGATCTAAACCTATCTTCTTGTTTGATTGAAATTAATAACAATTCTGTGGTGACACCTCAAGGAATTAACCATTCTTGCCGCCAATCTAAATTCTGGACCTACTCCCACTCTAATGGCTTTGACTTTAGTGAGAAAGAAAACAACAATGATAATGTCATTTCTGCCTTGGCAACTCATTGGGATGATGATAATTTTTTATCTTTTTTTGCTCCAAACTCATCAAAGCATAAAAATGCAAAACCTGGCAGAAAAGGGATTAACATAAGGAAATCTGTCTCAATATAAAAGATCAATCTAAAAGATCCACTAGAAGCCAATCTAGAAAATTCATTTAGTCACCTTCCTTTCCTTGTCTCTAATTTCATATCATGAAGATTATGACATGGAATTTAAGGGGAATCAAGGGGCCTGTTAAAAGGAGAAGGGCTATTTCTCAAATTAGAGATTATCATGGTGATATTCTTCTCCAAGAACTTAGACTCCCAAATTTCGAATGCTCTAATTTAGCAAATTGGATAGGCCCTGGATTTTCCTCTTTATGGATTGATGCCACTTTGACATCTGGTGGTCTCATCATTATTTGGAAGAATATCAGTCATACTTTGGTCTACAATAGCCCTTGTAAGAGTTGGCAGACTATGATTTTTAATCATAATGATTCCCAATTTGATATTATAAATATGTATGCTTCCACAAGCTCTAAAGAAAGAGAAAAACTATGGCTTGACATCAAAACTTGGCTTCTTAACCATAATTCTATTTCTTGGATTTTGGCTAGAGATTTCAATAATACCCCAAACTGGGACTTTAAGGTAGGGAAAAATATCAATATGTCTGTGGCAGAGAAATTAAATTGGGGAAGTCTTCTTGATACCTTCCTATTTACCCATATTCCCTCTTCCACTGCCAAATATACATGGTCCAATAAACAAAAAGGCAATTCCAGAGTCTCTTGTGCTTTGGACAGATTCTATATAAACAATTCCAGTCATGATTTCTGGGACAATTGTTTGGTTTCCAGTTATGAGAGAACTTCAGTCTCAGATCACCAGCCTCAATTTCTTGAAACTAAGCATCTCCTATCCATTAAGAGATCAGGGAATATTCCTTTCAAATTTAACTGTTCCTTGCTCAGCAATGACAAATTCTGTAGTGAATTTAAATCCTTTTATGCCAGTCTCCCCAGAATTAGAGCTGCCTCTTCTATGAAAGACTTCTGTGCCAAAGTCAAACCATCTAAATCTTGGATTAAGCAATGGTCCAGAATTGATTGGGAGAGAAAAAGCTACCTAATGCAAATTCAGACTGTCAGGTTAAATCTTCAATCTGACCCTCTAAATTCTGATTTACACTTGCAAGAATGTGCTTTGGAGCAATCAATTAAAAACATTGAAGATTTTGAGGCCAAAGGTGCAGCCATTAGGTCTAAAGTGAAATTTTATTCTTCAATGGACAATAGCAATTCCAAGTTCTTTTTTAGAATTGCCAAAAATAGGCTTCTCAAGAGTCAGCTCACATCCATTTCTAATGATCAGGGTTGTATTTTGGAGTCACCTAAAGATATTGCAGACTTCTTCTATTCAAAATATTCTAATATCTTTGCTTCCAGCTCTGATATTCCATGTCTGATGCTCCTGCTTCTGAATTCATTGATCTTCTTAACTCTTTGCCTGATAGCATCATTGATCCTTTATCTTCCAATGTGGAACTTCCTCCCTCCGAAGATGAGGTAAAATCTACTCTTTCTAGCCTTGCCAAAGGTAAAAGTCCAGGTCCAGATGGCCTACCTCCAGAACTCTACCTTCATTTTTGGGATGAATTTAAATTTGATCTTACAGCTATGGTTAATGGTTTCTGGCTCAACAATCACCTTCACCTTGCTATTTCTTCTGGGCTTATCTCTCTTATCCCAAAAGTAGATAGTCCATCTATGTTCAATGAATGGAGACCAATTTTCTTGACCAATTCCACCTACAAAATATGTGCCAAAATTTTAGCAAATCGGATCAAAGGATTTTTGCAAAAGAATATCAGCTTGCATCAGTCTGCTTTCCTTCCCAATAGGTTCATTTTGGATAATTATATAGCTGCTATGGAAGGTTTGCACTGGGCCAGAACTTCTAATCAAAATTGTGTTCTTCTCAAGCTTGATTTTTCCAAAGCCTTTGACACTGTGAGGTGGGATTTTCTGATTCTATCTCTAAGAAAAATAGGAATTCCTACAAAAATTATAGATCTTATTATGGGACTCAATTCTCGTGCTCAATCTGCAATCCTAGTCAATGGTACTCCTGGGAATTTCTTTAATTTGCAGAAAGGGGTGAGGCAAGGGTGCCCCTTGGCTCCATATCTGTTTATCACTATGGCTGAGCAACTTACCAAAATCATTATGCACCATCAAAATTGTGGTAATTTAAAGGGCTTAAATATGCCAGGGGATAATTCTCAACTTACTATGCTGCAATATGCAGATGATTCTTTCAGCTTCCTTCACAATGATGTTAACAATATTGATTTTTTCATCAAGATCTTAAAGGGTTTTAGTGCAGCATCTGGTATCTACCTTAATATGGCTAAATGTGTTATTATTGGAGTTAATGATCAGCCAGATATCTTAGGTATCAAATGCATACCTGTAAATCAGACCTCCACTCTGTTAGGAATGCCTTTGGCCTTAGATATTTCAATTAAAGATCTATGGTCTCCTATTGTCTCTAAAATTAGAAGGAAGCTAAAAAATTATGGCAGTTGTCTTTCAATTGCAGGCAGAACAATTATTGCATCTTCTGTGCTTGCAAGTTCTCATATCTATTTTTCTTCTGCCTTGCTTGCTCTCAAATGCATTTACTTGCAGATCGAAAAGATAATTAGAAACTTCATCTGGGGCAAACATCATATGGTCAGTTGGAAATATGTCACTCAGAGTAAAAAGGCAGGGGGTCTTGGATGCAAAAACCTTCAGCTCCAGGGTTATGCACTAGCTGGCAAATATGTTTGGAGGGCTACTGAATCAAAATAACCCTGCTGCTAAATTTATCCATTACTGGCTAAACAAAAGCACAATAGATGGTCATCCTACAATTGAGCATGCTTTGCCATCCTCTGCCTTTAATAGGCTTAAACCAGCTGCCAACTCATCTCCTCTAATGAGAAATCTTATTGCTTCTTGGAATAATGTGCACACAGCTTATTGCCATAGTGACATTAATCAGGCTCATAAGGATATGAGTATTTTCTGGAACCCAGCCCTGGCCAAAGCTAATATGGTCCCTTTGGCAATCAATCATCCTAGAATGTACAAGAAATGGACATCTGCTGGCATCAAAACATTAGGGGACATTTGGTTTAATGACAGATGGATTACTTGGACCAGATTCAAGGCCATGGTCAATGGTACTTCTTCAGACAAGACACTATTTAAGCATATTCTAAATAAGGTGTCCACTTACAGTCTGCAGGGTTCTGTCTCAGCTCACATTGACTGGAATCACAAAGATAAATATCCTTATAAAGTTGCTTTTATTTATAGATTCTTGGCAGATAATATTCAAATATCTAAAGCTTGCCTTTACTAGAATATTCCTGCTGAAACTGGTATCTCTCTTTTTAGAAATGTATGGAATTCATATTGTGCTCCTAAAGTAACTTATTTCATCTGGCTACTTGCTAACAAAAGCATTCCTAATTTGGAGACTTTGTGTAGATACTTCTCGTCTGCTAATGCTAATGTCCCACCTCTTCTCTGCAATAACATTGAGGACATTGACCATATCTTCTCATGTCCTAAACTCTCCACATTCTGGAACTGGTTTGAACATGTTTCCCAAGTCAGTAGACCAAGGGGTATTGTCAATTTTCTTATATCTGATAATAAATTTAAAAACTCTATTTCTTTCATAGCTTTGTGGAATATTTGGAAACATAGAAATAGATGTTTGCATGGGGGACACACCATTTCTACATTCTGGATTAAATTGCAAGTTATTTATGATATTGAGCTGACTGTTACTGCTTATAAACATAAGAATGGTGACTCACAATTTGATAATAGATGGTTATCTATTGGGAATTTCTCAGGATCTTATGGTTTTTTTAAACTCTTTTGTAATCAAGCATTGCCTAATCCTGAATCTGTTCATGCTAGATTATCTGAGGAATTGTAAAGTCAAGCCCAATCTTGATTTAGATGATGCTGAAGTCTCCAAATATCAGCACCCAAGAAAATTGTCTGTTCATAGAATTTGGGACTACAATCAGTGGACTGGATCAGTAAGGGAAAGATTAATTCAAGGTATTCAGCAGGTTCAGCAGAAAGAAATCACATGGGGCAGTGAATTTTGCAAGGAAACATATCTCATGTTGTGTTCTCTTTTGGTTCTTGGAAAATAACAGTGCAAATATGACTGATCAACAGTTTGAGTTCTATAGAGAATGCTACTATTACCATAGAGGTAGGGCAGATTGTTATGGCACCATGATCCACCTCATGTCCACTTGTAACTCAGACAGGTTGATCAACTTAGTCAACTGGGGAAACAATGGTAGACCCATTCTGCAGCCTCAATTCCGAGATTACTTCCATTTCCTGGACACTTATGAATTTTGATACCTTTTTGTCTTATCTTTTTGTCTTAACCCTGTTGGCTCCATTTTACTCAGGTTTTTATTCAGGTTTCTGGCTCTTTGGTATCTGCACTTGCTACTCAAACTATATCATTAAGTCCTATCTGCCTGATGGAGCAACCCGGCCCTGTATGGAGGAGTTTTTACAAGATTTCTGTCATACAACTGAACAGAAGGCAATTTCATAGAAGGCAATTTTGAAGGGATCTTATAACATTTAGCTTTAAATCTTATGTACATGAAAACTATTTCATGCATAAGGTTTAAATCTGAAATTACATGCTATTTTGAATTGAGGATTTTCTATCTCAATTCCTATTATGATGATCATACTTTTGATCTCAACTCTATGTTTATTTATTTTCCATAATTAATGACTAAAAAGCTTCACTCTTTCAAAAAAAAAAAAAAAAAAAAAAAAGTTGAGAGTCGTAATCTTGGGAGAGAACATCACCAATAGCAAAAGATGAAACATCTACATGGACATGAAATGGTTTATTCTATTGAGGTGGAACAAGAACGGGGGCGTAAGTAAGCAAAACCTTCAATTTTTGAAAGTCCGCATCTGCCTGGGGATTCCAAGCCCAAGTGGATTCATCATCCGTAAATTTTTGGATGGGATCAGCAATGGCAGCTAGTCCAAGAATGAAAGTAGCATAATAATTGACTTCCGAAGAGAGAGAGGATGAACGTTAGGCGCAGGAAGAGACATCGCCTTGGGAAGCGTGCGGAACCAGGTCCCGATGGATGAGGCCTTTCTAGAGGCTGTTCTCCAGGGACTTGGGTACCCGAGCATTCTCTTGGATCATGATGTGACAGTAGCTTACCTAGATAGCATCATAAATCAGACGTACACATCTAATTCTAGGATAGGATTCTCTAGGCAGGCCTACGGGACTCATTATCTTTGCATTCTCTGCTTTGATAGAGTAGGATCTTTAAGAATTGCGGCCCATAATACAGGATATCTGGCAGTAGGAAGATACTCAAGAAACATCTTTCAGATTTCATTTCCTGAGCGATTTGGCGCGGAACCTCTCTGGCATTGGTCGACATTCTTCGATCTCAGGCCGACTCAGTTCTTGACGGACCTAGAAATTGTAGTCTGGAGGTTTGCTTTGGCAAATTAGCTCCTTCTTTTTGTCTCAAGAAATTTAAGAAATGGCGGAGGTAGGAAATCAGGGGAAGGGAAAGAAGGCTATCGACATAGAGAAGCAAAGGGAGGATGAGGAATGGAATATGATCTTTAGGCTGGAGGACAGGAACGATGTGGCATGGAAAAATCTGAAAGAACTATACGTTGCCTTTGAGATTATTAAGGATCAGCAAAAGGCGGCCGCGTTTTGCATGGATGTTTCGGGGGAAGGATCAATATGTGCTAGCCTGGACAAAATCAAGAAGATTGAAGAGGATTACAGTGGCGAGAGAGCAAATGATAGGGACTGGGCATGGAATACTCTGGAAATCTTGCAAGAAATGGATAGAAACCTCTATAAACTCATCACGGCTAAACAAGGGCATAGTGAAGAGGATTGCTGCAGTTTAAAAAATAACATATTCCAGAAATCCATGAATGAGATGATGAATAGAACAAAGGAGATTCTGGTAGAAATGGAAAAGCTTAAATGGAACTCGGCAGCCACAATCAAACTGATAAGGAGGTGGGAGGATGCGGATGATCAAGTTATCGAGAGGCAGCGAAGGATTTTCAAGAATAAACTCTCTTATGTTTCGGCCCAGGTGCTTGATAACGTTTCCAAGAATTATGAAATTCATCAGATACGCTTAAAAAATGATACCAAGGCATGCAAGATCCGGGACAGCAATGGGTTCTTCAATCCCACAGAGGTGGATCAGTATGACTGCAAGAATTGTGAAGAGGTGCAGACTGCTAGGCTGAACAAGAACAGTACCAAAGTGGGGGACCACCATATCCGCAACAGAGCTCCGATCCTGGGTAAAAGTGACACAGCTAAAGGTTTGAATGTTGTCTCTTATAAAAATGCTCTTCTTAATCAAGTTAATTATGATCTTAATTCGTCTTATCATGCTAATGAGAGCAGAAGTGAGATTAAGAAGGGGATTTTAGATCTTTCTGGTATCAGGGATTCTTCGGCCTCAGACTTATACTCTAAAAAGGGGATCCTTATCCACTTTCCTGACAAACCCCCATCTCTTGGAGAGGTTAAGTTCTGGATCACTAAGATTCAGAGAGTTCCGATCCTCTCCATTCTCAAAATAGACAACAAAACTTTCCAAATCCTGTGCTCTGACGAGAATAGTGTTGGGTCTATTCTTAGAAAAAGATTGGATAATATTGGAAATAAGGAATTCTTTATCATGAGATGGAACCCGATCTTTATCCCGGGTAATTATGATTTAATATCCACTTCTACCTGGGTAACTAATCCCAATTTACCTCCTGGTTTTTGGACTAGATCGCATTTGCAAGCAATTTCTGAAAACTTGGGGGAAGTCATTAGCATAAATATTCCCCAAACTAACTTTCCCTCAGTGTGTATTTCAAAGAGAATCAGATCTGAATGGAGAAGGGAAATTATAGTGAAGATTTCTGAGCAGACGATATTCAACCTGAAAATTGATTATTCTAAAATGCCCAAAAAGGATATGGATAAGAGCAAAGGAATAAATTTGGAGGAAAAGGAGAATAGATCTACCCCCTTATTATTAGACAAGAATGGAGACCCAAGAATACTGTTGTGCAGAACATGGATCCTAAGGGGGAGAGTAGCAATTGCATGAGCAATCAGGGTATTAAAAATAGTGAAGACCAGGTGAGATATGAAGGTAATTTCAAGTTTGACAAAAATTGGAACCTCACCTTTAAGAATATTGACCTTTCCTTCAAGATTTCTCCGGGATTTATGACTGTCTCCATCCCTCAAACTGCTCCTCTTATTTTTCAAGAAGATACCAATACTAACAATGGGGAGGAGCATGTGAGTGATAATGAGAATGAGGAAATAAGTTGGCAGCAGGTCAGTCATAAGAAAAGAGGAAGGGGACAAAAAAGATCTATTCTGGACCTATTAGGGTAAGCCCAAGAAAAGCAGCTATTCAATCTAGGATAGCTAGAAATATTCAATAAAGTTTTAAATGTTAAGATCTATCAAGATGATTACTTGGAATCTCCAAGGTATTAATAATAGCATCAAAAGGGACAGAATTAAAGTTTGTTTATCTAACCTTTGCCCTGATATTCTTTTTATCCAGGAACATAAGATTCATGATCCCAATCATGAAAGGATTATTTCTAATATTCTTCCTCCTAATTATAATATTTGGTCTATTGTTGCTAACAACTCGTCTGCAGGAATAGCCATTGCATGAAGTCACAGAATTAACTTGGAAGATATTTATATGATTAATGATACCAATGGTAGATGGCAGACTCTTGTTGGTAAAATAGACTCGTGCAAGATAGCCTTTACCAATGTCTATTCTTATCATGAGCCTTCTGAAAGGTCCCTGATGTGGAGCAGAATTAATAGCAGTTTGAGCAACTTGTGGAGGACTGTGTCATATGTGGAGATTTCAATATGGTTACAGACAGTCTTATGAAGAATAAAAACTTCAGGAATCTTCTTTCTCAGGAGAGATGTGCCTGGGATAATCTTCTCTCTTCCCATAATTTAACTTTAGCCAGAACCAAATCTCAAGCTTTCAGTTGGTCTGACCACAGAATAGACCCTATTTGCTGCCTACATGATAGGTATTACCTGAGTGAGAATTTGTGGAACAGTAGCAGCAGAGTTGACAACCTTGAAGGCTATACTATCTCTGATCATTATCCCCAGCAGATTACCATCTCAGGGGAGGGCAGAGGCAATAAAAGAAAAGCCTATTTCAAAATGAACATTAGCTTGATGGATAATGATGATTTTATGATCAAGCTAGGGGAAATTATCAATGGAAATCCTATGCCCACTGGAAGTACAGGATGGATGTATTGGTGGATAGATATAGCCAAAAAAATAAAATGTTGGCTCAAAGAATGGGGCAAGAATATTTATATTCAAAACAGAGCTCATCTTCAGAATTTAAGGCAAAGCATTATTACAGCAAGTGATGAGCAAAAAGAGGAGATAAAAAAGCAAATTGAGATCGAAGAAATAAAGATTGCAAAATGATGGAAATTAAAGGCCAAAATAAAAGAGTTAAAGGAGGATGAGAGATGTAATTCCAAGTACTTTTTTAATAAAGCCAGATTTAGGGTAAAAAAGAATCATATTTATGAGGTCAGGGTGGATGATAATGTAATTTCTGAAGACAAGGACCTCAAACAAGCTGCAGTCGACCACTTCAAGAGGCTTATGGGATCCAACATGGACTCTACTCCCATGGTTATGGAAGAGTTTATTTGTCTAAATAAAAAGGTCAATGATGAACAAAACTCATATCTGACTAAACCTTTTGTGAACAATGAGCTTTTGCAGGTTGTCAAGAATATGGAAAATGGGAAGACCCCTGGCCCTAATGGCCTTCCAGCAGAATTTTTTAAGAAGACTTGGCCCTTGCTTGGAGACAGCATCACCAAAATAGCCAATGAGTTTAGGGAGACAAAGATTCTGGATGCAAGAATCAATACCAGTTTTATTGCCTTAATTCCTAAGATTGACTCTCCCAACACCTTTTCGGATTACAGACCAATTTCTCTCTCTAATGTTATCCACAAGATCATTTCAGGAGCTATTGCATTGAGACTTAAAACCATTTTGGATCTTATTATAAGTAGTTCTCAATCAGCCTACCTCAAAGATAGGTTCATTTTAGATAATGTGGTAACAGCTATCTTGGGACTCCAATGGGCAAAAGACTCCAATCAGAGTGTGGCTCTCCGAAAACTCGACATCACCAAGGCATTTGATACTGTAAGTTGGAATTTTTTATTTAGATGCTGCAGGGCTCTTGGTTTCAGCAATGAAAGCATTCAAATCTTTGAGGCCATTTTGTATAACTCAAGATCAGCTATCCTTATTAATGGTGAGTGCAGTCCTTTCTTTACAATTCAGAGAGGAGTAAAACAAGGTTGCCCCCTTGCCCCTTTCCTGTTTCTAATTATCATGGAAGCCCTCCATTGTAGGCTGGATGTTGCAAAAAATACTAACCTTATTAAAGGTTTGAGACTTCCTGAGAATTCTCAGGCAGATCAAATTCTAAATGGGCATTTTGCAGATGATACCTTTATCCTAATATCTATGGATGAGAGTTCCATAATGAATGCTCAGAGAATCCTTGGAGAATTTGGTGAGGCCTCAGGATGTAAAATAAACCATGCCAAGTCAGCAATTCAAGCAAGAGAACAAGAAAAGGGAGAGGTTATGGCTGTAACTATGGGATGTAAGTATAACTCCCCCAATACTAGTTCAAAGATCCTGGGAATCCCTTTTGCAATCAGAAGTAACGCTTCAGATTTATGGGGAAGTATTATTGAAAAATTCTACAAAAAGGTCGACACTCTGAACTCTAAATATCTCTCCAAGAATGGTAGGGCAGTCATAGCTAATTTTATGATTTCTTCTTCTCATGTGTATCAATCTTCAGTTATTCTTGCTCCAAAAAAGATTGCTAACAAGCTGCAGGGAATTATTGGTAGATTCATTGCATGTGGGCAAAACAGGAGATGCTGGCACCCGGTGTCAATGAAAGAATGCTGCAAATCTAAGAGTAATGGAGGATTGGGAACAATCAATATTGAGAAACAGGGGATTGCCTTGGCTGCCAAGTACTTTTATAAGGCCTGTTATAACTCCATCAAGCATCCTATATCCATCCTGATTAGGCATTATATTGGAAAATGCCATCCTTATGGGTGGAGATCTCTGAAGATGGAGCTTCCCCATTCTATCTTTTTTCCTTTTACTGTCCCTATCTCCACTCCAAGTATTATCAAGAAGTGGATCAAGGCTTGGAATCAAATTAAGGGGATGTACAATTGGAAAGAAGGGCTATCCATGGACCAAACTATCTTTTGGAATCCAGCAGTCCTTCTCAACAATCCCAACCTATGCCTGGCCTGCCACTTTCCTGATCAAGCCAAGCTATGGAAGAGTAAGGGAATCATATTTATAAGGGATCTTTTTTATACTAATGGTATTATACCTTTTGACAGATCCACTTTGGCTAATGAAGGAATGCAGACCAGAACCCTATATGACAATGTTCTTAATGCCATCATGCATAATCACTGGACTCATGAAGAGAACTCTTGGTTAAATGAAGGAAAGGAAGGTTATGCTGTTAGGAAAGCATATAGGTATCTCATGAGGGGAGAAGGAGTTATTATTCATACAAAATGGGATGTTCAGCCGGAGAGGTGCATCAAGAATCTGAATTTTATGTGGAAAAGTCCCATTAACCCGAAGATTAAGTCATTTATATGGCAACTTTGGCATAGGGCCTTGGCTACTAACTCGAAAAGATATAAATTATCTATGGCCAATTCAGATATCTGTGAAAGATGCCTTGAAGCAAAGGAGGATGAAAATCATCTTTTTAGAGGGTGCCTTTGGTCTGAGTGGATTTTAGAGCTAGCCTCAGAAATTCTGGGTTATGATCTCATTCATCTCAGTGAGAAGGATTTTTTTATGCCAGAGAATCCCAAAGACTGGAGAATTTTTATCCTCCTCTGGAGAATATGGAAGGGCAGGAACTCTTTCATTTTTAATTGTGAAATTATTCCTCCCGAAGGAATAATCAAACAGTTCCAATTTGATGTTAAGTGGATTCAAGAGATTAATGGGTGACTTTATTATTGCAGGTACCCTATTTCTGCTGATGCGAAAACTCAAGTGGAGGAAGATGGACCTGAATGTAAACAATGAATGGATCAAGACATTTGGAGCAGCCAATGTTCTGGAGCATATGGAGAGATGCCAGTGTGGATGTTGCTGTGATCAGAATTACAATATAAGGAAAGAGCTAATCTGCCAAGCAAAGGACAGCAGGGGCCGGTTCAACATGGCCAAGGCAAAAGCATGCATGTGCATCTACTGCACTTTTCACGAGAAGACGAAGGGGAAGGCAAGGAAAACCAAGAACTATCATCTGAGATCCTATCACTGAACACTCTATCTATTCTGGAGACAGAGACCTTTTTAGCGAGATATTTTTAATATTTAATCTGTCCTAATATGAACAGTTATAGGATGATCCCTGTTTTTAAAACTGGTTTTTTATGGATCTCCTTTTTCCTTTTTAGGGTTCCTTCTCCCTTGAAAAAGGAGTTTTTGTAAATCCCTTTTTAAATATATATAGAAGCCTTCAATTAAAAAAAAATAATAATTGACTTCCCAAGAAAGGAGCGTGTCTCTTTAATGTTGGTAGGCGCCTGAGCCTTGAGAACACAACTGATCTTGGCAGGGTCTGTGGTAATGCCTTCTTTACTGACAACGTAGTCTAGAAGAACACCTAAAGTGACGCAGAAAGTACACTTCTCGGGATTCAAACTGATTCCCGACTCATCACATTTTTGAAAAATAAGTTCAAGTTTAGTGAGATGATCATCCACGGTGCTGTAGACAGAAAAATGATCTTGAAAAACTTGTATAAAAGCATTATCTTTCATGTAATCCTAAAAAACAGAAAGCATAATGCATTTGAAAGTGGAAGGAGTGTTTGACAAACCAAAGGGCACACTTTCTAGGCAAAAGTATCCCATGGCGTGGTAAATGTTGTTTTCAACTAATCTTTAGAGCGAATGAAAATTTTATTATAGCCAGAAAAGCCATCCATGAAGGAGTACATTTCATGGCCTGCTACTTCTTCTAGAACTTGATCCATGAAGGGTAGCGAGAAATGATCACGTTCCGTGGCCAGACTGAGTTTTTAGTCGTCCATGCAAAAACGAAATTTTCCATTGTGCTTAAAAGCAACAATGGGGCTCACCCACTCAGAATGTTTGACCTCATAAATAAGTCCAGCAGCCAAGAGTTTATCTATCTCTGCTTTGACGTGGTCATGATAGTTGGGGTTGACCCTGTACTGTTGTTACTAGATGGGGGCGTGCATCAAATTTGGTAGGAATGGTGAGTTCTCCCAACTCCTTTTTTATGCCTCGTAAATCTTTATAGCTCCACGCAAAGATGTCTTTGAATTTTTGAAAAGACTGAGTGCGCGAGCTTTATATGCTTTGGAAAGATTGGCAGCCAACCGGATTGGTTGGTTTGCTCCTAGGCCAATGATTTCGACTTCGGGAGTTTGAATGTGTCTTAATAACATTCAAATATGCGATGGTATGAGCAGGTGATTGTAGTAAAACCGATGGTTCAGCACTATGAGTGGAAAAAAATGTTGATGGTTTTCAAGCAATGGTTGCGGCATGACGGCAGCAACGTCAACAGTATCGTGAGGGGTGTCAACATCCTGAAGAATGTCAACACGCTGAATCCGATTGCAAGGTGAAAGATAAGGATCAAGCAAAGCAGCAACAACTTGGTCTTTGTCAAGACTCATATCTCCCCAAGGATCGACATATTCAGGATAGGCATATAATGGCAAAACCAGCTTCCGGAGCTTGGACGTGATAAGTGTTTTAGAGGTCGTCAGAGTCACTATCAGAGAGCGAAGGTTCTCCATTTTTAACAGAGATGAGTTTCCCAGTTTCAAGATCCATGCTGACATTTAATTGTCCATGGTGGCATTCAATAGTCGATCGACCAGTATTTCATAATCACCAGGATCTTCTCCGGTTTTTCAAACACCAAATTCCAACAGAAATTTAAGATCACCAATGCTAATTTGAAAAATAGGAGTGACGCCTTGAGGGCACGTGATGTGACCATTGGCCAGCTTAATATCATAAGGGGCATGATATAGTTGAGTGATGTCCAGTTGTTTCCTGAGTTTGTCCGTGATGAGATTGACAGTACTACCCCCACCAATCTGTACATGATTAATCTGCTGATTTCCAACAGTTGCATGAACCGTGGGCGTGGAAGTGGCTATAACGACAACAAGAACAGTGGGTAGAGGCAATTGTTCCCAGAGAGCAGGACATAACTTCAGAATGGTAGAGAGACTAAGGGGAATTTTGATCTTGACTAGCTCTTCTTGCAGTTCCAAGGGAATATGGGCTAAAGGATCTGCAGGATCCAAGGGTGTCGATTGCTTGGGCATCGAGGCAAAAACTTCCTTGAGAAGCTCCACTTCAGCAATGATGTTAGGATATGGCTGAACATGGGAAGTAGACGTGGATGGCGCCTCCGAACGTTGTTGAGCGCATGTAGTAGCATGAACATTGACAAGCATGCGTCCTTCAGCTGCTTGCATGAGCTTGAGAATACTTTGGCGGACCTTGGGCATAACATGAGGCATGAGGTTTTCAAGATCTGGGGCAAAATGCACCGCTTTGTGTTGCTCGTGAAGGATAGTTTCCATAGCAAAAGCAGGTTGCGTATCCTGGGGCATGAGCATCAAAGGTCGAGTGCGAAGGTGCTGGTGTGATACCAGACCAACCCAGTTGGATTGTTGCACAGGAGGATTGAGAGCTTGATAGATCTCCTCTTGGGCTTGTTGGTCCAACACAGCGGGCGAAGGAGCTTGTTGGTTCTGCTACTGTTGAGGTGCACGAGGAGGTTTTCTTAAAGTGGGGCGTGGGTCTTGTTTCCCATTGGCCACCTAGAGTTGATAGGCCATGAGCGCACCGAGGCAGTTTGGTTAGTGCACGGGAGCTGTACTTGAAATTGGGGGAGCTGTGGGCATGCCATGGTGGTGTGGCCCCATTCCCTGCAGTGTTAACATTGAGCTTTCACGGGATCAAAAGGAGTACGCGAGCTTTGTCCTCTGGATTGCTGAGGTTGCTGATATTTTTGAGGTGTGATTTGGACCTGAAAGAATATTTTCTTTTCAAAGGGCGTGGGATGAGAGCGCATGCATTTTTCAACAGAGTGGTTGCACATATTGCAACACTTGCAGTGAGGAGGACCATTAGTAAAATTGCATTCATTGGCCAGATAGCCCTGATACTTACAAATGTGGCACCAAATTTGACTATTCTGTTGTAGCAAATTGATGAGGTTGAATCGCGTTTTGTAGAATCATGACAGGAGATGAAGGGTAGATCCTTGAGGGGAACATCACGTGAGGATTAACTGAGTGATTAACCAGTTCAATGGCATGATCTAGCGTCTTGGGTTCCAAGTATCCGGTCATAAGACGAATAGCGAGAGGTAGGCCTTGCAGAAACCAGACCAAGATCTGACTCTGCATGGGATACTCTTTGAGCTTGCTGACCAAAATATGCAGACGATCAGCAAAATCTCGTGCAGATTCTGATTATTGTTGGAGATCATTGTGTTGCTTAAGAAGTTGTTGAGCATCATCAGTGGCACCAGAATGAGACAGAAATGCTGTCTTCATTTCTTGCCAGTTTTGTTTCCAATGACTTTTATTAGCCATGAGCCATTGATGTGGTGCCCCACATAGCATGGTAGAGAAAATATGAAACTTGATCTGGGGCTGAGAGTCTCCGTTTAAGACAGCTAGGGAGATTGAATTTCATCAGTTGCAGTAGCAGAAGGTAAAATAGGGTCTGGAATATGAAAAGGTGGACTTTCAGAGGTAAAGTTGCAAATTGGAGCATGAAAATTTGTATAATCGTACTTGGCCAATTAGCTACCTGGGTTGGAAACCACAATTTCTTTATTTGGCTAGAGTTCCAAGACTCTCCTTGAAATGAGCCACTTCTACCTGCCATTCACAATACCCTTAGATTACATGCTAATGTACTCGAAGTTTTGAAATAAAACATTGATCTATTCTCTACTAACCTATTGTATCCAAAGTTTTTTCAGTGCTCTTTCACAGAAGATCATGGTCGGCGCATGGTGCACCCGACAACAGGGCTCCCATGCATCAGTTTCTTTTCGCAGTAGCAATTGGTGTAGCATCCGAAGTCTTCTTCGTGCTTGCAGGAGCAGTCGGTTGAGTGTCCATAATTTTTCCAGTGCTTGCAGTCTTCTTATTCTTCTGATTGACCCTTGGCTTCCTTACCTTCCTTTGCTTTTGTCTTGTAGCAGGTGCATCACAACTATTTGAAGGTCTGAAAAGTTTCGGTACAACCTTTCTTTCAACTTCAACATGTTTGGTGGTTGCTTGCTATATTGGAGCTTGATCAGCTGCTGCTTGCTCTAGTGGAGCTTCATCATGTGGTGCTTCCTCGCCCAGAATAACTTCATTTCCTGCAATTTCTCCTAGTCTGACACCACTAGTCTGAAACCACTAGTCCACATAATGAATTTTAAGGGTAAGGCAATTTATCTTTTTGAGAAACTTTATCAGCTGTTGCTTCCTTGCCTGCAATTTCTTCCACGCCTCTCGAATTATCTTCCACACCTGCCTATGTCTTAATACAAATGCAACGAAACACCGAGCTAACTATTAAACACTTACTCAAAACCCGCTGCTCCAAATCAACTTCTTCATTTTCAGCAACTCCCTCGTCTTCAAGATGCGCCTTCTTTAACCGTTTGTTATGTTTCTCTTCCGCTGCATACTTGCAATTAAATAACCCGCACTATTGAATATAAAATAAAAATAGGCTTTCAAAGGGCTTGTCATGGATCGAGTTTGTGGATGTCTCCGCACTTGTAATTTCTGAGGAGATTCAACATATTCATCGTTATTATAACTGCATGTATCTTTAGTGGCTGCAGTCTCAATATCTTGCAAGCATTGCATTGCAAATTCTGCATGCACTTCTGGAAGCACCAAAAGTGGAACTTGTGTCCACATTGTAGCTATACATGCATGACAAAATTGACACAATGCTTCCATCTACAATGGTCTAGTTTCCAGGAGAAGGTCTGATCAGTGTGGTGGTAAGGAATGAAGACCTCAAATGCTGCAGGTTCCCTAGTTTAGTTTTCAAGTCGTCTTGCTTGTCCTGCTTAAAACAAATTACTGCATTTATCCTACTTATTTCTACTTCTAAATCCTGCCGAACGTCTGCCTCCTTTTTTTTCTTCAAAATCGTGAACAGGGAAAGCCCTAGTGCACACTCCTCATCAGTTTTTTGTTTCAAAGCTACATCCTCATCTGGACAAATGGCTCTCAAGCCTTCTAAATCTTTCCTAATTTCCTGTATGTCCAATAAAATTGATGCAGCTGCAAGGTCATACCCTTGCAAAATCCCACTGACACTGACCAATTCAGTTTCCTTTTCTTTAAGATCCTGCTGTAATGAAGCAAGTCCACTAGTCAAGACATCCAATTCTGCCTCTAAGGCTGAAATAGCGAAAGCAATGTTCCTTAAATTTATTTCCTCCATATCAGTTTTCTTTTGGCTATTTCTCTGTAAAAGCTACATTCTATTCCATGCAAATCTAGCCCAATTCGCTATGAATTTTGCAGGATGAGCAAGTGCCATTAGAATGTGCTGCCATGCAAAAGCTCTAGCAAAAACTGTCATAGCTTCCTTATTCTTTAAACCTTTCTAATAAATCTTGTGCACCAAATCATGCAAATCATCTACAAATTCTGGCTTTACCTGGTAGAGCTTGATCTTATTGTCTTTTACTTCATGATTCCACACACTAAGAAAATCAGATGTGGGGCAATCAACCCAAGTTAAAGTTTCTGGATCCTTGCCTTCGTTTGGAAGCAGTCTGTAAACATTGAATTCCTCAATAGTGCTTGCAAACCTCATTTCGACCTAGAAAATAAAGCATGCATGAGCCGGATAAAGTCAAATGAAAGCAAACAAAATCAGAGGCAAAAAATTAGAGGTTTAGGGTCTACCTTTTCGAGCGTCCAAATAGCAGCCGTTTGATCTATAGAAATGCAACCAGGGTTTGAAATAGAAGCCAGAATCATAGCCATTTGGTTAATCATGTCGAAGTACTGCTTAGATCGGTAGGGTCAATGTAGCTAGGGTCGCAGCAGAGGCGCAGACCTCTGCTGCACAAAGAACATGAAGGGCATGATGGAGGAAACGAAGCTTAAAAAATATTTAAAAAAAAAGAAATGGTGTGGAGGGTGCTTAGGGGGTGCTTGGCCGCAAAAAATTGCCCCCTACATGCTTTCACCCAACCCTAAAAAACGACATGCGTCGAATTCGACCTTAAGATGCTGCCATGTGGCCTCATTAAATCTAAGCCGCCCGATTTGGGGCGTGATTCACAACGGACACACCCTATGATTTTATTATATAGGAGGATAGCCCTACACTTTTAGTTATTGCTAAAAGTCTAGAGGAGGATAAATTCATTATTAGGAAGGTCATATCGTATACCTTCTTCGACGTAATATCCCTTCTCTTCCACTAGTTGCAAGGGCGCAAATATATTGTCGCCATCATAATGTGCGCATAAGTTTAGTCTTAGAAATATATGCTAATTGTATTTTAAGCCCCATGTCATTCATCTTAAAATGGACTCTTATACTAAATTAATTGCACTCAATGGACATGGGAATGTGTAGCCACACTCCGGGGTAAGAATAATTTTTTTATGTTAAATACCAGAACAAAAATGTCATGTAGTATATTACATGAAAAATTAGTATATTTATCTTTGAAACCTTATGAGCGGTTTACTATTCAGCATGGCGCATGATGGACGAATGCTAATAGTGGATTGACTGTGATTGGATATAATAAGGTTTCAAAAAAACCAAACCACTTAGGCTAAGTTGGTCTTTAACAAGGACATTGAGCACAAAGTTCTCTATTCATTGTATATCTTGTAGATTGGCTTTTAAAGAGATAAGATCTATTAGCATCTAGATGTCATTTGCTGCAATAAAATTCACAAGTTCTATGACACGTAGTTTTATAAATCACATGTTACACATACATTTAGAAATGGGCATTCGTGCCAAATCCTTCAGTATCGAACGTTGGTAATTCTTTCATAAAACTTAAAAATGTATTTGCTACACGAGAATGTCTTGGTGGTGCAAAATACAATTACTATTTTTGGAGCAATGTTGTTAGGAATGTCTTGCTTAAATTGCACCTAGAATATACAAATACTTGATGGTGCAATGTGACATATATCTTGTCCATGAGAATGTTTTGTTATAGTTTCGATCTATCCCTTGTAAGAGTGTAGACCTTGTTGATGGTGACTAACAATGGATATCTTAACAAGTCATAAACGAAAAGCGAGGTCAAAGCACATGGTATAAATTTGAAAATATTGGAGTATAGCTTTATGGCCATAATAAGATGCCTTATTGCACACAGATCAAGAGGCCAACATCAAAAGAAACAATAGAAAATGGTGTCATAGATCAAAAAGTTGCATGAGGTGAACCATTAAAGTTGCAACTATTAAACAATGTTTGAACAAGGATATAAAATGCAGTTTTGAAATATTTTAATGTCAACTTTTTGGTAGAAGGCACCATGGGATTATGATAAGGCTAATCACCACCACCTAGAATCATTTCACTGATCCCCAGGAAAATACTCGAATTGAGTCCGTATGATCGAACCATGTTGGATGCAGTAGAAACAATGATAACCACCACAATGGTTTGGTTTTCAAAAGTTCCAAATACCTTTTGGGTGTAGTAGTCATATGTGTAGAAGTTGCAAGATGAAAGGAAGTACTTTTCTCTAGTTTTTCAATGTGTTAGGCAAAGGAAGAAATAGTGTGAGGATCAAGGTCAAGGGCAGGTACCATGCTGATGATGATCCATGGCTCTATGAAGGAAGAAAATAGATTTATTTGTGAAGATCAAGGATTTAGCATGATCATAATCTTGTTTAATCTTTTGATTTGATACAGTAGAGGAAATTGCAGAGTATCTTACTGAAACGAGGCAAAAAGGGTGTGTTTCTGTTGGGTTTGATGAAGGATGATTATCCCTTCATAACAAATTAATGAGCTGCCTACCTACCGCCCAGTGTGGTCCAATCCGCATCTCAGGCATCAATTTCCAATATCCAGTTCAGATTATAATCCAAATGCAAAGCCCAACGCCCAAAATCCTCTGCTGTCTGCCGCTGTAGCACGAAAGTAACAGCCGCTGTATACTCAAAAGGAAAAATATTCGGCTAGAAGCAGCTCTGTGCGCAGAAAACTAAGTCGCCCACTTGGATTTTGGCTTCTCTGCATCATTTGGCATGCTTTAGATCACGAGATCTTGTGGAAGAAAAAGAAAAAACGAGGGGCTTCTTATCAGAGATTATACAGTGCCAATGCATGAACCAATCTGGTCTGACACCCAAAAAAAGAGGGAATTTGACACCCGTGTTCTTCAGGAAAGTGCGAGAATTGGGATCGATCTGCCCCGAAAGATTACAAAATAGGAACCAGTAGTGATTGCAACTGTCCAAATGGGGCCGCTAACACGAGGAAAACTACAAGAAGAAGTTGTGCAAAACAAGAGCAAACGGCTTATTCCTGTGTAAAATCCAAATGATACAGAAGAGTAACAAGTGACAGGGCAGCAGAAAGGTATTAAGTGTGTGCGTAGCCATGGCAAAGGACGTTTAGTTCACGGGTCTTTGTTGTATTTCCTCAATAGTCCCCATTTTAGGCTTCAATCATTCTAGTTTGATCACAACTTCCCAATTTACAACAGCGGTAAATTGGTAAGATACAGATTTGATGTTTGAACTGCTTGCTTGCAAACACAAACACAAGAAATGTGGGAAATGCACCTACCCACTCGAGTGGATTCTTGTCCAAAAAAATTCCCACCGGATCTTGTCCACAAACCAGGAGCTTTTAATAGAAGTTAGTTACGAGAGATACCCAGTTAAATTCCCTCGATCAAATCTGTCAGTTTTCGGCTTTGTTTAATTACTCTGTTAGTTGCGCCTACCTTCGTAATTGTGTCCCTACTTCATTATACGACGGATTTCCTATCGATCTGATCTGATATCTGACTGAACTGGGTTTCGAGTTTTCCACTCTGATCAGATATTAGTGTTTCGTTGATCAGAGTCTTTCGTTGTTGCGTTGAACTGATCAATCCTCTTGATAACAAGGCGCGCGTCTGGGTTTTATGTGTCGACCGGAAAAAGTTAAGTGCAGAATAGGCTGTTAAGAAGATAGCCCAACAACCAGAAAGCACGGCCCAAGGAACAGGATAAAATAAAGAATTGCTGAATAATTCAAGTCCTCGTACATTTGAATGTAGGCACATTCATTCCGCTGCTTTGTACTGTCACGAAGCGCCCATTTTCTGCCTTGGCAAATTGCCGTGAAGATCCGAAATAGGGAGTGCCTTGACACAGCAGAGCATTGGAGTTCCCTGCTGAGGTTTTGGTTTCCATATGGGCGCTGCTGAAGATCTGAAAAACAGAGATTCTACAGTTCAGCTATGGATATGAGAAACAACCAACCTGTTCCACGAAATCAGAGTTTGTAAACCAATCGACCTGAAAAGCTCATGAGGAGGTAAGCATTTCACAGGCATTGCTCTACATTTTTGTTTTAACACTTTGAATTGCTCTTAACTTGCATGATTTAATACATCCGAGCCAAGCATGCATTCCGTTTAGGCATTCTAAACAATGGATAAAATTAGGCTTTGATACTATCAGTACCAGCAATGTTGGTCATCAGTGTTTCCTGTCCATGTTTACACAGATGATCTGCCAGAATGCACAGGTGTTTGACAATGCACATATAACAAGCCCAAGCTATCATGAAGAGTATGCCTCCTCTTTCTGAATTGTGTTGCATATCATTAGAAGTTTCATTCGTTTACCAATGCAGTAAATAAAGGTGCAGAGAAGAGGTGTACATGAGTTGAGACTAACAGAAGTCCTGTGCTTTAATCAGGTCTCCTCCAAAACAAGGGGAGGAGAGGAAGAGGAGATGGCACCAACCGCAGCAGAGGTCTGGAAAATTGGAAAGCTCTAAGGAACTTCCTTTCCTTGAGGTAACAACGAATTCATCTTTACCTCCATGCAATCATTAAAAGCTCACTACTGGAATAAGCTTTCATTATCTTTATGTTCCAAAATTGACGAACTAACAAATGGTAGAGACCATTGTACAGGACCCCTGTAGCCTGAGAGCAATAAAGAAAGAAAGTCTTCGGGTGCATCGCTTGAATTTGGAAAAGGATGTAAGTGGTTTATCTAACAATTCAGGAATCTAGTATCATTTATATCTTGAATGTTTGCTCTCTCTAATTTGCTGACAGTTTTGCAGATCCTTAGGTTAGAAAATAAACTGCAGGATGAAATTGACTTGCATGATGCATTTAAAAGTGCACTGCATATTGCTGAAGGATCCCTATCAAAGTTTCCTTTACCAACTAGCATGGCGGTATATTCAATTCCTCTTATTTTTCATCATATCAAGGACAATATGAGGTAACTGACACATGAAGTTGAATTTTGTGGATGCAGGCAAAGAAGCTGCTGGTTGATGTTCTAATGCTTCAAATGACTATTCTGAAATTGGAAGAACAGGCAGTCTTGCTAGAGACAGAGTTAGGCAGAGAATATGTGTTATCAGAATCATCCCTTGATAAACTCCCTCCTTGCCAAAAGCAGACATATTCCAACCTTTTGCACGGGTATGCAAACTGCCCAAAAGCTCAACCTCATAGTGAGGCAAACCTTGCACTGGTTAGAATTCCTAAAATTGATTCATACCCTCCATCCCCCCTATTTGTAAACCAAAACGAAGTTGTGACAGCTGCAGATAATGGGTGTAAAAATGTCCTGGCCAGACGCAAAAGGGCACACCCACATGATCATCTAGCATATCCAGACAAGCCAAACTTGGAACCTCAATTTTGTCATTCAAAAGCAGCAACAGTGGCACCGGGCTATGATAAGAACCAAGAACCAAATATGTTTTACCGCTATTTAAGTTTTGGACCCAGTGCTGCTGTAAATGATGTCGATAGCCCAAGAAACCAGACCACCTCAGAGAGAGACACCATGTTAAAAAGACTTACAAATGGCTCCCCTTTGCAAAGTGTATGTCTATTGGCATTGCAGCAATTGTATTCAAACAGGTTTTTCTCATGTATTTTGCCTTTGCAGATCAGATCAAGTGAAACTGGTGGGACAACAAGAAAGGAACAGTACAAGAAAATGTCCAAACGTAGGAGCCCAGGTGGTCCTCAATATGTGTCGCATCAACTGGTAAATGCTTTTGCATTATCAAATGTGCAATACCCTTAAAAATTTTCAAAGCAAGTACTGAGATTGCCCTAATTTAATTTGTGAGCATTAGGTACCGAGAGAAGCTTGTGATGTATCAGCCTTGGTCCAACATCCAATTGAAGGGGATATGAATACAACAATTTCAAGAGAAAGGGGGCTGTGGACCCTAATTTCTCCTAATAGGCTCTCCGAGAAAATGATCAAATGTATGATTGATATCTATTGCCACCTCTCAAATGCAGAAGCCATGCCATTTCATGTTAATACATCATCTCCAACTTCACCCTTTCGAGCCATGCAGTCATTTTCATCGCTTTCTGAATCATCCATGTTATCCCTCTCACAAAATCCAGCCTTTGACCCAAACAACCACCTTGACATTGTGGGCACAGGAAAGAGCTTTGATCCTTATAAGAACAGTGATAAACTACCCTGGGCACAGATTGGTGCCTACAGTTCACTAGTGGAAGTTTCATGGTTGTCAGTGGACAAAGCACGACTTGGATATGCTGCAAAGGCACTTAGACGATATAGGTAAAAGATTCAAGTGGCTTGACTAGCTTGAAAATTGGTCAGTTTTTTATGTCCATTGTTGTTGACCAGTAGTTTACTCTTTGTACACAGGAACTTGGTAGAGCACTTGGCGAAACTAGATCCTGCATCCATGACATACGACGAAAAACTGGCATTTTGGATCAACTTATATAATGCACTCATGATGCATGTAACAAATTCTATCTTATATTCTTACTTCATATACATCATGATGTATGTAGAGCACTTTAACAGTATCAGTCTTTTGTGCAGGCATATCTAGCATATAGTATTCCAAAGAGTGAGATGAAGTGCTTTTCTATCATGCAAAAGGTATGGCATAACCTAGACATACCTTTCAGAGTAGACATACCTTTCAGAGTTAGGTAACTCTAACTCCTGCTTGTTGCTATTACGCAATTTGATTTACAGGCAACATATGTGGTAGGGGGGCAACCACTCAATGCACTTGCAATTGAATATGGTTTACTTAAAGTCAAAACTGTTGTTCATCGTCCACAGATTGTAAGTTCAATTCGTCCAATTTTTTACCATACAAAGAACCCTAACTTACGTATCTATGTCTGCAGGCGTTACTTTTAGCACTTAACAAGATCAAGCTGACAGAAAGCCAGCGAGTAATGTCTATCGATCATCCAGAGCCACTTGTTAAATTTGCACTGAGCTTTGGTGCAAAGTCATGTCCAGCGGTAATTTCAATTTCGAACTCATTTTAGCAATTGACCATGTTGACTAGTTTGTTATGCATTTGTACTTTAGTAGTTTAGTACGCTCAGAAATTTAATGCTGAAGCCATGTACTCACTGGCATGATCCAAACATAATCGAGGACGGCATGAGTGTTCCTTTCACACAGCATGAACAATTAATGTATGAGTCTGTGGAGCCAAAAGCATGATACCAAGCAGACATATGTGCCAGAAAATGGAGCAGAACAAGATTCAAAACAACTTAAAAACAACTTTTTTGGGAAACTGTTTGGTAAATCATATTCTGACTTAAGACTGTCAAGGAAATGAGAGTATTCCGCGTGGGTGGACCACTATGCAGACATGAGAAGCTCATTCAATTGGAAAGCATGGCAAAGCATGGCATATGGCATGTGGCTTTTATTTCGGTGGTGGCAGAGACTCCACTTGTCTTGCTTAAAGAAAATGTGGCTGTTATTTCGGTGGTGACAAGACATCACTTGTCTTGCTTAAAGAAAAAAAACATATTCATAATAACAGATCTGGCAAAAAGGCATACCTGTCTGTTATGGTGCTCATGGAATCCTGCAAAGCGCATGTATGTCTCCATCACTAGAGCTGCTTCTTGGGACCTTCTATTCGTTCTATTCCTTTGCATCTATTCCGGATTTTTCTTTCGCCATACTCGTGAAGCAGTAAATTCCGACAGTAAAATGTAGCCCTAAAACGTCTGTCTGTTCGCTTTTACAGGTTCGCATCTACAGCCCTAAAAATGTTACGCAACAGCTCCAATGTTCCCTGCAGGATTACATCCGTGCATCTACCGGAATCAATCAAAGGGGGAAGCTTCTGATCCCAAAGCTGCTATATTCATATGCCCAAGAATTCATGGAAGAGACAAGCATGTTGGATTGGATTTGCCAACGACTTCCTGCGCAACAAGCCCAATTTGTTAAAGACTGTCAACAGCAGAGGAAAAGTAAATTCTTGAACCCGCAAAGCTATGGCGTTCTGCGATTCGATTTTGATTTTCGATATTTGTTCACAAGAGACTACCGATGATCTCAAAAGAGCTCTGTTGCTATATTCTTGTACAGGATCCGATTTATAATAATTAAGCCTTGTTGTTCATCGCTGCTACTACTCTCCAGTACTTTTTTTACATCATACCACATGGCAGCATCCGTAGTACTTTTTAGCATCCATAGTATTTTTTACGACATGGCATCATCCATAGGGGAGGGTGCCCATTGGCTGCTCAGTTTAAGGGCGTCAAGGTAAGTTAGTCTTCATTTTTGTTTGGTGTCCAATGAGAGCTCGCCATGTGGCGATCATACTAATCAAGAATGACAAATGGGTACATCATTCTTGACGAACCTGAGACAGCCGGTCTGCTTACCATCTGCCGAAGCTCAACTGCGTGAAAACCCTTTTGCCCTGCTTACCTTGACATCGTGCAGCAGCAACAATGAGCAGATTCCTCCTCTGGAATGGGAGCTTGCCACCGGTAGTAGCCAATCGACGCTATTGGCTGCTGCCGGGGGCCAGCTCCCATTCCAGAGCAGGAATCTGCGAATTGTTGCTGCTCCACATAACATAAAGATAATGGCAGCCATGTATGCATCTCAGATGCAATTCATGCTACATTCTAGTGTGCCCAAAGAGCAGGAATCTGCGAATTGTTGCTGCTCCACATAACATAAAGATAATGGCAGCCATATATGCATCTCAGATGCAATTCATGCTACATTCTAGTGTGCCCAACGAGATAACCTGAACTGCAAGCCTAGTAACATGCCAATTTCGTATTGCCACCTTAATCTGTATGGTCTCAAAGAGGTGGGGGTATTGGTACCACCAGAGCTGAGTTGGAAGCCCCCATAGAATACCATGCAACCCATTGAAGGTTGTGCTGACACCCCAGTGAAGGCTACTTGCCTACAAGACATACAATGACAAAACTGAAGAAAACCAACTTCGTTTTGCAACAATCATGTTCAAATTAATTTGGTAAGCAATCTTGTGCTTAAACAACAATGTTTGAAATCATCATTATTAATTCACAGATCCAAAAGTGCTTGCAACAGACAGACTCAAAAGAATTTATGAGAAAACTAAAATTAAGAGTAAATTTGCAGCTGGACGTCTCAAAGGCCTGTAATGATACAACTTAATGGGATGTTTTCAACTTTTGTTTCTGGCCTTCGATAGAAAGAATATTCCTCGCCTTATGCTGCATCAAAGGTCCACGATTTTTTGTGCCGTGGCCCCATCAAAGTTTCCATGGTGCACATTGAACAGAAAAGACTATTGGCTTGCAAAGCCTCAAAATTCAACAAACGTACATTTACATTTGCCTTACTTCACTGCAAATACATACTTACAATACACACTTCATCAGATTAATCACAATATATTACTATACATGACAGTGATTGCAAATTCTTGCTATCCCAAATCCAAAAAACCACGAGCTATGGACCTTCTGCACAAATCCGAGCCTTTGATTTGAAATAACAGATCGCCCAGAAGCAGACTTGGCATGGACCCACCAGAGTTATAGAGTTCGTGCACAAATCTGAGCCTTTGATTTGAAATAACAAATCGCCCAGAAGCAAACGTGGCATAGAGCCACTAGAGCTATGGAGTTTGTGCACAAATCCGAGCCTTTGATTTATTTGTGCTACATATTCTAAACGAGGTGCACCCTGGACTACCTCAATCGTCGGATCTGCCCATCGTATGGCCCAGATTGTATGTTGGAGCCTCTGGGTGCCTTCTGTTTCGATTATGGTCATTTATGACTGGGGGTGCCTATGATTTTGAAACACGGAATACAGGTTCGCCTAAGGTTTTGGAATATGAAATACCAAGACTCCTCTCTATACGGGTCAGCCTAAGATTTCAAATTTTGAGATACAAAGGACTCGAACATCTACTAAAATAATTCAATATCCTAAATAAAACACTTTAACCAATGCGACCAGCAAACTAACGTCCTTACTTTTTCTATTGAATCTATGATTTTTATTTTTATTTTTTCCAATAATAACCTATTCAAATGCTTTAGGGGTATGGTTTATGGTCTCGGGGATAGTGATTTATGCATCCATATTAAATCCCCCTGAAACCCTCTGTTATTGCGCTACATATCGGCCGGAAGCAGACTTCAGAACTAATATGTCAATAGGTTACTCTGGAATAACCCTCAAATTAAGCCGCATCCAAGAGTTGATGCCCACTGATCTACTCCATGCCCCCAGTGTTAGCTCTATTCCACTGCAGATAAAATTTTACTTTGATGCAACAAAAGGCAATTGCAAAGAATAAGGAGAGAAATTACACCTTGAAGAGATCGTCTTTGGGACTCTCGTTTTTTTCCTTCAATTCCCCGTAGTTACCGCCGGGTTGATCTCGACCAAGGAACAGAACAATGAGACCCAGGAGGACATGGGAAGTGCCTGGATAAAGAATGCAATTAGCCATATCATGTAAAACCCTCACCTCCCTTCCGAAACAGCTCCTTTGTGTCTAGACTACTGGAAAAGCAAGAGAGAAAGAATAGAATAGAATAGTTTTTTCAAACTTGATGTTTATATGCTACAAGTAGTAGTGTGATGGCAAGAACATGTAATTAACTCTTCTCAAACTTGATACTTATATGCTACAAGATAGTATTGCGATGGCGCTTGCACTTCATATGGAGTTGAGGTGGTGGTCTTTGGTTTTGAGTGCAATGACTGGGGTTTTCTTGGCTGTTGTCTGTAATGGAGGCGAATGGTTTCTTGGGGTCAAGAAGGAGTGTGATGGAGCTATGGATGAATTAGATGCATTTTATTGTCTGCATAACGGTGGTAAATGTCAGTTGAGAATAGCATGCATTAGTTTATACAAGAAACTTATCGCGGCGGCCTAGCGGCCGCCGCGAACGTTTCTCTTCACCAACTCATCTATACGTGGTAGAACATGCAGGATTTGAACCTACACTTTTTTTTTTGCCCTTATGTTCAGCGCCTGCATGATAGAAGGATGCTAACCATAACGACTATAGGATGCCGTCGCGAATGTTTCTCTTTTCGGTCTTGTCTATTTTAAGCTAGAACCTGCAGGAATTGAACCTGCACATAACATTATAAATAAGGTCATGTTATGCCTTAAGATCATAATATGTAGCAATGCTTGCGAGCATAGCGAACTCCAACTGCAAGCATTACTCCACCTAGGCATATATAACAACTGACATCTCATGTAGCATTTCATGCACGGTCTACACAACAACAATAACCTACACAATACAGCAAAACAAAAGCCACAATATAGTAGCAGAGCATCTACATGACAGGAACAACTCGCAATGGCATTATCTAGCAAATACTGGCTATCAGCAAGCATATCTACTAGGTCTGCAAAACTTAAACCCACCACTAGCGTATCTACCTGGTGTGAAGAAATTAGCAGCATGATACCATCGAAATATATGTCTTTACCAATTTCTTTACCAACCTGCTTATGAATATGATACATACATTACTGTACAGAAGACTATAAATGCATTCTTGATTTCTTGAAAGAAGATCAATACCCTTCATGACCTGTTGAAGCTCTTAAACTTTTTTCAAATAAAAGATCCTTTTAAATCTTAATTGACAAAGAAGTCCTTATTTTGCATCTGGCAAGTTTTCATTCCTCAAGTTTGTTCATAACTTTCTCTTTCTCATCATCTTCCTCTACCACCTCAATGCTCTTGTTGTTAAGTGAACCTACCTGGTAAAGACAGTTTATTTGAGTAGGATGCATCCACTTCCAGGTTATTTCTAGTGTTGTATTGGATCTAGGCTTCAGAATCGCTTGAAATGTGCTTTGTATAGGTTATCCGTACAAATTATTTGTCCTTTCAAAATGTTCTCAAAAAATTCAATTATCTACGGTTTCATCAAAGGGCGATATTCGATACTCAAGTTCACAAAGTTCACTGGAAGCAATCTGGCGTAATTGCATTGTGAAGTTATAATACTTCAAGTACAGCCAATGAGCTGCCATTATCAATAAACTTCAACAAACTTCAACGCCTCATTCCAATGAGGTGTAAGGACCTATATAATTAAAACATATTAGTAACGACATTATAGTAACTAATTTCTTTCTGCTCTTTCTTAGATTTCTCGCCTTTCTTAGTGGTGTGTATGGAGCCAACTCACCTTTGTCCTTTTCTTCATGCTAGTACCACCCCAGTCCGCTACAACCAAGTCCCTGGCTTCTACAACTTGTGATAATTTTCTCCCTATGCTAACCACCTAGAAGTAAGTTATGGCTCCACGTTTTGAATTCAAAATATTTAGATGGCAACCTAAAAATCCCCAATAAGCTTCTTGGGAAGTGTTTGCAACTTGAATGTCTAAAAGAGCTTGGCAGAGAAAACAATTTGATGCAAATATAAGCCTTTAAAAATTCTCATAACACTGTGAGTCCTCATATGTCACATAGGATCCCTAGGAAAGATGAAAGGAGGAGAAATATTAATCAGGGAAGTGATATTTTCAACATTTAATGTTGTTGTAGTGAACCATCGTGTAGCTAGTTTAAACAATGGTTAACAACTATAAAAATGCTGTTTTTTTACATTGTTGTCCCAGCGCCGCCTTTTATTTGCTAAACTTTAAGAAATTGGAACCATTTCGCCCCCTCATTCATCGAAGATCCGAACGTATTTGCAATGAGTCTAATACGAAATAGACATCCTTAATCTATAATGAAAAGATGAGCAAACATTGAGAAGGGGTTGCGCAGACTATCTGCATTCCAGGCCTACATGTTGAAGTGCTTCATACAAAAATAAAAGAAGCGGCAGTAGATGTTACCAGGGCAAAAGTGCAGATCCTCTGTTTAACAGATCTGAAAGGAGAAGTTGGGATTCTTAAGAGCAAAGGAAAGAGTGTTGGGAAATCAGCACCACAACCTTAAAAACAGAGAGGGCATAAATCTTGCGCTTGCAGATTGATGCAGTATTCCCAAGCATCGGCAGATCAAGATACAAAAGCTAGCAAAAAAGTACACTCAATATTCATTACCTATTGCAACCCTCGAAACTTGCATGCAAGAACTGCAAATTTGAAATGGAAATAAGGAAGAAATCACTCTTACTTCTAATTTTGCAGAAAGCCCATTTCCCATATATGAAGGATGCATGTAAGCTGGCTCCCATTGAATAAAGCTAATGAGCGAGAAACAAAGCGATGAGATCTTAACCACGTAAAAGGCGTAATCCCCGAGCCATTATCTAAGTTAACACCGCCACAACGCAAAGGCCCGGACTTATGGGCAAATTATATCGAGGCAAACAACCCGCAAGATAAACTCACAAAAACAAAGCATTCTTACTTCTGAACAAATAGCTTACAGATTGTACGCAAGAATCATTATGTTATAGCTTCACCGGCTTTATCATCAATGCCATCAATGTGATTCATCTTAAAATCTTTACCGCTTTGCCTGTTATGTAGAGCGGAATCATGTCCACAAACACCATCACACACAACATTCTTTCAAGAAACAGGTGTCTTTTGAGCCGTTTTACCGGGGCTCACACGCCATAGCCAGCAAAAATCCCCAAATCGAGATTTGGAATACATACATGTGTGAGAGACCGGAAAAACTATGGCGGCAGATTAGAACGAGTTCGCCTGTAGCCAAATGTCTTCAATGCCAGACTTTTCTTCAATGCCAGACTTTTCGTGGGTAAAAGCTTGGATGCTATAATACTGCGCCAGATTCCGATATTGAGCATTGCGGAACCGAGCAGGGCCGGATTGATTGAAGAGCATTACCCTTGACACTCATGCCCATCACATTTCTTCCCGGGACTTAAGCCTTCGTTTTCCTAGATACAGAGCATAGGGCATGCTGATCGCCAGTTCAGGAATCCTAAGGGACGATGCATCCCAGAATCAAAAGCTGGCCGCCCAAATTTGAGGAAACAAAATAGGAAAGAGGACGGATTTGCATGTTTGTGCAGAGCTTTTTTGAGGCAGACTCGCCCAACAGGGGAACCGTCCGAAGTTTTTTTTTTTCCTTCTTTTTTCAAGGGCACGTGTCGAACCCAGCTTCTTCAAGGGCACGTGTCGACCCCAGGTTTTTTTCTCATCAAAGAAAATAGGCGGGGAACATCCTTTATATATGGTTTGATAGTTGAAAGTGTGTTTCTTGTGCAGGAGTTATAGATGGATTATTTTATGTGTTGAGCATTTTTAACATCCACTAGAGTAATATGTGTATATTGGTATGTCTAGATAGACATGGATTTTTTTCTCCACGATATAGGTTACAATACAAGGGAATTGCAGATCTTGGTTGCTTTGAAAGCATTGCTTATGGGTTGTGGTATTCCTTGCATATAATACAGATTCATACATGTATAAACTCATACTTCTATACCATCAAACCAAGTTGATTAAGCCATGTAAGTGCATGTGTTCATTAATATATTAGCAAACGTGTGCCCACTAACATTGAGGCGTTAGTTATGGTGTGATACATGTTGACTATAATCTAATAGATATCTAGCATATGTAACCATTTAATACAAGATCCTAACCATTTAATAATAACATTAGCTAATGAGGGCTAACTGTCCATGGTGTATACTTTCTATAATACTACAAATGACGCACACAATTGAAAGTGCATTAAGTTACAAGTTTCCTAATGCATCACTAAGTTTCTTGTGAAGTAACATATAACATCCTTCTCAAAGAACCTTTACTATGAATAATCTGCATTCAATTACGTGTAATTACATGTTTCTAACTATAGCTAGCAAAGGAACAAGCATAGAATAGAGGACATGATGAGCAAACATGTATCTATATTGAACTTCAAGGAGATGATCAAATGGAAACCGAAGACCAACACGCACAAAACCATGAGAGAGAGGACCAACAAACACAGGACCAGCAGCAAGAGCTTGAGATCACCAACCAATAGGAAGTTAGGGACATGGCAGTGGTTGAGATTATCAACCAACAAGAACTTGACAAGATAGCCGATCTTACTACACATAAGCAACAAGATGCTCCTAACTACATAATGCCGAGTTGTAGACTTTGACTATAAGCTTACCTTAAAACCTGCTCAAGTTGACAATATACTCCCACTCAAAACTTCTATATATAGGCACCATGTTTTTTAGAGATACCAATGCAACACTATCTAACTCATTGTTCTTATTGTTCTTATAACTTCATAGGTTCCCAACTAATCCCTAGAACACTCGGCACCATTATTATCTTTGGGTATTTTTGTTATAATAAAAGGTTACTGCACACTTTCCTCCTTGCAGTCAAATATTTACAAACTTCCAACATATGCCTAGCAATGATGGGCACTGTTACTAGTAAATGTCAGTTGAGAATAGCATGCATTAGTTTATATAGTTGAAAGTGTGTTTCTTGTGCAGGAGTTATAGATGGATTATTTTATGTGTTAAGTGAGCATTTTTAACATCCACTAGAGTAATATGTGTATATTGGTATGTCTAGATAGACATGGATTTTTTTTCTCCACGATATAGGTTACAATACAAGGGAATTGCAGATCTTGGTTGCTTTGAAAGCATTGCTTATGGGTTGTGGTATTCCTTGCATATAATACAGATTCATACATGTATAAACTCATACTTCTATACCATCAAACCAAGCTGATTAAGCCATGCAAGTGCATGTGTTCATTAATATATTAGCAAACGTGTGCCCACTAACATTGAGGCGTTAGTTATGGTGTGATACATGTTGACTATAATCTAATAGATATCTAGCATATGTAACCATTTAATACAAGATTCTAACCATTTAATAATAACATTAGCTAATGAGGGCTAACTGTCCATGGTGTACACTTTCTATAATACTACACATTTTAAGTTACAAGTTTCCTCATGCATCACTAAGTCTCTTGTGAAGTAACATATAACATCCTTCTCAAAGAACCTTTACTATGAATAATCTGCATTCAATTACGTGTAATTACATGTTTCTAACTATAGCTATTAAAGGAACAAGCACAGAATAGAGAAGGACATGATGAGCAAGCATGTATCTATATTGAACTTCAAGGAGATGATCAAATGGAAACCGAAGACCAACAAGCACAAAACCAGGAGAGAGAGGACCAACAAACACAGGACCACAAGAACTTGACAAGATAGCAGATCTTACTACACATAAGCAAAAAGATGCTCCTAACTACATCATGCAGAGTTGTAGACTTTGACTATAAGCTTACCTTAAAACCTGCTCAAGTTGACAATATGCTCCCACTCAGAACTTCTATATATAGACACCATGTTATTTAGAGATACCAATGCAACACTATCTAACTCATTGTTCTTATTGTTCTTATAACTTCATAGGTTCCCAACTAATCCCTGGAACACTCGGCACCATTATTATCTTTGGGTATTTTTGTTATAATAAAAGGTTACTGCACACTTTCCTCATTGCAGTCAAAATATTTACAAACTTCCAACATATGCCTAGCAATGATGGGCATTGTTACTAGTATATATCTAGAGGCTAAAGCCATAGAGGCATCTATAAATATAAGCTAAACTTCAATTAGCAATATCTCCGCAACTAGAGATCAAATTTAGATAATTTTTACTTCTCTAGAACCGTCTCGGAGTCTTGTTTTTGAATTGGATTGTGGCGCTCCTTTTACTTCGTCTATATGAGGGAGATATAGCCGAAAGAATGACAGAGGGCTAAAGAATACTGCCTTACTCCTTCGAGGTATCGCTTTCTCTTTGGGGCAGTTCTCCTTCCTCCTCACTTGCTTTGTAACATTTGATGATACAGTTGTTCAAAAAAAAAAAAAAACTGCCTTACTCCTTCTCTATTGAATCTGATTCTAAGAAAGCCATTCCTAAAGCTCGAGGAAGGAGCTACAAGTGGATGTTGATTATCAGATATGCCTTGTTATCTTTATGTTCCAGTCTGATATTGCTAGCTAAGTGGCCCAGTTGGTTGAAGAGCTCTTTTGATTAAGGCTTTAGCTATAACTTGTGTAAAAGTTCTTATGTTTGTTCAGCTATTCAGGGAAGATCTTATCAAATTGATACGAAATTCCCTAAATACCTGAACAAACATAAGAACCTTTGCACAAATTAGTAGCCAAGGCCCTATTTAAAGGAGCTCTGCACCAACCCGACCACTCAACTAGCTATATCAAGCTGGAGCATAAAGGCAGTAAGCCATATCTGACAATCAACTTCCACTTGTAGCTCCTTTCTCGAGCTAGCAGTCCTCAATATAAAACACCAAGAGTTAGTCTTAGGGATGGTAATAGGTTACTGAACAAGATCAGCAGAAGCTCTATGAAAAAGTAACGTCTTTCTTAGAATCAAATTCAATAGAGAAGGAGTAATGTAGTCTACTTTGATACCTTGTCATTCTTTCAGTTATTTCTCCCTCATAGGGATGAATGAGAAGAAGTGTCATGTTAGTCTCATGCCCAAAGGCACATAACTACTAAAGTACACAAAGGAGCCTAAAGGCAAGGGCCCTGCATCCAAGTCAGGAGCTAAGACCACACCCCAAAGAAGAAGAGACCAAGGGATCCCATGGCATGAGGATACCGCGTCCTTGGAGCATGAGTCTCATGCAACACGAATCACAGCAATCATGATCAAAACTCTAGAGATTATGGAAGATTTCCTGGCACTGTCAACAGAGATTTTGGAATTAGGTAACCGATATTAGAAACAACAATCTTTTTGCTATTTTGGGTCCAAGGCTATTGTACTATATATATCAGAAGCTTAGACTTAGAAGTTTAGACAAGGCTTATTGTGTGACTTTTAGAGCTATGCTTTGGAGTTGCATGTATATATTTCGTTTGTAAACATAAGTATGGAATACATGCGGATATTTGTGCAATTCCATTATGTAATGTTGTCTATTGTGGATAGTGAACTTAGGTTTTGGCTTTGGTTTTTTTGGCAAAAAATTATGAGGCGTTGATGGGGTACAATATATGGAATATGCTCTCCATCCACAGCCCCCAAGAGTCCTCCACGAAAAAACCTATAAGGAAAGAATAATATAGAATAATTGTGATGCATTTTCAATTCTCTTTTATCAAGTGTTTACAAGTGTATTATGGCGTCACATTCAACTTTTATTCTCTACCATTGATCTGGCGAATATTCTCGGTATTGTGCCAGATCAATGGCCATTAGAATTCAATCCTTTAATTTGCCACATCCAATCCTGCCATGCCGGCAGCAGAAACCCCACCCAACCCAATCGGATGTCTACCCCTGCTTTAGAGAATACAAAAACCCAAACGGATGTCCATGCTCTAGAGAATACCAAAATGAATTGAATCCGCTGACTCAATGCCTTTTCTTTAAGCCTCTGCCATCACCACAGATCGCGTGGTTCATAGACTTAAAGTTATAGATTGGAACAAGCGGGATTTTACAGATGGGCAACTCGAACTATAAAGTTTGAGCGATGCCCTAAAGAACAATGCATTACTCCATAATGAATGTTATAGTTCCTTCTGCACTATCGGCAAGCCATCCATGGCTATATTTAAAAGCTTGGTTATGGCTTCGCTCCTGAACCGGCTATGGCTATAGACTCATCAGAATACATTCTACCATACCCCAAATCAGGCACAAGCCTGGGCTGCACTCTCAAATCTGACACTGCATCCTGCAGACCTGTGCAAAATCCTTTAAAAGAAGCAAAGGCTAAATACGAACCGTCCCTACCAAAGTAAGAAACGACATGCAAAATCTGTTCATGAAGGTGCTTCCTCAAATTTTGCACAGATGTGAATTCGTTTCATCACTTCTAGTGATTAGCCATCTTTAACCTTGTTGCTGCTGAACATGTGAATGTAGTGGGACCGCCTGCTGGAAATAGGAGCAGCGACTGCGACTGCGACTGCTTGGGTCGGCAGCAGCTGCCCAGATCTGTTCTGCGCTTCAAAGATTAGGCAGCTATGGAGCGAACAATTCTACGGTGCCCTGCAGCATAATCTCTGGCCGACAAGAATGGTAGAATAGGATCAGGGAGGAAAATCGTGTCCTCCATTCCAAAACTTGTCTCGTGGGTTTCCCAAAACGCACCTTTGCAAAAAGCACAAATAAAGCCACAAATAACCACTCCAAAGTAGAAACATTTCCCTTACGCCAATTAAGCTCCTCAAATATGGCAAAACATATTTTTTTTATACAATACACTATTGCTAAAATACCCTCCCTAATACGTAAAGTTTGGTTAGGCTTAATTCTGGCCTATCCGCCAATGAGATGCTGCCACATGTGATGTTTTCTATCCCGGAATGTTCGCCTTGCTTGCATTCCAAGTTTTTACTTGGACATTCTAGATTTCCTTACCTGCATTATGAAAGTTTACTTGCATTATGGAATTCTTCGGATTCTTACTTGCATTCTAAAATTTCCACCTGCATTTTGACTCGCATTCTGATTTCTTGTTTTAGTTTTACAGAACATTTAACTTTTTTGGGCCAGGAAATTGAACCCTAGTTAGACCAAAGCTCCAGCAATAAATTCCTTAAAAAACAAAGCTTTAGAGGTACCTCGAAGACTTGCAGCGAGCTTGGGAAGCCTTCCAAAAACTGCGATGAATCTTGGAATATTTCACAAGACAGAGTAATAACTGCAACAAGCAACTGATATCAACACAAAATTAGGATCTCAATTCGTACCATCAAGCTTGTTTTGCCCATTTTAACTATTACAGCAGTTAGACAGCCAAAATCGAGCCTCCTGCTTCCGGCAAAATGTGAATACATGTATATAGAACTTTAGAAATCGGTTTGCTGGGCTTTCGCTGATAGGTCACAGCTACAAGCGATGGTAATAGAACAGAACAACGATTTTTCTTAAAGTCGTTTCTTATTTTACCTGCAGTTCTTGTAGCCTTGAAGCTTTATTTCTGACTCCTAGAAACCGATCAAGAACAAGATCTGCGACTACTACAAGAAACCATAAAATAAAACAAAATTACAACCATAGCAGAAGAAAGCATCACAACTGAGTTAGGGCGCCATAGCCGAAGCATGGCTGCAAACTGGAGTTGGGGCGCCATAGCCAGAGTAGGGCGCCATCGCCATAGCCTCAGCCGCCAGAATTAAGCCTAACACAAACTTTACGTTGTAACAATGTCCTTTTACAGGACATTCCGACGTGTCAGCCACGACGCGCGTCGGCGTGGCTTCCACGCCGGAATGTCCAGTAAAAGGACATTCTTATATACCAAACGAATTGGGCAAACTATACGTGATGCATTTTCAATAATTAAAGTGCAATTCCAATAGTATGAGTAAAAGCAACATTACAATCATCCCAAGGATGGCGAGATCCATTTTGACACATTAATCAAAGGAATTTCGTTTCAACTTCAAAAAATGTGGGAATGAAAGAACCTCCGGGATCACACCTCCAGGATTCCCAATCCAGGTAAAATGATCCTACGCCGCCCGGCGCCCTAAATTTATTTGGTTAAACGACAGAGAATTAGTTCAGGGCTTCTTTTAACACTGGCTCAGGACTTCCTTTAACACTGGCTACTTTTAAAACATGGATGATGCATACTCATCTCATTTCGCATTTGGTCGTATTAAAAGATGAGAATATGGATGCTCCACTATTGATAATTGAGCATATACTGAAGCTCCTCTCGGGAAGGTAATTGGGCATCTTAAAATGTTTTTTTGACATGCAGTAAGTTCTCTATGCATATTCGTTTTTTGGCTCTCTCCATCTACAATAGGGACGTAAAAAATCTTAGCAGGTCTTCTAAGCATAAAATCCTGGATCAGGCACTTGAGTCTGCGGGAAAAATGCTTCCCTTATCCCCTGATGATGTGTCCTTCCTTTTACAGGATTGTTCAGATAAGGATTTGAAATACACCAGGACAATGGAGTCCCTAATGAGTTACAGTGGACTTGATGCAATTGCTTACCTTGCTGACTTTCTTATTCGCCTCTTTACAAGCTGTAATAATTTGTCCGGAGCAAACCAGACATTTAACAAAGTTAAAACACCAAGTGTATACACGTGGAGTGCAATTATAGCTGCAAATGCGAAACTTGGGGAAGGCAGAACAACCTTGGAAATATACAGTAGAATGTTAATATCTGGTAACAAGAGTGATAAGTATGTATATCTAGGCGCTCTTAAAGCATGCACACTAGCAAAATGTCTTACTCTGGGAAGGCTCATCCATGACAGTATTCTTACTTCAAGTGTTCAGTTCGATGTTGTTGTTGGAAGCACTTTGATTGATATGTATGCAAAATGTGGGAGCTTTGAAGTAGCACACAAAGTCTTTTACAGCCTGGTCGACCAGAATGTCGTCTCATGGGGAGCAATAATTGCAGGATTTGTTTTGCACGGGGAAGGATTGCTTGCCCTAGAATATTTTGACATGATGCAAATGGAGGGCATACTACCAAGTAAGGTCACCTTTTTAAGCATATTAAAAGCATGTGGCAGCCTAGGAGCCATAGAAAAGGGCAGGTTTATTCACCAACAGATAATAGAAAGTGAATGTACCTTCGATGTTATTTTGGGAAATACCCTTATCGATATGTATGCAAAGTGTGGAAATTTGGAAGAGGCATTCAAGGTTTTGGATCAATTGTCAAGTCGTAATATTGTATCATGGAATGCATTTATCACAGGATGTGCCCAAAATGGAGAGAGTACGCTTGCCCTAGAGACACTTGACAGAATGCAAAAGGAGAATATAGAACCAAATGGAATCACGTTATCAAGTAGCTTGAAAGCATGCAGCCATTTGGGAGGAGTAGAACAAGGAAGACTAATCCATCAAAATATCATCTCTAGTGGAACTGAATTAGATGTTGTCATGGGGACAAGCCTTGTGGATATGTATTTGAAGTCTGGAAGTCTTGACGAGGCAAGTAAGGTATTCAACAATTTAAAAAATCAAGATGCAGTCTCTTGGTGTGCAATGGTTACAGGTTATTCTCAACATGGGGAAGATCTGGATGTCCTTTGCATCTTTGAAGAGATGCAAGAAGAGGGCATAAGGCCAAGCAAAGGTACGTTTTTGTGCACCCTAAAAGCATGCAGCAACTTACAGCGCATACAGATGGGCAGATGCATCCATGATCAACTACTTCAGTTTGGACTTCAAACAAACATTTTCCTAGGAAATGGTCTCACTGATATGTACGTAAAATGTGGAAGTTTGGTGGAGGCACAGGCAGTCTTTGACAAGTTGCTCAATAAAGATGCCATTTCATGGGCTGTAATCATTGGAGGGTATGCTCAATATGGGGAGGATGTTCTTGCTATTAACCTGTATAACAGTATGAGAAAGGAAGATATTAATCCAGAAAAAACAACTTTTGTGGACATCATAAAAGTATGTGGCAGCTTGAAAGCCATAGTGCACGGGAGGTTTATCCATGAGCAGATGATGAATATTGGAAATGGAATAGATCTCATGATAGGGAACACAATCATCGACATGTACACAAAATGTGGTAGTCTGGAAGAGGCATTTATTGCTTTTAGCAGGTTGCCAAATCCAGATATTGTGTCTTGGTGCACGATGATGGCAGGTTATGTTCAGAATGGAAAAGCATTAGATGCGCTAAGACTTCTTGAACACATGCAAAAAGGCAGCCTAATGCTAGATAAGGTGGCATTCTTGAGTGCTTTGCGAGCATGTGCTATTTCAGGATCTATAGAGCAGGGCAGGCGGGTTCACAAGCTCATCACTGAAAGTAGGCTCCATACTGATGTTATTGTAGGGACCAGTCTAGTTGACATGTATGCAAAATGTGGAAACATGGAGGTGGCTCAAAAAGTCTTTGACAGACTGGAGGATCGAGATGCTGTGGTGTGGGATGTAATCATTGCAGGATATGCAAATGATGGAAATGCAGGGATGGCTAGCCAATGCTTACAGGTTATGCAGGAAGATGGCATTAGACCAAATGGAACAACTTTTGCTTCTATCCTTATTGCTTGCAGTAATGCTGGTCTGCTTGACGAAGGGCATCAATATTTTATAGCTATGAGGAAAGACCATGGCATTACTTCAGACGTTCGTCACAATAACTGTATGGTTGATCTTCTTGGTCGAGCTGGTTGCTGGGCTGAGATACAAGATTTAATGTATGCTGCAATCCAACCCAATGTTATTGGTTGGACATCTGTGATTAGTGCTTGCAGAATGCACAGCAATGCAGAACTAGCCAAACGATGCTTCGATGAACTTGTACTTCTAGACCCTGATTGTGCTGTATCTTATATCTTAATGGCAAATATTTGTGCTTTTGACATTTGAGGCTGATTAAGTGACGTTAGTTGCAACAGGCAGTATTTTGCTCCAGTCAATTAGAATAAAAAATGAGATTATTTTAGTTAGTATTTCATTATCCAGAAGGGTTCAGAAGAAAGGAACTGGGGAGAGAAGGAAAACATATGGAGGTGAAATGATTGTTCTCTGAAAAGGGAAAGCATTGATTTATTAGGTTCACTGTTAGCTCTGTGGCTTCTTATTAAATCGCCCAGTTCCATGGTTGCATGATTTAATGACAGCGTAAAGTTGCCCCATATCCTTCTTCTGGACCAACATAAGTCACCTCCTGTATAGTTACGAATTTGAAAATCTTATCTGGCTCCACCCCTTCATTCTCAACTTGGCCATATCCTTATTGCATTTTTGATACACGGCAGACGATTGTCATCTCGTTTCTCTGCATTGACCACAGCTTTTCTTGCATTCCTTCTCTTCCACCACAATGAGAGTGATTTAATGTCCTTTGCCTCTAACATTGTCATTTGAACACTCATTGCAAAGTAAAAAGTTGGTCCTCCATTTTCACATTTTCGAACACTGTGTTCACCAGCACTTCATGAATTATAAGTGATGCAAAGGGGAAAGGATCGCCATGTGCACATGCACAGTATTCATGAATGTCAAAGCCTTCGATTAAATATCCCTAGGCTGAACTTACCTGCCTCAACTCATGTCTCATAGTGTTTCTCATCACCGGCGCCGGACATCTTGCACATATGAACGAACAGTGTGATATTTAAGTGTGCAATGTAATTAGCTCAAGTATTTTACAACAATTGGTGAATCAACTTTGAAGAAGAGGCATCTGAGCTTGTGGGAGTGAATACATATCTGAAAGCAACATGTATGGAGATGCATTCTGTGGTTCTAGGTCCATTATATAAGTTGCTGCATGATTTCCCCGTTCCATATCACCGCACATTCTACAAGCATTAAGAAAAGAAGTCCATCCCACAGAACTAAGTTCCAACGGCATCCCAGTTATAAAGTCCACAGCTCCATCCACCCATCCATCCCTTCCGAACATATCAACAATACATCCATAGTGCTCTGTTAATGGAGTAATACCATAAGTTATGTCCATACAAATAAATTGGTGACATCCTTCATCTACTAGACCTGCATGGCTGCATGCAGAAAGAATGCTTGTAAGTGTTACATCGTTGGGGTTTATGCCATGCAATTGCATCTGTTGGAAGATCCATATGGCCTTGTCACATTGCCCATGTTGGGCATGTGCAGTAATAAGAGCACTCCATGATACAACATTCCTTTCTGGAATTCTGTCAAAAGCATTACAAGAATCCTGTAAGCTGCCACATTTTCCATACATGTTCAGGAGTGCAATCCCAATAAGAAAGTCCAAATGGATCCCAATGTTAATGATGCATGCATGAACCACCCTTCCCTCTTCAAGGACTGCCAAATTTGCACATGCATCTAGAATGCTCAGGAAGGTCACCTTATCCACTTGCATGCCTGTTTCTTGCATCAGAAAAAACCGTTCTAGAGCATTTGGATAGTTCCCATGCTGAACTAATGCTGCAATCATCCCGTTCCAGGAAATTATGTCCTTGGGAACACAATCAAAAGCCTGGATTGCTTCCTTGATATTATCACATTTGCTATACATGGAAATGAGGGCATTGCCAACTGCTGTCTCTAGTTGCATATCCAATTCGAGAATATAAGCATGAATCAGCTTACCACTTGACATGATCCTTACATGAGAGCATGCACTCAATACAGTGATGAAGGTTATCTTGTTAGGCATATGACCATATTCCTGCATTTGTCTAAAAAGCTGCAACACCATTTTTCCATTTTCATGTCGGGCATATCCTGCAATCATGCAATTCCATGATACAACATCTTGCCTAATCAGCCTCAAGAACATTTTATGTGCGTCTTCCAAGCTTCCCCATCTTCCATAGACATGAAGAAGAGCATTGCCCAATACCATATCTGACTCCAGCCCATTGATAACTACAAATGCATGAATCAGTATTCCAGCTGTTAATAAAACCTGACTTGTGCATGAATTAAGTGCGGTGATGAAGCTTACCTTGCTCCATTTCACACCCAGCAAGGGCATATGTCTAAGCAAATCAATAATATACTTTGTATAGCCATAATAACTGTAAGCAGCAATCATGGCATTCCACGAAACAATATTTCTTTTTTGTATTCGATCAAATGTTACTATGGCATCATGAAGGCTACCACATTTACCATACATTACAATCAGAAGGTTATTGATGAAGGCATCAACATTAATTCCATTTCTAATAAAGTGCGCATGGATCAGCTTGCCTTCTGTTAGATTCTGTAAGTTTCCGCATTCTTGTATGATTAGACTGTAGTTATTTTTGTCTGGTTGAAGCCTATCAATCTCGAGCCCCTTTGCACCAGCATAGTTATCTGTCAGAGTATGGCACCCTGGAACATAGAACTTTAGGCGTTTACTGTATATCAAAATCTAAAACTAGTTAACTTTGTTAGAATTTTAGGCGTTTACTGTATATCAAAATCTAAAACTAGTTAACTTTGGCTGACCTGTTAGAGCTCTATGGATGAACGACGCGATTATCCATCGGGATGGCGTGAGAATCCTAGCGAGGCTCCTACGTCTGTTGTCGCACATTACATTTTCCTGCCTTTGACAGTGTACAGTCATGAATGTTGTTCGTTTGTGTATTTGATACACTTGAAATTTGGAGGGGGGAGGGGTTCGTACCTTGAATATTTCTTGGAATATACTGCTTTTGTGTGGATGATTCCCTGCAATATGTGTTTTGAGTGGCTTCGACAGACAAAAGTGAACTAAAGCTAGCATTGCCTATACACTCACCACATGATTGTGGGCTGACGATAGTTTTACCCTAGTTTTGGGAATCTCGGAGGTAAAGATTATGTCCTCTTGGATCCTAGCCATTTCCCAACAGGATCCATTTAGGACCCCCGTTCGCCGTACTGATACGGTCAATCTGGGTCGTCAATATTCCTGCCATGTCTCTGTCGTCCGTGCAAGATCCCAATCTCCAAAATCACCTAAATAATCACCTCTCCGAGATCTTGTGTCCGGTTCAAGTTCCCACCCGGCAATCCCGACCTCTGGGATCACGACACGGTGGTAGCCACCTTTATCCCAGCATCCAGGATCCCGACATGGCTTGGGGTTTCTCCCCTCCTTCGGGATCCTCATTGATTGGCCTATATCATCACCTGATATTGGTCGCATTTATCCCCGCCTCCGGAATCACGCACATGGCCTGACGTGGATCCCTACCTCTAGACTCCTGCTATTATCGGGGGAAGATACCAGTTGCAATTATCCCTGCCTCTAGGATCCATGTCTAGCCCTAGTATGATCCCCACCTCCAAAATCACGCATGCACTGATATCGGGGGACAATATCGGCCGCCCATATCCCGTCATTCTGGATCATGCCTTGGGCGTGTGTGGTTATCCCCGTCTCCAGGATCACTGCAAGGGATCTCGACCATCAATTTCGAGAATACGTCCAGGTTGTTGGATGTGATTCCATGCCTACAGGATCATGACAAAGGTATACCAGCCTCATGCTTTTTACACTTGAGAGGGTCTTATGCTTAGATTTTATGGCCTTGTTATTTCGACCTCCTGGATCATGTTGGCATTATCCTGTCCTCTTGGATTCTTGTCAAATATGGAGGTTATTCCAGGGGCAGGGATATACAAAACCAATCGACGGTCGAGATTGGGGCATGGACAATTCGAGCAGTCTAGGTTTGAATTTGCCAGTCAATGCATAGAGGAGCCATAACGACGACACGTGGAACATCTGAGACCAACTTTTGGAATCGGTGCTTATTTCTTGCAAGATGCTCCTTCCCTGCCGCATGTCAAGGAGAACCGGATTGAGGAGTAGAATGCGGCCATGGATGATCTGGTGGAGAAGACAAAACATTTATTCAATCCAAAATTTCTTTTAAGGTAAAGAGATTAAGCTTTTGTTTCTGGTACAAAACCGAAATATAATAAGAACCCCCTCCCTCCTCTCCCCCCCCCCCCAACCATGGCGGCTACATCCCCGCAACCAGGTTCAAGACTTCATTGTTGGAGAACAGAAGAACTGTGAGGCACTTTGAAGTTTCTACCTAAGGAGTTCTGGTCTCAAGAGAGTGTTAATAAGACCAGCTAAAGATTCTTATTTGACATGCATAAACAAGTTATTTTGCTTCGTAAAACTCATTCTTTTGCTTGGTTGTAGTGTTTGTTTTTGCAATAGAGCTTCTTTTGTCTGGTTTCAATATTACACTAACTTGAGTGCACAATATAGATGTTAGTGCACATATGGATCTCAAGACAAGACATCAAACACTCAAGTTGTTGAGGATGGACCACATTTACCTGATAGACGTAGGAAAAGGGTTGAATGGGAAGAGAGCGTACGTAGGGGTTGCCAGTGCCATTTCACAATTAGGCAACTTTGTCTTCTTCCAGATTGCTTAATGTGACTTATTATGGATTTGATAATAAGAAATCTCCAATGTATGCATTGTCATGATCAGTGTTGTCAAGTACGTTTAGTATGGTACGGGTATTATACGTACTTAACGTATTAATACCGTATGCATACCTCTCATTTAAAAAGTACTTTAAATACGTTTTTTGGAATTATAAAATACTTATTAAATACATAAAATACGTACTTTACGTACAGTACGTTAAGTACTTCCTGTAATTTTTTAGAACTATTATTTCTTGTATTGCAGTTGAAATAGTTGCAATAACAATTAGTATGAAGAACTTCAAGTTTTAAGTAATTAAATAATGAACCAAAATATATTACTCTAGAAAATTAAGTATTTCTCAAAGTTTTTTATCCAAAATATGTCTATTTAAGAGTTATATATTCTAATTTGCAACCTACACCCACAGACAAATAAATTTAAGTAATTTTTGCTCATTTGTTGCATCCGAATCTATTAACTGCCGCTGACCTCTGTATTTCTTTTCTGGCATGAATACAAGCTACAAAAGTATTAAGGAGAATGTCTGCCTCCTGCCATGACAAAATAAGGAGAAAGGTGGGTCTGCATCTCCATCTCCGTTCCGATTTGGCGGCTAGGGTAAGAAGAAAGAGTGGGAAAACGTAGAGATTTTGGGTTTTTTATTTGAAAGAAGATTGTGTTTTTTTTTTTATTTTTTTTTATAGACTATAATTCCATAATTTCCCTAATGTCTAAAGCCTCCTAATGTGTTTTTTACTCCTATTCTATCTACCTTGTTAATTTGGGAATTTCTGGCTTGGTGAAAAATATTTTTGGAATTTTTTTTAATTTGATTTCCTAAGATTTTGTGCATTTCGGTGGCCGGGAAATATTTCCACACTTCCAAAAATCGGGACCAGGGTTTTGGGGCTTCTTGGGCTCACCACGTTTGCAAAATTGCAAGGAGTGGAATCGAAAAATACGGCATGGAAGACAATCTGGGCTAAAGGTTGTTTTTGTGATCAGAAATGCATCATGCAGGTCCGGATCTGGTCAAGCTCACCAATGGACGATTTTGCAGGAGTAGAACGCATCATCCTTTTTGTAATTCGTTGCTTTTCAATTTTGGTTTGACAATCTAGCTAGGACTTCTGTTGGTTTTACCTAATCTGGCTGGTTCTTCCCTTATGTATAAGGAGCAAGGCAGCCTACGGATAATGAATTTTGATGTGTTTTACTAGACAGGTAAATCTCTTTGATTTTATTGCTTATTTTCCCTTCCGATTTGATCATTGATTTTGTGTGCTTCTTAAATTGCCGTGTCAGCTGTTTTAGAGTCGTTTGCAGCACAACCAGTTTCATAGCCATCCTCCAGGTATTTTTGAAGAGGTTAGCTCATTTCGTCATGGCAAGTTTTTAAAGTTTTAGTATATGTTTGGTGTAAAAAGCTTGCATCTTTGATCTTCGCAGATGTTACAGTTATTGCTTTAGATTGGCCTTTACTGTGTTTTTACATTCTGAGTTTTTCTAAGGCATGGAATGTAGCAATCCAGATGTCCTTGGCCAAAGCCGTTTGCATTATACACAGAAGCTTGAGCATGAAAAATGACATTTTAATTTGCCAAGTTCTGTGGCCTTAATTTGACAATCCCCTCTATTCTATTCTGTTCAGACATACATGCCGCTGAAACATATTGGACTAGAGGCTTCAGCGCCCAATTTGATGGAGTTTTGATCTTTTGGTATGCATGCATGAAATTATGACACGCTGGTCTGGTATGCTCTTATGCCAACTTGAGTAACTTATTACAATGTTTGTTTTTACTGAAAGAAGCAACACACTAAGTATGAGAAGCCTTAGGTTTGTCCTTTCCCTACAGTTTTCTTGATTCGGCTGCATGTGTGTTTGATTGATTTTTTCCAATTTGGGTCCATTCTCTAATTCTTTTCTTCGTTATACAGGTTTATATGGGTATCAGTGGTACCTTTGTTGTATCTTTCTGATATAAGATTGTTTCAGCTGAGCTGCAAAGTGGCAAACCATTTTTTCGAGATCCTGGCAAATCCTTGATATGCAAAAGCACATACTAATTTTAGGTTGGTATAAGAAACTTGAATGTTATATATGATACTTTGTTCTATTGCAAAATCTAGCATGAAGCATATTATGATGGAAGCAAGCTGTTAAGAGTTAGATATATTACTAGCATATAATTATTTTTCACTGAATTTGTGTTATTGTGCATGTATTTTGCATAGAGATGCTGGTAACATTTCTCTAGCGATTGAGGGCTATGATTGGTGCGTGCAAATGGAGGCCTATGATTGGTGCGTGTAAATTGATCCAGAGTCTAAGATGTTGTAATGAAAAGCAAAGTAAGGTTGCAAATGCATCAAAAGTCCTGGAACTCTTTACAAATGTATAACAGCAGCAGAAGTAGAAAAGACATTGGTTTTAATTTTACATGTACTTATCATGAGAAGATAGAGGTTTGGACCTAAACTTAGCCAGGCTAGATAGATCTTTACAAATTCCTAAACAATTGACATCTTTTATTCCACTTATTAGATTTTTGGGACTATTATTCTAGATTGTGCCTATCTATCTTTCTCAGATTTTAGGGACTATTATTCTAGATTGTGCCTATCTATCTTTCTCCATTGGTGGGCGTAGCTGCAACTTGCATCCACTATTAGAATCGACACATGTTGTTCCTGCAGCCTACAATTAGAAGGTTGCATTGTCATGCACTTCGAAATACAGGCCTTCCCTTTTCGACCAGATACCTAAAGAATGCTCAAGGTATTACTCTAGCTTTTTATTCCATAGGTGTTTTGAACGGGGACGTGTCTTCTGAGCATGCATGCTTTGCTAGATTTTCTCTGTGCTTCGACATCAAATGGAGGCTAGAAATCTCCCCTATATGAGGATGATAGGAACCCAGCATGCATGTCACGATTCTTGAATTGCTTCAGTCCCGGTAGCAAATATTGTAATTGTAATTGTAATGTATTAATCACGCCCACTTAGGAATATATATCTGCTCCATCTCTTCTTTTCTAGACCTATCTTTTTCCTATCACTTCCTGCCATTCCTCACAAATGAATTACGATTCTGGAAGCTAGGACAGACATGGTGGATTTGGAGCATGATTCTGAAAGGGTCAAAAGGAGCAGCAACAATCCACTTATATTCAAAAGTCTCATTCATGCTATTTGATGGACAAAGAAGCGATAAGGAAGGAACTATCCATCCTTACAATATACTTGGTTTTTATCATGATTTTCGAATTCTATTTTCTTGGTTCTTATCGGCAAGTAGCTGACAAATTGCAATCTATTCAAAATTGGCTAAGCTAGCTAGGTAAGGTTTTGGCCTTTTCTATTTAGTTATGGACAACATGTGGTCGGTCTTAGTTTTTACTGGCACAAGCCCAAGTATTCTGCTCGAATTCATTCTTCCTTTTTGGCAAGCAGTATTACTTTAGCTGTATTGCTGTATTGCGGTCCTTGATTTTGTATACATACCTAACTTTAGCATTTCTGTTATTATGCAGGCAGTTTAGAGAACCAGAGCATTCCATCTCACAACTTTATAGGTGTTGTTCTTTGGAGGATGAATTTATTCATGTGCTGCAGAGTTTAGTCTTAAGTGCTATGTGCTGTCATGGTATTTCTTGGGCCAAATTTCTTGACTGATTGCATCCCCACATAATTGTGTAGGCCAAATGTAGGGCAGGTGCATACTCACCATGCATAATGCAGTTGCCAACTAATAAGGTTGGCTAAATAGACTCGGGATTAGCTGCATTAAGTGCAGAATCGGTTTATGGCTTCAAGAATTGGTACTTCTTAGGCCTGAAGGCACTGCAGAGTTTATATTCAAGCAAGTTTTGTTCATATAAATTAACATGAAAAGGGGGCTTCAAGGCACTACAGAGTTTATATTTAAGCGGATTTTGTATCTAAATTAACGTGTTTTCTTGACTAGCATAAGCATTTGGTTGCATGCAACTTCTATTTTTTCTCTAATATCATTAATGGAAGAGGTACATTATGACTCATGTTTTGGCATTTGCATTGGGCTGAAATCACCATATTTTGCTGAGCAAGTACTTTATCCAGCACCTACATGGTTAAAAAACTATTTTATTCTATTCTATTCCTATACTTGCCTGTATGCATCGACTTATGGTCACATTCGCAACTCTTAAGGAAAAAGGTTTGCCCTTCGCGGTTTTTGCATTAGGAATACTTCATGCCCGTTTAAGGGTTGTATTCCCAAAGTATGTGTGGTCACATATGACATATAGCCAGGATTACATATGGCATGTTAACATGACAGATTGCATTTGTTCTTTGGATATTTCTGCTGTTCTCAAAGTTCATATCAAGGAAATTACATTTTTATTGAGTACCATTCCACCTTCAACAAGTTTTATGTACATCTTATTCAATGCAAGTTTGTGCATGCTTCAGTTAAGATTTAAACCAGTTATTTTAGGCTCTGGAAGCATAAAAGCTTTGTATAAGGAAGAATGCAAAGATCGGACAGTTTTTTAATCCAGATCCAGATATGGTAATATATGTCTGAGATTTAAACCAGTCACTGTAGGCTCTGGAAGCATAAAAGCTTTGTATAAGGAAGAATGCAAAGATGCTCTCATTTATGTCTGATGGTCCTATCATAAAGGTTTCGAGGGTGTAGGTTATTGTTATTTTTCTTTCTTGCCATGAACAGATCTAGGAGGATGTCTCTAAGCCAATAGAGAAACAAAATGACAGATTCAAATCCAGACTCGATGGTAAAGTGGTAGCATGCATGCATTTGTTTACCAGTCTTTTCTTTGTTTAGAGCATGTTCTTATCTGTAGTACATATATGCTTTAAAGATTTAAAAGTAACATTTTGCCTTCAGTTAGCCCAAATGAATCACTAATTCATGGTCACTTTTGTAATGCATGAACTTTTGCCAAGCTATAGTAATAATATGCAAAGGTAGGAATCCGTTTGGGCTTCAAAAAGGATGAGACTATGTGTCGAACTCTCTTTCTGCAATTCTACAAGATCAACAGTCAATTTTTTTTAGCATGCTTGCCTAACCTCCCATGCAACAATTATAGCAAATTCCAACGGTCCACATGTTTGCCATGTCGGCACAATTCTAGCAATTCTAACATGTCCACGTTTTCTAGGAATTATGATGTCTAATATTAACCCCATTAGAGTTCTGCAATCCTTTCTCTGCAGGACAGAATGTCCTCCATCACCATCATTCTACTGGAATTACCATGTTAGTGAGATGTCCTACCATTTGTATGACATCTCGACCCCATTGCACAAAACCATCAGAGGAACAAGCCAAATTCATATGTGCATCTAAGGACATTTTTGACCATCATCAACTATTTTCATTTGGGCTATTTGCATCTCACTTACCCAACAAAACAATAGTTTCATTGTGTTCTTTAGGTTGGCTTGCATCCAGTGGTTTTGACTTTCTCCGTCCTCTTATTTTACCTATTTTCGTGATTTGCATTTGCTTTCGCAGTCCTTTCATCTCCTTATGCTTCTGAAATTATGATTTTGGGGGCTTCCTAGAAGAATAATTCCCTGATAATGTCATAGATCTTTGTATCCAAAAGTAGCAGACGATGGTCGTGATGGTTGGTCGAATAGGTCAATCTTCATATTGGACCCATAATGACAATTGTGTGTAGCTTTATAGACCATAAACTTGGAAAATAAATTTATTAATCCAATTATTCTTTTGAATCAATTTTTAGCATGTGCAAGAGAGCTGTTTTGCTTGACACACTATTCAAGCCAACACGAAAAGCAAGTATATTCCCCATCCAGCAATTTGTAAATGCTATAAGGTTGCTTTACATATCAGATATGCAAATTTAGAGAGAGGATAGAGGTTCTTAAAGGCGGCATGAAAATATGCAATGCAACTCAGTCGATTTTCCCTAAGTGTAGACCATAGCAATAGCTCTAGAGATTGATATAAAACTATTTGAACACCATAAATGCTTCCCAAAAGAGGTGGTCATCAAAGTAAGCCATTTCAATATGTTCTCCATACACTCTTCTAGATAAGATAGAAACACCATGACTAACATATATTAAGAACACTAAAATACATTGATTTTTCTGTTTTTATTATCATCATAACAAGACTTGCAAATAATCCTTCTCCAATAACAAAGTTGACACGTCCATTGCAATGAACACATATTTTAAGAAGGTCATGGATGTTGGGGACAAAAAAAAAGTTATGAAGGGCAATATAAAGAGGGAATACACCAATGATTTTTGAATAACATAATGTAATCAACTTTGCTCCAACATTAAATGAGGTATCGACTTCAAATTGCAGTGTAAATTTCTATAGTTTGCTAAAACCTAATAATGCCTCAGTATAAAATCATTTCGATAAAAGTATCATACAAACAACGACAATGCCACATTACTATCATTATTTCTTGCACGATGATTTTTTTCCTCTTTATCAATGAATCTTATAGCATTCCTGTATACCGTGCCCCCTTCAAGCCACATCGCCTATTCTGTCCACAAATGACACAACCACCTCTTCAAATTGTTACGACGCCCGGCAACGCCGGGCACCATAACTAGTAATATATAATAATGCATTTTTCCTAATGTATAATTTTACCAATTCTATTGGTCTAATGTCATTTGGATGCTTTTTTTTTATGTATAAAGTACGTATCATACTTACTGTACGTATTAATATGTTAAGTATGGTATTAATAAAACATGAGCTCAATTTGACCTGTCAACTTATAGGTATAGTACGTATAGTACTGTGAGGAAGGTACGGGACGTATGTAAACATAAAATACGGGTACGTAAACAACACTGGTCATGATGTGCCTTGCCATGGTAAGTTGATTGAGCCAGAGAAAGGAATCAATTTCAAGTTAGCACCTTGGATCTCCTCAAAAATTGAAGGAATGAGTTAGAGAAAACCTTATGCATTGGCACAGACCACGTAGTCTTATGAACATGCGGGAGGAGAGGTGGAGATTGAAATTTAATGTGCATGGAATGGAAAGTATGTGTAGGGATGACGTGCTAGTACCCACATGTGGGTACAACACCACCAAGATTCCGTATTCTTGTATGAACAAAAAGACCTGCTCCAATTAGGAGTATGAATCCAATCCAAAGAGAGTGCATGTTGAGGCTTGGTAAAAATAGAGCCATTTGCATGGGCTCTACTTTCAAAACAAATGACAAGATGTATTGTCTTTCTTCAATAGTTCTTGGATATATTATGTACAAGACAAAGGGTCTACGAGAAGAGAATGAGTATGGCGAGGAGTATAGGGAGACGATCTTGAAAGAGATCATTGAGAAGTTGGAAGAGTTGGTGAAGAAGTATCCATGGTATCCTAAATTGGCAACTTACATGAGTAAGGAGGGGCCAAAAACATTTGTCGGTGGGTATTGTTTGAGGCATGGCATGGTGCCTTTAAGATGTGTCTAGGCATTTGTAAGTGTGCACCTCGAGGTAGGAGAATTGATTGGCTACTCTACATTCTCGCCAACAACGTGGAGACACACATGGCATACATTAGGTAGTGTTTCTACACTACTAATATTTTCCCTTATAAAATTGTGGATTGTGCCTTGATATATTTCTCTTGTATTCAAGGTTCATGACTGAAGCAGGATTTGTGATAAACACATTCCAGGAAGAGCTTATAGAATGTGCCATATGAAGCGCAAGGAATATTGCTGATGACTAAGTCACATTCTCTAACTTTGAGGAAGGTGAAGCAAAAGTGCAAAGCAGGCGTACTCTAGGGCATATGGTCCATACTTCATGAATGGGGCACACAAGAATTGGGCATGTTATGATTGCCCTTGGGAGCCAAGGGCAATCCACATATACCAAGGTATGCAAATGCTTGGCAACTACAGGGATCAAGATATTTTACTCGTGCCAGGTTCCCAATATGGGACATTTGGTGGGGGCATGGACCACTTGAGGCCACATGAGGAGGCGATTGTTTTGTAGGCGAATTTGTTAGTCCTGTACGTCCAGGTACAGGACTATTCCTGAGTACCATGGAGCAGGGCAGGAATAAGGGACCAGGTCAAGCATCGGGTAGTAGACCCATGCCCCCGCCGAAATCCATGCAGAGGTCCACGCCCCAGTCAAAGAAGATACCCAGAACGGACAAATGACGGCCTCCGTGAAGTATAGCCCTAATTCAGCGGGATTCCAGGCACTAATGAAGGAGCTGCCAGATTCCTCAAAAATCAGGCCTTGATCCAGGAGTTGGTGATCTGCCATCTACCTATTTTGGGCCCAAGGCCATTGTACTATATATATGAGTAGAGATAGATCTTAAGTTTTTAGATGACATTTTGACCTTGTCTCGATTGTTTTCCTCTCGCTTGATGAGAGTTCATGTACTCCAATTGATATCAAAGAAGTCATATTTCTGCTTACTGTTCTCTCTCTTTCTTTCTTTCTTTTCTTCTTTGCAATATTCCACGTGACACTCAGCTAGGATTCCCCTGCTTGATCCAAGGGTCCTCATAGAGGGATGTCTTGCAGGAGATCCCGAACCCAAACCCTAAACCTGTCGCCGCTACCGGGTCCTGGTTCTTTCTCTCTCCCATCAATATGTCTGCTCGTGCCTTCACTCCCGAGGAACTCCATAGCCAAGCTGCGGCTCGATTAGAATGCCACCCGCGTTGAGAAGATGCTCGTGAAATATATGATCCTGACTATAACTCGAAGGAGGCCATCTACGCTCACGCGCTCAGCCGGCACCGCCCACCCCTCGTGTCAGTTCTCGACCAGGGTCTCCCCCAGTTTGCAAGCACTATTCTCAACCATAGTCCCCACATCATACCCCGGTACATCCTACTCCTCATTATTTTCAGATTTCAGACAACACTTACATTCATGTCCCTTCTGTGTCAGCTGGCTTGATTTATGAGGTCAAATATTCAGAGTGGGTGAGCCCAATTGTAATTGCTCTCACGCACAATGGCAAAATACGTGTTTGCGTGGACTATCGGAAACTCAATCATGCCACGGAACGTGATCATTTCCCGCTACCCTTCACAGACCAAGTTCTTGAAGAAGTAGCAGGTCACGAGATGTACTCCTTCATGGATGGCTTCTCGAGTTACAATCAAATCTCTATCAAGGCTGGGGATCAATTGAAAACAACTTTCACCACGCCATGGGGCACTTTTGCCTACAAAGTGGTACCTTTTCGATTATCTAATTCCCATCCACTTTTCAGCGCATTATGCTTTTGGTCTTTCAAGATTACATGAAAGCGAATGCTTTTTTGTAAATTTTTCAGGACGACTTTTCTGCATATAGCTCCACGCAAGAACATCTTGACAAATTAGAGGTTGTTTTTCAAAAATGTGATGAGTCTGATATCAGTTTAAATCCAGAAAAATGTACTTTCTATGTCACTCCTGGTGTCCTTCTTGGTCATGTTGTCAGTAAAGAAGGCATCACCACAGACCCTGCAAAAATCAATTGTGTACGTAAGGCTCATGCACCTTCCAACATCAAAGAGACACGTTCATTTTTGGGCAAAGTCAATTACTATGCAACCTTCATTCCTGGACTGGTTGCCATTGCAGATCCCATTCATAAACTCACGGGTGATGAATCCTCTTGGGCTTGGAATTCCCAGGTGGATGAAGCATTTCAGAAATTGAAGGTTTTGCTAACTCCAGTGCCTGTTCTTGTTCCACCTCAATGGGACAAACCTTTTCATGTCCATGTAGATGTCTCGACCTTTGCTATTGGTGCTGTTCTTTCTCAAGAATATGATTCTCACATAGACAAGCCTATTCGATATGCCAGCGGGAAACTTAATCCTGCTGAGCAGAATTATTCTACCACGGAACGGGAAGCGCTGAGCCTCATCTTCTGTGTCCAAAGATTCCGTCATTATTTGCTGGGTAGCAAAATCAAATTTTTTGTTGATCATCAATCTCTCCTGTATCTGATCAACAAAACCACATCCACGGGCCGTATTGCCCATTGGGTACTGCTTCTTCAAGAGTTTGTTCTCTTTGAAATCGTTCACAAGGCTGGTAAATCTCATATTGTGCCTGATTATCTTTCATGCATACACATGGACGACCCGTCCACAGGCGTTTCAGATGTTTTTCCAGATGCACAACTCTTCTTGGTCAGGGCCACGCCCCATTGGTTTCATGACTATCAGCATATCTGCTCTCTGGCGCATTACCGTCTGAAGACCCCACGCTCTCTCCTGAGAAACTCCGATCATGTTGTCAACAGTTCCTCCGTGAAGTCTGTGACTATACAATGGTTGCAGACCATCCCTATAAACGTAGCAAGGACATGGTTTTGCGTCGGTGCGTTCTTCCTCATGAAGTACCAGAGATTGTTCGCCAAACTCATGAAGGCCTTGGTGGAGGATATTTCAGTGGTAATACTACGGCCCGCAAGATTCTTCTCGCAGGCTTTTTTTGGCCCACGCTCTTTAAGGATGCCCACGCTCACACATGCAACTGTGACGCCTGTCAGCGGGTGGATCGACCCACGGCCCGTAACGCTCTCCCTTTAACACGAGTTGCCACACCGTTACCCTTCAGCAAATGGGGAATGGATTTTATTGGGCCCATGGATCCACCAACGCGGCACACCCGTGCCCCTTATATACTGGTTCTCACGGATTATGCAAATAAGTGGGCGGAGGCCTGTGCACTTCCTGATAATACTGCTGCAAGTACGGCCAACGTCCTCTACACGCATGTCATCACACGCTTTCGCTGTCCCATTGAACTTGTCAGTGACCGCTGTGTTTATTTTGTGAATCACACGATCAAGGAATTGACGGATTATTTGCATATTCATCACATAAAGAGCACTCCTTATTATCCACAAGGAAATGGCCTTGCAGAAAGCACAAACAAGACTCTCATCTACATCATGAAAAAAATTTGCGACGCCTCTCGCACTGATTGGCAGGAAAAACTACCTACTGTTTTGTGGGCTTATAACACCAGTTTCACATTCAAATTGATTTTTGGCCAAGAAGCTCTCATGCCTTTTGAGTATGTGCTTCCGTCTCTCTGTTTCCTACTGGCTACTGTGCATAATCCACCTACTGCACTCCAGGAGCGCGTATATCAATTACAACAGTTAGATGAGCTTCGCAAAGATGCTTATCTTTGTGTCCTTGCTGGACAACAGTTAAGAAAGTCTTGACATGACAAACACATCAAAGAAAAGATATTCAAGGAAGGAGATTTAGTTCTTTATGATTCCAGATATAAAAACTTTCTGGGCAAGTTAAAGTTTCGGTGGCTTGATCCTTATCAAATCCTTAAAGTGGTGCAACCCAGTGTGTTTCAACTGGCAGAATTGGATGGCACTCCATTACTTACTCTGGTTAATGGCTTTTGTCTTAAACTTTTTCATAACGATACAATTGACATACGCTCCGACACAGAAACACAAGAATGAGTCGAAACACATATTTATATTAAAAACACATAGCGGCATCACAACAAAATTGGGCATCGCCCATACTTAATCCCTAAGGGCTCAGCCCTATGTACAAAATCCTAAACTAAAGCACCCGGCTACTCTGGATTAGGGGCAGCACAGACGCGCAGGATTAGATAGAGACATTTCTCCGGGTCCCAACGAAGATGCAGGACCACGTCCTACGGGTTCATCAACAAATCTGGATTATCCGCTGATCCAGCCAGCCACCCGTTCATGGGGATTCCACGGTTTCTTAGCTTCCATAGATTGAAGCTGTTCATCTGACAGGTGATCCACTCGTTGCAATTTTTCAGCATCGTATTGGGATATCCATCGTAGCAAACTGGTGTTCTCCTCTTGAGACCTTGCTCGTCTTATATACTCCTACCGCCTTCAGGCTGCCCCTATGGCCCAATCACATTTCTGCTGACGTGTCTACATACAAGACACATTTCAATCCAAGATTCTGCTATTTAGCTGCAAATCTCGTCATAGTATCATCTCTAGACACTGTTGTGTCTGCCACCATTTTTAAAGACATTCGACTCTCGAGTTGCCACTCTTAATTATTTTTCCTTAATATCACGATCATCCAACATCATTATTCATACCTTATCACGACGTCCCAATCATCTGCACCCTTGATTCACTCTTAGTTACGGGTTGGGACTTAACAAAAATTTTGGTATTCTGGAAGCTTTCTTCATCTCTGCTGCCATCTGGCACAATCAATGGTTCAGACTCCACTTTCGACGCTGCCTATAAAAATCTTCCTGACAGAGACGCGCCCTAAAACAGGCTTTTTGCAACTCCTTTGCTCTCCGTCTTCTGCTTCCCAGCTTTCTTCATCGATCTTTATGGCTGCCTCACCCAAGTTTCCTACTCTCTAGGCCACCGCGCCAATGGATCCAGCGCTCTTTGAATCTGTTATTTTCTCGACTGCCACTCCCTTGGAAGACGCAAATCGAGAAGTTGCTGAAAGGGCGGGTTGTTTGAATTCTCCAAACAAGAACTCCCTGTCCCTAATCCAACTCAACTTCGGCAGTTTGTTGCTCATCTCGTCAAGACAAATGCAGGTTACCAGACGATGGTGGATCAAACTTATATCACTATCAAACAGAATCTTTTGGCTCAGGTATTTCAATTATCTAGAAGAACTCCTTCCTTGAATTGGACTGCTTTGCAGGATCATGATGTCACAGTCTATGGCCAAACATCATATGCGGCTCACAAACATTACAAAGCCCCATGACGCCTTTGTGAAGTTTTTGTGGCGAAAGTTCTATAGTTATTCCGTCGAGAACACCCACATTAATAAACATTTCTTCCATACTACCATTGCTGCCATTTACTCCACCAGTTTTGTTGATTGGCCTCAAATAACGTTCCACCGCCTCCTTCATGAAGTCGATCGCCTCCGACAGTCTCCAAGTTCTAGCCTTGAATCCGCTATGGGAGCACATTTTCAGGCCATCATAAACCACCGCCTTCGAGAACCTAGTCATTTGTCCCCCAACAAACTTGAAGCCCCTTCTGCTGCCTCCAGTCATCAGCCTTCAATCATTCTTGCCATCAGGGAACTCCAAGAAGAAAGTTCCCGCCAACGTCCTGAAGCACAACCCTCCCTACACCCTCAAGAACCACACCATGGCCCCGTCATAAATGTTGCTTCTTCCCAGTCAACACAAGTTAAAAATTCCCACTCCCAGCAAGTTTCTCAACGCACTACTTCCACAATTCCATATCCATCATTGCCGCTTAAACCTCTTGCCGCTTCCACAATTCCACATCCGTCATTGCCGCCACGCGCGTTGTATCAGTATAAGCAGGTTGTTGCTGAATGCATGCTAAGACTTCAGGACTCGCAAGAGCACTTCATAAATGACGTCAAACAGTATATGGATTCCACGGATGTTGTTCACTGTGATCTCTAGGCAGCTACCACTCGAGTCCAGACTCTAGAAGAAAGCCTTCAGAGTAAACACGCTGCTTTACTTCAGACCCGTGAGGCTCTCAAAGCTAAATAAGACATACATGCCACATTAGAAGACTAGCAAGTTCAACTTCAAGCCACTATTCAAGAATTCTGGCTCAATTCAAAGAGAAAGACAAAATTCTTGTTGACGGTCAGGATCTGTATAAAGGGTTACACAGTGACTACACCCATCAGCTTCATCTTGTTGCCTAAGGAGAGGTCCGCATATCTTCTTTAGAAGGCCAACTAGCAGCCGTTCAGACACAGGTCATGGCCTTGCAAGCTTAGCTCATAGACACCCAGAAACAGAGCTAATTGATGACACGGAAATTGCCAATCTTCAGTTACAACTCTCTACACCGGGACCGTCATCATCACAGACCACACACTTCTATTTGGCTGACACCCTGGATAAGTTTGATGATGGGCAAAGCCGCGCTTTTCATGGCAACGACAATGCTAAATGGCTTTTGATGTCTGAGAATAAATATCTTCAGGATCAGACATGGACCAATGCTTTCAAGTTAGAGTATATGCCAGAGCTTGCTCATCATCTACCTCTTTGGATTGTTGAAACTCTACACCAGGTCCGGAAAAATTTGAATGAAGATATGGGGATTCAGTTTGCACAGATTTACTTAAAACATCTTGGTGGTTTTAACATCCTTCGTGCAGACCTTGAAAGTGAGACCATTCCCACGGAATGGGTCCCCTCTTCTGTTCACACTTTGCTGTTATGTTCTAATTGGGAACAATGGTGTCAGACCTTGGATGCTGATCTTCTTAAGGAATTCCGTGATCAAGCCCAGAAGCCCATGATGTAGCCTCCTCCAGAGAATCATTTGTATATGTCCTTGGGAGCGCCTCCACACTATCAATATCTCACGTCAGACTGGCGTTTCCCCTTTTGGACCAAGGCTCTGGCGAGTTACGCGGATTGGACTCCCGCTCACATTTCTACAGATCTTCGGTGGGATCCATGTTTTGTTCGTCGCTCTGTCTGGCAAGAAGGTGAAATATTGGAGCACACTTGGAATTGAATCTATATTCCGAATGAACGAGATTGGCAGATGCCCGTTCAAGCAGTTTGGGGTCTCACATAGTTCTTGGAGCGTGCTGCTACGTCTCCGGATCCCTTAATTCACCGTCAAGCTGGATTCTGTGTTGCTTTGAAATACCTCCTCTAGTGTTCTATTGCACGGAAGCGTCCAATCTATTATTGCAATCCGAATGCCAGTGCAGGAGCCTTTGGTCTTCAGACATGCCTTCTCATCGAATGCCAGTATGTCCCCGTGGAAGCTCACCGTGCCCTTGAAGATCTAGGTATAGTGCAGTCTGGGTTTCTCATTGACGCGTCACCTTCCATTGGAGTCAACACTTCTGATGCGCTCAAACGGAGCCACGCCCTCATAGTTGTCAAGATGATTTCCAGAAGGTTCCTAATTTCCGGCCTCTTGAGACTGTTCCTGCTTTTCTCTCCATAGAATGTCATTTGGTGGGGGGGAGTGTTAGTCCTATACGTCCAGGTACATGACTATTCCTGAGTACCACGGAGCAGGGCAGGAATAAGGGACCAGGTCAAGCATCTGAACCCAGACCCTAAACAGAGTTGTGAAGATGGACCCAAAGGATCAGGTTGTAAGATTAGGAGAGGAGCAAAAGAGCATGATAATAAATTTGGAGAAGACAAGGACCTCCTGATAGAGCCCGAAAAGAGGAAGGGGAAGGCATAAAAGAAGAGATGGACGCATGTTGAGATGGAGGTCTTATTGTAATATAATAAACATGCTATATGGTTAAACATTTGAATGATGTGTTGAAGAGAGATATGCACAGGGTTAAATATGTGTTTAATTTTATCATGACTTATAAAACACCTCGTTCTAGTATTTTGATTGTCATTCTGAATGCACATGGGACAAACATGTCTTCTAGTATTTTGTATTTCTGTCATTTTTATAAGACTATAACAGTTTATATTTTAGGACATATAAATTTTTTTAGAAGTTATAATAGATTTTGAGATTATATATCTTAGAGCTTAATATGGGTAACTTCTTGGGTTGGTAAGATAGGGTATGTTGGTCTGATGAGTTAGGGTGCTTAAAACTAGGATTACTTGAATTCGGATTTTCGGCAGTTCAACTTAAATTTTGAAATAAAATTAAGGTGTATGGGATCCCAAAGGATGGTACTAACTAGATCCTAGAGGACGATATCCTTAGATGTTCACTTAGCTTTTGCTGCAATATAATCATGAACTTTGGCCTCATGCTATCTGTTTTCTCTCTCATGAACCAATCATGATTAATGACTATTTGCCAAATACCAAACAAGAAAAATAAACTAAGAACTTTGGATTCAGGCAAAAGAGATTCAATTTTAGAAAAAGAGAGTGAGAGGGTACTCATATTATCTTCCTTGCTGCAAATGTCTTTCACAAGTTTTTTCACACAATTAACTGCATAAACATCACAATACTAGTTAATATCACAATGCATGGTGCATTATGCAATGTAGATGCCTTGTGCCTCTACCTCTTAAAAAAGTCATTAAAGAACCTGCAATTGTAAGCACATTCAAGCATTAGAATCAAAGGGGGCCATTATAGCAAAACATTGCATACAATTAGTGGATGTGAATGCATACAATGTGATAAAGAGTCTTGTCGAGGAATGAATGGATCGTAGGAATCAAAATGCACAAGGCCAGAGCTTGTCAATTCATATTGTAACATCCCCTTTATCCTTTGCGATGCTCCCATCATATAGACTGATCGACTCCTGAAGTCGGCAGGAGGCCATCCATGCAACATCGGCTAATGGCTGGTGCTCCAGAGTCAATGTGGAAGGAAGGACGTGCCATTGTCCCATCTTTCCCCGAGTCGATCTTACTGCGGAAGCGTAAAATGTAAGCACAAGCAACATGCTATAAATCATAGAAATACTCACCACGAAGCGTGAGGCACCATGGTCTCTACTGTGATGCTAGTGGCTCGGGTTGGGGGGTTTGGGTACATGATTCTACTATGTGCAATAATTTCAATGGGTCGTTTGATGAATTAGAGCAATCTTCTTCATCCGCTGCCCATGAACTGTTAGCCTTAGCCCATTTTCTTGAACTTTGTGCCCACGACTTGGGTGGCAAATGTGCCCATGGGGATTCTTTAAATTCTTATTACATTCTGAATGAAGGTGGCTTCCAAGTCCCAATTCTCCACTGTTTGTGCCTCAAAATCTTCACCCTTTGTCTTTGCCTGCCACAATATCATCCTCAAACCTGCGTGGATCCATCGTAGTCTCAATCAATGGGCCGATTACTTGTCTGAGCTAAAGGATTTTGATGATTATGGTTTGACGCCTGAGGCTTTTTTGCATCATTGATGCTTGAGGCCTTTTTGCATCATTGACCTGGCTTGGGGTCCTCATGACTGGGATCGCTTTGCTAATTTGAAGGGCCATTTGCTTCTTAATTTTAATTGTTGGCATCCTATTCCTGGAGATCCTTGTCCTCTTGATGCTTTTGCCCAGTCTTGGCATGGAACAAATAGCTACTGCTTTCTCCATCCTTTCTTGACATTCAAAGCATTCTCTTTCACTAAAGCCTGCCAAGCCAATTGTACTTTTGTGACTTTTCATTGGGAGTCAGCCCCATGGTGGCCTTCGATACATAATGATACTGGAGAGTGGGATGCAACTATTGTGGATCACTTGTACTTTCCTGCTGAAGAATAAGGTCTTACGATGATTGCATCTTCAAAGCTACTGTGCCACAAACCAACAAGTGTTGTTATTGCTTTGCAGATCGTTAATACTAATTAGGTGAGTTTTCTTTGTTTCGTGCAAAGGTTTTTTATTCAAAATTTGGAATGCTTTGGATGGTGATGTTGACGTGCTTGAGTTGAAGGATTCTTTACAAAAGTTCTTGATGTATTCTAGGTCTGACAGTACTTTAAAAGGTTATCGGCATGCTTGATAGAGCTAAGGGCTGTGACTTCCTCCCCACTAACCTTCCTACAATTTGCCTTTTCTTAACCCTGCTTTTGACATCTTTTTCAAATTCGTTAGCTCGTGATAGTACCACTATTGCTTCTATTGCTTTCCATCATCTTCTTGCCGGGTATTCAAAACCTATTGATCACCCCCTAGTTGGCCTTGCTCAATTTTTGCTAGAAGATTGTCAACTCCGTTGATCCAAAAGAAACAACCTATCCTGCCTCATATGGTTCATAAACAGTTTGATAAGTTTGCATGCCCCTCAGCTTCTATTATGGATGTTATGAACTGTCTTTGTCTTTGTGGCTTTCCTATGCAACAAAGAACTTTTAGCTTTGTTTTAGAATGAAATTTTAATTTTGGATATCCATGCGAATCTCTTTATCTGTTCCTCTAAGACCGACAAAATGGGTGTGGGAGCTTGGGTCACCATTGCCCGTCTTTCTGGTCCTTATTGCCCTGTGCCTCTGTTGGAGAGGTTGTTACAATTGGGTGGCTTTGTTTATGTGGATGGACTTGTGGGTGGCCACTCGATTAGAGGCATTCGCATAACATGTCAAGGGTGTTTTCTGAGGAAAAAACCTGTGTTGTACACTCTAAGATCCTGGTTTAAGCATTGCCTTTCTGCCATTGGGAAGGATGCGAAGGCTTTTGACATCCATTCAGCGAGAAGAGGGGGTGCTACTTCAGCAACTGCTTTCAACATTCCAGACAGAATCTTCAAAGCTCATGGATGCTGGCCCTCTGATTCAGCCAAGGATGGCTATGTTTGCCCGTCCCTTCAACAACAACTGTTGGTTTCTTGTTCCTTAGATTTTGGTCCTTCTGATCCTGGCTCTGGGGGACTCCTATTGGTTTTTTTCCCCCAATTCTTTGACCCATAGTTTCTTATTGCTTCTATTCTTCAGCATTGTATTTGGATTATGTGTTTAGTGGAGATCCCTACATGTGGCTTTTGTTTCTTTTCTCTCATTCTCATTCTCATTCTCATTCTCATTCTCATTCTCATTCTCATTCTCATTCTCATTCTCATTCTCATTCTCATTCTCATTCTCATTCTCATTCTCATTCTCATTCTCATTCTCATTCTCATTCTCATTCTCATTCTCCCTTATCCAGTTTTTGTCAATTGAATTTATCTTCGTACAATGATAAGAAGAAAAATGTACTTGTCAAAAGCCATTGTTACTTAGTTAGATAGGTTTACCTGGCAGTTAGGCTCTTGCTTTTATACCACTCCATGCCTTCTCCATTTTCATCAGCGCATCTTCATCTCCAGCTTCTACTTTGCTCCCCCACTTCCTACCCATCCACCCATCCTCACTGCTTAGTGCTGATTTAGTGGATTTCATGGTCAACCTTAGTCTTCTTGTTCCATGCTACTTCCTCATCGATATACTTTTTCATCTATCCACCCCAATTGTTGCCATCCTTTATTCATTTGACACCTAATGTATGGGAAGGGCCCTTGTGCGAGTGTTCTTGGTTGTCACTTATGGGCCTCGTGCCAATTGTTGTTATGAGATTGTGGATTCTTGGCCATGTGATGTGAATTATATTGTTCCTTAAAGATGTTTCTATAAGTTCATTCTTTAGATAGCTAAATAATAGATACTAAATGACATGGGCATAATGATGACATGGCAAAAGGATGACTCAAATAAGAGAAGTTAGAATGGGGAAAAAGAAAAGAAGAAGAAAACGTGAGAGGAGAGGAGAGGGAAGAAAGTGAGAATAAAGAGGAACAAAGATTAGAAGAAGCGCTTGAAGGTAGGCAATCCTTTTAGCATTAAGGAATTTAATCTGGTCTTCTGGTCTGTTTATTAAATCTACAGGAACTGTTCTGTAAAACTGGCATTGGATTAGATTGCAAGATAATGGTAGGATGGTATGAGGAAAACTTGCTCTAATTTTGAGTCTTAATATGATAAGATTGAATGGCTATGGCCGCAAACCCATCTCGAGTTAGATCGAGGCCATTCCGGCCGTTTTTTTATCAGTTCCGGAATTGTAATCTATAAATTTTTAGGTAAAGAGAAAAGAGAACGACGGTTAAAATAAAGAACGAATTCAATTGTTTCATATCAGAAGTTATGGTGTAGTGGTTAGGATATTTACCTTGCAGAGTCGATGTCGAGGGTTCAAACTCGGTTGAGTACATATTTTGAATTATTCTTTTTTTAAATCTTCATGAAATTGTGAGCTTATTTGTCCGCCATGTATGAAATTATAGTGTAATGTTTTAGACGTTATTTGCAAGGCTAATGTTAAGAGTTTGAATTTGGCTAAGGACCTGATATTTTGGCACATTAATAAGGTCATTCTAGTTTATGCTCCAAGATCAAATTTAAGTTATCTTTAGTTATTGGCTTTCGATTTTAGGCCATTATGATTTACGGCCATTATAATATTGTGCAAGGTGCAAGATCCATTTTAATCTCAGTATTTGAGTATTTAGGTATTGCGTTATTATTAGATACCTTTGACAAGATTTTATCATGTTGCTAGCCTAGTTGCACCTTGGTCTGCCCACAGCTCTCCGGGGAGAATAAGCAGAAACCGAGGCCGTGAGTGGTAAGCACGAAGGAGAATTTATGCTTTTACTGTAAGCAAAAGGGACATAGGGCACGTTTTTGTCCTAAGAAGAATAACTCAAATGCCAAAGTTCAAAGATCTTAGAATGTGGGGGCAATGAGAGCTCATCAGGCAACCCTCATGGATTTAGAGGAAGATATGCAAGTTTGTGCAGCCGTTGATCAAGGAACAGCACAGTTGCAGGCACATGTAGTGCAAGTTGAAGGTAAAATCAATGAAGTTCCTTTTAGTATTTTGATTGATACGGGAGCCACTCACAATTTTATTTCACCAAGGCTTGTCAAGTTGTTTGGGTTGAATACTAACCAACAAGCCTTAAGAATGGTGAAAATGGCTGATGGAAAGAGAAAAGCTACTAGTGAGTATGTGCATGCATTAAAATTGAAAGTGCAAGGCATGCCTACAATTGCAAATTTCCATGTGCTTCAGCTAGGCTCATATGATATGATTATAGGCATGGAATGGCTTAGTGAGGTGCATGCTATAGTAGATTGTCATGAAAGAGTTGTGAGAGTAAAATCTAAGGAACATCAAGAATTATATACATTGGAAGGGTTGAATAAGCAGTATTTTACTCCTAAGCCCATTAGTCGCAAGCAAATCAAGAGGGCAATTAGGAAGCATGAAAGGTTGGGGTTGCTTGTACTCAAAGGGTCAGGAGAGATTAATCAAGTATACATGAATGATGTGCAGGACATCCTCGAGGAGTTCAAGGAAGTGTTTCCGGAAGAGTTGACGGAGTTACCCCCTCGAAGATATGTTGATCATGCGATTGAATTGGTTCCAGGAGCTTCTCCTCCATCAAAAGCTCCATATAGATTTGCTTTGTCAGAGTTAGTGGAATTAAAAAAACAGTTAAAGGAACTTTTAGATCAAGGATATATACAGCCTAATATTTCACCTTTTGGTGCACCAGTATTATTTGTTAAGAAAAAAGATGGTTCTATGCGTATGTGTGTTGATTATAGGCAATTAAATGATATCACAATTAAGAATAAGTATCCATTGCCTAGAATAGATGACTTGTTTGATCAACTTCAAGGAGCTTCATTATTTTCAAAGATAGATCTTAGATCTGGATATCACCAGATAAGAATCAAAGAGAGTGATATACCCAAAACAGCTTTTTCTACAAGATATGGGCACTTTGAATTTGTGGTTATGCCTTTTGGTTTGACCAATGCACCAAAGAACTTTTCGTGTCTAATGAATGATCTTTTTCGAGAATATCTTGATAAGTTTGTCCTCGTGTTCTTTGATGACATACTTATTTATTCAAAGAATTTAGAAGAGCATAGAGAACATCTGAGAATTGTTTTGGGTATTTTAAAAAGAGAAAAATTGTATGCTAAGAAAGTCAAGTGTTCATTTTGTAGCACCGAAATGGATTATTTAGGTCATATTGTTTCGGCAGAAGGAATTAAACCGGACCCCAAAAAGGTTGAGGCAGTAAGAGAATGGCCAGTTCCTAAAAACCCAAAACAGGTGCGCTCATTTTTAGGATTTACAAGATTCTATAGGAAATTTATCAAAAGTTTCTCTACAATAGCAAGTCCTTTGACAACACTTACAAAATCAAATACAGCTTTCCAATGGGACGAGAAATGTGAGAACGCTTTTAGAGAATTAAAAGAGAAGTTGATAAATGCTCCTGTTTTAAAAGTGGCAGGTCCGAGTAAGAAGTATCAGGTTATGACAGATGCTAGTGGGGAAGGGACATGAGCTGTATTGATGCAAGACATGCATGTGTGTGCATATATTTCTCATAAGCTGAATGATGCCGAACGAAATTATCCCACCCATGATCAGGAACTATTGGCAATTGTATATGCACTTAGAGCTTGGAGACATTACTTGCAATAATGCGATTGTGATGTGAATTATATTCGACGAGGACGTCGAATCTTAAAGGGGATGAGAATGTGATGTGAATTATATTGTTCCTTAAAGATTTTTCTATAAGTTCATTCTTTAGATAGCTAAATAATAGATACTAAATGACATGGGCATAATGATGACATGGCAAAAGGATGACTCAAATAAGAGAAGTTAGAATGGGGAAAAAGAAAAGAAGAAGAAAACGTGAGAGGAGAGGAGAGGGAAGAAAGTGAGAATAAAGAGGAACAAAGATTAGAAGAAGCGCTTGAAGGTAGGCAATCCTTTTAGCATTAAGGTTAGGTTGGATTAGGTTGCAAGATAATGGTAGGATGGTATGAGGAAAACTTGCTCTAATTTTGAGTCTTAATATGATAAGATTGAATGGCTATGGCCGCAAACCCATCTCGAGTTAGGTCGAGGCCATTCCGGCCGTTTTTTTATCAGTTCCGGAATTGTAATCTATAATTTTTTAGGTAAAGAGAAAAGAGAACGACGGTTAAAATAAGGAACGAATTTAATTGTTTCATATCAGAAGTTATGGTGTAGTGGTTAGGATATTTACCTTGCAGAGTCGATGTCGAGGGTTCAAACTCGGTTGAGTACATATTTTGAATTATTCTTTTTTTAAATCTTCATGAAATTGTGAGCTTATTTGTCCGCCATGTATGAAATTATAGTGTAATGTTTTAGACGTTATTTGCAAGGCTAATGTTAAGAGTTTGAATTTGGCTAAGGACCTGATATTTTGGCACATCAATAAGGTCATTCTAGTTTATGCTCCAAGATCAAATTTAAGTTATCTTTAGTTATTGGCTTTCGATTTTAGGCCATTATGATTTACGGCCATTATAATATTGTGCAAGATCGGACTACACTGCGGGCGATGGCGGGAGGTAGGCGCTCGAACCCTCGAACCCTAAAACATGCGGTACTTCACCATTCTTGAAGAAGGGAGGAAGTTCTCATGTGGATGGTTAGTAGGGGATGATGCAGCATTGTGGAGGAGTCTGGTCTTCCACCAAATCTTCCCTGAGGATTTGTACCAAGCCATCACTCCTTTTAGCCTAATAGAAGAAGAAGATCTTGTAGTTCAGGTTATAGAGACCTGGTTAGGGGAATTTGTAGGAGATAGAAACGCCCCTGCAGTCGGGGTGTTCAATCCCTTTTGCTCTTGGGTAGAAGGGAGGATTGTAGTAAGGGTCTTCAGTTGAGTTTTCAGTTTAGTTTGTGTGCGTGATTTGCAAGGTGGTAAGGGTTGATTACAAAATGGGGTGTGGGGCGGTGCCTGAAGGGAATGAAAGCCTCACCTCGGGGTCTGTGAAGTTGGCAGATGGACAGTTTTTGGGAAATGTGGGTAAGTGTGATAAGACAGTTGGGGGACAAGCCATGGGGGACAAAGACAAGGGGTACAGGCCTTGGTACGGCACCTGGGATAGATTCCGGTTTTGAGATAGAAAAGGCATTTTCCGGATCAATTCACGTAAGTTGAGCGAAAAGGAAAGGAGCAATCAAACAAACTTTTTTGAGGCGCCGATCGAGCTCGAGTGGACAAGGAATCGTCAATCGTGGTCACTTTCGGCGATTTCCTTACTTGGTCAGCCGAATATGGTGAACACGCCTCGAAGTCCGGAGTGGGACCCTTGCACAGCAAATGAGGAGTGATCAAGCCTATCTTGGATTATGGCAATGAAGTCCAAGAAGTGGTCAGGCGAGAGCTGAAGAATCAGCACGTCCCGACTTGTGTGGGTAAGCTCAAAAACCCTGCTGTTGAGATTAAACTAAAATATCTTTCAAGTTTGTGTCTCATTGGTCGTAGTAGCCCACGAGGGGAGTGCGGTTACAACCCTAAAAATAGAGCTTGAGAAGGATAAAGATATCTCTATCGAATATATTTATTGGACTGAATTTCCTTTTTTATAGTGGAATGTGAAAATCCTCAAACAAATACTTTATCATTAAAAAGGAACCATTACCAAGGCCAACACCCGTGTTTTCTTCCGAAATGGTACCTCGGTTTCACCCACAAAAATCTGAAAGTGAGCTTTTCCATCCAGCATGGACTTCCCTGCAGGGTTTAAATCCAATGTACTGGAATGAGCATTCCCTACCGCCTCTTTTCAAAGACACTGAAACTATATTGCATTAGAGGTCTCCCCTGATAGGCCCCCCATGAGTTTGGGCCCAAATTGACCTTTTGAAATCAATTCCCCGGAGCATTCAATATATTGACTACTTTGGGAATTCCAGGACTTTGAAACTGGCTTGGAATGGTCTTCCACAGCCTTGTGGCATCTGTGGCATCCGTCTTCATGGTGGTGGGGTATGCATGGGATCTCGGGCAGTAAAAGAATCCAAACAGCTGCCAAAAGAGGAGGAATGGATCACTCCTAGGAAAGGGAAAAAACTAAGCACGACTGTCCAAAAAGTTAAAAAAAAATATCAATGGGAGTGCAAAAAGAAAAGCAAAAAAATTGAGGGAGAGACAATTGCAAGAAGAAAATCAAAAGATACAGAAGACCGAGTGGAGGAAAAAGTTAGGTTCAAGATGCTAATCGTCAAGCAAGGTCCTCTACAATGCTAAGGGGAAAGAGATCCTCGACCCTAATGCTTTGGTGGTAACCCCGCTCATGAACACAGGGGCCAAGGTCCTTACCATTGGAGAACCTATGGTTCCACCAATAAATGATTTCTCGTGAGTCCGATGACTCGAGGCAAATTCCTTGAACAGGCTTAACCCTCCTTCAAAATTTCACCCCCCATCAAGAATCTTTTTAAGGAACAGCCCCCACAAAATGACCGATCAGGCCTCCCATAAAGGATGGTGATCGGTGATTCGTGGAGGCACCGAGCAGCAAAGAAGGTGTTGACTCCCAAGGAAGGGAATCTGAGTCTGAGATTGGTGATCTGGTGGATTCTCCGAGAAGGGAATTGGAATCTCAGGATATTCTCCCTACTGGTCTAATAGTAGGTAACTCCCAAATTCTTCTGGAGCAGGAGGAGCAGCTGTCCCTCCCTAAATTGGGAGCCTTGGGAGGAGAGGATAAGGAAGTGCCCTCCTCTTTGGGTTTAGAACTTGAACTGGACAACCTACAGGGCAAGTTCTGGGATGATGGGAAATGTAGTGAAGATGAGTCTGAGGCTATTGAAGAGTTCGAGACTTTCTTCACACCACAAACAACTAAGAAAACCAGGCAAAGAAAGGTCTATACTCCCAACCAGTATGGGCCTATTACTAGATCCAAAAAACCATGAGGATAGTGACCTGGAATCTTAGGGGAATTAAAGGTCCCTTGAAGCGTAAGCGTGCAATTATAGCTATGAAGGAGATGAGGGCTGACATCATCCTAGTCCAGGAACACAGGCTGCCAAGCTTTGAAGCTTCCAACCTTGGGAGATGGGTAATGCCTAATGGCAGCTCCATTTGGTCCCCTGCAGATGGGACAAAGGGAGGGATTTGCATAATTTGGAATTCTCTCCCATCTGTTGGTTCTTACCAAAGCCCCAGTGGCAGATGGCAGGTGGTTTTCCTAAAAATTAATGAGGAAGTAGTTGGGGTCATTAATGTGTATGCTTCTACTGATCCAGGGGAGAGGGAAAAACAATGGAGTGAGATGGCAGATTGGTTGAGTTCCCAAAAGGCTGACTGCTGGATTCTGAGTGGAGACTTCAACAATACCCCCCAGTGGGATCAGAAACTTGGGAAAAAGTTGAATATGACAAGGAATGAAAGGGTTCAATGGGATAGGCTGATATCCTTATTTGTTTATCAAGCACCATCTTCCTCAAATGTGTATTCATGGAGCAACAAAAGGGCGTGGAATGATGGGGTTTTCTCGCCTTCTTGATGATTCTACACTAGAGATTGCTCTTGGCCTCAGATGATCATCAAAGGTGATCACAGTAACTCAATTTCAGACCATTTTCCCCAATATTTGGAGTATGGAAACTCTCTTAAGGGAGGGGCGAATTCTCCTTTTAAGCTGAATACTAGTCTGCTTAATAATAATAGGTTCTGCCAGGACTTTCAGGATTTCTATAAAGCATTGCAACCATCTTTACAAAATGAAAGTGGATCCATGAAAGGGTTTGTCATGAGAATGAGACAAATCAAAGATTGGCTTAAAGTCCGGGGTAAAACCGGAATGACAAATTGAAAAAGAAAAAAAGGAGATTTATTTGCGGATGAAGGAGGTCAGACAAAGAATCTTTGGAGATCCACACAATGTCATATTACAGCAGGAGGAGGAAGTCTTGGAAAGGAAGGTTAAGAATATTGAAGAGTCTGAGGCTCGTGGTCTGATAATTAAAAGTAAATGTATCAACATTAATTGCATGGATAGGTGCAGCTCCAAATTATTCTTCAAAACAGCCAAAGGAAGGATTATGAATAATGGAATTGTGTCTATTTCAGAAGAGGACCAAATCATCTCAGGGCAAGAAAATCTGATGAATTTCTTTCATGAAAAATATAGCAAATTGTTTGCTGAGGAGGAGGTGGACTCAAATAGTTTCCAGAGTTTCTTTGATAAACTTGGACCAGCTGACCAAGCTCTGGATGACACACAACTCCTTATGTGCCCTACTGAAGGTGAGATAGAGAAGGTTCTCAAAGGAATGGCAAGTGGCAAGAGCCCTGGCCCAGATGGCATCCCTCCTGAATTTCTGGTTGCCTTTTGGGACATTCTTAGGAAGGATGTCACTACCTTTATCCAGGGTGCCTGGTCTGCCCCAAAACTTCATCCTGCTATAAATGCTGGATTAATTGCTTTAATTCCCAAGGTAGATGCCCCTGCCTCTTTCTCTCGATTGGAGACCAATCTCTTACCAATGCTACTTATAAAATTTTGGCAAAAATTCTTGCAAATAGAATTAAAGAGACCTTGCGTAAGATCATCAACCCAAATTAATCTGCTTTTCTCCCGAAGAAGCATTTTGGATAATTTTATTGGTGCTCACGAGGGTCTGCATTGGAACCTTACCTCCAAACAGAATTGCATGCTGGTTAAATTGGATTTTAAACGAGCATACGACACCATTCACTGGAAATTTTTATACAGAGCAATGGCCCAGATGGGGTTTTCTGAAAAAGTGATCAGCAGGATTCATAGCTTAAATGTTGCTGGCTGTTCTGCTGTCCTGGTAAATGGTACCCCATCCAAATTTTTGAGTGCAAGAGAGGGGTCGACAGGTTGTGTCCTTGGCCCCTTACCTTTTCCTAATAGTTGCAGAAATGGTGACAAGGGCGACCACATCCCTTCTAGCTGCCAAAGAAATCCAAAGCCTTCAATTGCCTAAGAATTTGGGTGATTTCTCACTAATGCAGTATGCAGATGATACTTTTGCCTTCCTTCAAAATGATGGATACAGTCTTCCAAATTTCCTACAGATGCTAAACTTGTTTGGAGGAGCCTCTGGGGTTAAACTGAACAAGGATAAAAGTACTATTGTCCTACAGTCTGAAGAAGAGATGATTCATGGTATAAAGGTTACAAGCCACAAAACAGCTACCAAATTGCTTGGCCTCCCTCTGGCTATTAATATGAATCTGACAGGTTTATGGGACCCCATTGTTAACAGGATGAAGAAAAAAATACAAATGTACCCCAATCCCTGTCAATTGCAGGTAGGGTCGAAATTATCAATAGTGTGATTGCAAGCACCCACATTTTCTTCTCCTCTGCCATCATTGCTGACAAAGCCTCCTATAGGAAACTGGAGACAACCATGAGGGATTATATTTGGCAAGGTGCCAGAATGGTATCATGGGATAATTTGACTTTGCCCAAGAAGGAAGGGGGTTTGGGTTGCAAGGATTTGTTTGTCCAAGCTCAAGCTTTGGCTGCAAAGTTGGTTTGGAGGTCTTTGATGTCTAATGCTCCCTCACCAGCTATGAAACTTATAAAATATTGGCTGGAGGAAACTTCCCTGGTGGGAGCTCCCTCCCTCCCACATCAGCTTCCAGATTCAGCCTTCTATCAGCTCAATTCTGCCCCTGGTACCTCAAAATTTTTGAGAAGAATCTTCTCTGCTTGGAATCAGGCATCCCTGTGCTTCAGAGCTCGACCTCTTGGCTCAACTAATGATACTTTTGGCTTTTTCTGGCATCAGGATTTAGCTGAAGAAGAGGAAGGTTGTTTGGCTCTGAAACATCCTCTTAAATATAAAGAATGGTGTCATGCAGGTCTCCACACCATTGGGGCTATGAGAATTAATGACAGATGGAAAGACTGGGATGACATATCTGGAATTCTGGCTGACACTGGCACAAATAAAAATATCTATGTGGCCCTCACTAGAAACCCAGTTGGAAATCCAGAGGGACATACAACTGAGCCCCAAATTGGTCATGTGATGGGCAGGCATACAAAGTCTCCAAGATCTATAGCTTGCTTCTGGACAAATCTCAACTTAAAGTTTGTAGAGCATGGGACTGCCAACAGGACTTAGCCATCACCATTATAAGGCAGGGCTGGAAGCTTCAATGTGCTAATAAAATTGGGTTCTTCAGATGGTTAGTGCTGAACAAAAGCCTTAAAACAAATGGTTTTAGGGCCCAATTTAATAATCAAGTTACAGACTTATGCCCGCTAGGTTGTGGATCAATGGAAACGAGTTCACATGTCTTCATCTGCCCTTGGTTAGCTCCTTTTTGGCAGTGGATTCTTCCCTTGGTGCAGCAAATTCCCTCTGATGAGGCCTCTTTGCTGCACTACCTTAACCAAAGATCCCCCTTTATGGGAACCATTCGGGCTCTCACATGTTGGGCTATTTGGAAACATAGAAATGGGGTAGCTATCACAGGGTTGGCCCCAGATTTAAACAAGCTCAAAGCCTCTTTTCAGGTCAGTATTTGAGTATTTAGGTATTGCGTTATTATTAGATACCTTTGACAAGATTTTATCATGTTGCTAGCCTAGTTGCACCTTGGTCTGCCCACAGCTCTCCGGGGAGAATAAGCAGAAACCGAGGCCGTGAGTGGTAAGCACTCGGCACTAGCGAGTGGGCACTGATGAAGCTCGCTAGTGAGGACTTGACATTGGTCATGTCAAGTTGCACCTAGATGAAGGTGGTCTCATGAGCTAGAGACCAGTAGCTCAGGGGTGCCGCAACATGCTATTTTTGGGTTGTGGGACGATATGCAGGTTCTGCACCCGTGGATCCTGAGGTATTTGTGTTCTATATCTAAGTATTAATCGGTGTCGGGCGAAGGACCGTCACAGCCCACGTGCCATTATTAGAAGATCCTTGTGGCAGTGCTGGAAGACCCTTATGTCTTGTGCCTTGTGCTACATTGCTGTGATGAGACCTTCATGTTCCCCTTTATTTTGCAGAATTTATTTATTTGCAGTCCTTTTTAGCTCCAGCAAGTTGACTTGTAGTATGCTTTGGGATTATCATTTATGCAGAGGCACAATCCACTAGCGTTTGGTTTCAAAGGTTTTCGACTTATCTACTTGTAGAGAATAGAATAGAATAGCATAGAATCGATTTGTTGACGTCCACGAAGATCAAGAGGCCATGAGACCCATACAATGACCTAGTACAATCATTACTACTAGGATTAAAAAACCCCTGCCTCAAAAGGTTTTCAAGGGAAAAACCTTTGCATGATACTAGATAAGCAAGAAGAAAATATAAGTAGGCGACGACTACTAGAGGCGCAATAATTGAAGATGCTCATCCAGACCCTCAAGTACATATAATGCCAAGTCATACACAGATGGGGCTCTGAGAAAAGCATGTATTTTGCATGTTTCATCTTAAACAGATTTGTTAAGCTGACATTGTACTTGTTCAGTTTAGATCCTTTGGTTAATGACACTATTATGGTCAGGGCCTTTCCTTGAAAAGCCAGAAGGGCAAGGTTTTTTAATCCCAACTATAATAGTTTCACTGATCATCAACATTGTATTCATTATATTCGAATTATGTGTTTATTCAGATCTTAGTGGAGATGCCCGGATTAACATTGTATTCGGATTATGTGTTTAATGGAGATGTCCAGATGTAGTTTTTTCTTTCAGTTGTCTCATCTTCTCTCTCTCTCCCCCCCATCTAGTTTTTTACAATTGAATTTATCTTCGTATAATGATAAGAAGATAAAGTAGGCATCATAGGCAGATATGAATAATATCTCATAGTGAATATGATGCTCATAATGATGAGACTCAGGACATCCCTACTGTATGTGTGAAATATATGAAGGCCTATCAATAAGTCCATGTCCATGTTTTAATGTCAATTAACCTGCCATGCTCAAGACTACCATGGTCCAAGTGTATTGAAGGTATTGGCTGAAATGAAGAAAGATGACAAAAAAATATGCAATATTTTAGTGTAGATCAATACTTTCATCAGTGTGTATTCTTAAAGAGCAACAAGATTGGAACTCTCACAAGCTAGCCAAATAAAATTTTTGCAATGGCAAAAGGGTTTGATATACAAGAACCATTGCTGAATCAAGGAAATGAGGCAGACTCATCGATACATTTGCAGTTTGATATAATAGAAGAGGTGAAGCAAGGCAGTGACCTAAGCTCACCTCACGTGGATCCAAATGATCTTGAGTTGCGCATAAAGTTATACAAAGACGTCTCTGATGTATGCATGAAATCTATGAAGGCCTATCAATAAGTGCATGTCCATGTTTTAATATCAATTAACTTGTCTACATCTATGCAATATGTCAGAGTATGGCAGTTAGATTCACTTTTTGAAATTCATTTTATAGCAGAAGTTCATAAGAAGCGAGATTCTAGAGGAACCTACAAAGATGAATAAGCTTCAATGCAGCCTCCAAACTTAGGTATTTTTGCTTTGTCATTTTATATATTGTATATGTGAGTTACTAGTCAAGCTTTTAAAATTTAAAGCAGACGTTGTATCCTCTCAAGAAAGACATGCCATTCTTGTTAACATGTTGCACTTAAGGTGATTGCTTTAAGTTTCACGAGAATAATTTTTTTGCATTGACATTTTCATTTTCCAGTGTCAAAGAAAAAGAAGCCATTTCTAATGAAGACCTCAAACGTCAATGAGATGTACAGTCAGATTCCAAAATGGCAGATGAAAACAAGTCTAAATAAAGAAATTTTAAAGGTACTTGGAACTTTTAGTCAATTAGAGAAGCTCGATCTAGTAGTGGAGCACTTACTAGAGCAGAATCCTGAGTTGGCTGCCGAAAAACATGATCACCAAGTAGGGTTTTATGTATCTGATTTGTTCTTTGATGTTAACTCCTAGTTGACAAGCTATAAGAAATGACAGATGTATTGAGCTTGGATCTCTTAATAGACCGATGTACTGATGCATTCATGTTCTTGGTATTAAGAAAATGCATATATGATAATGTTCAGTTTCTATTTCCTGGTCAAAACTATAAGTGCTTCCATATTTCAGTTTTGAATTTGAAGTTTCATCTCTATGGTGTATGCCTAGTGATCAAATCCCTTTGGATTGGATTCCATGTTGAAGCTTTGTATATGGCTGCAGATTATGTGGAGAAAATGGGAGACCGTTATTCATTATTAACAATAGAATAGAAAGATATTTTAATATCCACAAAAATCAAGAGGCCTATGAGGATTAAAAAACTCCTGCCTTGAAAGATTTTCAAGGGAAAACCTTCGCAGTAATGATGATACTAGATAATCAGGAAACAATAAATAGACCATGACGACTACTGAGTGCTTAGTAATTGAAGCAATACATCTTAAAAGGCTGTGGCTTTCTATAACTGACAACATACACATAATCTTGCTTCTCATGGCAATTGCGGCCGCTCCCATCTATCTGTCTCAATCCGTAGCTTATGGGATCCTATGCGAATTGATGAAATAACTACAAGCCTTTTCCCGGACAAGGAAGCAAAAATAAGCATGTGGTCATGGTGCCAAAGTCGAATTTGTATCTGCATGATAATGACCAGTTTTAACTAAGGCAAAGGTAATTGCATCCCATATCTTTCGAGAAAAACGACCATTGAGATATTGTTGCAAAAGCTCAGGATCAGAACTAGCAAGCACCATGCAGTGTTCCATTTGCGCAGACCAGCGGGCAAACCATGCATTACAATGCTCTTTCCAACATCGTTTCAAATGCTGACGAGATTCAGCCATGGCAAGAGGAAGAAGAGGGTACCTATCATCATCCATGTGATGCATCTTGCTGATATAGTGGAGGTGACATTTTATGGCAGAATGTTGAAGAGGCCAAAAACATGTCTCTTATAAAAGAATAACATAGGGCACCATAGTTTTGACTCCTAGGCTATAAATGAGAAAGGATATTTGCACCTGTTCCAAGTTCTCCCAAGCACTAGCACTAATAGTAAGCCCCCATACTTCAGAACCATAAAATAAAACATGTATCAAAGCCCAAAACAAGTGGGCTTTCTGTGATCAATCACGAATATCTGCGCGAAAACTATTGTTTTGCATTGCATAGAGTGCTCTCCAGCCAGTAGTCACACACTAGGTAATACATTATTCCCAAAGTGTATTCTTACAGAATTCTAAACCAAGATACTTGTAGCTATCTTCAACACACCATGATAAGAGGATATTAGTTTATAAATACAAAAGGGGGGATTATTGCTAGAAACGGGTATGAAACACATTGCATATGGAAACATGGAAGACATTGCATATGAAAACATGGTACAACTGAAAGAATTTCCAATAGGAGGGTATCAATTTACAAATTATAAAGGGGGGATTGTTGCCAAAGGGATATGAATACTGGTTGTGGAAAGGGATATGAATGTTGCATGTGGAAATGCGGTACCAATGAAGAAATTATAGAGTAAAGGAATATGAAACTACAAAATCATAAAGGGGGGATTGTTGAGAAAAGGGATATGAACGGAGTAAGGGAACATTAAACTACAAAATTACAAGGGGGTGATTGTGGAAAAAAAGGGGCATGAACTACAAAATCATATGGGGGGATTGTTGAGGAAAGGGGATATTAAACTACAAAATTACAAAGGGGGGCTTGTTGCTAGAAAGGGGTATGAACATTTGTGAGAAATGGGGTACGAACATTGCGTATGAAAATGGGGTATATAAAAAAAAAAAAAAATCAAATAAGAGGATACTAATCTACAAAATCACAAGGGGGGATTGTGGCCAAATACCCTATTTCTTAAAATCATTCTCATTCCACGGAAAAAGGGTTTTCATGGGTTAATGGAAGCGAAATGAGTGAAGTATAAGCAACACCGTCAATGTCATAATATTAATATTGCCAATGCCTGCCTGCCTGCCTGCCTGCCAGCCAGCCATCCATTTTTCCATCCAATTTGTGTCAAATATCTGCAAGTACATAATATATCATATATGCAGTATATAAATATAGGAAGCTAAATGAGTAGGCTAAGGGGTTGGATAAGAAATTCCAAACTTTTATATGCAGGTCTTTTGAGAATGCCAATATACTAGTGGCTCGGAACATTTAGTCTGACAGGGAATGGCTGGACTTACACAATTCTCCTTCCCCTGTAACAAGTCTCTGCAATGTGCTGGTAATTTCAGCTGTTCAACATACTTGGCTTCCTTCTCTACGAGAAATGTACGCCAGAGAGGGCTTACAAAATCCGGACTGGCAGTATTTTGCTCAATTGACGATCCAGAGGGCTCACAAAAGCTTGGCGAGAATCATGAAGAAAGCACTGGGAAGTCTGGATCCTCGTGGACTGCCAAGGATTCCATGGGGCAGGATTACCTTTACAGACTGGGAAAGGAAGCTGATAATTTGAACATTACAGTTGGAGCACGTCAAGGAATGATAGACAATCTTTTTGTTGGAGATTTCCTTGGAAAAGAAGGTACTTCAAAATTCAAGCCTAAAAATAAGGTCGCTGATTAAAGATTGTTAATTACACAAAGAATATGCAATGAACCTTACTAGTTTTCTACACATGGGGCTCGAGGAACCACCTTCTCCAAAAATTATGATGTTTATGAAAACGACTTCAAACTTCATGTATATTGTTACCCAAGTGGATGTTACGGTTTAAACTCTTGTCAAACTATGTACTTGTATTTTTTTCTTGCAAATTGACCGTCCGTGGTTATTTTATGTACAATGGATCTGATATAAATTCCACGGTTGAATTACTGAATGTTGTTGCTCTTCCACAGCGGACATTGTTTTTGCCTATAGGCAAAAGGTGACCCGATCATTTGAGCATCTACAAGGAGATTACTACATTGCCCCAGCTTTTATGGTATTGCCTTTGTCTTTTCCTCCATAATATCCCTCTAGTCCTAAATACCGGTGGACTGATCAATTAGATGCAAGGCATTGGCTTTTCAGTTGCAAATGAGACATTATGATGTTTAATATGATTTGTTCTTTCAGTTGCAATCTAGACATTGTGATCTAAGTTTATCTACATTCTTGTTTACTTGAATGAGATGATGTTTTAGCAGAAGTAACGATGCAAAATATGATGTCCATTTGTAGATTCCTTGACTAAACAGGAGTATGCTGTTTGACATAGATTATGTCCTTTATTTGTTACAGGATGCAGTAGGTAAGGAGCTTGGGCTTCCAAGTGTGCAATTGATGTGAGTTATTGTATCCCAGCTTATTCGTTAGTGACTTTTCCCTGGGATGCTACAGTGACGCATATTGTCAAAAATTATCTTTCCGGTCAGCTTGATTGTAAGGTTCCTCTTATTCTTGGTATGTTAAACAGCTCTGTTCAATTGCCTTTATAGTACAAAGATGCATATATAGGAGAAATGAACACATTCTTAATGATATTTAAGTTTTCTATATATCACATGCAGGAGTCTGGGGTGGCAAGGGACAAGGAAAAACCTTTCAGACAGAATTAATATTCAAAGCACTGGGTGTTGAACCTGTTATCATGTCTGCTGGAGAACTTGAGTCTGAAAGGGCTGGTAAGACAAGTTTTTTACATCGTCATGGATCTACATAGAGAGGTTTTGAAAGTCAAATGTCAGAGGCCAGCTCAATCATTTCTAGTTAATTTGCATTTGATTACGTTTTGATGCATAATTTAGGTGAACCTGGCAGACTTATTAGGAGGCGGTACAGAACAGCTGCACAGCTCATAAAGAATAAGGTAGGTACTGTTTGAATGTGGAAATCTTATCTGGGGGATAAGGCACATGATAGAATTACTGTCCTGAGATACTAAACGACTATCCAATGATTGGCTTAAATTTATGCATTCCATTCATCATGCTCTCTCTTTTTACATCCAGGAGTCAATCTGTGGGTAATAAACGAAATATAACTAATAAGATAAATGAATTAAACCATATGGAAGTGCAGGTTTATACGCTTACAGAGGAGCTGTAATAGAATATAATGGTTTCTAGTAAAATATCATGCACACGAAATAGTACACACCTTACTTCTATATTTTCTATTAAAAACAAAAAAGGAGATAGATTCCTTGGATGCTTATAAATAATTTCAGTGACACAATCTTTCAAATTCAAAGATTTCAAAGTTGGAAATTAGTAAAGTTGGACCATGGAACAGCAACAGTACTTCAATATTGAGTTATTGGTGTTCTATGATGGTTGATCATTGTTTGCACCTTTCGTGTGTGAGGAAAGGGTGAATAGAGACCTAGAGATGATGCTCTAGACCCATTAATTCTCAATTAATTGCAGCCTGTGCATAGGAGCCCGTCTGGTTGTGGGTCTTGAAAGAATACGGAAAGAAGTCCGAGTTTGTGCTGAAGCAAATAAGGAGCCAAGTAGTTTCATGATTTTTCAGACTTTGATAAATGAAACGATTCACTTTTGAAAGGAAGGTTATCCGGCATGGATCTTGCAACAACGGGAAGAAATTCAGGCTGGATGCCCATGAATTTGCTGTCTGTGTGCTGCGGATTGTACTTGGGAGCTTCAAAAATGCTATCTCGAACCGGTTCAAATTGCAAAAATAAGAAACCAAATTGTAGAAAATAATAACTAAGTTTTATTGAGACCATGAAATGCACACATCCTATGTTCTGCTGTTACATCTAACCATGGCAATGTAAGAGAGGAATGCTATAATGTTTTGGGTAAATGTATGCCTATCACTTCCTTTGGTCTGCTGAAGGTCAACTCTCAGGGCTCTGCAGTCAGGAATATAGTACCTATTGTTATTGCAGGGAAGCAATGCATCACCTTTTACTCAAACCATTCGTTCTATGCTTGTGAAATAGGTGTACATTCTTGTGTCTACCCTTGTCACCCTCGTATGCTTTTAAAAGGTTTGAATGGATTTCGGGTTGTTTACAATTTTATATCTGAAAATGATTTAGGTAAGTACTCCATTGTACAGGGAAAAATGAGCTGTTTAATGATCAATGATGTTGATGCTGGATTAGGACGATTTGGTATGCTTCTGCTTGGCCCTGTATCTTCTATCTTTTTGATATTCTTTCCTGCAAATTGAATTAGAATATAGAATGTATACATCTGAAATTATTTTGCCATGATAACGTGTACCTTCTGAAGCCAGTCTTTGAATACACCACTTTGCCTATGGCACATTACATCTCCCTCTATTCATCCTCCACTTCTCATGAACTACATTCATTTGGCCAATGCCCAAATTTTAACCTGCAGATGATGGCACGTTTGGCAGATTTAGTGTTAGTTAGTAGTGTATGGATAAATGACTTACGAGATTGTCATCTGTAGAAAAAATAATAGACTAATATCTTTTTGATGTATTTCCATCTTACTTTGTGTATTTTGGCCCACACTTTCTCAACAACATTCTTTCTGGCTAATATTTGGTCAATCAAATGTTGTCTTAAGTACTATTTATTCCCAGTTTTCTCGCTTTTTGCCAACAAACTCCCTCTAACATACTAGTTTTATCCACATTTGTATGGGATTTGCATTTTCACTCTTGTTCTATGGGAAAGGAATTTTATGCTTCTTCAATGTCATTTTTATGCCTTCCATTTCTTGCTTATGCTCTTGTCTCCCATTCTTGACATCCATGAAAGATAACAGGATGAACAAAAGCAGAGGACACATGCAAACCCTTTAATCTCTTGGCGCAGGGTTTTTCTTTCGTTTATAATTGTTCTTATCAACTGCAGCATTCCATCTATAGTATCTCTGAATTTTAATTCCAAAGGCAGTTAGAAGGCATCATCAAGCATTGTAATCTGGTACCAGTTGAATTACAGGCTGGATGAACAAGTACAGTCAAAACTTAAGCTGGGCTGTTTAGTCCAACATCGCCACCAACTTCTTTCGGGGTCTATAATGATAAATTGCAGGCTAGCACAATGTACAGCGGGAGAATTTTATTGGGATATAATAGTTTGTTCAGCTGCTTTTGCACTGACGATACTGTGCTTATTGCAAGAACCAATGGAGACATACAACACTACCTCGATGAGCATACATACAACTTGAGTTTAGACAGAAGTTATGATTGATTATTTTGTCAATTATTGCATGAACTTTATGATTATTTTTCTGTTTTAAATTATTGCAGAGAATACACAGGTGACAGTCAATAACCAAATAGTGGTGGGCACATTGATGAACCTTTGCGACAACCCAACAAGAGTGAGCATTGGCCAAGAGTGGAGAGAGGAGGATATTATACATCGTGTACCCATCATTGTTACAGGGAATGATCTTTCAACACTTTGGGCACCTCTTATAAGGGATGGACGGATGGATAAGTTCTATTGGTAACTTATTCTTCATACCTATTGCTTCTTTGTTGCTATCTACTACTGAAATTACAGATGGTTCATAGTATCAATTATCATATGCTAGTTGTACTCATTTGGGGCGTTAAATAATTTTCAAATATCCAGGCAACCAACACGGGAAGACCTTGTGAACATTGTATTCTACATGTATAAGAAGGATGGACTTTCCAAGGATGATATTGGAGTAATTGTCGATACATTTCCAAACCAAGGTATTCTCTCTTTTGTTTAGGCAATAAACAACTGTGTATGTTGATGTCACGTGCTTGCTTAAATACACGGGCCTGTTTGCTAGAAACCACAAGAAATGGGGCGAGAACTTATTTTTATAATATCCCTAGCTACAAAGGACCAGCTTCCCCTGGCCTCAATGCCTTCTGCCCCATGATCAGACGCAGAATTTTGTTGTTGCCAAAAAGCAAGGTTGCTCCTGACCCTCACTAACCATGTTCCAGCCATCACACTTGTCATGTACTGTCCTTAAGAAAATTCAGCTCTAAGGTGTACACCACAAGTTTGGCCAATATGTGGCGTAGGCAATTGCCCTTATCCAATTAGTTGGGAATTGAAAATATTAACAGTCAATCTAGTGGCTCCCAACAAGAAGCTTAGTAGAGGAAAGGTTGTAGCTTGCTTGAGGTTTAGGATTCTTATGGATTGTGCACACCCATTAACTTTGCCTTGTTGGTGCCAAGTTATTATGTCTATTTAGAAGGCTAGTTTTGGAGTTTCTCAGAATTGTGGGGTGATATACTCCAGTGCTCAGAATTTGACTGTTATTGATCTTTGCTTGCTGTCAGATTATTTTCAATTCATGACACATTTGGGAAGTCATGGGGTATCACCAGGAAATAGCAATTAATGCAGGTGTTATGAAGACATGGGTGGTGCGCATATGTGTTATCTCTTGTCAGATATTCGGCATGGGGTATATCAGGATTTAGAAATGCCGAACATATAGGTTTTCTGAAACCTTAACTCGAAGATGCTAGCGCCCTAAACACGTTTTTCCAATTTTTTTGATAATTCTCCCGTGATATCCATCCAATTATCAATTTTTCTCCCGTGCTGGACAAAAATTGCATACTAAATGCACAATTCAATCAGAATCAAGGCCATTCCACATCCAACTTGAGAATTTGAACTTGTAAATTTTGGGAGTTGTGTTACCACTGCCATCGTGGACTCCCTATAGGATCAGGGTTGTTTTGAACCAAAGCTCTTGACAACCACATGGAGCTAGTGAGAAGCTGATTATTATTGGTCATTCTAGTAATATCTTCCTGAAGATATTGTCTAACTAGTTGTCTATTGTATGAGAAGATGTAGTAACCTAATGTCTTTGTGGCACTGATCAGCTCTTGATTTCTATGGAGCTCTTCGTTCTCGCACATATGACCAGCACATTTTGAAGGTAAATTCATTAAATAGCCATGTGAAACAGCTTAGACTATAAGATATGACATTATTTTAAGTGCACAGTGGGTAGAATCTATAGGCGGTGCTGAAGTCATGGGCAAAAAGCTTTTGAAAAAAAGTATAGACGGTAATTTGCCAGAGTTCGTTGCACCAAAGGTATGTCCCATTTGGCTCTGTTACCCAATGGATTATTTCAGGGAAATTACTAGATAAGATCATTTATTTATGGACGACTTTTCATTCTTTAGCAAACAATTGAAGATCTACTTAAGGCTGGATGCTCATTGGTAGAAGAACAGAGAATGGTCATGAAAATGCGCCTTTCAGATGAATACATGAAGAAGCAAGTTGGGCCTGGCGGTGCTTTATCCCTCTCAATGTAGTAAGGTTCCATAAATATATAAATTCAATTCAACTCCGTCGCTTTGGCATACCTATATAAATTCATATGCTAATCCGGCATGAGAAGACACCAAAAGCCAATTGCTAAACTCATCACTGTCACTGAAATACCTTCGAATGAAGCACCGGTTACCCGGTTACCAAAGTGGCTGCCCAACTACAGCGGCCACCGCCAATTTACAAATTTACACCCAGTAGCGAGTTTGGAGCAGTCATTGGCATATTCCTGGCATATAATAGTATATACTTGGAATATGCTATAAACCAACAAGGGCTTGCCCCCCTAGGGGCAACCCAAAAACCATAAGAAAACTTGCAGTTATTTGTTCTATGCTTGAAATGTTGTTTTAAAGAAGGTGCGAGATAGGCTCCAACATGCCACCTTGGCTCCAACATGCCATCCAAGGTAGCTCAAACATGCCACGTGGGCTCCAACATGTCGCATATGCTCCAATATGCCGAGGTGGATCAAACTCGCCACCTAGGCTCCAACATGCCGAGATGACTCAAACATGCCACCTAGGTTCCAACATGCCAGGGTGGCTTCAACAAACCAAATCAAATATCCTAGACCAAAAAATGCCATTTCTAATGAAATATGTTTTAATAATTTAATTTTTTTTGAAGAACGGTGTCATCAATATATTAAAAGAAGGGTAATGTTACAAATCAAGTGAGGAGGAAGGAGAACTGCCCCAAAGAGACAGCAATACCTCGACACTCCACAACAACTCACAGAAAAACTCCAACTCTATTGTTGTACAAACCGACCATCACCATCTACAACACCCAAGAAATCCCGCCAAATGGCGAACTTCCGCTCTACTAATCCCGGGAACATCAGAAAGCTTTGAAATAGCTTGTACCTGAGTCGAGGAATCAGAGAGGCTGCAGGCGGCTGAATTCCCTGAAAGATCCACAACCACCGCCGCTTCCAAATCATCCACACCAACCAAGCCACGCACAGATGCAAGGCTTGCTGCCGCAAGAGCAGCCAAGCACCAGGATACACATGAAGCGAAGAATCACGGCTAGTCAATCTCACCAAAACAGAGCCCCTCGATCCCAGGCAGCCTGCAAGTGAGGGCATAAAACCAGACAATGCTCCACGGTCTCACGATGGAGGCCACAACAAGGGCAGAGAGGGCTCACACCCGGTCTAAACTAACTCACAAGGGCATTCACCCTGATACAATGGCACCACCGCCACGTAGCACCCTAACCTTCTGGGGGGAAGTGAGCTCCATATCCACGCCCAAACCGAAGGCCATCGAGAACCCTAAGTCGATAGACCATTTGCCCGAAGGGGCAGAGTGTCATGAATAGCCAAAGACTGGTAGCAAGACCGCACAAAACAAGAAGACACAACATCCGGATGAACCTTCCAAACCTGCACCACCACATCATCCTGAAGGACTATAGGTATGTGTAGCGGAATACTCTCCCGCCACTTGTTCCCGATAGCCCTGGCCATCGCCTCGGTAAAGTGAGCTCGAAGAACTCCCACGGCTAGCCGACCATCCCAATACCAATCCTCCAAGGTAAGCCGCAACAGCAGCCGCCTCCAACGGCCCTCAAGTCCCCAGCATGCACAAGTGGGCGCCCAAGGGCAAGTGCGCAGGGGTAGAGGAACCCACAAGAAAGGAGAAGAGTAGTGATAAACTGAGGCATAATCTAGCTGGAAGAGCACACGCACATGATCCCAAGCCCGCAACACCCCCGTGAGAAAAGGGAATGCATGTGGGAAAGGCCAAAGACCATACAACAGTGCCCAAGGCAACTCCACATGCACAGACGGCTTCCCAAATGCCACACATTGGCACAGAGACTGCAACAACAGTGCCGCACCAGGAGAAGATGCTCTATCCTGCAGAATGCTCCAAACAAACTTGGAGACCAACACCTTACTATGCAGCGCCAAATCCAGAATGGCCAAGCCCCCATTCTCCCGGGGGCGGAGACACTTCCACCAAGCCACCTTAACAACCGCCCCTTCATCATCCCCGCCCCACACAAAATTTCGAACCATCTTATCCAAAGCCTGCATCTTACCCTCAGGAGCTAACAACGCAGATGTTGTATACACATGAGTGCTACAAAGTACTGACTTGGCAATAGTAATCCTACCTGCCATGGACAACTTGCTAGCCTTCCACCAATTGAGGTGTTTCTGCAACCCCTGCAAAATCTCATCCCACACCCTCCCCATGGAAACATCCCCTCCAAAGGGGCTTAGTACACAAACACATTATATTTGTACAAGATGTAAAAAGTGTGTACCATATTATATTTTTCTTTAAGTCACCATTGCAATGCCACATGCTGATACAAAAAAGCAGATCCCAATGACCTCAGAAGGTCAGCACCGAACATCCATTGTTTTGCAAGCTTTGGCTTCCTATATTTTAATATCTTTCTTGGGAATTTCGAACTGTACTTTACCTGCCACATAGCATTCTATTCCAAAGAATCAAGGGCAGCCCCCATTTTCTTATAAGAAGTTCTCTCCATGATTTCATGACAGGTATTTCAAAAGTGCTGAATAATGGAGGGTAAAGATGGATTCAGGAAGAGAACCCTCTACAAAATTTTGTCGATTCCTATTGTTGATAAACTAACAAGTGCATCAAGTGCATTTACAAAAGACACTAGGTTTTGCAGCCGCTTCATATTTTTAAAAGAACATTATAGATGCATCATCCAGATTGGTGCTATGCAAATGCTGATTTTTTGTCAATGGAAAATCATGATACAACTTGTCATTATAGAAGCATCATTTTCGTCTATGAGATTGTTAGCAGTCACATTGTGTCAAGCTCACACTTTCATAAGTAGGATAATCCAAAATGAAATGAGCTGCCTTGGATTTTTCTAGTGTTAAGCTTTGTTAGATGTTTATCCTTATTTGAAAAACCAGGTGAATATGGCATGTAGAACTTTTAAGGATCAAAATTTTGCATTAATATTTGGATGCATCCAAGATCGAACAACATTAATTGTTGACAATTACTTGCACCTATGGATTGGTTGATAACAAATTGTCTGATTTGATTTTATGTTTTGGAAAATGTTAGCCATCGTTTTAAGCATGTTGAACTAGTTTGCCTTATGAGGTATTTTGGCTCCAGGTGGCAAGAAACAAGATCAACTAATTTTTGTTGTAGAAATAAACTTTGTTTGCAAGTCCTTTTGTTTAGAGGTGGTTCTTGATTGAACATAGGATTCCATAGGCTACATTTGTTTTATGACGAAAGGAATTTAACTACATAAACTTCTAGTTATTCCCGTTTCGTATTTGGGGAGGGTATCTCACGCATGGTTTGGCCTAAATTTTGCTTGGGTAATGTATGGAAAATCGTATGAAAAGCATATTTTTTAGCTGATTTGAGTTGCTTGTTGGCTGAGATGAAGGTAGCATTCCAAAAATGGGCTATGACATGTGTTTTGTTTATTGTTTCTATGCATGGTTCAAAAATAGAAGGATAAGAAAGGATGCTGCTTTCTTTTTTGAGCAGGCATGGCCATGGATGGCGTGCTTTGTAAAAGTGCGGTGATCTTCTGAATTTTTTTCTTGACAAGAATAAGAGGGGGATTTTGAGCTTCTTTGATCAAGGGGATCAAACAAATCCATGGCCTTCGTGGATTTGAAGGAAATGGGGAAGTAAGCTAGCCATTTGGAGCAGGGATTGAAGGGGGCATCAGAATGCCGAATTTGGCGTAGGAGACGGTGGGCTTCATTCTGGCAGATTGAAGGGCTTGATTGAAGGGGGATTGATTCTGGCGTTGCTCTTTGCGCAGGAGAAGGCATGCTTGGGAGGTTTGGAGGCTGCGTTGGGAGCAGTTTGGTTGGGAACAGGCTGCGTTGGTTTTTTTTTTTTCCCCACTTCTGACCACAATCGGCCATCCGATTACAGGGCCGAAAAGGAAGAGGGTGATTCAGAGCAGAGTTGGCGGCCTTTGTGGTCGATTCGGGACACCCAGATCCATGGATTCGTGCTCAGCCCGGAGCGAGTGAAGCTTCATGGATTTGCAGCAAGTAGATGTTTGGGGCTAGGATTGCTGGCGGATATCGGAAGGCCGGAGTAGACAGAGAAGGCCGGAGGAGAATGCACACGAACCATTGCTTTTTTCACTTTGTAGGCTTTTTGGTTTGGACCATTGGAAGTGGCAGGCGAATTGTTAACGAAAAATATTATGGCCTTTGATCTGGCATAGAACACGGAATATTCTAGAGATCAATGATCAGAAATAAGAGATGCAAAAAAAAACTGATGAATGAATAAACATGTCGGAGAATTTAACTACATAAGTACCAGACTTGGCTTTTTCTTCGTTTGCATTTTCCTAAATATCCAGTATCGAGCAACCAAAATTAATGGCAAGACAGAATCTTGACCTAATATTGATACTGGAAATGGAATACAACGGGCAAAGCGCATTTACCCACACAAATTTTAGGTAAAATCCGTGATTTGCGCATTTTTGGAAGATTGAGCCTTCAAAAGCAATGGGCTATATGACTCCGATGGAGGGAAAAACTTCTGATTCAGAAGAAGATTGACTTAACAGTGAAGCGTTGAATCGAGAGCTGCAATATTACTCTTTGACAGAGCAAAAAGATAAGTTTTTAATGGATTCTCGCAACTCCAGAGGTGGCTATGTGCGAAATAAAGGACCTACTTCAACAGGGATGAGAGAAAAAATTATCATAGAATATAATAGAATAGAATTGTTTTTATCTAAACAATATGGAAAGAGGCGCCAAGAGGACTTCTTTTCTGCACAAAGGGTTAACAACTCACGAGACAATGGGGACGATCTAGACAACAACCAGATTATACTTATGCTTGCTTTCCATTTCACAAAAAGGGCTAAGCCCTATCATTTTGTTTATTCTACTATACAGTGTGGATAAATATGTTTGAATCTGCGAAATGGATATACGAAGTGTCTTTGATAAAAGAAAACTCTGATAATAGACAGTTAGACCATTTCGGATAAATAATGAATTATACTTTAAATGATATAATATCAGAGAATAGATTACTATATGCAGAGGGTTGCATAAATGTCCTTGGTTGCCTAACAGTATTTATTATTTTGTAAAGAGATGCTAACTCCTGATGGATGGACACTAAACCCATTACCTTCTGGAAGGTCCTCTTGGCTAAAGCTGAACCATTAGTCTTATGCTCAACCTCCTGCCAAGTTAACCATCTATTCTCCTCTTCATTCCTTAGATGTCCAAAAGTATTTATGCCTTATGAGGACGTTGAAGGGCTAGGCAACCAATATTCTTAGGAGCCAAGGCAGGATGCCAAAAAAAAAAAAAAAAAAAAAAAAAACTTCCTTGCATCTAGCATTCAAAATTGGGGGTCTAAAATAAAAGGAGCTTGATTCCATTCCTTGAGCATCCTCCTCACTATGTTTGAAGTATTTGAGCATGGGGTAACTTGAAAGAATGTTGAATCAGGAAGAAGGTGCTTCGTAGCTCTACTCCCAACTGGATGTGATTCTTCAATCCTGTATCTAATCAATTTGAGGGCTGGAGAGAGTTTAGTGGTATGAAGAGCCCTCCAAATCATCTTTGCAGCCAGGGCCTGTGCTTGGATAAAAAGATCTTTACATTCAAGTCCCCCTTGTTTTTTGGGTTTGATCAAATCTGATCAGGCTACCTTGTGAACCCTCTGCCATATAAATTGATATGGTCTGTGGGGTATGGGATAAAGCCTTGAAAAGGTTGGGGCCCATTGGATAACGATTTCCTTGAAGGATTCGCCCTTTTGATGTGTTGGTTATCACTAGAGGCGCTAATGCGTAACATTTGGTATCAGAGCCAAGGTTCAATTCCTTGTAGCAACATTGGTGTGTTCCACATGCTTGAGGGCAACCATTTCAAGGAGGGGAGGAATTGATATGGTATGTGGGGTATGGGATAAAGCCTTGGAAAGGTTGGGGCCCATTGGATAACGATTTTCTTGAAGAATCCGCCCTTCTGATGTGTTGGTTGTCACTAGAGGCACATAAATTTCCTGATGGCCGATTCTATCATTTTGTATGAAGTCCTATCAGCAACTATATCAGCAACTATAGCTGAAGAGAAAAAACATGAGTGCTTGCTATTACAACATTTGCTACCTCCACTCGACCAACAAGAGAGAGAGTGGAAGGGTACATATGGGTAGAAGCATGAAAGGGTGATTGAATTTTTTTGTATATTGATGTAAAAATTTGAACTGGGTTAAAGTGTTTGTAATGTACATTTTGAATTTTACATGGAGTTGCCTGTCATTAATAAAGACGGTTGACGTACAATATTCTCTATAATTATACCAAATCCTCCCGAAATCTTGTACTAGCTTCTCTATCAATAAAATCTAAATATCTTGCCTGCGAAAAAAAAAAAAACTTTGGCGCACATTTTGAACTTTCCTCAATCGATCAAACATGGCTCCGGATTCTACCTCAACGAAAACTTGGCCCGAATCGATTATAGCTGCTCCTAAATCGAATGCATTTCAAGAAACAAATGTATCTTGAAGAAATTGAAATCCCTTTCCTTCAAGAGTAATACAAATCCCTTCAAGCAGTAATACAAATCTGGTTAATAATCTGATTTTTTGTGCAGGATGTTGTATCCCCTTTCTATAGAATGGATCGATGTCTTAAAGCACCAGTTGAAGAAGAAACTATGGAAGAAGGATTGGACTCTCATGCAAGCACTTCGAGGTCGCATCGGGTTCAGATTTCAATCCTCCCCGCTGATGAAGTTTCGAAAGCAATTGTTACAAGCGAGGCAAAGAAAATCAAAATGAGGGTTTGTAGGGGTGGATACGTGACAAAGCCAATTAGAAGAAAGGTGAATGCTTCAGAAATCTCATAATGAATGAGGTATCTAATTTGACTCCAAAACAACAAAGTATATTTGCAAGAAGATTATTGCAGGACAAAAGATTGCAATTCCTATTTGAGCCACATTGGAAGGCCTCAAGAGGCTATCGTGAAGACAGATCCGGTAAAGAATTTAAAGGATGGCCTCCAAGACGTCAAAAATGCAAATAGCAATGACAGACTTGCTGCAAAGCATTCTGTACTATCTATGGTGGTTGGAGAGGAAGGAGAATTACAGAAGACTTCACTAGCAGCTAAGTTGCTGAAAATACATCCTAGAAATATGAAACTAGCAGTGGAGAGAAGGAAAAGAATGTCACTAGGTGGAACAAATCTGTGGGCATTAGCAGGTCGAAATCCAAGAACAAATAACGATAGATCAGGGGCTATGAAGGATATGGTTGCTCAGTTTTGGTTAGATAACTCAAAGGTTTCACCAAAAATTAGAGATGTCATGAAGAAGAGGACACAACCAATTCAATATATTGACATTACACAGGTACGACTGTAATTTAGCTGTAATTGCATCTTGTTTTTCAGAATAAAGATGTTTTTTATTTTGTAACACTGATGTAAAGTTTGTAGATTTCTTTACTTTTTGGCAGAATAAAGATGTCTTTTATTTTGTAACACTGATGTAAAGTTTGTAACAGATTTCTTTACTTTTTGAATGTAATGTAGATGCAGTCTGCCCTAGTTGTTCTACATGGAAATGTCAAATTATTTCATGGCAACACGTACATGTATATTTGTTTACATGTATATTCTGGATGTATATTTGTTTACATGTATATTCTGGATGTATATATTGTAGATGTAGGCAGTAACTAAGAAGAAATTAGTGTGGAGATGTATTAATTGTCAAAACATTATGTGACTTCATAGTAAATGAAATAAAATTCATGTCAGAATATACATGTATGTGTGGGAGTTTAGGGTCTTGAATATGTAAAAGATTTGTATGTAATGTAATGTAATGAGGTGACTAATTTTATTTCACTGTAATTTTACAGCTGAATTATTCCGCAATTTTGTGGATCAAAGATCCGTGAGGTTCGGATTGGGCTTAGGCAATTTGAATACTTAAAACCTTCTTGCATTAGAAAGCTAAAGGAAAGAAACACATGTTGTTGCGTGAAACATGAGCAATCAGATCTGTACAAGCAGGCATTTAATTTGATGAGGTCAAGACTCCATGAAAATTGTTCGTGCAATTGTGGTGTGTGCGCATCTGAAGCTCATGCTGGAATATGTCAAGCCAAGAACAAGACATTTGATAATGTTAGCACATTTTGGAGGGCTATGGTATGTGACAGAGCAGCAGGCAACGAGTGGCATAAGCTACAATGTATCAAATCAGATTGTGGAAATTGTGGGAAACAATTAATTGAGTTGTGTCCAAGAGAATACAAGGAGCGATTAATCAAACGCTTGATTGGCAAGTCTATGGTTACGCTTAATGAGCCCTCAAGAAAGGAACTTCACAAAGACTAAAGCTAATTGACAAGAAAGGCAGCTCCAAAGAATATGTTGGATAACATGTTTGATCATATGTCGAAGTTTGTATATCATAACTTTGTGGCACATTGGCGAGCAAACAATTCAAGGAATCCATGAAGAGTCTTCGATGATACCGTATTATCGGTTGTTGATTTCTGAGAATTATACTTTGAAACCATTCAACGAGATTCAAGCACAACATTGGTACAATGAACAAATCAACATATTGGTCCACATCACGATGTTCAAGGTACAGTGGTAAAATGAGGAAATGTGTGCACTTCTTTATTTCAGATGACAAAACACATGATACTCACTTTGTACAAAAAAGCATTCAAGATGCACCTCAATTGGCTGAAAGAAAATGGTGCTGGCCATATGAAATACCACTTAGTTTGGTCCGACGGTGTGCAACCCAATTCAAGTCGAGAAGAGCTTTCTATCATGTAACTAGGTATCATCAAGAGCATAAGATCGAGAATGCACCGGAATTTCTTTGGCTCGGGACATGGGAAGGGCACACATGATGATAGAAGGAGCCATAGCCAAACTATGGCTCGAGGCGTAACAAAGAAAAAAAGGATGGGAAAGTGATAAAAATGCGTAAACCGCATGTGAGGTTCTTGAAGAGAAAATTTCGATGTGGAAAGGGTATTTTGGAAGGTGTCCGACATTGACCGTTCCCAAAAGATTTGATGTGCTCCCAAAGAAAAGGGGTGCAATCTCTTCATTAAGTATCATCCATAGATCCAAATGATCCAACAAAGTTAATGTGTAGATCTCTTTCATGTTTTTGTAAGGCATGCATCAATTTTGATTGGCCCGCTTGTGAGAATGCTTTGATCATTGTGGCGGTGGAAGTTGAGAAAACTAGAGCCTACAAACAGGGACAATGTTGAAGAAGATGGGTAATGAGGCGGGACTTGTGGGCAAATGACGTGGACAATGTGGATGAGACAAAGTCAGGTTGGAGATTATTTTGCATCATTCACATCCCCGCACAATTATGAAAGGGTCCCTTATTATCTCATCCAAAGGCAATGTAAGTGAAACATGCCCTCGAAGAAGACACCAAGGATGACTATGGAAATGAATTTTATTGTGGTAATGAAGTTATAGCTGGTAACTACTTTGAATTGATTCCCCGGTTGCCATCAAAAGTACAAGCTTATTCAAGGAAAGAAAGTTCTTGTCCATCCCGAAATGGTAGAATTGGGGTGAGATTTCCATTGAGAGCCCCAAAACATAAGATTAAAGGTACATCTTATGCATATGAACTGACTAATTATTGGCATGAAATGTTGTTTGGAAATTTGCCGAGATTGTAGAATCTCCGTAATACGCTAACCTTGTTGTTGAAGTAACTTTTCTATGCACTAAGGCATGGACTTGCAAACCTAATGTAATCGTAATGTGAACCGATTAAAACACAAACATTAATATATTGCTTATATAGTTCCAAGACTGTTATACTTAGTGTAAGTTGTAAAAAAACACTGTAAGCAGAAGGTCTCAAGATTCAAGACTCAAGATTCATCCGTAAGGTCCTGGGCAGTGTGAGATCAAAGAATGGTCCCGTTCCCAAAAAATTGTGAGAAGAGTGTCCAGATACAAACTGTTTGGAAGTTGATGAAGTCTAACGTAAGCAAGACATGTGCTTCTCGCCTCTTGCCATTTATATGATAGAGATTGGTAAAGTATGGTTTGAGGCTATTGAATCTCCAAACCTCCTCACCCCTTTTCAAAGACTTTGTTGATTGCTTTTGCATGCACAACTTCCTGTTTAAGTTGAATGAGAATACTCTCTAGTTCTGCTTTAGATAATTGGGATTCCTCATCCCCCTTATCCGCTGCTACTCCCATAGCTCGATCCATGCTTCCAACATTGTTAAGTCTCCTCTGTGCATCTGTGTAGAACATCACAAGCAATTGTTAGATTAGGGACAAAAGCATGTTTAAGAATAGGAGTACCTCTCGAACTCGTGGATCCCTCTCCGCTTGATTTTGTTCAATTGGTTTCCCTGTTTCAAGCATTGATCTCCTCAAGAATCGGGTGCGCCGGTGAGTTTGCATTTGAATTGGGGATATGGATTGTGATCTAGTCGCTCGATCTCCTCCGCCATCGAAATCAACCAGTCACCACAGGTAAAAAAGGAATTTTTATCCCTGTCTATTCCCTTCTCCCATGTTTCTGATATGGCTCGTACCATGCCAATGATTTGTTCCTTAACCAATGATTTGTTCAACATCCTTTTCTAAAAATCTTTCCCACTGTCCTCTTTTTCTGACCCAATTGGCCAATGGTTGATGCTGGCATATATCCCACAAGCCTAGCTCAAATGAAAGGGCTATACTCAATGAGGAATATTCCTTTCAATGTAAGAAGGAATATTCCTTGTAACTATGGGTGCACTTAAACAAACTAAAGAATATTCCTTTGAAGGTAATAAGGAATATTCTTGATAACTAGGCACTAAGGAATATTCCTTTCAATGCAAAAAGGAATATTCCTTTCAAGGTAATAGGAATATTCCTTGTAACTATGGGTGCACTTAAACAAACTAAAGAATATTCCTTTGAAGGTAATAATGAATATTCCTGATAACTAGGCGCTAAGGAATATTCCTTTCAATGCAATAAGGAATATTCCTTCAAAGGTAATAAGGAATATTCCTGATAACTAGGCGCTAAGGAATATTCCTTTCAATGCAATAAGGAATATTCCTTTCAAGGTAATAAGGAATATTCCTTGATATCTCTATATTGTTGACTCACGCTTTACCAAACACAATATGCATAGGTACACAATATGCCTTAACATAATCCATTCATTTGGCATTTGTTGATTTGGCAATTGTTGATTTGGTAACATGTGGAACATTGAATGCATGTGGGATATTTGAGCCCATTACTAAAAAAAAGGGTGGACTAGGATTACATCTTGGACAAGATGACCGCGCCGCCTAGAATCAAGATTACAAGCCAGCGAGCCATAACTTTTCAACATCTAATCTCTATCCACACTTATCAATGAAGCAGCAAAACCCTACTTATATATGCACACAACTTTTGTGATATATGCATGTGGGATATTGCTAACTTTGTGTTAGGGTTGTGCTAACTGCATACCAAGCAATTGGTCTCATAATATGGTTCAACCTATCCATTTTACATTTGCAAAAATTTTGAGGTGGGTGGATCGGCTCCCGAGGTGTGAAATCGTATGCATGGATACATCCCTTTCCTCTTCTGCCTAATTCCCAAAACAAAATCGTATGCATGCAAACATCCCTTTTATTCCCAAAATTCTGCCCCTGCAGACTTCATTCCGGCCCATTCCGTCCCCCATCGCCTATTCCGCCATCTCCTTCACTCCTTCCCCATTCCGTCCATCTCCTTCACTTCCGCCATGGCCAAGTTCAAGACCACACCCGCAGAACACTATCCCGCCATTGTGCCTGTTTCCTCCCCGCCCAAAGACGGTCCTCCTCTTCCTCCGAGGATCCGTGTCTTCCTCCCGAGAATCCGTGTCTTCCTCCCGAGGCCACCCGTTTCTGATCGGTGAAGTTCACTCCACCCGGAGGGTGGAGAAGCTCATCATGGATCATCAGTCAGCCGCTTAAGCTATGGGTGATCGAGTGGGTGCATGAGGCTTACCTCGACGAGGAGCGACTCCTCGAAATGAAGATGTATGCCGTGGAGGGCGACCTTCATATGGAGCTGAAGATGGCCTGAAGATCAAGCCTTGTTTAAATTTTTGTAATCCCTGGTTTCAATTTTTTTGGCAATAGTCCTTGTGACTATTCTTTGTAAAGCTTTTTAATTAAATACAGAACTTGTTTTGCAATAGTCCTTGTGACTCCATTTTTTGTAAAGCTTTTTCATTAATGACAGAACTCCTCTTCTCTACAGCTGTTGTGACTATTTTTTTTGCTTTAACTGTTATCTGAGTTTCCACTGTTCTTTTAGTTAACTGAACTATTTCTATCCTTTTCTGTATAGATATAAGAAACATGTTTGGTACTTTAGTTTGCAACTCAAGTTTTTGGTGCAACTCAAGTTAATGACAGTTTAAATTTTGTCATTAATTATAAAATGCAAAGTACAATTACTGAAATAGTATACCAAAACAAACATTAAAGCCAACAAGGAATTTCAAGGTGCAGAATTTATGATCTGCACACTAACAAAATATGGTAACCAGCAGCCAATAGGAAAATATGTTCAGAGTATTTTAATTCTTTAAATGCATCTTGAAGCATCTGAAGCATCTGCCAAAAATTAATGGATGTTGGTCCAGAAACCTCTTGAACAATACCATCTGCCTCAAATGAACACTAAACTGTTAGGGTGTGTATACCACACCAAACCATGCACCATACCATGCCCCACACTATCATATTCACCAGAACGAGCACATCCCACCACACACCACACCATTCACCACACACCCCACCACACACCACACCATTCACCACACACCATACACCATAGACCATACACCAACTATCATATTCACTGTAGCAGGCACATCCCACCACACACCACACACCCCACCACACACCGCACCACACACCACACCATTCACCACACACCATACACCATAGACCATACACCAACTATCATATTCACCAGAACGAGCACATCCCACCACACACCACACCATTCACCACACCATTCACTACACACCATACACCATACACCAAATGGTGGAGTGTGGAGCGGTGGTGGAGTGTGGTGGTGGGGGTGGTGGTGTTGGTGTGTGGTGGTGGTGGGGTGTGGTGGTGGGGGGGTGGTGGTGGTGGTGTGTAGTGGTGTGGTGGTGGTGATGTGGTGTGGTGGAGTGTGGTGGTGGGGTGTGGTGGTGGTGGTGTGGTGTTGTGGTGGTGGTGGTGTGGTGTGGTGTTGTGGATTGTGGTGTGATGTGGTGTGGTGGAGTGTGGTGGTGGTGGTGAAGTGTGGTGGAGGGGTGTGGTGTGGTACAAGGTCACAAAATATATCAGTCGAAACAATCAAGTAACTGTTTTGATTGACCAAAAAGGGTACAAGGCTTCTTTAAATCAGAAATCTTTTTTCTTCAAAAAAAAAAACTTACATAGTCATAAAGTATACTATCAGTAGTATACTATTCAGCATAGTGTCATTTACACATTCCTTATGATAGGAAATGTGAACACCCAGAGGACTGCTGGCTGATACGTTCTTTCGGATTGGCATCACAATGCATGACCAAAGCATCTATTAGAAATTGTCGTCGTGACATGGCGTATTCATGAGAGAACCATTTAGATGTAATCTGTGACATCCATAAATAAGGTTAGAAATATTTAAAGGAACATGAGATGCAGTACATACAAGGGAAGGCATACAACTTACTTCTATATCTCTACTAGAGACAAGAGCTTCAACATATTTGTGCATAAATCCCATCACATATAACCCACATGATGTTAAATCGGGCTGCTGTGGCACCTCTACTTGCTGAATCCGATTAACATTATTTCTCTTCATGAAATCGACGCCTCTAGATACTTGACCGATCGATGTGGTTAACATTTGTGTGTGCAGCCTACATATCACGAAATTTAGCAGACCGAATTAGCGAAGAAAAGCAAAGCAACAACTTAAAGTATTACATACCCTTTGATTGCTTTCTCGTTCGTCGCATAACCTGTAAGAGGATTCAAGACGTGAATTCCTGGTGCAGGTAGGATCTTGGAATCAGATGGTGCGGGCGTAAAACCAGCCAGCACAAAATGGTCATTCTCAAGGATAGGTGCAAGGATATGATGGCATTTAGCTACCACAATCCCATTCATCCCTGATTTCACTATTTCAATGACATTCAGTGATCCTTCAGCTGATTCACCCTTTCTTTTGCTGCTGGTAGCTTCTCTAAACCTTATATAGTTGTAAGCAGGATAAAAAAAGATTTTGCTCTTCCACTCGAAAGGCAATGTCTCATACAAGCACCTGGATTAGATTAAGATTAACATTAGAGACAAGGAATAGCAACAAATACAAATTTCGGTTACAACCGTGTTATTACACGCCATAAAGATCCACTAAGCGGCTACTCATTTTAGAGTTAGTTGCACATAAAATTGCTATGTCAGATGCAACCACTTTCATTTCAGCCGGCGGACAGTTCTTGAATGGCGTGAATGGCGTAAATTCCATAAGTTTATCCTTGTCATCATTTCTGTTGTCAGATCCAAGATGTTAGTGTCATATTAACAATTGATCCATGACAATAAAGCATAAATTGATACCTTCCAATCTCTGTTTCCAGTGGTTTAGACCTGCAAAACGAGTAAAATATAATAAGCTACTGAAGTATAAGTAAGTCAATGTAAGCTAGCAATTACCGTTTTGCAGCGGATGTCCCTGCTCTGGTTTGCACTCTCTTTCTTCCAGCTGTTTTGGCATCAGCTTTGACCATAAATTTAGTCGTTGCCTTGGCTGCAATCTCCAAGGCTTCTTCAACATCATCTAGCTCCTTTGAATCGTCGCAAGTCTCTGAAGACAAGAAAGTGCTTCATTCTAATGTTTTGAAAGCAAGACAAAAAAAGAAACACGTACCTGCCAAAGAACAAGCCTTTTCCTCAACTTGAACTTCAACAGCAGCTTCAGGACTGTTTTCAATGTCGTCACCAACATCTTCAGTAATTTTATCTGTAAACACGTCAACGTAAGTTTCAAAATACAAAAAAAAAAAAAAAATAGAAACCCTGAAAAGGAGAGAGAATTACTTTCTGGGCTTTCAGCTAGTTGCTCCAATAATAGCAGCTCGGCTTCAACAGGTGGGATCTCTTTTTGGAAAACAACCTCTGCTGCAAAATATTGAACATTAGTGAACTCTAACTACAACAGATGCAATCTTAATGTAATCAGAATGTAATCACCCTACCTTCCACATACCCCTCTGTCTCTAAATCCTGCACTGATTGCTTATGAGTTGTTGCAATTCTCAAAGGTGATGTAGATGTGGATGGACTTCCAACATCGATAAAGCAAAGATCTTTTGTGCCAGTTCAAAGAATTGGGATGTTTGAGAATAACCCCTTCCCAATAACATTCTTCTTTTCACCTACAACATGAGATTTTGCTATATTCAGAACTTAAGCATAGTGCACGAAACATGAATTGTTTAGTTTACCTGCAGTTTTACTTCTTCCTTTCTTGATACTACCCATGTCTGCATTGACACAATTGGGTCTCAATAAGAAATGTAAACACTTGATTTAGAATAAAGGGGAGATATAGAGTAGATAGAAGCAAAATCTGAAGAAAAAACAATCAGATGCAAATCAAAACAGAACAAATGTTAATTACATGCAAGTAGGTTTTTACTACAGGCAAACTTTCTGCTGATAATGTAACGACAAAATAGAAGTACATTAGTGTACATAGCTATCACAACGTAAAGGAAAACCAAATACTAAATTCAAATGCATTTCAGAACAAAATATTTTATCAATACACCCTATCAAATACATCATTCAGCATTGAATGTAAAGGAAAGTCAAATACCAAATTCATATGCATTTCTGATCACATGTAAATGCAAAGTACAGTCAATGCAATACACCCTATTAATACACCTCAGAAAGGAATTCCGAAAAAGCACTTCATGGCACATGTAAATGTAAAGTACGTAAGCAAATACATTTCCTCTTTACAAAGAAAGACAAAACCACGCCAAATCAAATGTTAATACGCTTATGTACATGATGGAAACTAACTACATCTAAGTACACTCAAACTAATTATGTAATCAAAATAGAAATAGATGTACCTTCGGAAGGGATTCCTAAGCGTTCGCAGGTCCTCGGACCATGAACAATCATGTACACATGTATTAAATTCGTTGAAACCCCTCGAATACAAGACAAAATAGACAATATGTATGACCACAAAGTGGAGATATTACCATGGTCGAAGTCAAGGCAATCATTGCAAAATGCTTTGCAAGTATTGCTTATATGTGAGAATGAAGCGCTCCGCCTTGTTTCATGCGTATGGGAGCTGGCTGCAGCCCTATCGGTCTGATCTTTCCAAATGCTTAGTCATCTCCTTTATTCTATTCTCACGGTTGGAATTAACTTCCAAATCCTTGCTGATTTTTTTTCAATGGCGACTTCTAATTCTTGCAAATCAGCCTTTAAACAATCAATGGGAATCATTAGAGCATCTAAGTCAGCAATATAACTTGATTTCTCCTCCTCTAAATGGGATGCCAAACCATTTGCACATCGATTGGCTTCCCGCTTGCTTTTAAACCTGCCATAATCTTTGAATCTGCTCACATATTTTTGCATCTTTACTCGCACAAGTCTTGTCAAGAAGCTTTATCACTCTCATGCTTCAACAGTTCAATTTCCATTGTTTTCCTTTTCTCTTTTAAAGTCTCAGATTTCATCAAGCATGGGGGCGTAATCTAATGCTCTTGTTTCCCTCCCACCTTTTCATCATTTCCAACTGCTGCCCCCCCAATTCTACCCGAGGCATACATTTAATAGCTTTAACATTGGAAGACTTTACTGTAGCTAATTCTGTCAGGTCAGATTCTTTTTGAGAGCCTTTTGAATGAAGACTTGCACTTGCTTTCACCTCATCCCAATCAATGCTTACTCCTTTGTAATGAAGTGCATATGCTCGGGCAAAATACAATGGAATGTGATGATTTGCAATGTCCTTCCTACAAAAAACGTGCTCATACACAGAAAAAAAATCTGCCATCCAACCAGGCTTAATCCTGCACTCTTGATAATCCCTAACAGCAGGGGCTTCAGAACCCCAAACATCCTGCACTATTTGCACTAGCCCTGGAAACATGCTATCAAAATTGTTGCTCCTAAGCTGCCTGATGCTTACCTTGTCAAACTCGGGAGGCAAGTCCTCCCGATCTGAAGAAGACCCACTCTTGAGTTTTCGGGCGGCAGTTCTAGTGGGAGACCTTGGCATGGGCTTTACAGGTTTGTTGCGAGGAGATTTCCTTGGAGATGTCTTTGTTCCAAGCTGCTTCGTCATGATCTCTTCCCTGGTGCTTCAGATCTCTGAAAATGCAAGCTTTTGGCTATGGAGGTCCTGATCTTGGCTATGGAGGTTCGAATATGATGTCAAACTTTCGGCTATGGAGATTCGAATATGGATGTCAAGCTTTCGGCTATGGAGGTTCGAGCGGGAGGAAGGTTGAACAGAGCGCGGAGGAGAGTTCAAAATTATTTGCCCATTAATGATTCATTCCAAGAATAATAATTTCTGGGGGGGAGGGATTTCCTTACATTTTGAATTTGTAAATGTAAAATACGGGCACTTTTTTTGCCCACCCTTTCATGCTTCTACCCATATGTAGTTTCTTCTTTATTCTGGTCACAATTTGATCCTAAACTATATATGGAGCTATTTAGTTCCATAGAAACACCAAGGATCTTCGTGGCAGCAAATTTTCCTATTACATTTATGCCCAAGATACATGTCTCCTGAGTTTCCAGGATGATTGCACATTGTGACCTATTAAAACAGACATCCGAGACCTTCCCAAATCTATCCATAGCCTCAAGAAAGTTATCCAAGCTATTGTTCCCATGCTTGAGGAAGACAAAGGTGGCATCTACATATTGCATAATGACAAAGTTGCCATGTCCTTGGGTAAGGTCAGACAATTAATAAATCTCTGAGCCTGTAATTGAAGAGCAAGTCTTGTGACAATTTTAGTAACTATCAGAAATAGATAAGGTGCTAATGGACAGCCCTGTCTGACAGCACGTTTACATTGGAATAATTTAGTAGGGACATCATTTATTAGCAAGGTTCAGGAGGCTGAGGCATCTGAACTCCACACTTTATCGTAGATCTGCTTCGAGAACCCCAAAGGTGCCATTGCTTTTTGTAGAAATTGCCAACTGATGGTATCATAGGCTCGCTTGAAGTCAAGCTTTAGAAGAAGACATCCTTGACCAGAGAGCTTATTCCAATGAAGGCCCTCAGAAGCCCCTAGATAATTATCCAAAATATTCCTGATGTGCAAGAAAGCTGTGCAGTGGTTGATAACATTTTACAAAACCAGCTTCATTCTGTTGGCTAGGATCTTAGCTAACACTTTATAAATTTTGGCTAGGATCTTAGCTAACACTTTATAAATTGTGTTAGTAAGACAAATGGGCCTCAGGTCACCCAACTTTTCCGAATTGTCAATTTTAGGAATGAGAGCAATGTGGCCAACACTTATGGTAGGTGCGATTTTAGTGGCTTTCCATGCCCCTTGGAAGAATATTGTCAAATCACCTTTCATAAGTTTCCGAAATTCCAAGTAGAACTCAGGAAGGAAACCATCTGGGCCTGGGCTTTTGCCTCTTGCCATGGATTTTAGGGTTCTTCATATCTCTTTTTCAGGGGGAATGGCCAAAATATCTTCTTCTTTAATAATTTGATTGGCCAAGGGAATATCCTCAAAAAATTTCTGTAATATCTCTTCCTGTATATGTTGTTCAGCAAAGAGATTAGCATACTCCTTATGAAAGAAATCTTCAATATCCTTTTGTTTCTCAATAACCTGGCCCTAATCTGTCTTGATCTTTATAATTCCATTGTTGCAAATTCTATTTTTGGCAGCACGAAAAAATAGCCCGAGCTCCTTTTATCCATACTATTAATAAAGTTACACCCGCTTTTGATAGACAAAAGTTCTTGCCTCATCTTCTTCAATCAACTTTACCCTCTTCTCCAACTCAATTTCCTGATCCTGAAGAACTTGGTTATCCTTATCACCAAAAAGTAATCTGATCTCTTTCATATGTTTGAATACATTATACTTTTGTTTCTTTTTGTTTTGTTTTTTTAACCTATAACAAAAACCATTATATTAAATTAAATTAAACCATTACATTAAACCATTACATTACCTTTAAATTAAATCCCCCTTCAAACCCCCCTTGGTTTGGGTGCATATTCACACGGGGGGTGACTCCGGGCAACGAGAGCTGTTGGATAGGCATATTCACCCTTTATTCTTTAATCTACACCGTACGCAAAGTTCCTCGTTTGTGGGGTATGGAAGTATGGAATTTGCTATACTGTATAACAAGATTTGCAAAATACTATAAGATTTGAGGTAATATACTATATGGTGTTAATTTTGTACAAAAACATAATTATAGGGGCTCTCGCCGCCCCTCGTCACCCCCCTGTGAATATGCACCCAAACCAAAGGGGGTTTGAAGGGGGATTTAATTTAAAGGTAATGTAATGGTTTAATGTAATGGTTTAATTTAATTTAATATAATGGTTATTTGTTATAGGTTAAAAAAATTTTGCCCCTTCTTCTGGCAAAGAACAAACAACGGACTTCACACTTGGATGAGTTGATGTTATATTTTGTAAATAATAATATGTCTGGATGTAAAACATGTAGCAATATCTAATAAGTAGCAATATAACAAAAAAAAACAATAATATGAAGCCTGAGAAACTATAATATTATAGCATAATGTTTGTAGCATTTGATTCTTGCGTAGACATGTCCATAATGGTAGACATTCAAAGGAAGGATGAGATTTTTAAGTTTTAACCTTATAGAATGGGCAGTAGATATAAAGTAGATATAAAGGAGGTGCATTTCTGAAGACATAGGCTTAACGAACCTATTTCATAGTTAATTTTCTGCAAAAGTACAACTCGACAACTGTATATCTAGCATAAGTGCATGAAGCAGACATCAAACATGCCAAAGGATAATGCTGCATCAAACATTCTGCAAGACAGGTATGGCTACATTATGGAGCAAGAGCGGCTGCATTCTGGCTGTAAAGTAAAAGCATTTCAACTTCAAGCATGAAATTTCTTTACATTGCAACAACACCTTTGATAAAGCAAGAAAATAATTATATATGGCACCGTACCATAGATTCACGGCAGAGCATCATGGCAGATGGAATGGTATCACATGTTGGATTAAATAAAATCGTGCTTGTTCTTGAACACTACATTCAAACACAAATCTATCCAAGCAGCTCCCTGCTCCCATCTATCTCTGAAGCCAAAATTGCTGGCTCCATTGCCTGAGCGATAAGGTACCGTAGCATGATGATTTACATTCATTCTGCTTTTCTGTTTCCCGTGCTAGAATACGTGATATCTGCAATCCTCTGCTAAATGCTTGGTTAAAGAGCAGCCTCTAGAAGCTAAGAAACTGTGCAGCTCTTTTGCATCCAGTACCACGTATCCTTCTTTTTTACCTAAGACAGCTTTCTGAGCAAACTCAGCCATCTACATCTTTAACTTGCCAAAGGAGCAACCAAGAAGAACATCATAAGATCAAAGCATTCTAGTTTGGTAATATCGTGCATGGATAAAGTATTCGTAAACATATCTGAAAATATTAAATAAGATAACATTAAAGAGCACCTAAGGCGGACATATGGAAAGGTCTTCAGAAGTCTGTAATAAATAAGATTTACTGCCAATCCACAAGCGATGCAAAAGAATGGCAATCCATCCACAACAAAGAGCAGCAGATGGATTGCAAACTCAAATGAATAAGAATCATGTTAGGAAACCCATGAACATTAAAAGAAAACAAATATCACGGGCAATTGTTAAGTTCTACCAAGACCTTTAATTGCAATACGTTTGATTTCCTCGTGGAAACACGGTGCTCTTCCACAAGTTCTCGCTAGGTAATATAACCCGATTGTCGTGAAACGGGAATAAAAATAATACCCGCAAAGATTTAAAATTCCTAACCCGATTCTTTGCTTAGCCGATAAAAGAAGATCCGCCAGGCACTTTTGGATTTCCGCGGTCTCTGCAGCTTTTGGGCCAATGTTTACAACAAGTTCAGTCTGCTATAATGAACCACTAATAACTTATTATTCAGCACAAACAAAATAAAATCGAAGAATTAGAATGTAGAAACCGAACTCTTACGTCCTACTTACAGAGAATGCGTCCTTGTTGACAAACTCTAGGCACTATTCCATGTCCAAATAGCACTATTCCATGTCCAAATAGCCATTTCCATCTCTGTCTGCCATTTTGAAGAGCTCGCTTGTGGCTTTACATTTCTTGTGTTTTCTCAGCTCCTTGACGCTCACCTTGCCATCGCCATTTGCATCCAGATTCTTGAAAAAATCTTCCATTTCTTTCTTCCCTTCTTGGGTTTGATTGTGATAGAATAAAGATTCGGATTCTCGGGCTACCAGTCGTCTGATCCGCCAAAGCCTCCCAGCAATCATATGCCTCTTCGCCCTTGAGAAGCATACATCGTTCTGCATAACAAAAGAAGTGAAAATGTGTGACAAACTCTAGAAAAACAGGAGAAAAACAAGATTTTGTGAAGAAGAATACCGGAAAGGGCTTGCTCGGCCTTCTTAAGGAAAGGAGGTTCCTTGATGAGGGATAGAGTTGGACTGCTTTCGCCAAAGACATTCGATCTGCTGAGGGTGTTTGGATTGGGAAGCTTGAGGGGCGACTATTATGATAACCCTAGAAAAGAAGAGCTCGACATCTGCATGCCAAGTTTGAAAATTCATCTAAAAATGGTGCATTGGAAAAGGGCTTCCATTGTAAACCCTTGGATTAAAGACTCCTAGAGTCAATCTTGGCCATTAAGATGGGTAAGGGGAGCAAAAACCATTAAGAATGTGGAACTAAAACATAAAAATACCGCGCGCACTCTAGATATACTGATCAGTACATCTCGTGGAATACGCTCTCAAAATCATATGAAAACCATATTAAAAAGTGTATAAAAATACAAAAGAAACCCCCTGTTATTATGCTACATATTAATCTAGTCTTTAACTAGTTTCATTTTCTCCGAAAAGAAATTCATGGAACCAGTTTTGGTGATCTTAGGAAGGTTAATGTAGAATTGAAAGCCACACAAAAGCTCTTTACCTTTAACAATTCAATGTCGAACTTAAATGAGATATTTGAATCTCCTTTACTTGCATTATCCATTTTCCTCAAGATTTGAGGGAAATGAGATGAGATTGAAGTGAAAATATCACTAGAAATGACCACATTGTCCCATGAGGGAAGATCTCTATTACAGAGATAAAATCTATCCAGGAGACAAGAAGTTCTTTGGTTCCCTTTTCTTTTATTGCTCCATGAGAAGACAAGGGAAATATAACAAAAGTGGGACATAAGTTGGTCCCAGACAGTCTTCTCTTTCCTGTTCATATTCATTTTTTTGCCCAACTTTTGATCCCAGACTGGTGTGTTGTCGAAATCCCCAGCAAAAAGGAGATTCTGAATATGTTTGTTAGAGGAAATCCATTGATTCATTTGCGTCCATTGAGTTTCTCTCTCCGAGGGCTCAGTCGAAGCATAGACATTCATTATCCCAATCTGCTTGCCATCAATTATCAGAACTGCCACAACCCATTTACCTGATGGATGACAAAATTTGTCAACACATTTATACCCTTCCAAACAATACATATTCCACCTTGGGTACCATCTGCAGGGGCCCAAACAAAATCACCATTTGGGGCAATCCAACTTTCCAAATTAGCTGACTCAAAAGCTAGAAGTCGATGTTCCCGGAGGAGAATGATATTAGGCTTCATTTCTCTAATGGCTATAAGAGCTCGCTTCCTTTTGAGAGGTCCCTTAAGACCTCTCAAATTCCATGTAATTACCTTCATTAAGTAAGTTAAGCAGGGTATTTAACCTTCTCTTTGATCCTCAAGTTCAAAGCAGGACAATTCTTTGAGAAACTGACCTTTTTTACTCTTCCTTTACTGAAGGGGTTGAAAATTTTCTCATTTATGTTGGGTAAGAAGGGGACCAAATTGGTCTGTGTAGACTCCAGATCTGCATTGCCATGGTCCTCCCTTGGTACCTCAGACTCAAAACTATCTTCAGAGAAAGCAATCTCTTCTGTAGTTCCAATGCTACTGTCCTCCATCAAAGTATCACATTCCATAGGTGGTGGTCATTAACATGATTATCCTCTGTCCTTAGTTTAATAGCTGGGGTTGAGAATATCCCAGTAGCCTCCTTATTCCCTGCTTCAATTACCTCTTAAGGACATCAAACATTTCTGGAGCAGGAGGAGAAGGGAAAACCATCTCATTTGGCCCTATTGGAGAGACCTCTTTCACCTTGGAACCTTCACCCTTGAGGTATAGAGTACCACCAACAGAGAGGTCTGAGTCTGAGGATTCAACAGGTTCAATGGTTGGGGCCACCATGGTTTCTTTAATAGTGAGGGTATTGCTCCTCGTAAGGTGTTGTTGATCCAAGATTTGCACCTTGATCAACACCCGGATCTAAACACTTGTGGTCTGGACCTCCAGAGCTGTTTATATGCACAGCTCAAGCCTTTGCCTCTACAAAAGCATAGTTTGGTAGTACTTTAAAGCTGTTGTACTAAACCATGTGAAGCTTGCAGGTAGGCACATGCACAGACGAAAATTATTGGGACTTGTATTGGCAAATGTGAAAAAATGAATTTGAAATTTGATAGAAGCTTCCAAGAAGGTAACAATCAGACAAATATGATATTCTGGATACTAGTTCTAAAATGGATCTTCTCAATGGAATTACATTGGGCATTTCATCATACTGCGTGATTTGGCAGCTTAAATCAATAGGACTGAATGCGACAAACACTCAATCTTGCTGGTAGAAGCTATAACACCATGACAATTACAGGGAAATGCACGATCTCAAAAGGAAATGGACGATGACTAAGATAGATTTTATGCTTCAAGAACAACAACTGCCAATGAAATAGTTTCAACTTTTCATAGAAAATATCAAAAGAACAATAATTTCTGACAAGCTATATGCAATTGCTTGCAGACGGCTCGTGAGCATTTCGTTTGAGTCTCCTCCTTTTTTATTAGAGCAATCCACCGAGTTCTTGAAGAATCAAGAAATCCTGGCCCTAAACCGACCTTAACAACAATTGTGATTGATTATACTTTTTAAGGAAAGCCAAATCGGTCGAGGTCTATTCTTGGAACACCATGTGAAAATATGCTTGAAAAAACATCGTTCTATTATCTCATCCTATGGGCATATGAGTTTGTATAGGCTAGAGGAAAAGAAATCAGAGATTTAAGAAGGCATAAGAAAATCAAATTTCGAGAATAAGCAAGCAAATATATGAAAATGAGCAAATGTTAAAAATGCGCAAATGGGAAGGCTAAGGAAATAACAACGGTAAAATCAAAATGGTAAAAAATGTTGGCCACGAAAGTGGGCCAACACTTTTCAAGGACTAAATTTCAATTCAATAAGCAGCCCTTGTATTTAAGTAGGTGACTTTAAACAACAAGGCCATGATCTGGTTACATTTTCCCATATAAGCTAAAAGCAGTACTTTATTGTAACTCAAAATATTTTCAAATACATCATAGACATAAAATCTAACAAATCCTATAAGTATGCAGTTTTAAGCAACAACTAGAAACGTGTGCCCGGCGATGCCGGGCATTTGTCATGGACGTGTGAAATAAAATATGTAATGGGAGTTTATAGGTCAATAGATGCAATGTCGGGCATTATCGGCGATGTGCGGGATGCAGGCACTGCCCAACTTCTTAAATTACTTGAATATAGTAACGTGTGCCCGGCGATGCCAGGCATTAGTCGTGGATGAGTGAATCCATAGATGCAGTGCAATAAAAAGTTGTAAATGTATTCATGTATGTTACCCTTAGGTATAGAATGCATAGTGCAGATAGAATCAATAGACATAATGGAATGCGTAAAGTTTAAGCTATTATTTGGCGCTTGTAAAACTATGGAGTTTTATCGAAGAACACAGACCCAATGCATAGTCAACACAATCGCAACTGGATTGTAGTAGAAAACTGGATATTGAAATATTGAATGTATGTGGAATGGGAGATGGAATATGTGTGCAGGTAATGTTCGTGTGTGATGTCATGGTAAGTTGTAGTGTGTGTGTGGAAACGAAAAATGATAGTGGCACGTGTACATGTCGCCATGAGCAAGGTACTCATGTATTTGAGACTTCACATGATCTTAGTCAAGCTTGTTGTAGGGGTATTGAACACAAAAAGGAAAATCCATTGTAAATGGTTCATGAAACAAACAATGACCAACTTTAAGGTCTAGGACTTAGGCGTTTTTAGTAAGTTCAATGATATGTTAAGACTTATGCATATGTTACTACTCTATCCTTGTACTTTTATACATATAATCAGTTAAGAGAAAGAACTTATTTTCATATTACGTGCACAAATTTAACTTGGCATTAGTTTAGTATTATCCATGCTTAAAAAAGTTGTCCCTAATAAAAACCCTTTGGAATTGTCTCTACCTACTCCATCTATGAGTTGCATGTTACATCCTAGCAGTTCTTCAAGCTTTATGTTATGATAGATCCTTGAACCCTAAATCCATAAACCTTAGCCCCAAAATCGCTTAACCCTTAACCCTTCTACAATTAGAAAAATTTACAACTATTACCAAAGACGTCGTAAAGGGTAGTTGGGTGCACAAAGAACATTAACATTCCAGCCCCGTATATATCGGACGCTGTCATGTTATGGCCACGGGCATATCCGTGGTATATCCGTGTCTTTGACATGTTATAACCACACCCAAAAAAATTTACACAACATTTTCGTGGACTTAGCGGATTTTTTGCCATTTAAGGCTGGCTATAACATGCCCACGTCCGACATATACCGCGATGGGTTTGCGAATACATTTGTAGAGAAGGTAGTGTAATTCTGCATAGGGTATTGCATGCACAAATATAACTTGGCTTTGGTTTAGTATTATCCATGCTTAAAAAAATTGTCCTTAATAAAAACCCTTTGAAATTATAGCTACCTTTGGAAGTTGTAGTGATTTGATCACGTGGTTGATATGTATAATTATCTGTTCCATCCATGAATTACATGTTACATCCTCTCAGTTCTTCAGGCTTCATGTTATGATAAATCCTTAAACTCAAACCCTAACTCCAAAACTCCATAACCCTTGACCCTTCCACCCTTACAAAAATTTACAACTATTAATAAAAACATCATAAAGGGTTGCGTGCAATAGGACTCCCTCATAGTTTTCAAATACATTTGTAGAGGAGGCTTAAAGATGAACCAAGATGACAAACATTATCATCAAACATCAAAAGTCTTGTTTTAAAAAAGGTGAAGATGTTAGAATGATTCTTGTTTTTTAAAAAAAAGTGAAGATGTTAGAATGACTCCTTAAACAAAAAAAAGGCATGTGTACGCAGTTAATTGAATATTCATGCTATTAAAAAGGGATACATATTTTTATTATAGCATTTGGTCCTCTGGTTCATCATTGTTGAAGGCAAGACCATTTTCTAAAGTCTTTCAGGATGTCACAAGATGTAGCAAGTCATGCCGCTCATGTCCCAATCAGCTTCCCAAACCTATATATAGAAATAAATATTTCTGATGAAGAAAGTCATATTAAATTTGGCATGATATTATCAACGTAAGCTATACCTCTCCATCATGCTGAGTTAACTGGGCAACACATTTCACAGATCTTTTTCCTTGCAATTCCAAGTGCCATATACTTACCACACTGCCGGTGACTACTGCTATCATCTCATATGGCCTGGTCAGGTGTATATGCTAATTAGAAAGCATGCTTCAGATAACAGATAAACATAACCAATATTTCAATTAAGAGAGACCTGCCGATGTTAGGAGCCCAAGAAACAGCATTCACATCTCCAACTTTCTCACCAGATGCAACTAATTCAGCCACTGGATACCAACGGCGCTGTGCCTCCAAGAATTCCCAAACCTATTATGGTCCAATGCATATTGAGCAGAAAATGAAATTTGCAAACAGGAATTTAAAAAATATAAAATGATAAGAGAAACAGGAAATTAGAAAACTTCAAAATGCGCAGAATACATGCTGGAAATACCTTCACGGTTGAGAACTTTGAAGCATGTGCACAATATCCTAAAGCAAAAATAGGTTGCTGAAATGGGCCAACTGAAGGCTTCCATGAGATTGATGCTGCAGAACACTGACATTTCCCTATTTTCTCTGTTGCATTCATCACATTGGGAAACTCCGCCTGGGATAATGGAAAATGAGTTAAGCATTTCATGCAAAGGTTTCACTAAGGGCTCTTAAAAGGATTCACATAATTTAAACTGCATGATCATCATCCAACTCAAATATGGTTGTTATAGAACATAAGTAATGGTTTTACAGAACAATCATAATATCTGACATCACCAACAATTATCCACAGATGCTACAACAAAGACCTCCATATGCATATATTGAGTCATCTAAAACCTCCTGCATATTCTCGCCGTCCATCTAACGATGATAGTCTCTGTTCATGTGGAACCTTGTCAAGGTTCTCAATGAATTTTTGAGTTAGCCCACCCTATGAAACATTGCCCGGACTTAGCTAACCCCTGAGGGTTTCCCGGCACACTAATGTTATTAAATGATAGTAGAAAAATTATAACACATGCATTTGTGTATTCGCATCAATACAGCTTCCCCAAATCTTACCTGCAGCTGCCAGTTTCAGTTCTATAGAATCCAAAGCCTCATAAACTTTCATGAGACTGTTATTGCCAGCAGCCATAATCAATCATAATATCTGATGCATCCAAAAAATATCCAAACACCACCGCCACTTACTTACCTAAGCTACAATAAAGACCTCCATTGCATACACTGAAACATCTAAAACCTTGCAATCATTAGACCCCATAACATGGCATCATGCTTTGATGACTTGTCAAAAACAATCTATGCTTCGTCTAAACTTCCACGCTTGATGTCATCACAACATCTAATAAAAGACCAATGCTGATAACCTCATTATGAATAAGCCTGCCTTGCAAAAGAGATGATATCATCTTGCATGCTGTAAGAATGCCATTAGATGCATTCTGTCACTTATTATCTGACTGTTTCATAATTTGATGCAACTTAAATGCAAACTGGCCCTGTTCTATTTTCGCATTTGTAGATATGATTGCACTTCATGTATACTCTCTTGGCTTTACAATCTTGTTTAATGCAGCATTAGCTTCAAACAAACACTGGCAGCATGCGGTAAACAAACTTGAAGCAAACAAATAAGATCGTCTCTTAAAGCAGAAATAGAACGAAGTTTATAAATTATCATAAGGTACTGCACTTGCCGTACATGGTTTAAGTCTTGTCATCATTGGCACCCTTGCAAGAGGCAGTATATCTCTTGTAACGGCTCTTCCATGTGATCCCATATTCTGAGCTTTCTAGCATGCCTCAGTGAATCGACACTCATACATATGTTCCAAAAATTTCACAAAACCTGCTAGAAGCTAAGGCCAGAATTAGAGTAGAAAGGAAGACTTGAAAATGCATACCTGGTAACAAAACTTGTAGTGCTTTTACCTTGCTTAGCCATAAGGGTAAAAACAAATAGCCAAGAGCTACCACTCTAATAGGAAATTAGCCAAGGTTATATACCAAATAGCCGAGGTTATTTGAAAAAACACAGGATTTCGTAGCAAAAATTGGAGCATCTGGAGCTTCCCAGAATCTTATGATACCCTGAAACCCTCTTATGCCCAAAACCCTCTTGACATCCTCTCAAGGCTAGATGATTACTGGCTCATTTCATCTATTTCGTGAAGAGATGGAAAGGAAGAATCTTTGAGAACATCTGCTAACTCTCAAAAAAGATATTATAGAAAGAAGAACGTTGCCTAACTTTCCTCTCTTCCCAGTTAAACCTGATGCCATGCGAGCATCTAGAACTATGCATGTTGACTGCACCAACGGCTGCAGGAACCTTTGAAGAAAATGACCAGTCTGCTGCTGAAGTATATGGAAGGTACATTATGCAAGTATTGTTACCTTCTCCAGCATTCATAGACCCGAACGGTTTGTCCAAGAAAGAGCAAAAAAACTTGTGCATCGTGATTCTCCGCTGATGCAAATCCGACCTCTTAGTTCTCTAATAATGCCCTTAAACATAAAGAATTGCGTCCGACAAAATCATCATCCAACAAATGACCCTTAACTCTTTACCTTACTTACATGAACGTGGACTGATCATGAACGTGGACTGATCTGCACCCTAATAAGCATAAAATGAAAATTCATACCTAGCAAGGTTTTGGCTATGCATCAACGGCAAACTCCTTGCAGACGCTTCTTGCTCGAACCGGCATAAGTTTCGCTCCTCTCTCAATCCGTGTTTTACCTTACATGATGAAGGTGGACTAATCTGCACCCTAGTGAGCATAAAATGAAAGTTAATGCCATGAAGATTTCGGCTATGCATCAACGGCAAGCTTCTTGCAGGCACTTCTTGCTCAAACTGACATAAGTTTCCCTCCTCTCTCAATCCATAATCCATGTTCCAAATCTAGCGTCCCGCAAGGGGGCAAGGGGAACGCCGCATGCGGCGTTACATGCGGCATCCCGGCACCAATACCAACACCCTCCCAAAATAATAAAGAAGATAAACATAAGATAAAGAGTCACAGGAACAGTAATTCCAAGTTCATATTGTATGCATGAGTCTTCAAGACCAATTCGTGAGAAAGAATTTTCGCTTTTTGTCCATCTTCCATCTTTTAAACAAAACATAGCAGGGAGTAAAAAGTCCTGTTACCTGCACCCAAAACAACAAAAACAAGCATTAGTATGGTTGCCATGCTGAGGGTAGCAGGTGTCATGGGACTTTTTAGGTTTATGCCCCTTCACCCTGCTTGCTTCACAAACATATCATGGGGTAAGGACATTTATGAGAAAGACTGTTCAAGACAGCACACAACTGTCTACTGCACTTCTAAGTTACAAGTCATCAGTTATATCCTTCAAATATGCATCAGCTGAACAATAAGCATATGGATCTCTAAATCAAGTCTGCTATTTCTCAAGATTACCAGTATATTCCTGTTTACAATTATAAGCTGCATATATATTCCACATACAATTGCATTGAACTTATGTTTATTTCTAAGTTTACATAAGCACTGCAACATATTTCAGATAAGTTATATCAATTTATACTCCTGTAGATATCATTATGTAGATGTCTTGCTCTATATTGGTAACAGCATATCTGGTTTACTTTCACCTTAAAAGACATTACTAAGTCTCATTCTCAGCAATTTTCAAGCATAGAACATATGACTCAGACTGGTGCATCCAATACTCTTGTTAAAAACTTTCTTAGGATCCTGCTGGCTGTAATATAGATTCATCTTATCTTATAATGAAAACTAAGCAATATCAGGCTATATGCATTCATATAGTGGCAGTATAAATCCGTAGCTTACATTAACATCTAGTGAACAATCAAATCCAGCATGTATTCGGCTTAAAAAACTTTGCTAAAAATTTCACATGTCAATATTCCAGGAGCTTAAGCATCAAACCATTACATTATAACTTTCTATTAAAACAATATTTAGCAGCTCCTGGCTACTATTTTTTAGATCTACCATATCCCATGATAAAGCAGGATGAATTTAAAGCCTAATCTAATCCTGAAGACATAGAAAATGGTTTAATCATATAGAACCTGAGAAGTGCGCTCCAGCCCACTGGATTTGCAAGGAATTTGGTCAGCTACATGCTTCAAGCCTGTAGATCTGCTTGCCTTGGACATTGCAAGACCCATGTTCATTTCCTTTTCTGTGTTTTTGTTTGTGGCATTCATCTCTGCAGTAGGAAGTTTAGCAGTCCCCTGATTGGAAATCCCCTCTTAAACATTCACACTGCTTCCAATTGCCCCTGAACTAATCTTTGGTTCAGAGACCTTTGCAATCTTATGATACTGGAACAAATTCTTCTTGCTGCTATTATTCATTTTTTTTTGTGCCAGCCTTTTTCTAGTAGCAAAATTTAGATCTCCTTTCTTTCTTCCCATCTCACTGCTCATCTGCGGAAGTGTAGATACACAAAATATAGGGGGATCCGCACAGGGCAGTGCGGATTTTGCATCTTTATAAAAGCCCATAATCTTCATATATAGTCATACCGGCTATTCTTAACCCAGACTCGTTTTATATGGCTTACGTTCCCAGCACTTATACAAACAGGACAGTCCTTACCATTTCTGTTATATGTGTGCAAGCTGTAATGATGTGGCCAGAGCTTTTCTCTGGCCGGATTACTGGAGTAGGCTTGCCGAGAAACAGTAGTTCACTTTGCCCTAAAATCATACGATAATAGGTTAACCTGTTAGACAATTCGGTAAATCAAATGCCATATTTCCCAAAGGTTATTGTTGTATTATCATTAATCATGCAAGGCCTTTATGTATAGTTCCGGATAGCCTCAGAATAAAAGATATTTCCGTGCCATCAAGTATAATTTGTATTTTGCTTTTTCCTAGCACAAGCATTTTGCCTTTTACCAAGTAACACACGTTTCACCAATGTCCATGTCTAAACTTAGGCCTTACCATATCATGAACTTTGACCTGTAACTCATGTGCAACGTTATTCAAGTATTTCTAGCTATAAGTAACTACTTTTTGTTCCAAATTAGGAGTCTGAAAATAGCTATTAAATATTTTTGCATAGAAACTATGTTTAATCAACCCCTCAAAAAGGGTACCTGAATTACCTAAATTGTCACACTTGTCACGAACAAATCTTCAAAATGGATTTTTTTTAGGGAATTTTAGGGAATCTTTCAAAGATTCCTTCTGAAGTGCGTTTGGAGCAAATAAGTGCGTTTTTTTTTTATATTTTATTGATAAAGAAAATGGTGCTAAGACCTTATTACACGCCTCATAATAGGCTAGATTGGAAGTATTTGTACCACACTAAGCTTGAATATCTCTCAGGATAATGATCTGACTTGGTCAGGGACTTCACCTTTATCCTCCTACAACTTTTTTGTGCCAGTCTAAATCATCTGACCCAAAGATTCAATTCATTCTCGGCTGCTACATCAATTTGAGTCAAGGTTCCATTTTCTAGAAATGGAAAAGGTATGAAAACTTTGAGTTTTTTATTCTTTCAATATATTTATCTTCCATAGACTGATCACCTTAAGTGATCTGGAGGTCCTAACCCCAATTTGGGTTTATACTCAAGTTGGCTTATTGTGGTTGACCTTTGAAGCCAGGTTGAGGGTCAACATATATACCCGAATATGCCCGTATTTTGGATCTTTAGGAATTTCGGCCAAGGTCTTTTAGGGATACTATGATTTTATTATGGAAATCTAGCAAACTTTGGACCATAGGGTAGTATAGCCATGTGATCCTTCAAATTTATAGTCATTTGTGCAACGTTATTCAGTATTTCCAGCTAGCCCCAGGCTTATTTACTGCATGTTTTCATGTTAAAGCACCATAATGTGCATCTTGGTTTTTCATAGCCTAGGTATTTCAAAGATTACCAAGTAACATTGTGAAGTATACATACCTAAGTTTAACCATTGGTCTTTACTTTTCTTCAACTTCGGACTCAACTCTGGCATGCTTTATCATGCCTACCATAGTCATTTAAACATTTATTATAAAAAAAAAAAAAACTAGCAGAACTGCAGGGTTGGGAAGAAGGCTAGGCAGTCGGGTTCGCGTTGGTTTTTCTTCTAGCAAAAAGGCGCAACAGAAGGCTTGGGCGATTTTAGGCGTGGATTTAGTTTCTCATTACAAAAGCATGTAGGAGACAAACTACTTTTAGAACATGCATCATAGGCATGCCTACAAGTCGGATATGACGAGCACATGCATGGGCTTCAGGAATTGGAACATTAAGCTTCACTTTGTTTGTCATGCAAGAATGGAACACATATCCCCAAGGAATAAGACATGCTTGGAAATCATTACAAAGGAAACTATAAGCTAAAGGTTATGCCCAATAAGTGAAATGTACTTGAAGAAATTAACGGGAGGTTCTGCATACATGATCTAGTGGCCCATTTGGTTACCTGAGTTTACCAAAAAAATTACACAAGTGAAAGTAATCCTCAGTTTCCTTGTGAGTATCCATTGGACGCTGAAATAGGAAATGCCTTATGTAAACATGCAATGTCTTGTACAGTGTAGGTTATGGTACGGTACCTTTTGAGTACCTACTGTACTAGATAGGATGTAGTAGGTACAGAACGTTTTTATGCATGCTGCTTGGATTCAGTTTCTCATTAGGAAAGCATGTACCAGACAAACTATTTTAAATTGAAATTAATAATATTCTTTGAATGATGAAAAACCCACGTTGCGATTGAGGTGTTGCTTTAGCTTTTCATGTTGTTAGATTAAGTAGATTAAAACCATGGAAGGCTAGATTCAAACCATGATCAAAACCATGATTAAATAGATTATAGTAGGCAAATGAAATGTGGATGTTATTTACTTCACTTGAGATATTGGATTATAAATGCGTTTAGTTTTTAGTGTTGTTAAATTTTGCTTCTTCTTTTAACATACCACTACTTTCTTGTTTTGGACGGGTTGATTACTAGATTGTTGTAGCCTATAGTGGTGGTTTGTTGTTGTTGGATTATCTTTTTAATTGATTAGCTTTTTTCTTATTGTTGGTAGTATGAAGTATTGGATTTTGACATGATCATGAAATGGTTTATACTTGGCAATGTCCTTGGGTCATTTTTTCGTTCGACTTCATTTATTAATGGCATGATCATGTCGTGACATTTGTTGTCTAGCTTATGTAGCTCTAGTCCTTTGAGTATCTATGTCAAATGTTAAGATAGGTGGATAGGCTAGGCTTTCAGATAAGGTGACACTCAAAGTTATTCCATTCCAACTCAACTATTTGGACATGTGGATAGCTTAGGCTTTGAGATAAGTGTTGTTTTTGGGTTGCCCCTAGGGGGGCAAACCCTTGTTTATGTGGGCTTGTGGCATATCCTAGGTATATGCTAGAATATCCCTAGAATATGCTGGTGACTGCTCAAAACCCATTGTCGCCTGTAAACTGGCGGTCTTGTGGGTTCTGGATTGCGAATGTTGCAACCGGGTAACTGGCAGGGCAGGAGAAGCTCCAATCTGATGCTGCTGGACCTTTACTGTTTGGATGGATCATGCTGCCATGGGTTTTCCAGCATCGATGGTGGAATAGGTACGATAGCCCTTTCAATTTAGTACGAAAGTTTTAGATTTGCATTTTTTTGCGACTTGGATGCTTTCGATTTCTGTCGGATCAAATCCTACAAGAGTATTGCCTGGTAGGTTGGATCTGAGGAGGCAAAACATACAGGCCATGTAACAGAATGGCCATCGGAGAAAATCTATAATCTGCCATAGCTGGGAGTTCCAAAACCCAACTCCAACTCATTAGTACATAAGTGGCCAGCTTGGGGATGAATGTCGACGAAAATAATACAGAAGGTTAATAGTTTTGTTGCTGGATATATGCTAAAGATTTCCCGAACCTTTTTCAATCTATATCATGCCATGGAATCAGGTTGTCTAAAAGATGTATCAAACTTATCAAGTATAAACAATACAGGAAGTTGTGAAGGAGTATATTTATAATAACGTGATGTGAATTTTATTCGACGAGGACGTCGAATCTTAAAGGGGATAAGAATGTGATGTGAATTTTATTGTGGTATTTGTTCTAAGCTATATTAAATAAATAAGGAGATGACGTGGCATAAGAGGTGATGTGGCAACGAAATAATTGGAGGAGGTTAGAATTAGGGAAAGGGAAAAACGTGAGAAAGAGGAAGGAAGAAAGAGATTTCGTGATTGAAAGAGAGAGAGAGAGATAAGAAGGTTTCAAGGAAGCGATTTAGAGGTAAGAAAATGTCTGATGTTTTGTTAAAGGAAGGATAATCCATCTTAAGAACATGGGGTAATCATGGGCTACAGTATCAAAGAAAAAAACACAGGCTGCCTTATAAATTTCGTTATTCATTTCTGCTTAAAAGAAACCATGAATAGCTCGGTTTTCAGCGAACCCAAAGGCCGAAATCCCTGGCTAATCGATCACCAGCTGTTAGATCCCCCTGAAATCGTCAAAATCACTTACCTCCATGCTTTACTTGAATTTTCGGCCGAGTTTTTATGAAGAGCCGTAGTTTCACCCTGTAGATTCCGGAACTGCCCTTATAGGGTTTTCTGCATAATATTTCAGAACTTCATGGTTGAATATTAAAAGAATGCTTAACTTAAATGTTTCTAATGCTTGGTGAGTTGGTTAAGCCTGTTATTTGTGAATTGAATGGTGAGGGTTCAATTCCTCTTGCTAACAATTATTGCCTTCATAAGATTTCCTTTTAATGGGTAAGCCTTTATTTGTGAATTGAATGGCTAGGGTTCAATTCCTCTTGCTAAAAATTATGCTTCATATAATATTTCCTTTTAATAGTGAGAATAGGTTACCTTCAAAATGTATTTTGATCATAAGATTCTCTCCAAGTTAGCATTTCTGTAGAAATACTTAGAATCGTTCATGTTGCTAGCCTGGATGGCACTTTGGTCTGCCCACAACTCTCCGGGGAGAATAAGCAGAAACCGAGGCCGTGAGTGTTAAGCACTCAGCACTAGCGAGTGGGCACTGACGAAGCTCGCTAGTGCGGACTCGACGCTGGTCACGTCGATTTGCTTCTGGGTGAAGGTTTTTCCCCGAGCTAGAGACCCGTAGCTTAGGAAGACCGCAACATATTACTTAGGACTTGGGGACGGCGTGTAGGTTCTGCACCTGTGAGATCTTAGGCATGTGTGAAGTATTTCCGTAACAGCAAGTGTCGGGCGAAGGACCGTCACAAAATTGGTATCAGAGCCAATCACGGGTTGAACCTAGTTATTGTTTAAAAAAAAAAAAAAAGAGAGCATGAGAACTGAATTCAAAGTAATCCTTATTTTACAATGACTTCATAGGATGCCAACATATTATGTCCAAGGTATTAGGGCTATTACTTTTTCCTAAGTGGAGTACCTTTTTACTATGGAACCTGTGGTAGAGTTATACAAATTGGTAATATGTTTGAACATGTTGGAATATCCTATAGTGATAAAGATAAAGATAAATTTTTATCGTCCGCGAAAACCCAACAGGGTTATGGGATCCATACAAGAAAAGGGGGCAGAAGCCCAAACAGCCGGAGCAAAGAAGGCAAAAGCCCAAACAAATCCCAAGGACAAAGCCACAAAGAAAACAAAGGGCCAAGGCCCAAAGAAAACATGAGGGCAAAAAGCCCCAGTACAAACAAACAGGATGAACATGCTCATGGATGCTAAGGATATTAGTGCTATTGAGATATTCTAGACATAACCTATCCATGGATTGGAAGGCCAATGGTCTAGAATAATCGCTGCTCCTCCTCGATAAACTGCCCATTTCTTATGCTGGCGCGCTTCCCTTACTCTACAGAGTTCGTCTCTGCGCTTGCACAACTGTATTGGAGAAAGATCCTCCTGTACCGAGAATGCAGTCCCCTTTAGGTGGTTGCCATGCTGAAGAATATGGAGCCGACTGCGAACGAGAAGGTGACGAGACCGATTAGGACGCGTTGCTCCCACCCGAACAGCACTCACAATTCCAGTAGCAGGAACGTGCATTGTCTCCGTAAAAAATTTCCTTGCTACCTCCAAATCTGTCTGTCCTTCTGCATCCGTCTCTATAACCCCTATAATCCGCAAATTAAGGGTCGGTGTATCAGTCATAGAGGCATCCTGGGAGCTAGCAGGAACCCTGTATGGTGGCAAGTCGGACTGTGAGACCTGAGTCTCTGCATCAACACAGTGTCTGACCTCAGTCTGCATCTCTGCATTAACACAATGTCTAGCCTCAGTCTGAATCTCTGCATCAACACACTGTGTTGTCTCGGAGGCGGCCTCAGGGTCAGATGTGTGTACGGAAGCATATAAAACATCTGCATTCTCACCACCCTGATTTGCTGAATGTGGCACGAAGTCCTTCAGCAACTGCAGTAACTCTGTCCAACGCTCAACAGAAATAGTGAGAGATGTGGCCACATTTCCTCCCTCAGAATAAATGGCATAGAGATGATTCCGGAGTGGAGGCGGAAAACAGTGAGCCTGGAGAGCGAGGGTGCTGTTGAACCCAATCCTAAGAGGCTGCTGGGGCCCAAATAGAGAGGAAGGCAAACTGATTGGAGCAGTTGGTGTCAGGCCATGAAGCTGGGTCCGAGATCGGGAGCTCGGAGGACGTGGCGGAGACTGTGGGAGCAAGGGCTGCACTATTGGCGGTGGTTTCGCCCTGGCCATTCGCACTCCAAAGCGCTGGTTATTGGGTGTCCTGTGGCTCATGGTGTGCAGAGGTTAAATGCAGGAGTGCAGAGGAAATTGGGACAGCAGGATTGGTGACAGATGGTTGATGCTAAAGAAGGGGTTGTTGCAGAGAAATTCATGCTAGAACCAACCAAGTCTAGATCTGATTGATGAGCCCCTACATGTTTCCTGCAGCATCGAGAGGCTTCCGATTGCCTTCTTTTTCAATAAAACCCCTACCTGCAGGGTGCGGGTTGCTGAACCAAGGCGGCGCTGGGAGTTCCAATCAGGGATTGGTTTGAGATTTATTTTATTGTGCTGGGTTCACTGTCGGCCAAGGTAAAAGGGAATGACAGGAAAAAAACAGAAAGATTTAACCAAGCAAAACCTGTGCCGCCAGCAGATGCCGCCGAGCAAAGCCTTGGCAGAACTGTATAGTGTGGGGTAGGTATGATCCTTTGAGTATAGCTGTTATTTCCTATCCCATAAATGAGGGTATATTGGAGGTATGATTGCATCAATGACTCATTGGAGGTAGTTCTGGATTGTTTACCACCTAGCATAGATAGAACTTGTGTTGTTACTGATTTGTGTTAGGGTCTTTATCCATTCCCTTTTGACAATTACTACTTTGTCACCCCCTCGAGTAACTCACAATGTAACTGAAAAAAATTGGAACTTTTAACCTAGAATCTTTTTGTCACATAGAAAATAGCAATTTTCTATTTTCCATCCATACAAGAGTTAGAGGTGATGAAATAGACAGTGTCAGTGTGGCCATAATTTGTCTTAAGTCAGGGTGTGTACACGCCATAAAATAATCATTATTAAGCCATTCCTACACAATTGTTACACTCATAACAATTGCTTTCCAACCAAGATGGAGGACCATGACATAATCGCTATTTTTCCTTGTGATTAATTTGGGATTAATGTTGTGTGTACATGAACTTGCAATATTGGAAAGTGAATAATAATATTAAAAAAAAAAGTGTGTAATCGATTTTTAATTAACATAGGTTGATTGCAATTAGCAGTAAGCACTGAAAACACATAGGACATGCCTATGTGGACCTGACACAATCATAGCAGAGCGAAATGCTGGACACGCAGGACACGCCGGACACATATGTGAAACCCGTGGAACAGGTGGAACCCGAAGTAGCGAAGTTATGATTGTGGGAGGTCAATCCACCAGTGGGTAGCATATGGCTATGTTAAGAAACATGCTGCTTCCCCTTCCAACTTGAGGAAGCTCAAGGAATAGAGGCAGGTCTTACAAGTGTAGGACTGGAGTGGGCGGCTGGTGGTTTGCTAACTGTTAATGTCTAAATTCTGTGTGATATTAGCCAATTAATCTAGTTCAGGATATGGTTGCTTAATGGATGTAAGACAATAAATTAAATGAATGGGCACAGATAATAAGTAAGGAATGTGGTGACTATGTCATGGCCTCTATAAGAATCATGGGAGCAGAACATGATTATAGAGATCTGTTTTGAAAGTTCAGATAGTTTGATGTCATTTCAAGACATTTAGAGAGCTCATTGAGTACAAACTTTTATGTATTTCCCAGATGGAACCACTTCTTAGAGAACACCTATCCAGTCCTCATCATGCTACTAATAATGCCGATCGGGAGGAGGATAATTTTGACACAATGAGGAAAACTTTAGAATCCTCTATGTTGCAAGCTTTCTTAAGCTTTCAAACCAGCATAGAGAACCAACTTACTGACCTGAATCGAGCTAGCGCAGAACAAATGCAAAACTTGCAAATGCAAATCGAAAATCTGCGACAAGGGCAAAGACAGGTCAGGGATCATTAATTTGCAAGCTGTTTAAGGGAAATTTTCTTAATCCTGATTGATTAAACAGGGAGATGTGGGAGGTCCACCAGTATTGAGAGCACCTAGTGGGAGAAGCCACCAACAAGGATCTTCGATGCCCTTAAGCTCGCACTCTAGGAGGAGGAAAAGGAACAAAGAAGAGGATATGGCATCATCTACACCTATGAGCCAAGGGAAGGAAAGTTCTCAAGTACAAAAGAAGTCATCTGCTTTAAAGGAGATTGCCAAGAAATATAAGTTGGAACTATTTGATGGTTGTGATAAGGATGGAGTTAAGACAGAAGCTTGGATTCATAAGGTTGAAAATTATTTTGTTGTAAGACAAGTTCCTAAGGAAGAAAAGGTGGGAGTGGTGGCATTGAGCCTGACTGGGAACGCTTTAATGTGGTGGAATCGTCATAAGGCAGCACATGGGGTGACTGATGAAGAAGTCGCTTGGGAGACTTTCAAGGAACTCTTCGTATCGAAATATTGTCCACCTTCATTTCATATTATACAGATGAACAAATTCATGGAGTGTAAACAGAAAGGGCAATCCTTGGATAATTATATACAAGAATTCTCTACTTTGGAACGACATTGTCCAAAGTTAGATTCAAAGGCAAGAATCATTCTGTTAAGCAAGCATCATTCTCTAAATGAGGTGTTATAAAAGTAATAATTAGTCTTTAACTACAGGAATTAACTAGTCGCTTTGTGCAAGGACTAGATATAGAGCTTAAAAAATTAGTTGGATGTGATCAACTTACCTTGGAAGAAGCGGAGCACAAGGCTCGATATTTCGAGAGCATCCTTAAGGAGGAGAAGAATGCCAACCGTAGGGAGCAACAAAGAGGAAATTTCCAGAGGAATTATAGAGATGAATCAAACTCTCAGGTCCATCAAACTTCTCATAATATTCCTAAGTTACCTTTGAATGCAATGTCACAGATGGATGAAGAAAAGAAGAAGGTTGAATATGATAAGTGCATGAAGGAGAATTTATGCTTTTACTGTAAGCAAAAGGGGCATAGGGCACGTTTTTGTACTAAGAAGAATAACTCAAATGCCAAAGTTCAAGGATCTCAGAATGTGGGGGCAATGAGAGCTCATCAGGCAACTCTCATGGATTTAGAGGAAGATATACAAGTTTGTGCAGCCGTTGATCAAGGAACAACACAGTTGCAGGCACATGTAGTGCAAGTTGAAGGTAAAATCAATGAAGTTCCTTTTAATATTTTGATTGATACGGGAGCCACTCACAATTTTATTTCACCAAGGCTTGTCAAGTTGTTTGGGTTGAATACTAACCAACAAGCCTTAAGAATGGTGAAAATGGCTGATGGTAAGCGAAAAGCTACCAGTGAGTATGTGCATGCATTAAAATTGAAAGTGCAAGGAATGCCTACAATTGCAAATTTCCATGTGCTTCAGCTAGGCTCATATGATATGATTATAGGCATGGAATGGCTTAGTGAGGTGCATGCTATAGTAGATTGTCATGAAAGAGTTGTGAGAGTAAAATCTAAGGAACATCAAGAATTATATACATTGGAAGGATTGAATAAGCAGTATTTTACTCCTAAGCCCATTAGTCGCAAGCAAATCAAGAGGGCAATTAGGAAGCATGAAAGGTTGGGGTTGCTTGTACTCAAAGGGTCAGGAGAGATTAATCAAGTATACATGAATGATGTGCAGGACATCCTCGAGGAGTTCAAGGAAGTGTTTCCGGAAGAGTTGACGGAGTTACCCCGCGAAGATATGTTGATCATGCGATTGAATTGGTTCCAGGAGCTTCTCCTCCATCAAAAGCTCCATATAGATTTGCTTTGTCAGAGTTAATGGAATTAAAAAAACAGTTAAAAGAACTTTTAGATCAAGGATACATACAGCCTAGTATTTCACCTTTTGGTGCTCCAGTATTATTTGTTAAGAAAAAAAACACAGGTTGCCTTGTAAATTTCGTTCTTCATTCCTGCTTAAAGAAATCATGAATAGCTGGGTCTTCAGCGAACCCAAAGGTTGAAATCCCTGTCTAATCTATCATCAGATTTGGTAGATCCTTCTGGGATCATCTCACGGTGCATGCAGCCGGCCCCTGTCTGCGCTGAACAATGCCAAAGAGAATAGGAATACAAATGATGAAGTATTAATCATTCAATGGGTTAGTTCTATACTAGATCGGCCAGATCTTTGCATGCCAGGATGTGGAGCGGCCAGAACTTTGCCTTTGCAAGAACCCTAAATGACCTGTGGCAATCCTTCCGAATCATGTTTTTCATCTGTAAATGACAGCTAAAACCAGAGTTAAGGGAAAATCGGCCAGATTACTGGAAGATCCGGCCTCTTTCAAAGGTCGAAATGATCTCTGGCTAATCGATAGGGAGATCCGGCCAAACCTTTTCGTCTGATACGAAATTGGCTGTAACAGGCCCCCCGTGTGAATATGCACCCAAACCAAAGGGGGTCTTAGGGGGGTTTTCATATGTTTTTTAATAATGCAATGGTTTATGTTAGGGTAACAATTGAATGTTGGAAATAATTGCAATAGAATGTAAATTTTAAAAAAAAAGCTAAAATATGAAAGAAACAATTATAAAGCATTAGAACTACAATATTATTGAATAATGTGTAGAAATGACATAGAATGTCAATGTGTGATGGAAAACATATATTATGGTGTTTGTATACCTTAAAATCAAATGTGTCCTATAATGCGGGAGACATCTTGGTTGATTTGTCTAAGGAATAGTCTGCAAATAGCATGGAGCCTGTTGATTTGAGTGCAATCCTTTCTTGCGATCAACGTCCAACCGAACATGTGCATCATGTATAAAGGCTTCAATGGAGTTTAATGCGTTTGGTTTTTTGCATGGATGACCTCATGTCATTGATATATCCGACTAGCCATAATGAAATCACGTCAATGGGGTCTTCACCATATGGAGGTGGTGGCTGTGCTGATGCTGGAGGAACTAATTGAGGTTCGTTTTCACTCGATGGGCTCTCAGGGACTATAATAATTTCTGCTTCATTGTCATTGTTGCGGGGGGTGATTAATCTCATATGTTATTCCTTCGCCTTGAATCACTCCCCGCCTCTTTGCGTGGGTGGGTTCGCGTCACGCTTGCGTGCCATTCTCCTCATTTTCGCCGCACCACACGCTTAGAGGAATGCAAGCATTAATATTTGCTATACTTGATATTTTATTTAACAACAATAGGTATTTGTCCTTGTGTGAAATGGGCACAATAATAGCATCAGCTGCGAACTAGGGCAAACAGGGAAACTGAAACTAGGGCTGTGTGGAATGGGTTCGGGATCTGACAACAGGGATGTGTGTGGAATGTGTTTGCTGCATCGAGAACAATAATAGCATAGGAATTTTGAGGAACGAAACGTTTTGAAGCAAGGAGCAGAAAAGTGTTTGCTGCATCGAGATCATGGCAGGTCTGGGAAACATGGCTTTTGAGCTTCGCGCATGCATCACGGTTCCAATGGATGCGGCAAGCATATATACTCCAAATCGAGAACTGGCTTACGTAAAACATCACTTTTAGAGCTTTCCATGCATGCATCAGATGTGCAGTTGCAAGCATTCTCCGCTGCAATAGAATAGATTACTTAAGGGAAAATGGCATGCTCTTCAGGTTTAATCCACGTAAAGACAATCAAATCAAGAGACGGAAAAACAACACTTCTTACCTCTAAAATTTTAGTTGAAACTCCAGCACCACGCCCTCACACTACCAATAGGCTGCTTGCTAGATTTTGAAGAAGACAGAAGCAAAGTACGTTTGCCTAATTTGAATGCATATCAAGATAATCCATGCAAAAAGCTTAAACCACAACCGTACAATCATTTGAGATGGACTAGATGGACGGTGCAGATAAGGGACACTCTAGAAATACCAAATAGTATGCATGAACGAATACAGGCCCAGAATCATAGTAAAACCATGCAAAAAAAAGTATAAAACCACAAAAAAGCCCCCCTGTGATAATGCTAGATATTTAACCTTAATATAATGATTCCTTAGGTCAACAGCAAGGACCATAGATACCACGTCGAATAAGAAAACAAGACCATTGGGCTTAGAACACACGTACTGGACGACATGGAGTGTGTTCATTGTCATGCAAATTAAGTTAGCATCACAACATTATGCAACAATATTATACGTGCAAAGTTAAGCCTAAATACATTGAGCATGAGCCATTTCCAAGCTAACTCTGTTGCGTAGCTTTTCGTTTTGACATATTATAATTATAGGAATGCCCGAAGGTTATATGAACTAAGGTTAGGTATTAATTGTTCGTAATCAAAAAGGAAAAATATATGTCAATCCGTTCAAGGCATGAATATCTCGATAATGGATAGTACACCCATTCTAGGGGTAACCTTAGGCCTGGATACATAAACATAAATAGTCTTTCTTGAGCTAGCATATCTATAGAAAAGAACACTGGAAATCGCTCATGTTGCTAGCCTAGTTGCACCTTGGTCTGCCCACAACTCTCCGGGGAGAATAAGCAGAAACCGAGGCCGCGAGTGTTAAGCACTCAGCACTAGCGAGTGGGCACTGACGAAGCTCGCTAGTGTGGACTCGACGCTGGTCACGTCGATTTGCTTCTAGGTGAAGGTTTTTCCCCGAGCTAGAGACCCGTAGCTTAGGGAGACCGCAACATATTACTTGGGACTTGGGAACGACGTGTAGGTTCTGCACCTTTGATCCCTGCCTTTTGCACGACAAGATTGTGGATGGATGCTTCTGCTCCTGTAAGTATAGTTTTCCTTCTTGGCAATTTCATTGGGGAATTCTCAGTTGCAGAATTGCTGTAAATGCGGTCAGTATATGCAAATAAAACATATTCATTCGTTTCTCTTTCTCAACGCAATAATATACATATCACCCTTCTTTGTTTTGCTTTATGAAGCTTTTGCTTATTTACCAGTTACCAGCAAAGGTTCGTTGGAGCATAAGATGCCTAAATATCTGTAAAAGTAAGAGATTTAAGAAAATTAGATGTGAGAAGAGATGGCCATCTGATGGTAAGTTTTATAACTTGGCCATCTGAGGGCAATTTTTATACCCAAGTTTTAGTGTCTTTTTGTTCCATCACACATGGTAACCTACATGTGGATGTGCTTCATCGATGCAGCATTTGCCACAATAAGTGTTTGCCATGGGGCTAAATAGAGAACCCATTCTATTATTGACTTCAAATCTTAGTGCTGGATAGTGTCTATCCAAAATGCTTGCAACAGGAGATTCTTTTGCACGTTGATTAGCTTGGCCTCTTATTTAATATTGACCTTGAAGCAGCCTACCTTTGCGTACGTAGTGTTTGTCCTGCTGGGATGCTATGAGGATTTTCAAATTAGCATCTTGACTGTTTTATGTCATGCCTGCAGAATGTACTGTCGTATGGTTACCAAGACACACTGGCAGCTTTCATAAAGCCTGTGGAGAACCTTTCGTTCAACTTTGTCTCCAAAATGAAATGGCACAAATGCATTTCATGAAGATTATGCACTAGATTAAAGACCCATCATTGTGTGTGGTAGGTCTATGTTCTTTTCATTATCTAAATATATGCTTATTAGGGAAATGGATGAAGTTATGACTATTGCTGAAGTGTAAGACTGAAAGTTTCTGGTAATGTCATTGAATGTGTTGTTTAAGTTATTCTAGCATTTGAGTGTAGGCATGATCCAACGTACATTTATTGCGTTACAATTGAGCATATATTTTCGCTATATGCAGGAGCAGCTAGTGGACATTATTAAGCAACTATTAATAGGATTTTGGCATCCTGCATTCTGTATTACCTAAGCTACAATGGTATTCACATTTCCAATGTTGTTCCTTCTACTTATTTTAGATTCTTTGCTCTTCTTCACCCTCGTGCATCTATTTCAGGTAATTTTGCTGGAGCTTTTACTATTTGGAGCTTTGTTGTATTTTAGAGTTAAAGCCGTTCTATTGAACTCGGAAGTCTGATGGAGGGATTTTGTGAGTTCGTTTGATAGACTCCATTTTAATGCTGCTTCTTTTATGAAAAATGCAAAGTGTAGAGCAATTCATTTTGCGTTGTAGTGTTCAACAGAGCCTTATTCTTTTTTTGGGAGGGGGGCCATAGCAATTGCAATTCTGCGTCTTAAATTGTCTTGAGCTTGATTGTTCCTCCTGTGGTAAAATCGTCTGAATACCTTTGCCTTGATGGTTTGTCTCATCAATAAGAAGCCTCTCATAAGCAATTGTATTGGCCAGGGCTTCTCTCAAGTTTTTCTGTCTGAGCTTGAACTTGCTGGCATATTTCAGATCCTTGAAAATGAGAGTGTGCTTTCCATTTTGTTGATTTGAATGTCTCTTTTTGAATTTATCACTAGAATCTCAGCTTTTTGAGTGAGTATAGATCATTGCAACGTTGTTTGGGTTGTCTAGATGTAGTTCAATTTACACTTGTTGTATTGAATCATTGTCCTTGCCTACTACACTTTGCGGAGTTGTGCAACTTTCGGGTGAGATTTTCCATATATGTAATATGCATCTCTCTTATTATTTTAAATTGCAAGAAGTTATTTCATTTGCTCATTACTGTCTAGCAAAAGCAGCATACGATCTTGGTAGTTCCTTCGATGGAACTTTAGCAGGTGTGCAAAGCAATTTTGTTTGCTTGACCTTCAGCCAGAGGAAGATTAGGAGATGGAAGAAGAGCAGTCAGCACAACAAGAACTCCTCTAGTCTATGCTAAAAACACATTCTCTCTATTTATGCAGACGTTGGTAGAGAATTTTAATGGTAGATTAAATCCTACTGAGAGGCTACGATCAACAAGTTCTTTGTGTGGGGATGGTCTTGAATCATAAAGTTTATGGAACTATGGTCGTTTCATGCAAATTGAACCATCCATGTGAACAGTAGCATAAAAAGGATGTTTGCATGAGGATATTTGGCTGTAAATCAGCTGTTGCGCAGTGCAATGATTAGCTCGGCACCTTGGAGAAGAATACGAGCTTGAGAGCATACTTCATTTTCATCTTAAATTCAATGCGTTCTTCGAGAGGATATCTCCAAGCAACAAAATCAGGGGGGAGGGATTTCGCCCTCAAAATTTCGAGGCGGCGCACAAGCGGAAGAGCCGCGAGTGCTCCGCCGAGGTTGGCGCGGCCGCCGAAAAGTTTTTCGGTGGAATCTCAACCGCCTGAAAATATGAAACGTAATAAACGTTTGCTTCAAGTTAAGTATTTGGAACGGCCATGGCGGAGCATGAACGGCTATGGCGGAGGAATGTCTACGAACAGGGCTCTTCTCCGGCATTTTCTTCACAGCTCTTTTGTTTAAAGAAGGAGATGCTGCAGTGGTCGGTGGAGCCATCCATTTCCAGGTTCCCAATCTGGCAAATACGAGCTTCAAGGGCTGCGCTATGCTTTCCCAGGCCGAGTCAAGCAGTATCATGGAAAGAACGGATAATGTACATAGCGAAAATGGGAAGATCATGCCATGTGAGCAATTACGACTAAGATTTGGTTCCGACTAAGATTTGGTTCCGACTCATTATTGGCCCTTACTTGAACCAAACTACGAGAAAAGTTGTCGAATTTGTCCCAACAAGGAGCAATCAAGAAGCTCAGGGCATGAAAAGCAGGAGCTGGAAGAGATTTCTAACGTCTGGATGCTTGATCCAAGTCCGACAGGCGCCATTATCCGCACAAGGAACTCATTCTCCAGTAAACAGAGCAGGACTCTTCCATAGTGACTGCCGTAATGCAATGTTGTAAAAGCGAACTATGCCATGATTGTTTCCTTTTCCATAGTCACGATTTCTTTTCCTCCCACAAAAAGGAAAAGGAAAAGGAAAAGAAAAGAAAAGAAAGAGAAAGGGAAGGAAGGGAAGGGAAGAAATAAGGAAAACACACAGCAAAAAAAAAAAAAAAAAAAAAACAAACAAACAAACAAACTAGCAAGAACACACCAGAAGGCTTTAACAAGGTAAGACATTAGGGTTTTATTTTAACTTGGCGTCGTCAGTCAAGAATTGGTGGCTAATTTTCTACATATATATAATTGAGTTTCTAAATTTTTTTTTTCTTTTTTCGTGTTCTCTGTTGCAATCTAAATGAAGGTTAGGGAGCCACGTTTGCGGGTAAATGAAAGAAGAGATCTCTGCCGTAGCTACCACTGCCATAGTTGGACTGGCATTCAAGAAATATATGCTGCTGGAGAAGGTATTGCAGAGCTCTTTCGTGGATTCACTGCGTGAGCTAGGGTGGTTCTTTAGTCGGAACTACGAAAGGATTATTTTCTGTTGCCTCCTTTTGTTTTCAACCCACCATGCAGGATCTTGACCTCACTATCTACTGCTGATTGTATAAAAATCCAATCAAGCGTCGACATTTCAAAATCCAATCAAGTAGCTCTCTTCAAACAATTCAGGAACTTTCAACCTGAACTAATTCCAGAGATGACCTATGACATCACGGAAACAACTGCATTGTCAGGGCACATGTTCTAAAACGTAACGGGTGGATTACACTCCTCTAGTAGAATTTGGTGCACTCAAGCAAATAACTCAAAAGCAACGAACCTTGAAAAGGAAGGTAGACTAGATTTTGAAGAGTGGCAACTGCTATCATCACTAATAAGGTGGAAATGTAATAATTGTTAGGATTAGCCATGTCTTGTTAGAAAAGTTTGTATTGCATGGTCAAGGTTTTGGAGATGAGGAACTATTGTAAGAAAATATCTTATGACAATAGAACGAATTTAAGACATAGAGCAATAGAACGAATTTAAGACAACTTGTTGTTCTATGTTCTTTGTGCTCTAAAAATGTGAATTTGGAGCAATAACAGGAGATGGATGAATGCACAAATTGCCAAATGCAAAAGAATTCTAGGCTGATCTTTCATGTAATGGGTTTGTGCATTTTGGGGTTTTGCACATATTTAAATCCAATAAAACTTTTAATATAAGAAAAAAAAAATGTGGGTCTATCTAGAAGGCCTTGTCCAAACAGTCTACAAGCTAACGTATATCATGACATTGATAATGCTCCAAATCAGAAAGCCCCATGTACCTTTAACATAGGTAGGGCTAAAAAAAAAATTGAAACTACCTGTAGAATAGGATTGAAGACGAGCTAATCTTTTTGCCCAAGTGACGCATCAGATAAATTGGTAAGAAGAGTCGTCAGAAAATTGATGTGCTTTGAAGAAAGGAGGTTATAAATCACATGTCTATAGAGCATTATTCACATCACGAGCAATACAAACCATTTAACAATTACACTTATCTAGGGCATCATGTGGCAATTATATTTTGTATCCTGTGGCATATTGTGAGCAAATTTCAAGATCTGGCAGCCATTATTATTGATTGTTTTTTCGACGGTGCAAAATACTTTTATACTTTCTTGTATAAATATTGCCTAAGGCGTTTGGCTTTTTGGACACCAATTTTTTTATGGCAATCAGAAAGTCGTTTTGCCCTCATAAATTTAAATAAATCTTTAGAATTTTTTGACAGCTATAGCTTTTTTTAGTCCTTCAATTACACCTAGGGACATAAAAATTCATGTAAATTGTAAGTTCGTTGTGTGGTTTGGGTCTGGTTTGGTGCACTCATAAACCTTTTTTATCTTTCGACTCTAATGCTTGGAAGGACCAAAACTCATGTCTTCTGCGCCTCTAATGCCTTCGGACTTGCAGGTATCATATATGCATTCAAGAAAATATTTCGATCTTTAGACCACTAATCCTAATCCTTGTGCGCCTCCCAGTCTAACACTTTGGAATTCTTCCCAGCACAATAGCCTTATAAAGCTTTGTTTGTGATGAAGTAGATTTGCTTTTAGATCCGGAGATGGAATATAGTTTTAATGTAGAATAGATTACGAGATCCATCAATTGACCCCCCAAAAAAAAAAAAAAAAAGATGTCATCCAATCGAGCCTGTTAGCCTTTACAACTTCACCATATGCCTTTAAATAAATCTGCTTCTTTGAATTTCAACACGAAACTACAAAACAAATAACATGCAAACACACCCTCGGGGCACTGGAGGGCAACCCTCCGTGCGCAAGCACCTTGTTTTACTTGCAGAGTCTCAAAATTGTATATACCCAAATTCTTATTGCTTTAAATTTTGGCATGTCAGACATGCTTTCTCCCAATGCTTTTTTATACACCTTCCATGCCAGAATTTTGAGCAAAAAAAATTCTCGTACATAAAAGTTACTAATATAAAGAAGTATTATAGAACTTTCAATAGTTGTTGCTAACTATTATAAAGGTTCCATGGTGTGCCGACATCATGACATCATGACACCCCATGATGGGCCTTCTTGCTCCCGGAAAGTCATCATCATAATCAGCTTAGTTATATCTTGCTCCCGGAAAGTCATCATCATAATCAGCCAATCTCTTCCAGTGATGAGTGTCGATATCAAAAGCATGGAAGTGATGAGTGTCGATATCAAAAGCATCATGAAAATGCCTATTATACTGCTGAAAGTACATCAGATTGCAAATTTTAATGACATCAAAATGGCTAGCATAATAAACATCAACACCCCATGATGGGCCTTGTATAGATTTGAAGAAGCTCCAATCCATTGCACTAGTATGAAACATCCACAAATAACTCCATTATCCTCATTGTATCCTATCATGATGACATGCCCATTAAACTCCAACAACTGGCGATGGAATTTAAGTTGCATCCACACTGACCCCAATTTTTGGTCCACAAGTGTTTTTTAGTTGTACGGAAGTGTTGTTTTATGCCAAAAACAACACCAAAATGGCCCCAAAAGTCCACGTGGCCTGTTTATCCGAATTTGCACAAAGGGACAGTGGTTTTTTGGCAAAAACATCCCACTGTGGTTTTTCTGGCAGCTTTTTGTTTTTTGGTCAACGTGTCCTTTTTTTCACTATTGTTTTTAGCGAACTTTTGTTAACATGTGGTTTTTTCTTGACTGTTGTTTTTTGAGGAGTCACGCATTATTTGTCTTCTAAATAACACTCGTACGTTTTTATATTACTACACGTGAAAAATAAAATTACAATGTCAAAGTAAGATGGTTTTTTAAAAAATTATATATTATTTAGCAAAGTGCCACATGTGTTACCTAAAGCTAGCTATTCTTTTTAATGCTACTAACTGTTCTTTTTCTAAAAAAACGACATATAGAGAAGAATTATTATGACATATAGAAAAATTTAGGTTGTTTCTAATGTGTTTTTTAACCAATGAAATATTGACATGTAGCACGTTTTTTTAATTAAAAAATATAATTTAACCAATCAAATATCGACACGTGGCATACTTTTTAATTAAAAGAAAAATTGTTATGACACGTAGAAAAAAAACAAGGTGTTGTTTCTAATATCTTTAATCAATATTGACACGTGGCTATTGATCATTTCAAACTGCATTTTTTCAAAATATAGTCTTACTAAAAGGAAAAACACAACATTATTCAAAGCAGAGGGCAAGCATTATTTGAAAGCATCATTTAAATGCAAATAAATTGAATCCAAATAGAATGAATGCAAATAGAATGAATACAGAATTGTGAACTTGCATTAAACTCAAGTTTTCTTTGAAATTCTGAATTGAATTCATTCAAATTTTACACTTCAATTTGCCTTGAAACACAGGTTATATTTTCACAAATTTATATACACTATGGAATCATCTTCGTCTTGAAATAAAGATTTGCTTTGTTCACAAATTGATAACCAGTAGAAACAAATCAGTGCGAAGAGAAAAGAAAGACCAAGCTTTCTCTACAAGCTGCATTCCTTGCGTGCAACAGCAACATAGTCTTCCATAGCGGTTATTAGCACAAGCTGCAATATCATATGTCTGCAGTACATCTGTGCAAGAAACAAAGAAAAGAAAGAACTCAGACAAAATCATGTTTGAAACAGACTTAGAAATAGAGTTAAAAACAACCTCAGTGCTTTGTGGATGCAAAACCTGCCCTTGCCCATAGTCATCCTGGCAACGGTTTTTTCCCAGGTGGTTTTTAATCCGGGTCATGATGGTTGTGTTCTAGCTCACGTTGTGCTTTGGTTTAAGGGCTTCGGCCCATGTTCTTGTTTGGACTTCGGTCCAGGACTTCGGTCCCTTATGTACTTGGTCCCATAACCCGATTGGGTTCCGTGGACGTTAAAAATTTTTCCTTCCTTCCTTCCTTCCTTGCAAATCCGGCCAGCCCCTGCCCTTGCTAGCCCCTGCCACTAGAATATGAGCTGAAACAAAAGACAATTTCATTTATTAAAGAAACACACAAAATAGGAAAAGGTTTAGCCGAGTTCACCTTAATGCCATGTTCCTCCAATCCTGTAACTTTTGTGGATTCGGCAAGGAAAGGTTTAAACCTCGGAAGAAATTTATGTCTGTGGTCTCCAAAAAGTTGAGACAGAAGAAGACTTTCCTCTGTAAATGAGGATGCCGGTTTCGCCATATCCAAGAACAAGCAACTAAACTAAAGCACTGCCCTTGACCTTGCAAATCCGGCCTGCAGAAGCTGCCCTTGTAAATCATATCACAGTTGCCAGCCATAGACGATAACATGCTTGATTCACCACAGCCATAGCATTGAACCACAGTCAATCTTGAACCACCATAGCCAAGCCTTGAAGGATGCAAAAACCAGCCATAGAATCAAAGGCCATTGCTGTAAAGGCAGGACCCTAAACCAAAACGAAGAGGGAAAAAATTAATTTGCTCATTTTTCACTCCGGCGGCCTTGGGATAAAACTTGCCGACCACGATCTAGGTGGCGGAATGGTCGGAAACAGAGTCTACTACTGTGCTGCCAAATCTTTTTCTTGAAAAAGGACAGAATGGAAGTAAAAAGACTATTTTGCTGCTAATTCTTGGCCATGCAGGGCTGGAGATGCATCATTCCAGCGAAATGGGAAGCAGCGCATAGCTAAACATGAAAAACTCGTACGCGTGATATGAAGAAACCGTGAGCGCCAAAAAAAAAATCTTGAGTGATATGAAGAAACCGTGAGCGCCATGGCTTCCAGACTTTTTGCTCGTCAGAGTGAGCGAAGGCGGAAAAGTGACCAAGGCGGACGAGCAGAATGAGGAAGGCGGCAACCAAGGCCGACGTGCAGAGGACTAAGCGGGAAAGCAACCCTTAACCTGGACCAATAGGATGATAGTACAAGGATCACGATCTTGGCCGTTCATCTCGGCCATTGGACGGGACACCTTTTACTACATATTTTAATCGTCAACGTGGACAAAATACATGCATATCCTTAACCGGCAGTTCCTTAACTACTTTAGATCCTAGCCGTTTGCACTACCATGACAAAAACAAAATCAAGGTAGAGCATGTTGCATAGGCTGCCATTGCCGCAGTTGTCGCCAAGCTCCAAAATCGCCCCCAGATCATCTAAACCCTAGCATTTCTCTTCTGTAGCCCATTTTCAACCAAACCCATCTATTAAAGCCGAGCTCTGAACCGGAATGCTTTTAAAGGGCATACTTTATTCCATTCAGACCCTGTTTTATGCCGTTCAGTCTTTCGAATGGACTTTGTTTGTGCAGCTGCACTTGATTTTGTTTGGTCATGGTAGCAAAAACCTTGTAAAAAACAAGGTTCTAACGCCATGACGATTGCACTGGTCTTGGAGCTCTAGCCTTGCAGTCTTGAAGGCTCCTTAAATCGGAGCTTAAATCGCTGCTTGAATCTTAAATCTTGCTGCTTAAATCTTAAATCACGTCACCCAAACCGGAGCTCCGCTGATGCAGATTTTCCTTGTGGCTGCTCAAGCAGTCTCAGACCATGCCGGTTAAAGGGGTTGAACCCTCTTTCTCGCCCATTACGGCAAATAAATGGGCGAGCCCATTTATTTTTGCTGTAATGGGCTCTAAAGGGGGTTTAACCCCTTCTTCCATGTTGGCCAAGGCCATACGACACTCATATTTTTTTCCCGTAACGCCCTTAGGCCATGGCATTATCTACACCTTGTCTGAGAACAATGGATATAGCATTCTAGCACTTTCATATTTAGATGGATGGTTTTGGCTCATTTAATGCTTGATGGCAATTATTATTTTATTTTTTTTGGACCGTAAGGTTCAGTACATTGTCTAGAAATCATAGAGATCTCTTTTAGAATCATAAGATTCAATACTTTGTTGATACTGGATTTGCACATTCCTCAAACCCCGTCAATCAAAGTAGGCGCTCTAAGTAATCCAATCAAAGTCATCATTGGACCTAGTACCTAAATATCATTAACCTCATAGTTGCAGTTTATGGGTGAAGATTGATTTTGAGAATAGAATAGAATAGAATATGATTTTATCGTCCACGGAGAAGGACCATGCATACACTATTTCAGTTAAAGGACCAAGGAACACCATTATTGCAATGTTGCAAAATTGGAGCCTAGGCATGCTAGAGCCTAGGTGGCATGTTGGAGCCACCTTGCCATGTTTGAGCCTAGGTGGCATGTTAGAGCCACCTTGGCATGTTAGAGACTAGGTGGCATGTTGGAACCAACTTGGCATGTTAGACCTAGGTGGCATGTTGGAGCCCACGTGGCGTGTTTGAGCCACCTTGGCATATTTGAGCAACCTTGGCATGTTGGAGCCTAGGTGGCATGTTGGAGCACACGTGGCATGCTTGAGCCACCTTGGCATGGTGGAGCCTAGGTGGCATATTGAAACCCACGTGGCATGTTTGAGCCATCTTGGCATGATGGAGCCTAGGTGGCATGTTGGAGTTCAGCGTGGCATGTTTGAGCCACCTTGCCATGTTTGAGCCTAGGTGGCATGTTGGAGCCCAAGTGGCATGTTTGAGCCACCTTCGCATGTTTGAGCCTAGGTGGCATGTTTGAACCACCTTGGCATGTTGGAGCCGGGGTGGCATGTTGGAGCCCATGTGGCATGTTTGAGCCACCTTTCTTGTTGGAGCCTAGGTGGCATGTTGTAGGCTAGGTGGCATGTTTGATCCACCTTGGCATGTTGGAGCTTAGGTGGCATATTGGAGCCACCTTGGCATTTTTGAGCCACCTTGGAATGTTGGAGCCTAGGTGGCATGTTTGAACTATCTTGGCATGTTGGAGCCTAGGTGCATGTTTGCGCCACCTTGGCATGCTTGAGCCACCTTGGCATGTTAGAGCCACCTTGGCATGTTGGAGCCACCTTGGCATGTTAGAGATATCTTGGCATGTTAGAGCCTAGGTGTCATGTTGGAGCCATATTGGCATGTTTGAGCCTAGGTGGCATGTTTGATCCACCTTGGCATGTTGGAGCTTAGGTGGCATATTGGAGCCACCTTGGCATTTTTGAGCCACCTTGGAATGTTGGAGCCTAGGTGGCATGTTTGAACTATCTTGGCATGTTGGAGCCTAGGTGCATGTTTGCGCCACCTTGGCATGCTTGAGCCACCTTGGCATGTTAGAGCCTAGATGGCATATTGGAGCCACCTTGTCATGTTGGAGCCACCTTGGCATGTTAGAGATATCTTGGTATGTTAGAGCCTAGGTGTCATGTTGGAGCCATATTGGCATGTTTGAGCCTAGGTGGCATGTTTGAGCCACCTTGGCATGTTAGAGCCTAGGTGGCATGTTGGAGCCCACGTGGCATGTTTGTGCCACCTTGGCATGTTAGAGCATAGGTGGCATGTTGGAGCACACGTGGCATGTTGGAGCCAACGTGGCATATTTTAGCCACCTTGGCATCTTTGAGCCACCTTGGCATGTTTGAGCCTAGGTAGCATATTTAAGCCACCTTGGCATATTTGAGCCACCTTGGAATGTTAGAGCCTAGGTGGCATGTTTGAACCACTTTTGCATGTTGGAGCCTAGGTGGCATGTTGGAGCCTGGATGGCATATTTGCGCCACCTTGGAATGCTTGAGCCACCTTGGCATGTTAGAGCCTATATGGCATATTGGAGCCACCTTGGCATGTTGGGGTGACCTTGGCATGTTAGACCTAGGTGGCATGTACGTGGCGTATTTGAGCCACCTTGGCATATTGGAGCCCACGTGGCATGTTTGAAACACCTTGGCATGGTGGAGCCTAGGTGGCATATACACAACATACGCCTAACTTTTAGAAAATTCATGAAATGCCCCCAACGTTTGTAATATTTTGTGAATTTTTGTGAAAGTTAGGGGCATTTTGTGAATTTTTAGAAAGTTAGGGGTATACTGTGAATTTTGCAAAAAGTTAGGGGTATTTTGTAGTTTTCCCCTAAAAACAATCAAAGCTTAGTCCTTTCCATAAAATGGCATTGTGCATATTGACAATTGACTTGGTCTATTTTATCTTGCAATCGACATTAATAAGAGTCTTCAATACTTGCATGGATGCCACCTAATCTATTTGTTCTTGTTCTTACATTCCCCATGTTATCGATATATAACTCATCATTGTTCCCCATGATGTTATCAATATATTCCCCATGATGTTATCATAAGGATGAGCATGGTCGTTTTGAACTTCAAAACAAAATACCTGTTATTTGCTTGCAAATTGAAGGATCTGGCTGCCACAGCCAAAGCAAAGATCAGTTTAAGGTCGTTGGGGTCTTTTGAGGGCAAATCTCAACATCACCATTTGCTATAACAATTTCTGGCTTTGTGCTTCCAGCTATCCAGAGGTAGATGTTATGTTGCCCCCATGCTGGGCGGCAAAGCTCTTCTAGGGTTTGAAAGCCATAGCTACGCTACAACCAACAGACTAAACTACACCTGCACAAAAACCCTCCGCACAAAACCCGACCTGAAGACCAAATCCGAACCATAGCCGTGCCCATCCATCCGATCTAGGCAAAATATTCTTGGTCGTCGGATCTAGGGCGTGGCTCACAGCACACCCTAGAACATTATAACATAAGAAAATGCTAACACACATATGTAGAAAATTGTCTAAATAGCATTGACAAGTTTAACGGCCGAGATAGGGCCAAGATAGACGGCCTGGATCTCGATCCAGGTCCTATCATTCTATAAGCCAGCCAAATTAACTGGCTTGTTTCCCGCCTTGGCTCGGTGCATTTATTGGCACCCCATTTGGACCTCGATTCTAGGGGGGTATTTGACTCGTGGAATAGGGGGTATTAGACTCGTGGTTTCAACATGCACACTTATTCCACAAGTTGAATACCCCCAATTTTGGGTTGATATTTGGCAGGTCAAATACCACCCATTCCTCCTTGGCCAGAACCCCTATCCAAAAAAGTCCCAAAAAAGGGGTATTAGACTTGTGGAATACCCAGGCGGTATTAGGCTCGTCTAAACTAAGGCCACTATTTTGCAAGTCGAATACTCCCTTGCTCATACCACAAGTCGAATACCCCCCTTGCTTATTGCACAAGTCGAATACCCCCCTATATATTTATTTTTATTTTTATTTTTTTTTTCAAGAATTCCAGCCTTGGGGTATTAGGCTCGTCTAAACTAAGGCTTGTATTGTGCAAGTCGAATACCCCCTTGGTTATATCACAAGGCGATTCGCACCACATTTTGATCCTAGAAGGTTGTGCATTATGAATATCCCCAAACACTTAAAACCCATGCTTGAAGCATTTATGCTAAATCTTTCTTGTGTTTTGCACAAGTGTGTGCATGACTATCAATATAAAATGATTGATATTGGATATTTAGTTATACCATTCTAATCAAAGTTTTTATTTGGGGCCTTTCTTTGGGCCTTAGTTTATAGCATGAATGGTGGTGTCCTGGCCTTCTTGGTTTGAAGATCCAGATTTACTAGGGCAACTGAATTAGGGGCTTATTCAATCCATGGTTCAAAAACATCCAATCCAGGATTTTGATTGATGTATATCATCATTTGATTAACGCGAGTTTTCCCGAGTCTTATTTGTAGCAATTCAGCTGGTTGAGCACGAGCTTGTGTGCACATGAGATTTTGCTGCAATTAAAGAAGGTAGGTATCATTGCTCCTCTCTTCTGCATCGAATTTATTACATAAGGTACTCATCATCAGTCCCAGATCAATAACAGTCTTGGCATGTTTAAAAAGCTTAGGGCCAAAACACAATAGATCAAAACCTTTTTCAGATGCTGAGAATGATACATTTAAAGGGGTTTCGAGAAAACTTTCAAAGTCGAAGCAAAAACGTGCTTGGATGGATTCATTTTCAGTGGATTATTCTAAGACAGAAATAAGCTGTGGCATTTCTGGAATAAGTGTGCCGAGCATAACTGTTCTGTTAACAAGGACGTTTTACAACACAATATATTGTGTGGGATGCGTATTTCCATTTGCTCCAACCAATAAAACAGATTACTTGCATTTGTTCCTTCATTGCTTGCTTTTAACTTTGGCATCTGGTGCAAAGTGTCTGAAGCATCTTGTAACCATATAAGCTGCCATGACCTGTACCCGAAGAATTTACTACGCTTGTGGTATCACTTGCCTGCTCAGCTCTACTTCAGTCCTTTTGCAAGCATATCGTTCTGCTCAAAAGAATCATCTAGGTGTCACCTTTGGAATGCATGCCCTTTAACACTGCACGGAAAAGAAAGTAGGACCATAGCTAAAGAAATCATTCCAGCTTCAGCATGAGAGCATCTGCAGTGGCACACGAAAAAGTAAGCAGGACCATTATGCGAAGGAAATCATTCCATCTTCAGTGTGAGAGCATCTGCAGTGCCACACTCCAATTGCATTCGCTCAGAAGGGATGGAAGCTTTACTGCCAGTGGAAGTGTCAATATATCCTGCAACTAAGGAAGCCTCTCAAAAACTTCACGAGCTTCTGAAACAAAGTTCTCCATTTTTAAGTAAAACATACATTGATCTGGGCAGTCTGCCCTAGTCCTTGGAACAAAATAAAAGCCTCGAGCATCAGAATGTGTATATGCCTCCCCATACAGAAAGGCCATTTAAGAATACTAGCTGGTATTTAAAGGAAATCACAAATATCCTCTGGCCATGGAGACCATACCACAACATCAGTTCCGCTACTAAAGGCAGCTTTATGACATATAAAGAATGTGATCAACTTGCTGCAGCCAAAGCTTGTCCAACCTGAATTACTACCTATTCCAAATGCGTATCCTTGTTTTCTTTACCAAAATGGAATACAAGAGCACTGACCAGATGAAGCACAGACAGCATTTTGCCTAAGGTACCCTGTCAAATATAACGTTTAAGCATCTGATTGTAAATTACATAACCTCATATATCCCTTAGGTGTAATAATGATGCGCAGAGAAGCAAAGACAGCATGGCTTCCTTCCTTACGCTGAGACCTTTAACAAAGAAACCATTTTATGTGGAGATAACACGAATGGTGCTTTCTATAGACATTAATCTGAGGAACCATAAAACTTTCGCCCTTGGTAAACTTGCTGACGAAAGCAGCAGAGGTTGATTTGATAATAATACGGTGGAACAGTTCCACGAAAGCATTCTAATAAGAAATTATTACATATAAGAAGATAATGTTGGGTGCTCGTCTATCCTTGTTTAAACCAGAAAGCTGACCTGATAGACAGCAACTGTTCCTGCTGCACTCAAGGTTCCACTAGCCAAAAATCCGAACCGAGCAAAGCCTAGTGGCAGTACTGAAGAATTACATTACAAGTGCATCTCATAATACCCCATTCATTCAACACAGTTGGCTTTGATTGCTAGCAGAAACGGAAGACAACACTAGCATAGGCAGCCCTAAGAATGGCAAACAGTTCTCGCGTCTGTCTAAGAGGCAAACAGTGCATCGAAAGGCTGCTATTAGCCTGCCGCAATGGGGTGATGTTTCAGAGAAGCTTAAGAAAAGAGACAAGCACAAGTAATAAGGTCCTCCATCGCTGAGATCGGATCGAAACACCGTGGGATCGAAAACCCCTAAATGGAAAACCCTAAAGAGAGAGAGAGCAGCAGGGCTGGCAATTCAGAGGTGGAATTGGTAAGTCTATTCGGCTTGCAATTCAGACTTGGACGTATTCGACTTGAAGTTTCGGCTGCTGGGACGTATTCGGCTTCAGGATTTCGCCAGGGCGTATTCGGCTCACAAATTCGGCAGAGTTTAGCATCAATAGAATAGGCAGGTCGAATACCACCTGTGCCGGTTTTTTTGGCCGGCGAACAACACACAAGATGCAGGCCGAATACCACGCTAGGGTATTCGGCTCAAAGATTACTGGAATCGAGGCCAGAATCGGGTGCCAATATTTCCTTCGCCCTTGGCTGCCTCGCTTGCCTTGACAGAATGTAACGGTAAAAACTGGCATTGATCCAACTTTTTCCCGCCTTGGCTGCCTCGCCTTTCTGCGATCTGCGTCCTCCTCCTCTGGGAATTTTCGGAATCTCTTTTGGGAGGCTCCTAATCCTCCTCCTCCTAACCCAAATCCGGCAGATCCAACAATCTTATAGTAAAATCTGGGTTTCGAATCATTTTAGGGTTTCGGATGCACATGTTGCTGAGTAAAGCAGCTTGCTAGTTCAAAGGATTTAGCGCGCCTCTGCAACAAAATGGATGCCAGAAATTCCTGTCGAAATTTTTCCTGAAGTTTTACCGCACCAACTCATGTAAGGCTTTGATTTTTCATATAGCATATACTCATGATTATTCCAGCTATATTCAGCATTACTAACTGATTTGTTTGGTGAAGTAGAGATATAGTGGGAAGCCTATGAGCTCTACTCTAAATTGCTTTTAACTATGGAAAGAAATCCAAACTTGGCTTTATTAGGGGTGGCCACATGATCATTTTTCTGCCTTCAACGGCAGATTTTGAGGCAAAAACGGAAGTGGAGGCCTCCATCTTGAAGTCGGAGGCCAGTTTTCAATCTTCCATTCTTGCAGGGGAGCATCCACAAAAATTAGTGCAATCTGCTGGTTCCCCTCTCTTCTGAAGCTCTTCCCCCTTTATTCTGCCACTCTTCACCTCTCTGGTATCCGCTCTCGTATGAAATTGAGATACGGAGGTGGAGGCAGCAAATATTGCATGTGGCCACCCCTATTGTATATCCTTCTCCATAGGTCTAGATTTTTGTTGTGGAGCCCTATAACACTGATTCAATGCTTACTGATGTTTCTGTGCCATTGGTAATGAGGCCATTTATGATATCACCATTCCTTGACATTGAGCGGCCAACTTACACAAATTTTAACAGAATCGTTTCTCAGGGAGTTGCTTGCTTTTATGATGTGCTAATATTCACAAATTCTGTCTGCTTTAGTTTTATTTTAACTTGCTGCAACGTTGAATGTTAAACCTTGTGCACTTGTATTGAATTGTTGCTCTTTACAGGTTATTTCTTCTTTGATAGCATCTCTCCGGTTCGATGGTGCTGTTTTTGTTGACATAACAGAGCTCCAGACCATTTGGGTGCCGTATACCAGGATTCATTTCATTCTTTTATCAAAAGCATATCATGAGCAGCTTTCATTGATCCAACTTTTTCTTGTTTCGAGGAGCAGACTGATGCAAAAATGGCCATTTTTGCTGCGCCAATGTCTCAAATTCAGGTTCAACTCTTGACCTCTGGACTTAGCTCTTCTAGAGCTCAAGATGTACCGAACAAACAAGATGCGTCGTATCCTCTTCAATCTGAGTATCACTTTCATTGCCATTTGCGTCACCTTCATTCATCACTTGTTCTTGCATATTTGGTCGTCTTCTTTTTGCCTGCCCTCCTGTGGATACAATGTCTTCAGTATTATTGTTGTCAGGGATGCTGGCAGTTTGAATATGAGTCTCATGGTTGACATAATGTGTATGTTTCATGTTCTCAGCATGCATTACATGGTATTCGTGGAATTGATGATTGATTACACTTGAGACCCAAATACAGCTTTCATGACAGGAACTCTATATAGCATGGAAGCATGCATGAAATATGTTTTCAATTTCTTGATCTTGAAGTGATCTTTTTCCTTTTTGGATAGAGCGGGAAACAATGCATAATGTATCCAGATAGAAACCAGAAGGAGGGAAGTACATAGAGCGGAATGCTTGCTCCATAATGCAAAGGCTCCAGATTTTTTTGGCCCATTGAATTTTTGTTTGAGATACTTCATTCTTATGCTTATGACACTCAAAATTAAAGCATTCTCGTTCTCTCAAAGAAACTTTTATCCTCACTTGGATTAAAACACGATCAGAGGTTATAAAACAAGAATGTAAAAAGAGCTATAAAGTAGCAAATGAGTGCATTTTAACAAAATATTTCAACCGATAGCAAATAAGAGCACCTAAAAAACAACAATTATATAAAGGCCAAAAATAACCTTAATAATATGAAACAATGAAAATATTATACAATACCTAAAAACTAATTAATTTAAATTATTATGATAAAAAGTAATACTTACTTTTAATTTCTCACTATGTTGTTTTTTTTTTAGCGGGGTTGCTTACCCCCGGTTTTCACATTCCTAGCTATGCCACGTGTCGTGCCACATCAGCTGTTTTCAATCTCAACCATTAGATTTCTTAATTTCGCATCGGACGGCCATGAAAATTAGAAAGTCCCTGAAAATCACTTCTATTCTATTCTCCTCTTCTCCGACCATCCCGATTCCCTCCTCTCTGCTTCTGCTTGCTCGACTTTCTTTCGGTTTTTTTGGGAGCTTTTCCTCTGGAGCTCCTTCGCAGGCCGATTCTCCAAAACGAAGCCAACCCACAGAAGATTTACGGCAAAATAATCTCAGAGTTTTGCTAGCTAGGGTTCGGAGATTTGATTTCCGTTTCTAATTCTTGTTAAGTCCTATTGTTGTAACCGTGTTTTCTTTTTTCTTAAGTTTAGACCGAATCCACATTTTGGGGCCCGAAAGTAGTTGCACATAACGATGCGAGAATAATGAGCAAACATTTGTTCGTGCTTTGAAATTGCTCATTTATATATGAAGCTCCAAATTAGAACCATGCAATGCAATACTGGATTTGCCACGTCCCTGGATTTTTGCTCTGACTTATGGCATCACACTGAATATTTAGACTCTCACTGAATATTTATTAATAATGTTTTCTGGTTTTCAGTGCAAGTACGACAACGGCTCCTGCATCTTCCTGAATTGGTAGTTTTGGAAGCTACTTTTTTTAGCAAAGATGATCTATGCAAAGGGATGAATCTAAGTGCAAACTCAATCGTGAACGCCATTTGAGTTATCTAGTTCATTGGAGATGCATACGTTACGTTCTTGCACCGTGGAAGGTGTGTATTTTATTATAATTCGATTACTTGCTTTCACATACTGCCTAATGTTGGGGAGCAAAGCGGTTGTGAAATAAGGAACTCCTATCTACCTATCATTCTTCTAAGAACATTTTGACCATACCGTAGTGAACTTTTTAATGGATCGAGAAATGGTCTATCGGGTACAATGGGATGATGCAAGTTCAAAGAAGAATATCTCTTTGGGATTGCAAAGTGCCCTTCTGGGACGATGTCCATGATTCATTATATGTATGCGCATTCCACTCTGGGAAGTTTGATTTGAAGTGGAAATGATTTAGAGCACATTCCACTCTGGGAAGTTGGATTTGAAGAAACGTAGAAATTGTTTAGAGCACATGCAAGTTGTGTTCAATACAGATGGACATTGGCTTGAAAATTTGTTATCTTCTGCTCATATCCTTGTTCACCAGGGTTTAAGTCCACATAGCGTGGTTGATATGCCGTCTGTCATCTCAGCTCTCATCTCAGCTCTAGATATATACAGTCACAGGGAACCTGAAAACATGAAAAGATCACATTTTGAAGCATAAATTTGAAGCAACTAGGAATTATGCTTCTCCAAGGACGGCATGCATATCCTACCAAGTGATCCAGAAAACACTAGGTGTACTTTTTCTGTTCTTACTTCTACTTCCAGGTATTTCTTGAACATTCTCACCGACATTTATTTTACTCTCCAATTGTCATTCATGTGATGTCTTAGGTAATGCTACAACATGTTGCTAGTTGCAGTCTTTTACACATGCAATAAAGGTTACCCAATTTCCCTTAATAGTTTATGATTTGAAGCTCTATAGCACATTTTGTTGGCTCTGCAAACATTTTCGATGCAGCTTTATGATTTGTTATAGAGCACCCATGTAGTCTCACCATATAAAGCACCTGTTGTCCTTGGCGAGCATCCTAGCTTTTACATTGCAAACCTCATTAGTGTGCTGGCCTACTCTTCTATCCCTTCAATTTTTTTGTTGGATTGAGCAGGTATTTGTAAAGGATGATGCAAAACTAGAGAAGAGGACGCAAAAAGAGGTAGTACCTTTTTTTTTTTTTTTATCATTGTTCAGCAAGCTTCATTCATGTTAGGAAGTTTTCTAAGGCCAGCCAGAAAAAAGTCTGTTGAAGAAATGGGTGGTAATACCAAGGCTGTGTATGAGAACATCAGATTCTACAAGTTCTATTCTGCTTCTATCCCTGATACTCCAGATATTACAGAATTTAAGGTAAGAGTCAGATTTTCTCTTTGACATCTTTATCTCTACTAACTTAGCCTTTCAACATAAATTGCCTTCATAAACCGATATTATAGGAAAGGCAACGATGAAGTATTTTGATGCTGATCGTGCGGGCTGCATGAATGATCGGAGATCCATAGTGGCCTACGCACTGAATTTTGTGTCTGCAGTTGTTAATTGGCTGAGCAAAAAGCTAAATACAATTTCGTTAAGCTCAACTTAGATAGAATATATGGCAGCATGGAAGTGATGTGCTTTAAAGTCACCAAATTCACCAAAGTAAACACTCAATGGTCTGTTATGATAATTTGAGCAGCATGATCTTGTCCAGGATTCATGTATTTCACAGGGACACAAAACATGCTCTTGCAAACTCTCACTTCATCAAGGAGCTGTTGAATATATTCTTGATTTATTGCAGGATTGGTCAAGGGTAGCAGACATCCTCACAAATAGTCTCTCAAAGCTTCAGAATCAACTAGGAATAATCCCGTCAAAGAAGTTTCTTAAGAATCAAGTCTAATTAATCCTCTAGTAAGAGAAGTTTCTTAAGAAACGGATTATTCTTTGCCAAGGATAATATGCACATTAAGGGGAGAAACTGTTACTTTGCAACTTCACCTACTGAGCAGCAGTAACAGTAGCCACTCTAATGTCGTGTCAATCATTACCTACCATATTAGAGAATTAGCTACTCTATATTGGTCAGTAAGGCTTAAGTCAGAATTAAAGCCAAAGCTAAATGTAGACAAAAAACCAGCTCTCACGCATATGCAGTTATATAGTGGATAGGGGGAGAAGTCCTTCAGACTTCTTGCGAGAAACCCATTGGGTTGTCAAACCCTGGTTTGAGCAGAGAGTTGCATTCAACCTCTTGCTGTTCCTTTGAAGTACGAACTTCTTTTTATCAATGAATATTATCATCCTTTCTCCTTTATCTTAGGTTTTTTAGTCAATCTTGTAATAGTCCTATCTCGCACAACCTTTTAAAAAGGAATACAAAACCTTTGGCTAATATGAAGGCATTTCATAGAACTTTAAGTAAAGCTATCTTACCTTCTTGGATTTTAGAAAATGTTATTTACAATATGTCTTTGACTTTTCTGAAACTTCTCCTTTCTTAAACTCTTTCCATGCAAAGGTAGATGTTGGCAGGTGATATCAATGTCGACAGCACCAGAAGTTAAACAGACTCTAAAGCAATATCAAGCCGATCACTTTGTGCTTTTCTAGCGTCCATACAGCCTAAGATATTTAGAAATTCCAATATTCCTTAAAGCATTTTAGGAACCTAATATATGACTAGTTCACAACATGGTGATTTCCAACTACACACCTTATAATGATGAAATCTTTCTTGATTTGGAGAGGTAAATTCGCCACATTCCTATAATAATACATATTCTCTTAGCATGTTGCCGAAATTTAAATTACTACGATTAAAATTTCAACACAAACACATCTACCTAGCCTTCTTCCCAACCCTGCAGTTCTGCTAGTTAACCCATGTCTTTTAACTACATCTTTTAATAAACACATGTTAATTTCTACGTGTAAATGTTTCTGGAAAAAAAAATACATATAGCTAAAAACTACACATAGTTTTCTAGCAAAGTCGGACAAAAATCACCACATATTTTATTTTATTTTTTTGGGGGGGAAAAACCACATTGAAAAACAAGATGTGGACCCAGTATTGGGGTTGTTGTGACCGTTTCAAAATCGTATCGGTTGACTATTCGAAATCGTAAGGAAAAAAAATCATATCAATAAATTTAAATCATGTCAATTTGTCACTTTATATCTTGTCCATTAATTACTATAAAATATTTGAATAATTTATCAAGTCAATATACCGAGGAAGAGAGATGCGATCAAATACCATTCTATTAAACTTGAAATACTAAGCATAAGTTTGTATCCAACATTTTAAGTTGTTAGATAAACTAACTGAGATAATTATGTTTTAGTACCATGGAGAAAAATAGGATAAAAAAGTCATATTAGCATATTTAAACCAAGATCGTTTACCACATTGTGTATTGGTGATTAATCACTGTAAAACATCATGAGAATTATGCGCTTAAAATTATCATGTCAATATATTGAAGAAGATAGAGGTGATCAAATACCAGTCTAATAAACTTGACATACTAAATAGTAATGCATATCATATAGAATTGCCATGTTTCAATATCATGCCATAAAACAATGTTGTCTTATCACTTTAGAAAAATATATTGATGAACCATATAGTTCAAGTTGTTACAAAGACCAACTAGAATTGCCATATTTTAATACCATGTCATAAAACAATGTTGTCTTATCACCATAGTGAAATATGTTGATGAACCATATTAGATAACTAGACATGGTTTGTAAACTTTTGAACCCACTAACATGTACTGATTTATAAATTTAGTTTCTACCACTAAACCATTAAAAAAAAATCATAATGGTTCAATTTTGGGGGCCTTGTGAACCAGGCTAAGCAAACAGGACAAACCATATATCTGGTTCATTAGAAACCACAGGACCTCGCAGAGATTAGTGTAACATTGAACGAAATGGGCGAAGTCTTTCTTTATAAAAGGTTAGTATATTAGGTGGCCTTTAGTTAGACATATCAAGTATGAATAACAATAGTAGACTAGGTCAGGCGTGTGTTCATGCTATCAGTTCGCGCCTGGCACGAATTGTTAGAATGAGTACACGCCAGAAATGTTTGAGCACGCAGGAGATTGCTAGTTCACGCCAGGCGCGAATTGGCAATATATTGCCTGACCAAAACGCTTCTGGCATGTATTGCCAGCTGAATACACGCCAGAAACATTTTGGGCACGCCGGCTTTGTCTTTTCTTGATTATCCTTTTGGCTGATATGATTTCCTTATTCGTGCAGCCCTTACGTGGAACAACTCCGTCATGCCCGCCAGCAATGGATAGAATATGGAAGACCGCTGCAAACAAAACAGGAAGGCACGAAGTCTGAGGAGTATAAGGCGTTGGAAAAGACCTTGGCCCAGACTATCATCCAATATAAGAAACCAAGGCCCAAAAAGACAGGAAAAAAAGTGGGGAGGAAGCAGGGGAGATGTTTGAAGCATCTTCCAGAGGCCCTACAGATGCCTACAGGATCATCTTCGCTAAGGACAAAATCTGGGCGAAGTAGAACGAGTTCTGGGATGCTTATGCTCATAAATAGCTGCCAGATGCAATGGGAAGAGTGCCTCCTCAAGATACTACAATATTTGATTTGAAGACCACCGAGATGAGGAAAGTACAGGGCCTTCAGGATGATGGTCATTTGGCTGTTAGATCAATGCATAAACAAAGAAGTTCTGTACAAAAAGGCTTCTTCAGTTAAGGATAAAATGTCCTTCGTTGATTGTTGCACTCATATAAAGAACATGCGAGTTATGAAGGTAGCAGTTGATCAACAACTTCAGAAGCTATCTGGCGATGTAACATTGTCTAAACTCGGCCTGCTAGACAAGTATGGCGTGTCTGCTGATGACATCAAGAAATACATCTTCTGGTCCAAGGACTTTCTGCAAAACAGGAAATCAAAGAACCAACAGCACACTACAAAACTATCAGATAAGGTGATGGCTGAGCTGAGAAGAAAGGTTGCCATCCTGAAAGATGCTGGTGGTGACTTACCTGCACTCCACCACCCGATACAACAATAGGCCCTACTGGCTATAAAGGTCTCCTACCCGATACAACAATAGGCCCTCGTAATATTTCTCTGTTTGTATTGGATCGCAGGTCTGCAAAAGGAGAGAATGAGATGACTCAAAAAGAGTACAACAGTTTTTTTACTAGCTGCATGGACTTAAGCATTGAGAAGCTCTTTACTATTGTCATCATATGCCCCCCAGGAGAGCCTCATATGCATGCTTTGGTGGCTTCATACGACTTGGGATGCCTAAAGGTCGTTAGGGAAGGTTCTCTTCTCTTTAAGACAAAGGATACTGATTTGAGGATGCAGTTTAAAAGCGCCTGTATAATCTTCATAATATATCCCTTGTGTCAGATGATGACTATGAGGTAGCTAAGAGCAAAGGGGCATCAGATAAAGAGGCATGGCAGTGTTTTCTTTTGGATGAACCCAGCTTGAAAAATGTCTTCTACAAAGCAGATGATGAGGATGAAGTGAATGAATGCCAGGAATTTGATGTTCCTGACCTTTACTTGCTGACAAAAGAAAAGGGGCCCTTGAATAAACATGGGTTTGCAATCAATCTGGCAAGCTATCTTGTTGAGGCTTTTGCACCACTTGATACCACTTGGAAGACATCAAGAAGATGTCTAAGTTTCGTCAACGATCACCAGTCTAGGGATTTCCTTGAAGTGTTTTTCGAAAGGGTACTAGCCACGGCTGATTGGGGTCCTGTCAAAGATAAAAATCCATTGGCTTTGGTACCTTGCAAAGGGCAGAAGCAGACTACTATTTCACAAAAGCCTCCAAGGGCAACTCGAGAATGTTCAAAAAGCAGTGCAACCCCCGAAGAGAAGGCCGCAATGCTAGCGCGGGAACATGAGATCATGGAGCAAAATATGGAGTCCATGCTTGGTAATATTCCAACTGGTAATGTTACACTTGGGGGTACGACTATGGTAGTTCCTGATACAAGCCAGGATGATCACGCAAGCTCAGATTCAACCACTGAGGTTAGGAATCAAAACCCTGAGGTAGCTTTCATAGTCGAAGAGAATATGTCCGAACTAAACCATGGAATTGATGCTTCTGGCAGTAAGCATCCGGGGAGTGAAGTAGACGCTACGACTGATGGGGATGACAACGATGATGAAAGGTAATTCACGCCAGGCGTGATATGTAGATTACTTTTGACGGATAAAACGCGCTTGGCGTGTATTGCAGACCATTTTTGTATGGCTAACTCTTTGTTTTCCATGGTTCAAAGCTCCACCTGCTTGTGACAAAATCGTTGTCTTCAATCTGAATGGTGTCCTGTGTAAAACGTTTCCTAAGAAGCTTATTAACAGGGATGACTTCGAACAAGTCCCTCTAGAATCGAATACTAAGTGGATCTATCCTCGCCCATACTTAGAAGATATGATGAATGAGGCATTCAGATTGTTTCAAGTTGCCATCTGGTCCTCAATGGAACGCAAAAATATTGATGAAGTTCTTAGGGTGTTACCAGGCATGAATCGAGACTTTGTGACGATTTGGGACCAAACTAAGTGTATAAAGTTTCCACATCCAAGAGATCCGGATGGCAAACCGGTCTTCGTGAAACATCTTGGTACTATGATGGATCAGCTTGGCATACAAAAGAAAGATGACATCATAATAGTAGATGAAATCAAGGTCAGGCTCTAAATCCACCAAGTTATACTCCACTAGACTACTCAACAGATGAGTTTCTAGTACTATTCATGTCCATCATGAGTGGCTTGGCTGCTGGTAAAACAGTATTAGATGTTGTCCAAACGCATCCAGAACTAGATCGGACTAAGGAGATGGATCCCTATCTTGAGAGTTATTTGACAAATAAAGGACTAGTCCCTCCATGATGTAATCTTCATATCAAGTGAATACATTGTAAAAAGTGTTCTGTGTATATTGATGTGTTACTATCTACAAATGCTAATCAAACACCACATTCTTCTCACTAAACAAGAAAATGTTAAACCACCCACTACTATAATGTAAAAATTTGCAACCTTGCAAAACAGCATGTCACACACCACAACACTATATTGAAAAAAGGGTATGCAAAAGTGGCGTGCATTTGGAATAGACATAAATCCAATTTAAATGAATGATGGTTCTATCGGCATTATGTCGATTTGCATCGGCAGGAAGCTCCTAAATTTCACGTTCGTGACCTTGTCCGGCTTCTTCGTAGGGACCTCCCTACCTCGCATCCCTGCAACAAGCTTGACTATCATCGCCTTGGTCCTTACCAGGATCACAGCTTAGATCAGCGATGTGGCAATCCGGCTCGAGCTCCTTCCAATTGTTCATCTCCATCCAGTATTTCATGTTTCTCTATTGGAGCCCTACACAGTTAATACTTTCCCAGATCGCGTTCCTCCGCTGCCATCACCAGTGAAATTGATGATCACAAGGAGTTCGAGATTCGAGAGATTCTGGACTCCAAGTTTCTTCGTCGGCGACTGTATTACTTTGTCGATTAGGAAGGTTACTCACCAAGTGATAGAACCTGGGAGCCTGCCGAAAATCTGACTAATGCTCCTGATAAAATTGCCGAGTTTCACCGACGTTACCTAGATAAACCAAGTTTGAATACTCCGGCCCCAGCTCAGAGGACTCGTCGCTGTCTAGGAGGGGGATGGCGTGACGACCGTATGGATATTTGTATTATACGAATATTATGCTCGTATGTATAAAAGATGGTTGTCACACGAATGCAAAAGGATAGTTGCACAAGACAGGGTTCGAACTTGCAACCTTCTAGTTGCAATCACACACTTTTATCAAATGCATTACCAATATGCACTACCAACAGGCCATAATCCTAGGAGGTTTGGCGCTATTAGGCACCTTAGGTAGGTTTTCGTATGCCACCCAAGAAGAAGAATGGGTCACCCAGTGCGGGTGACCTACTTATGAGGGTGATTCCGCTCACCTGGTATCTCTAATCAATGAATTAAGTTCAGAGATTAAGGGGCTGCGATGTGAAGTGGTTGCACTTCGGGAAACAGTTGAAGAATTGGTCGCGCAGAAGGAGAGGCCATTGGTAGAATCAAATCCATCAGTAGACTACAAAGAGCAAATTCGTACCTTGGAATCTAATCTGGCCAACCTGATTGCAGAAACAACACAAGAACAAATGAAGCTTCATAGAGAGCTGTTGCATCAGAGCAGGCTGAAATAGATTTTCGGGCAAAGAATTTGAAGGTATCCGGCATTAGTGAAGAGGAAGAAGAAAATACATCAGAGGTAATCAGAAAATTTTTCAGTGACACCATGCACCTTCACGAGTCAAATTTTATTTCTGGAAAGAGGCTAGGCAAGCCAGGATACCATACACGCCCCATTTTGGTTAGGTTCCCAAGCAAGGAAGCAAGGGATATGATCCTGCATAACAGGGTTGTCTTGAAAGGAGAGAAAGGAATATGGTTAGATCATGATCTGACTCCGTCACAAATTGAAGTAAGAAAAAGGGAATGGGCAAGAGTGAAAGATGCTAGAAATTCTGGTTATGTTGCTTACCTAGATCAGAATGGCAAGGCCGTAATCACGAACAGGAAACGTAGTTAGGGAGATTGGGCCCTGAATGTCAGTCTGTGGAATGCTCATGGCATACATCAAGCCAAGATCAATGCAACCTCAAATAGTTGGAACAAAAAAGATATCTTAATCTTTACTGAAACTTGGGAGCACCAATTTTGATCACTCCCTGATGTGCCTGGATTTGTATTAGTAGAGCATGTATGGAATGAGAAAACTGCTGGAGCAGGCCGAGGTTATGGAGGGATTGCAGTTTACAGCAGGGTGCACATTGCTTCTAGCATACAAATTGTTTCAAAGGACATAAATAGGCAGTATTTATGGCTGAAAATTAAAACAAAGAGCAAGGATTTATATGTGGCAGCGTGCTATTTTGCTCCTTTGAATGCCACTCTATACCACAACAAGGAATTTAATAGAGATGACCCTTTTCAGAGGCTTTGTGCAGACACTTTACAATTCATGTCACATGGCGAAGTTTTCCTCCTCGGAGACTTCAATGCGCGGACGAGTAGTGATCAGTCAAAAAGGTATGCTGATGTATCAGATGTCCAGATGCAGGAGATTACAAAGCCCTTATTTTGTAGATCCTCAGAAGATAAAATCTTCAACGTGATGGGTGACTTCCTGCTTGAGCTTGGCACCATTTGCCATTTGAAAATTGTCAATGGCATATCGAAATTTCCAGACTCTGGAAGTTTCACCTGCATGAATCATTCAGGGGCAAGTGCCATTGATTATCTGCTGGCAGGTAGCTTGGACATGGTCCACACTTGTCATGTGGGCACAAAGATGCCTGAGTCAGATCATTTCACTTTGCATGTCACGCTGAAATCCAACCATGTTGCTACTACTGCTGCACGCCTCCCTTTCCATCCTAGACTGAAAGTAAACTATAAATTAAGTACCGGATGTTAGTAGAGAAAATGGTCGCTCAATTCCATTGGACAGATACGATGGCCATAGATGCCAAACACTTCACTGATATGATCCGCCAGACTGCTGGGAAAGTATTTGGTTTCACGAGGCAATTTGTAAAAGGGAAACCATGTAATTCGTGGTGGGATAACGAGTGCAAAGAAGCGAGGTCTAAGCTGCCAACCTGATGCATAAGGAAACCAAGCTGGTACAAAAAGCCCTTGAGAGCTAAGAAGCGCTCATTTCTCCAGGCCAAGCAATTGGAGCTTACAGAGGCACTTGAAGGAATCGCCCAAGGCCTTCTGGAACCTGCTGAACAAAAGGTGTGACCAGCCTGTGCTTGATATGGATGATCTGCTAAAAATGGTCCAGGATATTTATGCCAAAAGTAACTCTGAAGCTATGCCTTTAATACCTTGGGACGTTGATCTTTTTTCTGAGGCCAATGTTAGAGAAACTATTTCTGGCATGGAGAGCAATAAAGCACATGATTTAGATGGGATATGCATCGAATTGTTTAAATGGGGAGGAGATGGAACAATTCATGTTCTGACACGCCTGTTGAATATGTGCATGTTGAATGGGGAGGAGAATGGAAGATGAACAGGGTGCACCCCATTCATAAATCTGGAGATAAGAGCCCAGTGCACAATTATAGGACTATCTTGCTCGGCAGCACATTCTCGAAGATCCTTGGTAGTCTGTTGGAGAGTAAGTTGAATGCTTGGGCAGAAGTAAACATGAAACGTTCCATGTGTCAGGCAGGTTTCCGCGAGGATCATAATACACTGGATCATGCCATGACTCTTCGGGTCTTGGTGGAAAAGGCGAAGGCTCCAAATTCAGCACTTTACATAGCATTCATCGATTTTGCTAAAGCTTTCGATACAGTGCCCAGAAAAGGGTTGAGTGAAAGAATGGTACAGCTTGGAGTTCCAGAGGAAGTTAGAGCTGTAGTCTCCCAGTTGTATGCAGAAGTGTTGGTCAAATTGTCAGATGAAATGGATACAGTGGTTAAGAACACATAGGTGTTTGTCAGGGGTGTCCGCTTTCTCCAACGCTATTTGGCCTTTTCATTGATGAGCTGGATGAATGGTTCAGGGCACGTTCGCTAGCAGGGACCAGGGTAGGCTCATATGTTCTTCAATTGTTGTTATACGCAGATGATGTGGTACTGTTAGCCAACCAAAAACAAGTGCTTCAATATCACCTGGATCTTCTGGGGCTGTTTTGTGAGGCGAGACAAATGACAGTGAACACTGCTAAATCCAAGATCATGATCTTTGGTACGAGGGATAGGCCAGCGTTTTTCTATGAAGGACAGGAAATCGAGGTAGTGGGGGCATTGATTTTTCTGCAAAATACACTTGGAAAGAATGTGTAAAACGGAGAGCTACAGGGGGGAAAGCAGCGTTATACAGTATGCAAGTCAAATGTTCCAGAATTTCCTTGTATGATTGGGTGCTTAAGAAAAAACTTTTTAAATCCTTAGTTCAACCTGTGCTGTTGTATGGAGTTCGGTTTGGGGGCCGACCACTTCTGCAAAGCTTTGGGGACAGATTGAAGCAATCTAGAAACTGTTCCTACGAGAAGAATTGGGCGTCAAAATCCAAATACCATATGCAATAATATTAGCCGAAGCAGGTATGTTTCCTTTGGAATTAGAAGCATTATTTCAAACCATCAGTTGTGTTAACAGGATTCGTGAGCATTCTGATGACTGCTTGTCTCATCAAGCAATGATGGCTTCTGAGCAGCTAGGCTGGTTGCATGACGTCATGGAATGGGGAGGCCAATGGGGGGGTGCAGGAGAGTAATTGGCCAGATAGTAAAGCCGATGTCCGAGCTCTTGTAGAAAGGCTAGCAGTTGGGAGACTATGACAGGACCCTGGCAGCAGGATGAAACTCTATCGCCTCAATGTGAACCCAATGGAAGAATATAAGCACCAAGAGTACTTGTTGGCTGATATTCTGAGATCCATGAAACACCTCATCACCCGCTACAGGACATGTTCACACAGATTAGAAGTGAAAACTGGCAGATGGTCGAAGATTCCAATGGAGGAGCAGATCTGCAAATTGTGTGACACAGGCAGTATTGAGGACGAGAACCATGTGTTTGTTCACTGTCCGGCATATAGCGATATAGGGGCTGGAGTTGATTTCCAGTTTTTTGATTTTCAAGCATTATTGTCTTTGCCGTCTTACAGTTTAGGACACTATATCAAAACAGTGGATGCACACCGTAGTTTATTGCTTAAGAACAGATAATAATTTGTAATGAGCGCTCCATGGCCTTTTAGGGCCCCAGAGAGCTAGATCAAATAAATAAATAAATAATATTTGTTGGAGATATTCCTTTACGTCTTCCTCATATGCGGGGCTATATCTAGGAGGTTTTAGAATTCTAGAACCTACATGCATGCGTGACATTTAGCATGATCTCATCCATTGGAGTGGAGCGATCCTGACCGTTGGCCTAGATATATAAAGAAGCACCTCCATCTTGTCGAACCATTCCGGTTCAACACCAGTCTTGAGCCTTCTGTGCATCTGTCTCGTGTTTTCGCTTGCCTTCGACCATTGTACTCGTGATTCTTATTCATATATCAGATTCTTCGCCGATCTTGGCATTTTCCTTCTGTATTTCTTGCGTATTTTCCACATATTTTCGTTGTTTTTGCATAGGTTCATGACACCATCAACATCTCTCACTTCGAGTCCTTCTCTTGCCAGTGGCATGTTGCCAGATGAGTGTTGGGGCTATTGATTTCTTCACCCCTTTGAATTGCCCGACATCTCTTCCTTTTGATATGTTATACTATGGGAGGGAGGGCATAATAAGGGGGATATCAATGCAAGGCATATAGCTTACACAATTACAAATATTACTAAAGCTATTAGGTCTACTTGGTATCTCGCCTCGAGATATACTCTATAGCAGTGTTGCCATTGTTCCTTCTAGTGCACAAGAAGCTTCTCCATTCCTGAAGGGATTAATTTCGACTTGGCATGTCATAAAAAAACTATTTACGCTTGACATTTAACAAATTCGAAGCATAGACTTCCCCTGTCCTTCTTGGTACCACCCCCTTCCCTTCATAATTTAACCCTTCCCTTCCTCTTCTGCTCTATCCCTCCACGTACCCAATCCCTCTCTCTAAGCCCCTCCACATACCCAGCTCCCTCTCTCTAGCGCCCTCACTCCCCTTGCATAGACCCCCTTGATTTGCCCCTTTCTGGCTTTCTCTCTCTAGGGTTTACAATCTCTCTCTAGACCCAAAACCCCCAAACCCCCAAAAGGCGCTCCACCCGCCTTTCCGAGCCCCCAAACTGGATTCTAAGCACCCTTGAGGCATCCAGAGACCCCTCAGACTTTGGAGCCCTCAAAACCCCCACACCTGCGGTAGTTGGCATGCTCTATTCTAATCTATGAGAAGCAGTGGCAGTAGATTAGAGCAGTGGCATGTTAAATGGTGTCGTGTTGTACAAAGCTTTGGAAAGACCTATGAGAAGCAAAGGGCGAGGGGTCAAAGTCAAAGTCAAAGGTGGTGGGCACCCCCTACCCGGTGTTCTTTGGGCTCGCTAGAACGCACCACACCCCCCGCCCACCACTTAGGGTTTCCGTTGACTAGCCCAAAAGGTGCTCTCGCCAGCGTTCTTGAGTCCCCAAATTCAATTCTAGGCACCCTTTCCGCATGACCGAGACCCCCTCAAACTTTGGGAGTCATGGCCACGAAAGATGGGCCGGCACAGGAAACCCAAGGCGGCGAGGGCCCGCCCGCACAAACGGTCCCGATCAGCCATCATGGGCCGGGGAGAGTCATCCTCCATGAAGAAGGAGGCTCGGGCTAAGGCTAAGGCCCCTCAAATGAGGCCAGCCCGGCGGAAGGGATTAATTGCTCGCACCACATAGGAACTCCGCCTCTACAGAAAATTGGAGCCACGCCAAAGCGGGAATGGAGGCTAACAAAGGCTCGTGTATTGAGGCTAACAAAGGTTCACCGGGCTGGCATGGCGTTGGAGATGGAGTCCCTCGGCATCCCATGTGCTCAAAAGGCAAATCGGGGTCGAGAAGAACCGTGATCACGTGCTTGGAGACCCGCGCCGCATGTGGAAGATGGCCTTGGCCTTGCACACTTCGAAAGGCAAAGCGGCCGTGCAGAGGTCGCCGACATACGGGCCCGCCCTAGACTCTGTGGTTCATCACTCGGACACCATGACACAGAGAGGGAGCCAGCGCAATGCGAGACGATGGTCACGCCGGCTCCCGGCTTCGGTCCCGAGGTAGAGGCACCACCACCATGGCATCGGGGAGCCTGTACGCTCTTGCGCACAGCCGGACACCGGCCGTGATCTTGAGTAAGATCGGAACAGCAAGCCCGGCCCTCGACGCCCGTGTGCTGGGGCTCGAGCACGCTCTCGCTACTCAGAGCCTGGAGCTCCAGGGGTTGCGGGCAACCATCCACAGACAGAGCCAGGGTCTCCCTACCGAGGTTCATAGTCACCGCAGGCGGTCGTGCGGCGAGATGGCCAAGCGCCAGCGGGCTCTGCAGAAGAGCATTGCTCCCGACTTCACCCGAGGGGCCGAACGCTGCTCAGGACCGGCTATCCCGCCACGGCCTCCGCGCCGCACGCCCCGCAAGACCGCCCAGTTCTCCAACCACTCCACGCCATCCCAGCCACCTCCGGTCCTCCACGCCATCCCCCCCACCACCACCACCCCCAAAGACAGGGACTGGCCTTAGCCCACCTTGGACCCAGGTACGCGGAGACTCAGGGAGCTTGCAGGAGGGCACAATCGGTAGTTCGAGGCATGCCAGAACAGCAGGGGGAGAGTCTCGCCCACAACATCCGAACACACATTCTCGATCGGATGACATTCCCGGGGCCAGTTCACATTTCTCGAGCAGCCCGGCATGGGGCTCAGCGCCCGGGCCGTGACCGCATTGTCATATTCACGGTTGCGGATGCACAGGTGCGTGATGCCATATTGCGCCAGGGCCAGATGTTGAAGGGGACATCCCTGTACGTGGACGGGACCTCACACCCGTGCGGCGAGGCAGGCAGCCTTGACGGGGAGCTTGTCGGTCGGAGGCATTCGCCAACGGGGGTGCCGCGAGATTGGTTCGAGGCCGATGCACATTTTCCGGCGACACGCTACTGCTGCGGACCAGCAGCCCCAACCCGCACTGCATCGCCCCTGCTTCTGCTTCTACTACCACGGCCCCCCCTTCTCCTGCTCCTACTCCTGCTCCCTCGCGGCCCACGCCCTCTCAGCCACATGCTGCCTCCGCTCCATCTACTTCTCACTCGACCTCGCTTCCGTCCTCCCCATGACTTCGGTCATGCATACCATCCCCGGCGACAAATAGGGAATTGTGCCTCCGGGTGGTCTCATGGAATTGTCGAGGCTTCCCTTGGCAGAAGGGGGACAGTCTGAACTCCGTGGCAGCCGGTATGGATCTCATCTTCCTCATGGAGACATGGGAGCATCTTTGGGCCTGAAGGCTACGATTTGCCGGGTTACCAACATTTCTCGTCTTCAATACACATGCAGACAGCCCGGGCGGGGTCATGATGGAGTGGCTTGCTACTACTGGGACAACCTTGGCACATTCGGTTACCCTCCGGAAGACGACGGACACAACCGGTACCACGGGTTCGTGTGCATAATACCGGTGGCAACCCTCTTTTTACGGCCACCGCTATTTCCCTCACGCAGACGGCACCTTCTATCGCAGACCACCCGGTGCGGATAGGATGGACCCGTATGTCGATCTATATGATGACATCTGGCGGCATCGCTAGTTGGGTAGGGTCGTCCTTCTTGGAGATTTCAATGCACGGACGGGGAGTAGAGCAGCCCATGCGACTTGACCCCCTCGGCCGACGATGTCCTGCGGCTCGCCCCGCCCAAAGTAGCCCGCCACGCTGGTCGGATGACGGCCAGTCACTAAGCTTTGGCGACGATTGCTCTGCTATGTGGCATTTTTGACTTGATAATTTGCAATGGCCTTTCCACGGTGGCCGATTCTCGCAAGTGCACATGCATGGACAATCGGGGGGAGGGTCTAGTGTGGTGGACTATGTGCTTGTAGTTGTGCAAGATATGCATCTCATCGGTCGTTCCGGGTGGGCCTGCAGGCGATCGGGATGAGGAGGTCACTCGGATCACCTCCCACTTTATTTGGACTGGGTTTGTTTGAGCCGCCCGGAACCCCCACTATGCCAGCCCCTCGCCCCCTCGGTTGAGACTTCGATTATGAGCGGTGCAGAGGACTACTGGCCGAGATGCTCATGGGCGCCCTCCGTAGTGCAGACCTCCACACTAGAGCGGCCGACGGACCGGTGACTTCGCTATTACGGGATGCAGCCCGGACGGGTGCTGGCGACCCCCCCGCGTCGCCGCTCGGGGTCGGCAACATTCCCTCGTAAATCGATGGTTTGATCGCGGTTCAGAAGAACGCATAGCGGCGGCTCCGCCACATTCGGATCCAGTGCAGCCAGGAAAGCCACCACCGCATCGCCCATCCCGGCGACACAAAGGCGCGGTACCTTGCCAAGCATCGGGGGAGATGTTGGCCCGCTGGACACTCATCCTCGAACCTTTGGCGCAGAGTGCTTGGGAAGGCCAGCCCCACCCTCACGGGGACATCACACCGCAAAGGCGAATAAGGAGCGATTTGCAAGCAGCTCTATGACCCGCCCGGGGCAGCGACGCCCATACCCCCACAGGGATGGCCCCCCATTGGTTCTCGTGGGCGAGGATGTTGAGGAGGGCCCCTGCAACGGCTAGCTAATGGGAAGGCGGTGACCTCGATGGTATCGCGGGCCGAAGTTACTCAAGTAAGGCGAGGCGTCGCTTGTGCCGGTCCTTACTACCTGTTCCAACGAGCATTGCGGGGAGGGTTTCCCCGACAATGGACCACAAGCGTGGTTGTTCCCATTCACAAGGCGGACGACCCACACACACCGGTCCGGCCAATTCACCGGACGATCATGGTCGATTCGGTATTTGCCAAACTGTTGGGCGGCATTCTCGGCGGCCGATTGACCCGGGGCCGGGGGCGGATGTGCGAGCCCCTCACACAAAAGGGCTTCGACCCCGCCACTCAACGATTGACCATATCTTTCTGTTGTGACGGCGATTGAAGGCAAACCGAATCATCGGCCGGACTTGTATTCTTTGCTTTGTGGACTTCGCAAAAGGCTTTTGATACTGGTCCCCTCGAAAAGTGTAGGCTAGAATCTGCGTCAAACTGGGGCTCCACGCTCGCGTGCGAGAATGCCATATACGAGGTTGTATGAGAGTTGTTTTGGCGGGATGCGGCGGCCGGGCCAAGCATTCACCAATAGTATCGGGGTCCGGCGGGTTGCCCCTCTCGCCAACACTTTTGGCCTCTACATTGATCGGTTAGAGCCACGGCTTCTTGAGCATGGGGGATGGCATCTGACTTTTGCACCCGGGTCATCCGCCCGGCTCATCTATCGCGGGCGATGTTGGCCTGGCTGGCCCACACCCGAAGCTATCGCGGTCTCACTGGATGCCCTAGACACATTTTGTCGGGCTCTGGACATCTTGCGTCAATCGGCCAAGACGGGGTGGTTCTCATATCCTCTTCCGCGTCACCCCATGCCTCCTGCACTCACATATCGGGGGCGACCATGGGCGTCCACGCCCACCTACAAGTACCTAGGGGTGGAGTTCCCTCCCTCGCTCTGGCGGGGGCGTCTATCCGCTTGGTGGTGTGAAATGAAAGCGCTTTATGCCATGCGAACAACAGTCACCAGGCGAGCTATATGATTGGGGCCATCAGTCACATCTGCTCGCACCGGTCGAGCCCCATACCCTTGCGGACGGGGTTTGGGGCCCTGGCGTCTCTTTGGCGACTGGAATGACTTGAGGCGGTCAAAGGGTAAGGCATTTTTGCACGGGCACTTGGGTGAAACCTTCAGTCCCCTATCGGTTCTGCTGCAGAAATCGGATTCTTGCAGCCAGCGGGCAGCCCTGATAGACACATCGTCTATTTTCGAGAAAGTGGTTACTATGGGTGATGCTCGGCTCCCGCACTGGCTTACAATCGTGGCCATGAGTCCGGCGGCTTAGGGCCCGCTTGGAGGGGTAAGAGAGATCGATGGTTCGCCGGATGGAACGTCACGGAGAACCTGATCGCGTCTGGGCGCGTGACCGATCGTGGATAACTGCGGGAGTACCTAGATGCTTGTTTCCTTGGCAAGCTCGGGACCCCATTGCTCTAGAGCAGGGTCAAAATGGCCCATTACAAGCAAAGACATCAACCCGTGTTAGCCGGGCCCACAGCTCTACCTGCGTTCCCGGTTGCCCAAAAAGCGCAGACTCATTGCCTCCATTCGCGCAGTGCCCACCATCTTCGCGATCGAGGCGAGGCGGTGGATTGGGGAGCCCCGCCGGGGCGGGCTCTGTTAGTGGCCCAAAGCGGGTGCCATTGAGGATGAGTCTCACACTTTCGAGTTGCCCGGCGTTCGGTCGGTCAGGGCGGATCACGGCCCCTTAGTGCGGCGGGCGTGCCCTTGCATTTGCCGATGAACACACCGTCGATCACGTGCCACGGGGTCATACATCCGAGGTAATCGGACTGCGAGGTCACCTTTGCCCCGCTTTGGTGTCCGTGACTAGGCACTCACGGGGTGGTGCATGACCCCGATATATTGGGATGTTTACGCATTTTATATGATTAGCCGCGGTTTGTCGGCCGGTGATTCTTTTGCCGCGGTTTTCCCCTCGAAAACCCTTCGAGGCGGGGTTTTTAATCCGGCGAGAATCCGCTTGCTGCGTTTTTGTATTGGGTCCCATAGACCGATTGGTCTCCGTGGACGATAAACGTACCTTCCTTCCTTCCTTCCTTCCTCCATGGTGGGTACCAGTGGTATTGCACAACAAACAAGGCCCCTTAGATATGGTGGCTGATGCTAGAATTGTAAAGAGGTGGAAAAATTGTGGAATAAATTCTTGTCCTCAGTGGTATAAAGGAGAGCAATTGGCCAGTTGGGCAGAATTTCAGGTACGTTTTGCCTTAGAGGAGGCAGACAAAATAATACGGGAATATGTGTGACATCAAGTTGCAGAAGCTTGAGGACTAAGGGTTTACTTCCAATATCTACCAAATGCGAACTAGTGATCACGGAGGAAAACCTTAAAAATATCTGGAGAAATGCTTGGCTGAAATATCTACCCCACGGATTAACGCTTTTCCTTTGGCAAATGATCCACAGAGTTCCAAGGGTCAATCAACTAGTCTCAAAATGGGCGATAACGTCAGCCTAATATGCTCCATGTGCGAGGCTGATCAGGAATCCATAGAACATTGCCTGGTGGAATGTGAGATGTTGCAAGTAGTATAGGCATGGAGTCTGGATAGCTTTGAATACCCATTAGGTGACAAGAAACTGTTGTTGGGAATCTTTCCCTTAGAATGGTGCACCATGAAGAAGGTGGCCTTTCATATAGTTAGGGCCTAAACAATATGGAAAAGGAGAAATGCCTTAGTCTTCGATGAGGATCAAGAGGATATATCATCAAATCAGCTTCTCCATATGGTACTTGAAAGGCTTAAAAAATGTAGGCTAGTGTTTGAGAGTGAAGAATAAGTAAAGGTTGAAATATGGGGCATCTATCTAAATTTACACTAGCTCAAAAAAGACAATAGTGCAAGATGGAGCCATCTAGCTATCCTCATCTCATATTTGCAGATGGGTGCACCCCTGCCATGTGGCTTTGTATCGTTCTCTTAAAGTAACTAAAGTCTATTTTTTATCCCTTAAAAAAAAAAAAAAACTAAAAAAACTCTCTTTCGTCCACATACATACCTAACTCATCTTTCGTCCGCACACATATTAAAATTGGCCAAAAAGAAAATCTCTTAACTTAGGCATAAAATATGGAGACACACTGTGAAACCCCCTTAGCTTTAGTGCTAAAATAAAATTTAGAAACTTTGTTATATCCCATTAACTAGCTCTATTTATTTCAGATTAACACTAGAGTTGTCTCAGGGACCTATTTGGGTTCATCAACCCGTATGGGTCCCTGAATCCCTTCTCTATATTAGGGACTAGTTCTTCATCAAACTTATGAGATTTTAAATATGAACACCTGAATTGTAAGATTAACTCGAAGTTGTACTACCATATTCAAGGGCAAAATAAAATTCTTCACAAGTTTGGCATAATCGTACCTTGAAATACACTCAATTCAATGATTTCGATGATATGATACAATCTCATGATACTCAACATGGAATACGAATTTCAAGATAACATTAATTTTCTATGAACGTAGCCTACAAGTGCTACTCATTTTTCAAATTTCATGTGATTTCATAAAAATTTGATGTATTAATGAGAAAATCATAATTTCAATTCTTGAGAGACCCAGTCAGGTCCTTAAGGAATTTCTGAAAAACAGACATCCAGGAACCATTTCATATCCATGATATTTGAAATAGAACAAGAATATGAAGGTACTATTATTTTTCAATGGAAATAGATACTAAGTACTACACGTTTGCTAAATGGATTTCATTTTTTCAAAAAGTGTAGTACTATGAATTTTCAAAACTTTGACCCTTGGGGGACCTAACTGGGTCCATAAAGAACTTCTGAACTTCAAACTTTCAGGAATTATTTCTTGAAAATTCTACCATAGATTTTTCTAATTCTTCTTAGGATAGATTTCTCATATCATGATTTACAAGATGAAAGAATTAGAATTCCTAGGAAAAATCATTTTTGCAAAATAATCTGAGAAATGTTAAAGACTTTGAGAATAAACTTGACCCCTTTGCATTCGGCTCCACATTATAGTTGGTAATAGAAGCTTTCTATATTTTTTCATAAATTTTTCCTTATATGTACACTCATGAAGGACAACATATTGTGAGTATGTAGACAAATTCTTTATCTCGGAGCTATTAATAATAGAATTTCAAAGAAAGTGTACGAATGAACCCATTTGGGTTCATGAAGGGACAACTCTAGTGTTAATTAATCATTCTTATCTTATCTTATCTAACACATTAGCAAGCAAACTTTAACAGATAGATATCAAACTATTGACCAAAAATTTAACTCATATACCCCTGCATCTAAAAATTGCTTGCACGGTATAACACCCTGAACAACGTACCAGTAAGCATTGCAACATGTTTAGCAACTTCTAATAATCATGCCACTGCCAAAATCTATAAATGACAGAATGACAAGTCAACATAGCAGCAATATCTAGAATCTATTTTCTCGATTCTAAAATTTTGTATCAACCTCATTTAGAACTTGATACAAAAATAAGTAATATTTATCCTCTGGTTTTCTATTCAATGAGCATATTTATGTATGTTTCACATAGTAAAGACATTCTAATGTGATTTTCATAGCATTCCAGCTTTTGTATGCTCCATTAAACTTTATTTGCCTTCTTTGAATGTATTATCCAGATTATACAGCTTAAAAGGCCATGTTTATCATGCTCTTATGCAACCATTACATCCGAACTTTAAATTATTAATCTAAGAATTCTACATCAGCATGTTCAGTTTGCATTCAACGTTCTTAATTGCATTTTCATGATACATGGAACCAATTATCCAATGTCATATTCTCATCATGATTTAACATAATAACCATTTTGTTGTATCAAATTGTAGAATAAAGTCTGTGAAAACCTTGCCATTCACGTATTCAATCAAATTATTCTATCCTGCAAACTTGTATCGTCGAGCCATATGTCCATCATATTAGAACATGTCATAAATCAGCATAATATTTCAGGGCATTCATATATAATGATTAACTGTGCATCAAAGATACAAAAGATCCCGTGCATCAAAGAAAAGGGACAACTTTTAAGTCCATTGCTACCTACTTTGAGCTTCAATGACTTACTAACTTGATAGATTTGCTCCTAAAATTTTCATTGTGATATGTATCTACATCCTCCTAGCATTTGGTGGTACTGCTACATTTCTGTAATAGCTCCATTCGTGATACACTTTCCATGTATAAGGAATCTAGCAAGAAATTCGTTGGTTTCACTTCAAATCCTGGACAAACGTATAGAAATTAGATCCCAAAGGTATCCCTGAAATAGCTCTTTATCCCTAGAAAGATCTCAAAGAGAGCTTTCCATTGGCATTGATTTCATCTGAAACAGAGCTATGGATCAAAAGTCAAGGTAAAAACAAGAATACTGACCTGAAAATTGCACATTTCCTATTAATTCGAAGGGGCAAGACTCGCCCAAAATGGACTAAACAACCGGAACAAAGGAAAAATAACTAAATTGTTAGAAAAGCAAGAATAGAAAATCTAGGGGTTGAAGTTAGAACTATGACCATAATCTAAGATATGCAAAAAAAGATGAGAAATCTGCATTAAGAAGGAAGATTAGAAGACTAAGAACCAACTAAGCACCAAACTCGTTCCAAATGAGAGCGAGAATGCCTTATCAACAAGAATAATTAAGAAGAGAAAAAACAAACAATAAAGTCTTCCCCCTCTGCCCTTTACGCAGGGAAATGTCCCCCTAGGGAACATTACATGGGGTTCGGAGTCGCCTCATTCTAAGGGCTCGCCGGACCCCGTACCCCATGTAGGAAGCATTACCCTTGATTGATGTAATGAGACTTGACATGAGCTAAAATGCAAAGGTAAATAATATCTCATGTGTCAATGTGTAGTCAAACTAGAGAAAATAAGAGCCATGCAATGTAAAATTTTAGAATAATATTTAGGACCGTGATATGGTTATGGTGTGCTGGACTTGAACCGTGAAAGCTCAATAATAGGATATCCTCTTCCCCACAGACCATCGATGGTCATTATTAAAACAAATGCCATAAGCTCCAAAATGTATGTCACGTGGCCAGGATTTGGTGTATGTGTTAAGAAGGATATCAACATTGGTTGCTCTGGAGCTAACACTTATCAACCATAATTTGGAGTATGTGTCAAGAGGGGTCTCAATGTTGGTTGTTATGGAGCTAACACTTATTAACATTGGTTGTAATGGAGCAAACACTTACGTAATCAGTACCTTGATACCCTGGACAATACAATACAGATCCAATGTTGATACAGTTGAATGAAGAGCTTGGGCAAATAAAAACAATATTTGGCACTCAACTCCATGCTACATCTAGAATCATAAGCGAGATACCTTTTAGTCACCAACCTTGGTTTGCTACATGTAAAAGTGACGTAAGAATCATATCTCAAAAGTCATTGGAGTCTTGGTAACTATAAAACAATTGTTTACTTACAAGTTCGCCAATGGGGTGTTTAATATAATTCATACTCTAAAAGTGATTGCTTAACAACAAACTTGAGGATGATTGATGCAATATATAACCATTTACATATTGTTTAATAAAGAGTGAAAAGACTAGACAATTGCAGCCACATACCATGTTAGGTTGTAAAGATGCACAACTTTTGAAAAGGATGCAAGGAAGATAGTAAGTAGATAAGAAACAAGTAAAATGGCAACCATGAAGGAAGGCAAAAACAGACATCTTAAATGATGAGAAGAGGACAAGCATAGAGGGTGCCACAGGGATATGCAGAGGAAGGAGGAGATCCTAGCTGTAGGTTGACTCTGGCATTTTGGAAGCGTTCGGAGTCCTGGCTGTACATGGTAGCGCGCGGGATTTTGGATTCGAAACCGAGAAGAAGAAGAAGCAATTTTTACGGAAGAGAAAGGAATAAGAGAGGTGAGTGTGGGGCACATGAGGAACCTTGCAGCATGTGCTCTTATTATTTTCCTTTGCTACAATGCCTACATTGCTGGCATTCCATTAAACCCTTTCCCACCTTTGCTTAACTAAGAGTCTAGAATATTCCCTCCTTCCAGCTTCCTTCCCACCGCATATTCCGCTTTTTAACGGCCTTCAACCTGTCGCATATTCCATACGTCGAAATCCAACCCCCCAGAGCATATTCCGTCTAATCAAGAAGCAATTTCTTTGTGTTTAGTATTTTGTCCCTTTGCTGTTTGCAGGAAAATGGTGGTGGGGCTTTGTGTAATCGAGTTCGCCGGAAGCAGCAGATGCATGGATCCGGCTGTGGTGGTATTTATTAGCCTCAGCGCGGTTTAAATGAAGCCAACAATGCAGAATTTGGCTTGACTATCGCTTGGAATCTGCCCATGTGCTATTTGCTTATCTCAGCTTCCTCGGATTTATTTGCTTTTATCTCAGTTTCTTCGAATTGAAGCCTCCGTCATCATCTTCTCTGATTGATGCTGTTTTCAGATTGCTGCTCGCTGCAGAATTAAAGTTTCGTTAGAAGCAGGGTCACCCCATTTTTCTTCGAACGGACACTATCTTAATGTGTCGGATTTTGTGCTCTATGTTCGTGCATTATGCTGCAATGGCATCCATTTTATTGATAACAAGAATGACAACGTGAATCTGCAAGCAAGAAGGCTGTAGACAAGTTCTTGACGCTTGCATTATAGAAGTCGTTGGAACACATTTCCGCCGGGAAGAAGACATACTACATCGAAGGTTTTGCTTGAGCTGCAATTGCAGCATTCTTTTCTCCTATAAGCTTGCATTTCAAGGATTTGCAAGGAATGCGTGAGCTACATTGTCGGGTAGATGCAGAAAAGCAATTGCCGGCAGCGGGTGCTTTTGGGTTTTCTTGCAGACAGCTGCCGACCCTCTTTCCAGTCTTCGCTTAAATTTGTAGTGGAATGGATGAGAATAATGGATCTGATCTTGCTAATGGAGCAACGGAGACGGTTACCGTACCCGAGAAGGAAGTGTCCCAAGCTGTGCAAGTTGCCGTTCATATTAGACCCTTGATAATACAAGAGCGCATTCAGGGATGCAAAGAGTGCGTATCTGTAACAGTTGGAGAACCACAGGTATGTAGAACACATGCCCCTGCTTATTTCGAAAGAAATCTCAAAGTTAAGTGGTTGGTATGCGATCTTATTGTAGCAACTGCGTATATAAGGCTGCGTTACAATACTCTGTTTATCTTGCAGATTCAGCTTGGTGCACATTGTTTCACGTTTGATCACGTCTATGGTAGCACCGGGTCTCTACCTGCAAATATTTTTGAAGAGTGTGCCGTCCCTCTAGTTGATGGTTTATTCCAAGGATACAATGCGACAGTTCTTGCATATGGACAGGCATGTTCATGTTTTTTGAACATTATCTCCACGAGTCCATGCACGTAGTTGGGTACTGACTGAGGACTTTTGCTTTATTGTAGACAGGATCCGGGAAGACCTATACAATGGGAACAGGGGGTGGTGATGGTGGGATCATTCCACAAGTCATGCAAAGAATCTTCAATAAAGTTGACTCCCTGAAGTATAAAACAGATTTTCAAATTCGTGTCTCTTTTATCGAGGTAGGTTTTAGATTGTGAAAGTATGGTCTGTTGTCGAATTCATAGCATCTAATATTTTATGGGAAACCATATGCAGATACTCAAAGAAGAAATTCAGGATCTTCTAGATCCAAATCCGGTAGCAGCTGTTAAACCTGAGCCATTCAGTGCTGGAGTGTTCAGTGTAAGGACAGTTTCTCCAGGGAAACCGCCAATCTTGATAAGGGAAACCACAAATGGAGGAATTACTTTGACTGGCATAACAGAAACTGACGTCAATACCTTAGAAGAGATGCTATCATGCTTAGAGCAAGGATCACTTTCGCGCGCAACAGGAAGTACAAACATGAACACACATTCAAGGTGAAATTCTAGCACACACCTAGTGGATAGCACAGTTTTTTAAAGAGAGTTTTAAAGTCTTTAAATGTGAAAGCTAAGAGGATATGCTTCAGCAATTTTTCTCTCAATATTTTATCATAAGGGACTAGGTGCACAACACTGAGAGAAGCAAGCAGGAAAGAACCCCATCCTTTCTGTAATCACATCACTAAGGGTTTGGAAACTTTGAAACATTCAACATATTGCAACCTGTGTTTCCAAAGTACAGTTTACAAATGAGAGATAGCCTAGGCAAACACCATTGTTACTCTAGCTATTATCAAATAGAAGCATCTGCTTTCATGCGAACACAAACACAAATTATAGCAGTGGCGGAGTGACGATTGGCTAAATTGGTAAATTGTTGCAGCCGTTCCCATGCAATATTCACAATAACTTTGGAGCAGAGGCGGAAGTGGGACTTAGTTGATGCATCTTCAGAAGACCTTGGAGAAGATTTTTTATGCGCAAAGCTTCATCTTGTAGATCTTGCAGGATCAGAGAGGGTGAAACGAACTGGGGCAGATGGGATGCGTTTCAAAGAAGGTACTGATTTTTAAGTATGTTAAGGGTAATGCCATAACGTCTAATCTGTTTTTGGAATTGCAGGAGTCCATATTAACAGGGGTTTGCTTGCACTTGGTAATGTCATAAGTGCATTAGGGGATGATAAGAAGCGTCGAGACGGAGGGCATGTACCATATAGAGATAGCAAGCTCACACGTCTCTTGCAGGTAATACATATTTTTCTGTACAATACATGCACATAGCACAATGTTTTCGCAATTTCTAAACTCGCAGTAAAGTTAAAAGGGTTTGTTTGTGTATTACCAGGATTCTCTTGGTGGTAACAGCAGAACAGTCATGATTGGTATGGTTCTCTGCCAATAGTATTTGAGGAATTATTTTTATTCCTTCTGCATGGACCAAGTGTGGCATGATGGAAGCTATTAACGAGCAGTAGTCAGTATGCATAGCTGAAAAATAGCATTCTCCTGTATATACGCGTTATAAAAGAACATGAACTGGAAGGATTGCACTATGGGTTCTAAAATGTCATTATCAGTAGATAAGATTATTTACATATATAGGTTTGATCTTACCTGAATACCAGTAACAATTGACTTCAACTAGGACATAGGGAACTATGTATTTTTAGAGTAGGGGACATACTGCGTTTATCGAATGGAACTATGTATCTGTTTGGCTCACCAAAAGTAGAAGTTATGCATTTCTATTTAAAGTACTATTAATGTTCTATGCATATTTAGTTTGTTGGTTTCAATTATTGAATATTACTCACGTAAACTTGTTTGCAGCCTGCATCAGTCCAGCGGATATAAATGCAGAAGAGACATTGAATACACTAAAGTATGCAAACCGAGCTCGCAATATTCAAAACAAACCAATGGTAATAGGAAAGAACACAGGAAAAAAGATGTTTGTGGATTCATTTCTTTGATTATACATGTACCCTTTTATCAGGTGAATCGGGATCCTGCGGGGGCAGAAATTCAGAAGTTAAGACAACAGTTGGAGCTCCTGCAGAGTGAACTGCTGTGTGCAAGAGCTTCAAATCCTTCAACTGATGAAGTTCAGGTTTGCTACAACCTTATTCACTTTTCTGATACGTATGCATCTTTTCTGGCCAGTTTAGCATCCCATTTCCGACACTGGTTTTCTGCTTCATTTGTCTGCTGATGCATAATGATCAGCGTTAGAGAACTTCCATGCTTCCTTTTTCCAAAAGAATTTGCTGGAAGATTTTAGTGTTTATCTAAAAGCAGCTGTTTGTCATGCTAGCAATAAATTAGATCAACAACCACCATCATCGTAGAATCGTGGAAAGCAGAATCAGGCTTGAAATGCTGTATGTTGGGTGCTATTGCAAAACAATAATGTAATAGTCAGGAACACAAGGAAAACAGATGGCATGAGCTAAAATAAACCCTGCACAAAGTAGCTGTAGTTAGTACTAGACAAAATGTAGAATTAAACTGTCTCTGGCCTCAATGCAGATCCTTAAACAGAAAATAGTCTGGTTAGAAGCCAGCAATGAACAGTTGCGCCAAGAATTGCTGCAATGCCATGAGGAGCTTGACGCATTCTCTCATAAGGCTTTAGATATTGAGGTATATGAATTTTTAAGACATCAGGCAGTTGATGTGTTGCTATACAATCTTACATATATGCAATGACACAAATTTTCTGTTCAGGCGGACCGGGATAGCCTTAGGGCACAACTTGAGGGTCTTGGGAAGCCAGCTACACCTGATAAAAATGCAGAAACGAAGGTAAATTTATCATAACCTTCTATAAAGCAGCAGTTTGCACTACAAATAGCTGATTATTGGGGTGCTGCGTTCTGTTTTTAGGGCGTCGAGAAGTTGAAGGATTATTTGGCAAGGATCAAGGGGCCAGAGCAGGAATTACAAACATCTGGATCGGACATGACTAATCATTCTTCACCAACATCCTATGCAGGAAATGGAAATATCTCCGAAGCGCAACCTGGTACTTGGCCTGTCCTTTATGCTATCTGTTCTTCCCTGTAATATTCTTGCCTCACATGTGAAATTCCTGGACTACAGGTTGCCTGGATAGAGAACCAGATAGTGAGGAAAAGGTATTTGAGCACAATTGCTTGCAGGACAGCTTGGACAAAGAGTTGCGTGAGCTAAACAAGCAACTTGCTCAAAAGGAGGTGGATTCTGATTATCATAACTGAAGCAGTTATGGAAGTTCTAAGCATATCCTGACTTATATAGCTCTTCTTTTTAGGCTGAAATGAAGACATTTGTGAAATCTGATTCAGTCGTCTTGAAACAACATTTTGAAAGGAAGTTAGTCGAGCTTGAAGAGGAGAAGCAAGAACTGCAGAAAGAAAGAGACAAGCTGTTCACAGAACTGGAGACAATAACTAGCGCTTCTGATGAGCAGACACAGAAAATGCAGGATTCATATGTCGAAAAGCTCAAGGACCTTGAGTACCAGGTACCATCAATACGTTAGTCACTATATATTTTTATTAATTACTTAAAACCAGATATGGTTATACAAAATCTTTGTACATCAGGCCCTGATACATGATCATACGCAAGCTTATTTGTATCAGGTGCAGAATGAATATTAGTAGCCTAACGTAACTTGCCATCATTCAAATGTGATTTGTATTCCCAGTGATAAATAATATCCCAGCATCCAATGAAAGGTGGGGAATGGTTTTTCATGTAATATGTGCCATGTTTTAAGCCTTCTGGTGCCACATCTTGGTATTATCAGAGCATGGCTCTATCTTAAACAGAGACTTAATTGCTCAATGTGCGAGTTGTCCTTTCCAATTTCCAGATAGACCACAATAGGAGTGACTCTTTCTAGTTCTGTTTGATTGATCCATCCATAACTGATGCAGATTTCTGATCTAAAGAAGAAACAAGATAATCAGGCACAGCTTCTAAAACAGAAGCAAAGAAGTGACGAGGCAGCGAAGCGTCTACAAGAAGAAATATGTCGCATAAAACAGCAAAAGGTATGCAGATAGTATGCTGGATAAGTTGCTCATTTTCTATCCTAGAATTCTATAGAAAACTAAGGCTGTGACAGTCTGATGAGATTTTGCATCGATGAACCAAATATAAAAATTTATGGGAAGTATAGTCCATTAGGAGCTTTGAATTGGGTACTTAAATAGCTATGCATTTCAGCGATCACATGAAACAAATGTCAATAAACTCTATGAAAATGATAATATACTCACTTAAAGGTTATATAACATCGCATAGCATATAACTTTAGAAGACCACCCTAGCCTTTGTCTGCTGTAGTCTCTGAAGGACTATGTCCCTTATGGAAATCATATGCCAATTTGTGGCAAACTCATCGGTTGATGTTCATTAAATATAGCTTCTCTTTTTCTCTCTGCCTATAGGTTCAATTACAAATTAAGATAAAGCAGGAGTCTGAGCAGTTTCGTACTTGGAAGGCTGCACAAGAAAAACAACTTCTTCAGGCATGAGTTTGAGCTCCTGAGCCTTTAGTTCAATGTCACAAAATTACAGTTATTCCTGACAAAACGGTTCGTATGTAGCTACGTAAGGAGGGACGACGAAATGAATACGAGATGCATAAATTACGTGCTTTACACCAACATCAAAAAATGGTATGCAGTTTTGAAAGCTAAATTGGAAGAGGGATTTTAAAGCTGGGTAGTATGCTATACTGGTTGTTGTCTTGTAGGTTCTTCAGCGGAAGACGGAGGAAGCTGCAATTGCCACTCGCAGATTAAAAGAACTACTGGAAACAAAAAAAGGGTCTTCTCGTGACCTTACCACAACAGGTGAGCTGATAGCCATGGTAAAAACCGCTATTATGACGAGGCATAGTAATTTGTGAAATTATAACAATATTGTCTTTACTTGGGAAATTTTAAAAAATATTTTTATCCCTTGAAACAGGAGGGAGTGTTGCAACCTCAAACTTTACGCAGGTAGTGCGTCTGTGTATAGGAGTCTTCTATGTGTATACTTGACAGAGAAGGAATTGCTAATTCATACAACATTCTTTCTGTAATTTAGAACGATGAGAAGAATTTGCAACTATGGCTTGACCATGAATTAGAGGTGGCTGTTCATATGTATGGTCTTCATGCGGCATATGAGCGGCAAGATGATGCGTATGACCGACAACATGACATGTATGCTCTTGGAGTTTTGTTTATAGTAGGCTTGTATTGTCTGTTCATTCATATGTCTATTAATCATGCAGACAAGATGATGGTGTCAGAAACCGAGAGCATGAAATTTGTAGCAAGGAACTTCGATCTTACCATTATATTGAACAAAATGGAAATCCACGTAAATTTGATTGGTAAAGCTTCTTCTTATAATTGACTTCTAAGTTTAAATCATTCTTCCAATCAAATGTGGTTTTTAATCCTATGTCACTGCAGCCAAAGCCCTTTACCCTCTACACCTGCAAAGCATTACCGAATGGGTTTTCTTGAAGCAATGCTAAATACATCTTCAGAAACTTTTGCAAGTATGGCATCCCAAATAGCCGAAACAGAGGAAGATCAAGTGGCAATTGGTCATGATAGATGGCAAAATATTCGAACAATAGGCGATTCAAAGCTGTTGCTAAATTTAACATTTAATATTGCAGCATTTTCAAGGTAAGACTTTATATCTGTACTTGGTTGTGTATATTTCGTGTTTTTTCCGTACTGCCATATTCAGTATTCAGGAGTTTTAAAGTTGAAAGATTGGGTCCTTGTGCCTTTGGTGCTTTTTCATCGGGATTGGGGTAATTGGCTGTACTTTTATACTCCTGTTTTAGGAAAAAAGGAGATTTTCGGACTGAGCTAGGGTACCACGTGGTATAATAACAAAAAGATGCGGACTTCATCGAACCTTACTTTTGAAATACAACTTGAGATTATTGGGGTTTCTTTTTATTTCAGTTTATCATGCAATTAGGAGGTCCAAGAAGGATCTTTTTTTAGGAAGCAGTTTTCCCTTCTTTCTTCATTTTGCAATATTGATTTTCTGGCATAGTCATATTCTCTCTGCACGTAGTAGCAGCAGAGGTCAAGGGCATTACTTCATTTGTGCCTTGCACATTACCTGACATATCTAGCTCATGTATAACATATGATTTGCTTTAGCTAGATGAGTTTATAGCCCGCTGTAGGATTGCCCCTTTTTCATGGCCATGTATTTCTAAGCAGAAATGTGTTCTTTGGCTCCTTGAGCTTCATGACATTTACCTAATCTAAAACGTAGGTTATGATCTTATCAGGTACCAGCTACGGGAAAGAGAACTGGAAAATATGGAGCTGAAAGAGAAACTCATGGAGCTAAGTGAAGCTTTCAGACACAGTGAATCGCGCAGGAGTGAATTGGAGAGACAACACCACCTAAAAGATCAAGCAGTTGCCATGGCACTTGCGGCAGCTACAAAAGTAAAGACCATTATTCTATCTTTCAACTTGTATCTTCTCATGAGATCTTTTGTTTTGCTGATTATCTGCTAATTGCCACAGGCACGGGCAGATATTGCTGTAAAATGTGGTGTTGAAGAATTATCAATAGGTTTTTCACAGCTTGCAGCAGTTGGATCTACGCCACCACACTTCCATTATACTGAGAACTGCTCTGACTATTTTTCTAAATCAAGTGGATTCCCCTATAGTCACAAAAAGGTAGAGGACCTTAGACTCATGCACTGTGACTCATGGCCATGTTTTTCTGATTAGTCTGTTAATGAGAACTTCAGTCTAGAATAATAATTTCAATGTACTGAACGTTGTAATAAGCTGGCCTGGCATATGCAGGTTCCCTTGCTGGATTCTGAAAATGTGGGTGAGAATGGAGGGGGTTCTCAAACAGGGAAGCTGTGGAAATGGAAACGCGGGCAACAACGATGGGCTTTGCAATTCAAATGGAAGTGGCAGAAGCCTTGGCGTATTTCTGAATGGGTAAGGCATGGTGATGAGTCATTTGCAAGGGTGAGGCCTTCAAAGGTGCTCAGTCTGCTGGAGATGACTTGAATACCATTCAAGACAGAGCAGATGCTGAAACGGGCAAGGCTGCATTACAGGGTGTGGGAAGGGGAGCTGCAATTTACAGATTCAGCATACGTCGCAGGTATCATGGAAGGCTGAGCTAAGGTGAAACAGTAACGGATGCAGCCAAATTGTTTACCCTAACCAGCAAGTGGTGGTTAGTATAAAGAAAGTTTTAATCTCTTTTTTCTAGGTGGCACAATGTAGAGCTCTTTCTTATCCTGTGGAAGCAAGTGTTTGGATAGTTTTTGAATACAAGCAGGAAGTCAATGAGGATTCTTGTTCTGAATCCACTTAGCTGCTATTTATGTGGTCCAAGTTCCTAAAATACTACGTTTCTCTTTTATTGGCTCTGTGCATGCACAAAAGTAGCATCATCTTGCCAGCATTGCCATGTCAAGATCAGTAGAGGTGACTAATTTCAAAAGTTTTGTCACCCCATATTGACACAACGGCTTGCAAAATCTAGCGCAGGCTAGTTTATTTTCTTGTCTCGAGCCTGAAGTTTGGGATAGCAAGGGCAGAGTTTAGTTGCTGATTTTAGTTGCCTACTTGCCATATGCCCAGGAGGAAAAATGCCACCATCATTCTACTGTGTGAACCCTTTAGTAGAGAGTAGTTCTTGTCTAGTTCATGGAAATAAACTCTGTCTAATGAGTCACTTTTAAAATATTTGCACTTCAGATAACGATTATGTTTTGAACTTCTGATGCATTTTCCCGTAACTGAATGTGTTTCTTCCATACTCTTACAGCCCGGAGAGCACGGCGGGTTTTCTTGCAAGTTTTGGAACTATATCTTTTTGATTTATTTGGTGGCCAATTTGCGGTTGAGATTCGGCAAAAGTTTGAGTATATATTGCATTTAGTCGGGACATGTAGATATATTTAAATGAGAGTCCCAGATTCCCTGTTGGGGAAGTCAGTGTTGTGGTTGCACCATCATGTATTTAGTGCACTGAACAGTTATCAGGAGTTGTACATTTGTATCCAGAAAGAGCACATGTATAAAAAAGCAGTACGTGCAAGTAATTTTTTACATCATCAATTCCAGAATGTACAACTTACTTGGAAACATGATCGTAGTTAAGGGAGAGCATACCTTTGAGACTTGCCATGTATGGATCCACGAAAACTAATTATTCTAGGTGTTGACTGGCACTACTTGGTTACCTGCAGGGATCACCTTTGGTTGAGATCTTGAAATGTGATGTGGAATTGAAAAAACTAATACGACTTGCAATGCGGTAGAGAAAATTAGCATTCCACTTAGGGTATTCAACCTTATTATGGTACTGTAAACCTTCGAATAATCTTCAAATGACCTCTTATGCAGCACATGTACTAGTCATCCTCTATTAGCATTCCACTTAGGGTATTCAACCTTATTATGGTACTGTAAACCTTCGAATAATCTTCAAATGACCTCTTATGCAGCACATGTAGGACGCTGCCTTGTGGCGTGACGTTAAAATATCTTCTTCTTCTTCTTCTTCTATTGCATTGCATTCGAAAATAAACTGTGAAGGTACATTTTGTGCTAGGTAACCGGCCGGATTGAGGGGTTTCCGGGCGGTAAGCCGCCTGCCGGTTTACCGGCCGGAAACCCCGAAATCCGGCCGGCTACCAAGCGTAAACCGCAGTTCTGTGAAAATTCCGTTCTTGGTTGTTCTTGGTTCTGGCGAGTTTTCTTGCGATTTTGGGTTTTCTTTTTCCGATTTTGGCCCTTTAATCTCTACAATCGTTGAAGAAAGGGCAGAATCTGTTAGTTTCTGTTATTCGTATTGAAGCTTCTTTGCTGCAAAAAGAAAAGGATCTGCAAGCTCAAGAAAAGGGGCCTGGCTCAAACAATAGATCTTCACACAAACAAGGGATTTGAGTCGAATATCAGAGCACTTGCTTGCAAAAGCGCCTCATCGGCTGCGCTGAAAGATAAGATCCGCCGCCCCTATTTGCTCCACCGGATCTGCAAGTTCGGGAACAAGGCCATATGTGTTGCTCGGCTCTGATAGCTCAAGAACAGGGGATCTTTGGCAAAACGCAGGGGATCTTCACACAACTGCAACAAATGCTCTGCCGCAAACAAGCTCTGGAACGCTGCTATGAGAACATCGGCTATTGTTAATCACTATTATATCCACCATTCTATCTGCTGCACAACTTCCAGACAGCGCTATGGCGCTCGAACATTGGCTATGGCGCTCGAAGATCTGCTACGGCATCGGCTATGGCGCTGGAACATCTGCTATGGCGCTCTGCTATGGCATCGACTATGGCAGTGTAAGCGGCAGTGTAAGCGGCGCCGCCAAGAACGTATAAAACCCTGATTACCTAAAGTAAAGAAACAGGAATATTCCAGGAATTTTCACAGAACTGCGGTTTACGTATACAAGAACGACCTGCTGCTGCAAATTCCGGGACATCCCGGAATTTGCAGCAGCAGGTCGTTCTTGCAACGTGAAAAAAGGGAGACAATCGATTCAGCTGAGTAAAATCAGTAGAATGTAGGGTGAAAGCACCGGAATGTCAGATAAAATCGATGGAATGCAGAGTGAAATCTATGGAATGTTGGTTTGAATCAAGAATCCCCTGTTCCCTGTTCCGTCCGTGACCTTAAAACAGGCAAACATTCTTGGAAAGAAAATATGACACGTGGCGTGTCGTGATTTGCGGATAAAGCTGAATCGTTGTCTCCCTGTTTTTACGTACAAATATTGTTGGTATGTAAGAGATGTATATCTTTGCAACAACGTACTAGGTAATTGCCAGGAGGGGCATTCCGTGCTGTAAAGGACTCCGGCGCCCCCGCCAAACGAGGCGGTGCATGAGCGGCGGAGCTGTGAGTGCACCGCCGAGTTTGGCGGCGCCCGTCGGTGCCCTTTACAGCCAGAATGCCCGACTCATGGCAATTACTGGACGTAATGACTAGTACCTTTAAATTTCCAATCGTCTGCTTTGATCCGACAGATCCTTTGCATGAATGGAAGCTGGCCAGATGAAATTTCGTTGTCGAATCTTCAAAAAAATTGTTGGTTTATGTGATCTTCCAAGATCAAGAAGTGGCTATAGTGAAGAACGTGAATTTTTGAAGAACCGTTTTTGAAGAACCGCTCAACTGTCCAGATGAAATTTCTTTGTTAAATCTTCCAAGCTCAAGAAGCGGCCGCAGTGAAGAACCGACCAGAGATGCGAACTGGTTATAACTGAAGCCTTCAATAGTTGTGCTTGGCCTGCCCTATTTTAAACCTATTCAAACCTATTTTTGCCCTGTTTTAAACCTACTCAAATAAAAAATCACGATGCTAAGTAGCATGTCCATCTGCGCCTCAGTGCCTCAGCTCCGATAAACAAGCTCATCTGCAAAGAAAAAAAAAATTCTACAAGCTTCTCTGCCACAGAAAAGCTCTGCGAGCAATCTCCGGCAATCTCCTCCGCAAAAAAGGCTCTGTAGGAGTGACAAGCGGCACCGCTCCACAGAACTCGGACAAAATTACATCATATAATTTCAACATAATAATGGCGTAATTTAAACGTACTGGTCATTACTGGTACGTAAGAGACATGTATAACTTTGTAAGCTGCGAAAAATTAAGAATAGAATAGAATAGAATAGATTTTTTCGCATCCACGGAGACCGATTGGCCTATGGGACCCAAACAAAAAGAGAGCAGCAAGCGTATTACTGACAGGATTAAACAAGGTGCTGCACACAGAGGGTTGCCCTCCATGGCCAGAGGGTGAAGTGGCTTAAATCATAGTTCAAAGTCATGTTTTGACAATCAATTCAAATTGCTACTTCTAGACAATAGAATACTTGATACCATGACTTTACGGAAATTGGCTTGAAGAAATCTTTGGTGCTCGGCATGGAACAAGTATTGCAAAAGCATAAGGACAAGTCTAATAGAGCAGATAATGGAAATACATGTTTTGTCAGCATACACATGAGAGAACTCCTTGAAGATTTCTTGTCGGTCCATTTAACATAGCATTAGGCTTGCTACCATGTAAATTGAGACATGCCATTATGGATATCACTTGGTTTCATATTTGTTCCTTTGGTTTGCTATTAGGACTATATTGATTTGACATTGTAGCCAACATTTTACTTTCACCAAGTTATTAGTGACATGTCGCATCAAGTTTTAGCTTCTCTAACTATATGATTTTTATTGAGTCTTGTATGCATTTAAGAAATAAGGTTTGCTTCCTATGACGAATATATCGCGGCTTCCTGTCATGGATATTACAATAAGACACAACATGCATAAATTTAATACTCATATAACATTCACAGACCGTAAATTAGTATTTTGCGTATTTTAGCTGCCAGCTGGGTCAGGTACATAAACTGTTTCGTTTCAGCTAAGCAAACTTAATTTTTTTACTTGTGTTTGAAGCTGGTATGCTTTAGGATGCTGGTGAGATGATGACACCAACACCCTTATTGTCGTGTAGTGTTATCCCTTATTGTCATGTAGTGTTATGTTTTTAGAGTGTTGGGTGCGATGATAGCGCCAACACCTATGTTCTGTTGAGTTGTTTTTGTTCTGGACAGATTACATGCTTCAAATCTTTCTTTTGAACAGTGTTGTTCTTTGCTTTCCTTTGTGCAGATTTAATGAATTCCACTTGGATGCAACGCAAAACTTTTTTACTTTCTTGCTACTTTTCTAGTTTTTTGCTCAAGTTCAACTCATGAGGACTATATTTTCTCATGTTTCATTAGATATAAAAATCTAGACGTGCAATTCTTAGCAAATCTTCGGGCCATTGTTTTCTTATGCTTTTCTATTAAAATTCTCGCTCTAAACATAAGATATCCGACTAGCGCCCGTAAAAAAAATCTTGATGGGACCTAAATGTTTTGCCCAATACTAATAATAGAAGCTTGTAATGCAAAACCAGTTTTTAAGTCTGATATAAATATGTTAAAATAGTGAAGAAAGGCAATAAGAAGTCGCTAAGTGACCAGGCTTAGTTTCTTAAAATCCTTTAAAATCTCGAATCTGCATGATACGAAATGTGCATGGCTATTATCAAGGAGACACCACATCTATACAATGTCCTAACAACGGAATAACAAACCCTTGCTGATTAGTAAAATTTATGGCTTGGTGCTTCATGCATGCATCATGCTTTATATGATCGTATTAGTTCAATGTTGAAAAATTGATAATACTATTTCGAATTGAAAGCCGTCATTCATGGGATCTTTATGACAATGTAGATGCACTTAGGTGCAAGTGCGTGATAGTTGGACGAGCTAATTGTGCCTACCAAAATATCTCATTGATTTCCAATGTAGCTGCAACATGAAAGCCAAACCGAACAGCTTCTTAGACAAAATGAAGCTCAATTGTTAAAAAAAAAGAAAGAGAAAAACACTGCAGAGTTTACCTTTGGTTGCCTGCCACATTGGAGAAGAGCTAATGACCGACTTGGTCCAAAGAGACCACAAGTCCCACAAGATTCTAAGAAAGTGTTACCAACAGAAGCTCCATCAAAAAATGAAAGGATTTTGCCATGATTATTGCAAAATGGCGTTGCTCTACTGCAGTCATGTCCAAATGACAGCTTATTAATTGACAAGGATGTCAGAAACTAAACTAGGAAAAAAATAGCCAAATTTATCATGCAGATGCTAAGAGATCTTTCTTACATGATATGGTAACTTCAGTTTGCTTGCATCTCCAATCTTTTTTTATAGTCCTCAAACAACCTTGCTTCCTCATCTTTAAGCGCCTTTACGAATTCAAGTTCTTCCTGATATTGTTTCCTTTTGAACTCCTTCCTTTTTTGATGATGCATTTGCGAATAAGTCGGAGAAGAGAAATGTTCGCGGCGGCCTTGGCTGCCGCGATAAATTTCTTGTAATATGTAAAAAGTACTATATGGGGCATTCAATTGTACTATGTGACTGAACTAGAAGCAGACTTGAATGCATTTTAGCAAGATATAAGAGGATGCCGCATAATTCTGGATTTTGGACCTCCCCAAGGATTTTTAGTGTCTTTGAGGTCTTGTTTACATGAAAATAAGTATAGAGGATGCAAAATATCAAGAGATATAGATGGAGTAAATTTAGAGATGGTGATTGCACGTCAAAAAAAGTTTGCTAAAGCAATTTGTGAATTTGAAGATACATCTATTTTGCAATATTTTAGTGCTCTTTTGCCATTAAACTTTCTAAGAAATTCTATTAAAGCACGCACATTTGGTGAGAGTAAGTCAACATCTAGTTTAGTATACTTTGATCTTATTTTTTAGTTACTGTGTGTATTTTTATTCAAGCCTTTAAGGTTGATGAATCCAGGCAAATTTCCAGCATTTGGAACTGCGGTTTCTAGTTTTATTTTGTGAAATCCAGTACATATGAATATAAGATGGCAAATTTTCTAGTTACATCTAAAATATTTTTCGAACCCTGACCAGGGATTAAAAAAGCGGGGATTAGGCTCGAGGATTATCGGTTGGAGTTCTTATTTTCCGGTTGACGCTTTTACATGCGGGGAAAAAAATAGTAGCAAAACGCTTTTACATGCCAGGAAAAAAATAGTAGCAAAAGCAGAGTTTATATATAAAATCCGGTATATTTGAACTTTAGCATATAGGAAATCCGGCATACACTAACATACACAGGCAAATTTTCTGGTTATAGCTCAAATATTTTTGGAACCCTGCCTCACACACAGTATTTATTTGGTTGAAAGACTTTAGCTTGAAATTATTTCCTGCGTGCTTTATCAATAAAGAATTAATCAGATTGCCTTTGGCCCGTAATGGCAAATTAATTTCTGCCAGAGATGCGAACCTGTGCGGTGATAGGCTGATGGATCCATCACTTGATCACCGATGCCACAGTCTTTAACAGTCAATTTACGATTTTTGTGCTATACTGCTGCTAACTCTCTGTTGTTCCCTTGCTGAAGCTTGACTAGACGATAATAGGCACCATCGGTGTTTTCAACAAGGTCCTCATGAGCACCCTGTTCAATAATTTTACCATCTTGAATCACTGCAATCTTGTCTGCATTTTTTATGGTGGAAAGGCGATGTGCTACCACTATGGTCGTCCTTCCTTTCATTAGCCTGTCAAGAGCGTCCTGCACAATGCGTTCAGATTCTGCATCCAAGGCACTAGTTGCTTCATCCAAAAGAAGAATTGTTGGATTCTTGAGAACTGCACGAGCAATTGCCACTCTCTGCTTTTGGCCACCTGAGAGCTGGGCACCTCTCTCGCCAACTTCTATTTTATATCCTGCAGGCAATGAGCTCACAAAGTTATGAGCATTGGCTGCTTTTGATGCCTCAATCACTTCACTTTCTGATGCATTTTCTTTACCATAAAGAATATTCTCATATATACTAGTCGCAAATAAAGCAGGCTCCTGCTGGACAAGACCTACATGACGACGAAATGATTTCAGATTTAGCATTCTGATGTCTTTTCCATCCACAAGTATCCTCTCATTTACAGGATCATAAAACCTCTCCACTAAGCTCATTACAGAGCTCTTTCCTGATCCACTAGCCCCAACTATAGCAAGAGACTGTCCTGAATGTACTTTCAGATTTAAATTCTTGAATACGAGTACATCTGGCCTGGTTGGGTAGTAAAAAACTACTTTTTGAAATTCAAGTTCTCCTTTTATTTGATATCCCTGCTCACCCTCAGTGTTATCTGGCCCAATCTTGGTTTTTCGGTCAAGAATCTTAAAAACAGATTTCATGGCATTGTTGCTTCTTATAATATCTGGAGTCATAGAAATTGTCTCTACCACTGCAAAGGATGTCATAACAAGGACGAAAAATGCCTTCACTACATCTCCAAAGTTTGTCACCCCATCTTTTACTAACTTGGCCCCATACCACAGCGTCAAGCCATAAGAAAAATATAGGAGAAGTTGAGACATGCCATATCCTAAGCCTGCTAACTGTCCTCTGATGAAGTTACTTTGCTTTGGCCCATCAAGTTCAGTAGAGAACAAATTTACCAATTTTATCTTGGCATTGAAAGCTGCTACGACACGGATATTGCTAATAGCTTCCTGCTAGCGTGGTTGCTTTGTTATGTGCCTTGGCTATGTCCCCAGCAAAACCCTTCACAAACAATTGCTGCAAACCATAAACTATTACTAGAGGCAGACCTAATTTTGTTCTTGAACTCAAAAAATATATAGATTCAGTATGTTATTTATAGGGAATGTAGACAGTAAAAGTATTTTACCTGGACCATGGCAGCAGCAACTAATAAGGGTATAGTTGTAATTATTACAAAAGCAACCCTCCACTGCACAATGAACGCAATAATAAAAGCTGAGAACAACAGTGTTGTGTTCTGTATAAGTATTGCAACACGGTCTCCCATAGCAGCTCTCACATATGTTGCTCCAGAGGCTAAGTGTGCTGTGATTTGCCCACTGTTATTCTCATCTTGATCAAACCAACTAACCTCATTTCTTAATATAGCTGCAACAGAGACATGTTTAAGCATGCATGCCTTATATCTATCTATTATATTCAAAATTTTATCAGATTCATTCCATTACCTGCAAGCATTTTTTCGCGCATATGCATGGATTTTCGCCAGCAATGGCAAAAAAGTAGTGATCCACAAAATAGGCCACGAGAGTTCCAGCTCCTATACAGATGAATATAATGGAGTTTTTGGCAAGTTCTTTTTTCATATGATTGAAGTCCGTGTCATAAAACACCTTGATATTTGAGGCAAGGAAATATGCAAAACTCGGATTGACAACACCAGCAAACATGGCTCCGATTGTTCCCACAGTGAAGAAGGGCCACTCTGGTGCATTTAGCCTTAATAATCTCCAGAAGTATGCATTTGACACCTTTTTATCTTCTTGGATTTCAGTAACATCTCCAACTTCTATAAGATCTGAAGCCGTACTGGATTGACGACTCAAGAAACACTTGATCCTACTGAACCTTGCACTCTCAACCATAGTATCTACACTTGGGCATTTATCAAAGGAGTCTTTTTTTAACACCCTGCACATAGTCAAACATAACCAAAAAATAAGGAATTGAGCAGGAGAAAATGTAAACCCGCCCATCACAAATGAGATGAAAGAAACCTGGGTTCTTGTGTTCCATATGCTTCTTGGTCTTTTGCCATTGCTTGTAGCCTAACAAGAGTAGCATAAGTCTCATGTTGGCCTTTGGCAATGAGGTCCTCATGTGTACCTAACTCAACAATATTCCCTTGCTGTACAACAGCAATAAGATCTGCATTCCGAATGGTAGATAGGCGGTCTTGCCAACAATGACCTTTGTCCGCCCTATCATGAGGTGATCCAGTGCTTCTTGGACGACATGTTCTGATTCTGCATCCAAAGCACTTGTGGCTTCATCAAGAAGAAGAATAGAAGGATCTTTCAGCATGGCCCTTGCTATTGCAACCCTCTGCTTTTGTCCCCCAGAAAGTTGCCGCCCCACTCACCAACCTATATCCGGCGGGGACTATGAGCATTTTACCATAAAAATGGAGAGAAGAACCGATGATAACAGGACTTTGAAACATATTGATACTATGTGTCTAAAGCAATATAGAAAGATATTGAGCATAAAATGGAACCTAAATAATGAAACCTGAGTTTTGTACCCATCCGAAGCTGGCTAATAAAGCTATGTGCATTTGCGATATTGCAGCCTTTTCAATGTCCTCAATAGTTGCATCACCTTTGCCGTAAAGTATGTTACGTTCAAATGTTGTTGCGAACAAAGCTGGTTCCCGATTAACTGCACCCATACGTGTTACGAGCCAATCTAACGCAAGGTCCTAATATCATGGTTGTCAAGTAGCACCTTCCCTATATCAAAACATCAATGTATAAGACCCTTTCTTTGGATATATAGACATCAACATAAAGGATTTCATTTGCACACAAGTCGGATCATAGAACCTCTCAATGAGTGAGATAATTGTGCTCTTTCGAAACCACTACCTCCTACCATTTGCCACCATTTTTTCCTCTTTGGTATTTGAAGACAAAGGTTCTCAAATATGGCCACATCGGTCGTGAAGGATAACGAAAAGAGACATTGCGAGAATTCAATGTTTCCTTGTACAACAGTTAACACCTTGCCCTTCAATCTATCAACGTTTATTGTAGGCTTATGGTTAATCACCGCATGAGTTGATAAGTAGCTACCCTTGCTTTTGAAAATGCCGCAATGCTCGGAGTAGCTTGACCCAAAGATCTTCACAACAATTACCACTAATAATTAAACATGCAAACTTCCATATCATTCTTGACCATATCATTCTTGATGATCTTATTACTTTTGTGGTTAGAGAGCTTAACATACATGCCAAAGAACTATGGCCGAACATTGACGTAAGAACTTTGCCACCATTGGCATGTCGTCCCGGGCGCCTCCATACCACATCAAAAGTGCCCAAAGAATGAAGAAAATTCCATATGTAAATCCTATACCCAAACCTTTGGCAATCCCAGCTTTATAACCCAATTGAAGTGTGGACTTCAATGCTTGCGCATAGCTGCTAATTGTTTTGTCTCCCCGCAAAAGAATAGACAATGCATTGCTTGTGAAATAGCCTCGTGCGCCAAAGTGTTATTGAAATCGTACATGATAAAAGCAAACCTAAGTCTTGCAATTAAATTTCTTAGACTTAAAACACATTGCCATTGATTTATTTTTCAAAACCAACTTCGTAAAAGGAGGTAAAAATTTGATGGGCATGTACCGTTTTACGCTATACTTCCTGCAGGTTGCATATCTTTGCCTCTTGGAAGTAACACCGGTGAGTGCATAGGCATACGGACCACCGTAAATCGCAATTACGGGAAGGATGCCAAGTGTTACAACACCTAATCGCCATAACGTTATGAACCCAAGTATGAACCCTCCAACAAATGTCGACATGAAATGTAAGAATAGACCCATCTGTCACAACCCCTAAAGTCACCGTGATCATGAACATATTTTGCTTAAGCATCGAAAAATCATGCCTTGAGATCGAGCAATGGGGCGACGGTAACCTTCTCGCTAATAGCCTCTTGTATAATTAACATGTCGCTAGATATTCTTCCGACCACATCACTGTCCCCTTGCCTCGTATCGAAAAATCCAACATCTTGGTTGAGCATTGCCTCGTGTATCTAATTCTTAGTCTCGTTGTTTGCCTTTCACCGTTTGCATCCAACAGGATACCTCTGCTCAAATCCCACAAATAAAAACATTAATGAATGAAATGGTTGCCAAATCTGACTGATCCAGGTCCTTAGCATTACAAAATCAACTTAGTTACGCACTTTCTCCGATGCCACCAAGGCGGCAAGGCCCGGATAGACGAGAAAAATAGCTTTTGCGCGGAAGCAAGATGAGTTGTATTCAATTGAAAAGCGATTAACTTAAATTTATCCATGCATTTGGTGGCACACAGGATACTTGGCTATACATTTCATGGGAATCGTTCATCAAGCTACCTAAGCCGTTAATCAAACTTCCAAAGACGAAAAAAGGGGCATTATCAATCCATGCGCTATGGCTCCCAGGGTCCCAACGAACATGAGAATCTAATCTTTGATGTCTGCATATGCAAAAAACTTTGAAGAACCCATTGCAAATATTTCTGAATTGGATCAACCAAACGCAGAGACATCAAACCTGCCTTTGTCTTTACCTCAGCAGGTGAGCCTTGATCCAAATGCTACAGAATTTACACCATCCCGTACAGCTTATGAGTCTCGAAAATTCTGCTGCTGCATAGGCCGCAAGAAGATTGTTGCAGCCGTTCACCATACCATGCCAGAAGTTCATAAAGTCATTTTCCTGCGGCAAACGATTTACCCTAGAAGCTTATCTTGCACTCCACAGAATGAAATTTCATTCCGGTTAGGGGTTTCGAACAGCACCATCCGGCAACAGGGCTGACTGAGAGTTTAGTGGCAACAACTAGTTTGGAGCAGTCACCAGAATATTTTAAGCATATGCCAGCATATACCTGGATATTCCACAAACCCACATAAACAAGGGTTTGCCCCCCTAGGGGCAACCCAAAAATCCCCGCCTCAAAGGGTTTTCGAGGGAAAAACCTTAGTAGTAATAAGTATGCTGGCATGCTGTACAATTGTATAGGACAGTTCAATACCGTCCCGGAGGACACAACTGAGTCCGTGCATCCATAACCTCCTGGGGGTATGACCCCAACAAACCCACTGATGCCGTATTCAATAACTCATGCAACGGTTGGCCAGGCACTAGTAATCGAATATACCGCTCTCGGATATGGGCAAACGCTGGGCAGATCTGGAGGGCATGACATTCATCCTCAATGGCGCCCTGGTGGCAACACTGGCAAAGCCTTTGCTCTCGTACTTCCCGAGCCCAATGTCCTGTCTCAATGCGGAGGCGATGTGCACCCGTGCGAATGGAAGCTATAAGTCTGCGCTTCTTCATGGGCAACTGGGTGTACAAATACTGGTGTGGGCCTCTCGTGAGCCTAGGATTGACTTGCTGCTGATAGTGTGCCAGCTTAACGTGCATCAGAGCATCTGCATCCCATAGCTTGCGAAGGAAAGTAGCATCTAGGTACAGCTTAAGTGCCTTGTGATCTTTCTTTGTCCTTACATGTACGCATCTGGTTGCCTGTACACCCCAGCATGAGAACCACTGAGCTTGCTTGTCCTTCTAGCAGGCTTTCAGGCATTGGGGACCCATCGCCATGGCCAAAGCAAGGTTGGGCAAACGTGTATCACCCATAACGACCACCTTCTGGAAGTAAATGATATGGCGTTCCAATGCAGCCCGTTGAAGGGGTAGAAAACATGTCTCTTGGAGTAGAATCTGGTATGGAATTGTGGACTTTACCCCAAGGGCTCGTGCGAAGAAGGCTTTCTGCACCTGCTCCAGGTCATTCCAGGTGTTGAGGGATATCACCGGACCCCACACTTCTGCCCCATACAAAAGGACCGGCTCGACCAAGGCTCGAAACAAGTGTGATTGGTGGCCCCAGGCATACAACTCTGCCTTGTGGCTATTGTTCTGCATGGCATGCTTTCCAACCTGCCGTGCCCGCAACCTGATGACATCATCCCAATGGGTGGTAGCAGAGAACTCGATCCCCAAGTACTTGTAGGTCAGAGCCACCTCTACATCTTGTCCCTGGTAAGTGAATGAGGGAAGCCTTGGCTGACAGGATGATGAAACTAGCAGCACCCTAGTTTTGGCCAAGTAAGAAGACGATGAATGTTTTCTAGAACGGCATGCTACAGTAATTAGGGCGTGCACCGTTCACATTTTGCATTTGTTATTACGTATTTCTTGAGGATAAAACTGACTTAAAATTCATCTGGACTTCAAGTCGACGTGCTTCAAATCTTTTATTCGCCAGCTTGGTAGATTATAATTCATCCTCTAGCTTTTATTATTTGAATTAGTTCTAGTTTCCTTTTGCCCGAAAGGGCAAACTCTTGGGTTGAGAATATTCCCTTAATTCTCAAGCCATATGCAATCATTTAAGGTAATACGTGCAGTGATTTTCATTATTCCCATTGTAAACCCTAAAAACCTTCAAACGGTTTGAGCTATGGGTAGTTGGCGAAAAGAACTTTTTGTGCAGCTGCTCCAGCAGTGGCTTTAGCCTTGGCCGTGGCAAAGCCATGGCTTTAGCCTTGGCCATGGTAGCCGAGACTAAGCCATCCATGCCCTCAGGAAATGGGGAAATGAGCTAGCAAAAGGATTTTATAGATACTATAAAGATGGGCGTTGAGACCAAAACAGTTATCTTCTAAAAGTTATTCCATCCCAGTTGCAAGCAACAGATTTAGAATGTCCAATTCAAGCCTACTTAGAGCTTTGCACTTCAATTATTGACTCTCTTGTGGAGAATCTATCTTTCCTTTAATCCTATATAATAATGTATTATCACGTTATTATAGACTCTAGGCCCATATGGCGAAAGATGTTTACAAGAAATATTTTAAGGTTGCTAATCAAAGACACCACTCTCTTGGAGAGTACCCTTTTTTAACAAAAACTCTGCAGTTTCACTTCTGTAGGGACTCAAAATATTTGGTGGGAGAGACAAGAGTTCTAGCAAAGTAGAACACCTTACATCATATTTAACCCTCATGTATCCATAAGCTAGATATTGTAGAACACCTTACCAGAGAGTAATCAATTAAGAAGAAGTTGAACCACCAAATTAGAATATTATTTCCACCTTCGAGATGCTACCATTGAAAGATTGTTTAACCATATTTATATTATCTAGTGCAGCTTGTTGGAACATTAGAATGCTTATTTGCATTAGATTCATTCTGAAGCTTGTTCAAATCAGCGTTCTTAAGTCATATATTGTATTATATGGATTGACATTAATTCTCTATTTTGGTAAGGGACTCGCAAAGAACACAAAAACTGGCATAGATAGATAGGCTTGTCATTCATCACAGCAGCAATATACAATATGTGGTAAAATCTGAATGGGGAGCTGACCATAGGAACAATGTCTAGCTGCTCCATAATGAAATAAGAAAATATGCAAAGGCAAGAGAGAGGACAATGGCGACTTCTCATCGGGATAAAAAACCCCGCCCTTTCGGGTTTTCGAGGAAAACCCTAATGAGAAATGGTCGCCAACGGCCTTGAGAATGTCTTGAAGGCAAGGTAGAAAATTGGTGAAGCCAGTCCAAATGCGCATCAACGTCATGGAATGTGTGAAACCTAGAAAAAGGGAGAAATGCCTAGAAAGTACCCATTAAACGTTAATAAAATAGGTACAACCATGCAAAAACACCCATTAGACATTAGAAACCGTAAACAAACATATATAGAAATAGAAAACATCACCAAGAGGTGAAAAAAGAAAAATAGCATCACCAACAGGTGGAAATCATCTAGCATCACCCAACGGGTGGAAAAATATATAGATTGCATCACCTAGTGGGTGGAAAGTAATTTGCATCAGCCACCGGGTGGGGAAAAAAGCATCACCCAATGGGTGGTCAGTACTGAACAAAAACATATAAAAAATAGACGACAATAATCACCATAGCAACACCCAATGAGTGGAGGATAATGGAGTTAGTATCGAAAAGGAAATAAACATGAACATGAAATAAACTCAAAACTATATAAAAGAACGGGTAGGGAGGGAAGCAATGGGCAAGGAAGAGATGCTGTTGTGAGAAGACGACGATAACCAACCACAAGAATGAATAGTGCATATATAGTTGCTCGTCCCTTCCCAGAATGCCGATCCGATGGCTCGGATCGATGCCTACTATTTTAAAGTCTGATACATATGCAATATGAAGATTGTTCTATCTAATTTATCCGTTCTATATAATGAGCTTTGTGGACCAGTTTTTACTGAGACCCAGTGCGTGTGCGAAGAAGGAAGCAATGAAGAAAAATTCTCCTTCTAAAATTTCACCTTCACAGAAGCAAAAGAAATTGAGATTGAGAGACAGCAGAATAAGAGAGACTCAATCAAATTACTTGAAACATTGATGAAATTGACCAAGATAAGCACCTTAAAGTCTTCTTTGGAGGGCAAATTGACTTACCAATTGCTTCTGTGAAAAAATCTAAGCAAGTTACAGTGGGCGAGCAAATGGTAAAGAATATGAAGGCTAATGCAAGAGCATAAGTATGAAAGGAATTATGACATGCTTCATGCAAGAAAATTCGCCTTGGAAATGTAGCAATAGGTACAAATAGTACCATGCCTATGAACTAAATAAAAGTGGCCAGATTGCTGAGCATCTCGTGAAAAACAATTTTGAATGCTTTTCAGAAAAGGGCGCAAGCTAACAAAGGGAAGGACCTTGGTCAATGTTTAGTAGGAAGAGGTAGATGGATAGCATGTTAGACTACAATAGAGAAGTTGATATCAAGTTCCAGACCAAGAATACAAGGATGTCTTCATACAAGGAGGACAAGAGAAAGTATGCATCAGATGCAGGAACAAAGATGTAACACCGCGTTCACTGGCTTGAAGACAGGGAAATAAGTATTCATGAAATTCTACCTCAGTCAGAGAAATTGCATTGCAGTCCTTTGAGAGGTTAATACCAAGTTTTGTAAAGAGAGTGCATGAAAGGCATACTTGCTGTTGCATTTGCACTTGAAGTTTGAATACATCATGCATGCATTCAATAGCATGAGGAAATCAGGTGGACATGTAAGAAATTTTTGGTTGGATAGAATTAAAAAAATATCCATAGAAAATGGATGGCATGGGTTCAGTACTAGTTACATGGAAATATCTAGCATTATCACAGGGGGGCTTTTTTGTGGTTTTATACTTTTTTTTGCATGGTTTTACTATGATTCTGGGCCTGTATTCGTTCATGCATACTATTTGGTATTTCTAGAGTGTCCCTTATCTGCACCGTCCATCTAGTCCATCTCAAATGATTGTACGGTTGTGGTTTAAGCTTTTTGCATGGATTATCTTGATATGCATTCAAATTAGGCAAACGTGCTTTTGCTACATCTTCTTCAAAATCTAGCAAGCGACCTATTGGTAGTGTGAGGGCGTGGTCTTTGGAGTTTCAACTAAAATTTTAGAGGTAAGAAGTGTTGTTTTTCCGTCTCTTGATTTGATTGTCTTTACGTGGATTAAACACGAAGAGCATGCCATTTTCCCTTAAGTAATCTATTCTATTGCGTGGAGAGAATGCTTGCAATCGCACATCCGATGCATGCATGGAAAGCTCTAAAAGTGATGTTTTACTGAACGAGTTACGACGCCGGAGTATATGCTTGCCCGGACCCATCTTTGGGCCGTGATGCATCACGAAGCTCAAAAGCCATGTTTCCCGGACACGCCATGATCTCGATGCGGCAAACACTTTTCTCGGCTCCTTGCTTCAAAAACGTTTAGTTCCTCAAAATTCCTATGCTATTATTGTTCTCGATGCAAAGCAAACACATTCCACACACATCCCCTTGTTGTCGGATCCCGAACCCATTCCACCACGACCCTAGTTTCAGTTTCCCTGTTTGCCCTAGTTCGCGGTGATGCTATTATTGTGCCCATTTCACACAAGGACAAATACCTATTGTTGTTAAATAAAATATCAAGTATAGCAAATATTAATGCTTGCATTCCTCTAACTGCAGGCGGCGAAAAATGAGGAGAATGGCACGCAATGAGACGCACCCACCACGCGCAAAGACGCGGGGGAGTGATTCAAGGCGAAGGAATAACATATGAGATTAATCACCCCCCGCAACAATGACAATGAAGCAGAAATTATTATAGTCCCTGAGAGCCCATCGGTGAAAAACGAACCTCAATTAGTTCCTCCAAAGATCGGCCTGACCACCACCTCCATATGGTGAAGACCCCATTGACGTGATTTCATTATGGCTAGTCGGATATATCAATGACATGAGGTCATCCATGCAGCAAATCCGAAACGCATTAAACTCCATTGAAGCCTTTATACATGATGCACATGTTCAGTTGGACGTTGATCAGCAAAGGCAGTTGCGTACTCAAATCAACAGGCTCCATGCTATTTGCAGACTATTCCTTAGACAAATCAACCAAGATGTCTCCCGCATTATAGGACACATTTGATTTTAAGGTATACAAACACCATAATATATGTTTTCCATCACACATTGACATTCTATGTCATTTCTACACATTATTCAATAATATTGTAGTTCTAATGCTTTATAATTGTTTCTTTCATATTTTAGCTTTTTTTTTAAAATTTACATTCTATTGCAATTATTTCCAACATTCAATTGTTACCCTAACATAAACCATTGCATTATTAAAAAACATATGAAAACCCCCCTAAGACCCCCTTTGGTTTGGGTGCATATTCACACGGGTCCACGTTAGGGCGGCGAGAGCCCTTAAATTATATTATATACGTATGAAATTGACACCATATAGTACATTAAGTGAAATCTTATAGTATTTCGCACACTTGCACATACCGTATACAAAAATTTGTACAAGGATACCCCACAAACGAGGAACGCTATCTACGGTCCACATCAAGGAATATAAGGCATATATGCCCATCCGAGGGCTCTCGGTGCCCGGAGTGACCCCCCGTGTGAATATGCACCCAAACCAAAGGGGGTCTTAGGGGGGTTTTCATATGTTTTTTAATAATGCAATGGTTTATGTTAGGGTAACAATTGAATGTTGGAAATAATTGCAATAGAATGTAAATTTTAAAAAAAAAGCTAAAATATGAAAGAAACAATTATAAAGCATTAGAACTACAATATTATTGAATAATGTGTAGAAATGACATAGAAAAGCAACCAGTGGACCAAGATAGTGAATTCAGGAATTCAAGAAAGGCTTTGAGGTATAAACTAGTCTTAAGATTGATGCATAAGCAGAGGAGTTCCAAAGAGTTTTAAGAGGACGTGAAGAGAGTAATATCAAATTTTGTTCACACAATTACACAGCACATTGACAGGCCAATCGATTTAAATAGTGTATGTCATCGTTTCCAAAGGATACAATTATATCTATTATTGACTTTGCAAAAAATTACAGTATCAAATCTAGAATGAACTCTAATCAATGCACAGGCACATAGACCAAATTTCTATACTTGTCCACATAACAGATAGACATGATAAGAGCGCATATATCCATATTCCTATCCAAACAGAAGAAGATTGTTCAAAGAAGAAAAAAAGACACAAGATTGGAGCAGATGAGGAATAGACTCAACAATGGTAGAAAGATTATAAAAGAAACTCATTTTCACATTTTTATTGTCAAAGTGCATGACCTACCCTACAAAAGCATGCTGCATGGCTTAAGGAACAGAAGATAGAGTATAAGAGAGTTGGGTATAAAGTGATGGCTACTGATCACACTTTAAGCTGGTAAAACCTTTCTTTTTCTTAGGCAGGTACTACGCAATGAATAACAAGAAAAAACAAAATTGTCTCTAAGCTCATCTGGAGGGCAAATCATGCTGATCCTCAAAGGAGGGAATTGGTAGAGTGTGTGGTATGGTCATATCCAACTTATCACATTTTAAAGGACAAGACACACAAGATCCCAAAAAGGGAGATGGACAAAGCCATGAGCAACCTCCATGCTATAGCATTGTATGGGGGTAGATAATATTGAGAAGCTTGAAAACTTTCTCAACTAGTGGTTTGTAAAATTTATGAGGTAAACAAGTTACCCAGTTCTTTGTGTGTAATGTGTAATTCTATTCAAACATTCAATTCAGATTTTTTTTTTCTTTAGTATGAGTCCCATTTTCAGTCTGAGTCCCAAACATCGAGATTTGACCCACTTTAATTAAATGCGACTTATATCATATATAATCAATAACAAAGCTTGTTTCCTTCCTATTCCCCAACATCTAGTATCAGGGATTTGAACTTAGTTCATGAAATTCAACAATAGTTTTCCCATAAATGTCCCACCCTATTCATCCTTGCTCCATGCTATTTTACTAAGACTCGAGGGCGAACCAGTGCTAATGGAAGTTGATCTCTATTCCCATAGTTGAATATTCCAGAATAAGCTCGGGCCTCCAGCCTCCCATGGAGCATCTGTTAGAATGAAAAGATGGTGTACTTCTTATCAAGCTCCTAATATAGAGGGCCTGCCTTAAGCCATTTTAAACTTGTAGAAGTAAAACCCAATCTCATCCCCAAGGGTAGATGTTCTTCCTCTTATCTTGCCCTGTTGAAGCCAATAACAGACAAAATCCAAGGTCGGGGATCTTTCTTTTTTAATGGCCCTCCAAATAAATTAGCCAATAACAGACAAAATCCAAGGTCGGGGATCTTTCCTTTTTAATGGCTATCCAAATAAATTAGCAACTAAAGCTCTTCCTTGTACCAATCTTCTATTCACCTTTCCCGGCAATAGTTTGCTTATATAGTTTCCATCACTCCACTACTATTCTTCACATGACCAAATAGGAAGTATTGTCACAAACCTCAAAAAATGATCCCTAATAGAAAGAATCAAAGCACATCTGGTTAAGTGATATAAAGGACCTATTGTCTGAGGTTGGAGTTCCATATTCTCTAAACCTGCCAAAAACTATGCAACCATGCTAGAATTAAGGTCAATAGTATTGTATATGCATAGCTCTGAAGGTTTGGTCTTTCACAATACACAATACGAATCTCTTCTCATCACCTATAGTCTCTATAGTCCTCACAAGCACTGTGTAGTAACAACCTCGTACATTTGTTTTTAGATAAAACAACATAATCCATACTAGAACCCCATCCAGACCTGTGTTTATGGAAGACCTTGGTCAAAATCCAGAACTGTGTTTTTCAGGCTTTTGGTCAAAATCCAGAAAGTGCTTACGGGAAACAACAAATAAATACACAAATAAATGAACTCTGGGTAGTCTTAAACTCGAGACATAGCTATTCTAGGACTAGTGTGTTAACACTAGACCAAAGGCCCAAGCATTATGGAAATCTACTATGATAAACATTTCAAAATAACATGTTTAAGATATTTTTCTTTACCAAAAAACATGTCGCAAGTACATGTTCCATGCGCATGCTCAAATATCCGGCTTAAAAAGTAGCATGCGCATGCCAGAAAAAGAAACTTGGAAACCAAGGTCCACATGAGTTTTTTAGGGGGGCGGGGGGGGGTGCTTTTTGGATTTTTGGCCTTTTTGGCGACCATCAAAAAGATCATTCTCAAACCTTATGTGTCCTTCACCATATCACATGCAAAGTAAGAAAATTATGTTAAGACAACACAAAATATAAGAGCACAAATAGCATGTAACATTATGGAAGGAAGGAAGGAAGGAAGGTACTTTTATCGTCCACGGAGACCAATCGGTCTATGGGACCCAATACAAAAACGCAGCAAGCGGATTACTGCCCGGATTAAAAAACCCCCGCCCGAAGGGTTTTTCGGAAAAAACCGTGGCGACAATCAGCCTATTTGACAAACCGTGCTAATCATATAAAATCGTAAACATCCCAATATATCAAGTCATGCACCACCCCCGTAGTGCCTAGTCGGGGACAGACGGCCGGGGGCAAAGGTGACCTCGCGGGTCCATTACCTCTGGATGTATGACCCCGGGCACGTCTTGGCGGTGTGTTCATCGGCAAATGCAAGGGCACGTCCGTGGACGTACTAAGGGAGGCGTATCGGCCCGGATCCGACCGTGAACGCCGGGCAACTCTGGAAAGTGTGAGACTCATCCTCAATGGCACCCGCTTGACAAAGACCGGCGAGCACGCCCTGGCGGGGCTCCCCAATCCACCGCCCGCCTCGATCTCGAAGATGGTGGGCACCCGTCGAAATGGAGGCAATGAGTCTGCGCTTTTCGGGCAGTTTGGAAACGCAGTAGAGCCAGGCCCCGCTAACACGGGTTGATGTGCTCCTTGTAATGGGCCATTTTGACCTGCTCTAGAGCAATGGGGTCCCGAGCTTGCCAAGGAAACAAGCATCTAGGTACTCCAGCGGTACATCCACGATCGGCATTTCTTTGTATTTATGCATCATCACATTGCTCACCCGCGTTCCATCTGGGCGAACCAGCGATCTCTCTTACCCCTCCAACAGGGCCCTAAGCGGCTGCGGACTCATGGCCCGCGGTGTAAGCCAGGTCGCGGGGCGAGCATCACCCATAGTAACCACTTTACGAAAATAGAGCGATGTGTCTATCAAGGGCTGCCCGTGGCGGCAAGAATCCGGTTCTGCAGCCAGAATCGATAGGGGGCTGAAGGTTTCACCCCAAGTGCCCGTGCCAAAAATGCCTTACTTTTGCTCCAAGTCATTCCAAGTTAGCCAAAGAGGCAGCCAGGGCCCCAAACCTCGACCCGTCTGGAAGGGCGGGCTCGACCCGGTTAGGAACAGGATGTGACCGATGGCCCCAATCATATAGCTCGCACGGTGGCTTGTTGTTACGCATGGCATAAAAGCGCTTTCGACCGCTTTGTCACCCGCAAGTGGATAGACGCCTCCCCAGAGAAGCGAGGAGGGAACTCCACCCCTAGGTACTTGTAGGTGGGCGACGTCCACAGTACGTCCCCGATATGTGAGTCAGGAGGCATGGGGTGACGTGAAGAGGATATGAGAACCACCACGGTCTTGGCCGATTGACGCAGCGCATGTCGTAGCGACAAAATGTGTCTAGGGCATCCGGTGAGATCGCATAGCTTCGGGTGTGGGCCAGCAGGCCAACATCGTCCGATATAGATGAGTGGCGGATGACCGGTGCAAAAGTCGTATGCCATCCCCCATGCTTTCGATAAGCGAGGGGGCTCTAACTGATCAATGTAGAGGCCAAAAGTGTTGGCGAGGGGGGCAACCTGGGACCCCGATACTACGGGTGAATGCTTGGCCCGTCCGGTGCATCCCCGCCAAAACAACTCTCATACAACCTCAGATATGGCATTACGCATGCGCGGGAGCCCCGGTTGGCGTAGTCTAGCCTACGGCTTTTCCCTGGGACCGATCAAAAGCCTTTTGCGAAGTCCACAAAGCAAATACAAGTCCACCGATGATTCCGCTTTGTCTTCAATCGGTGCCAGCAGCGTAAAGATATGGTCAATCGTTGAGTGGCGGGTCGAAAAGCCCGCCTGCGTGTGAGGGCTTTCGCACATCCGCACCTCACGCCAAATGTCAAGCTGCTCGCCTTTCGAGAATGCCGATAACGGTTTGGCAAATACCGAATCCGACCATGATCGTCCGGTAATTGGCGGCGGATTAAGGTGGGTCGCCCGCCTTGTGAATGGGAACAACCACGCTTGTGGTCCATTGTCGGGGAAACCCTCCCCGCAATGCTCGCTGGAACAGCGAGGTAGTGAGGGCTGGCACAAGCGGTACCCGCCCACTTGAGTAACTTCGGCCCGCATACCATCGAGGTCACCGCCTTCCCATTAGCTAGCCGTTGCAGGCCCTCCTCAACATCCTCGTCCACGAGAACCAATGGGGGGCCATCCTGTGGGGGTATGGGCGTACACGTCCCTGGCGGGTCATAGAGCTGCTGCAAGGAAATGTGTTCCCTATTGTTAAATGTCTTTGCATCCTCATCTAAAGGGAACTTACTATCACCTAAATTGGCATTTGCAAGCTATAAAGATCTCTCACGTAATCTATAAATCTTGGCTAAAGATGTCATTCACATGACAGCTAATTAGCATATAATGCTTCAAATGCCAGCTTAATAAATTCAAAGGCCATTATGTTGGCAAATGCTTTTTCCTTTTTTTGGGTTGCCCCTAAGGGGGCAAACCCTTGTTTTTGTGGGTTTACGGCATATTCCACGTATATGCCAGTATATGCCGGAAATATGCCATTGACTGCTAAAAACCCATTATTGGCCGTAAACTGGCGGTCATTTTTGTTGTTGCTGTGCAGCTCTGGAAACCGGCTAACCGGTGTTCTGGCTGTTCTGGCGATGGAGCTGCTTCCTTAAAATGTATTGCAATATCAGATGTATTTTTTTCTTTGCTAAGATCAGTCTGATTAGTAATAGAACCGGCAGGGATCCAATAAATTTTTTCGCAGGCTCCCTGCATGCCGCCTTCTTCCTTCATTTTCTCCATTCGTTCGAAATGCAGCAAGAGTTTTTGTTCGCCCTTGCTTTCAGACATTGCTTTGACGCCGGCGTAGCAGGCTGGAGCTTCAGGTAAAACTTTTACCACTCTTCTCCATTACATTTGAAGAAGGCTCCTAACGGAATAGCAGGCTGGAGCTTCAAATTTAACCGGGAGATTAACAGAGGATACATAAGAAACAGGTTTACAAACGACCTGATCTTCAGTCTGTAGTCGATTCCGAAATTTGCATATTATTCCATTTCTTTTTGCTTGATTGAACGACAAAACTGGCACTGTTTTTCAAGTCTTCAATCCATGTAGAACAGATTCCGGCAGTTGGTTTACGAGTTTAGGCTTTCCTTTTGAGTCATTTCTCAGAAGAAGGCATCTGCGTCAGCCAGCAAAGAAGTGTGTTTGAGAATTTGTTTGCTTCGGATTTTAGGGGTTTCAAGGAGATTTATTTCATTTGGGTTCGTTTGTGATTTATTGTGCTTTCAAGGAATAAGAAACATGCATTAGGGATATGCCTCTTTGCAAGAGGATAGTAGCACTGGTTATGGAAATGAGAACTTGCCAGACAATGGGATTTCTCTATTTTGTATTTTATGCGCATGATTCGGCATGTCTGAAGGATGCTGGATTAGATGTGGCAGAAGATTAAACCCTTGCATCTCAACCAAACATTGCTTTATTGTGGGCGATTTTTGATACATGAGGATTTAGACTCTTTTGGAATGCATTGTTTTGAGACCGTGTAATTTCTATCTGAGGAGGATCTGAGACTCTTTTAGGTATGTAAGTTTAGTAATCGATCATTTTCCTGAGATTGAAAACTTGTGCCTTTTGGCTCTTTTGGCTCTTTTGCTTGCATTTTCATAGCTATGCAACATCGTAGAAGTTAAAGTTGTGTTCATTTTGTGTTTAGTTCTAAGTGTTGATGTTTATTTTGTAGGTTGTGATGTATGATGAACCAAGCTGCGGGGATTGGATCCCATAGCATCGACGGTGGTTGAGGATCTCATACATTCTGTCCACATAAAAGGCCGTGATGTCAGTGGAAACCCGGGCAAAATTTCATCATATGTGGTTGTAACCCATCAACATAGCACAATACGGAGAGCTGTTGATAGGTAACAGCTTATGTCTAAATATTGACCCACCATTTATATACAAAAATGCTGACAAATGTGTTTCATGACATAAGGATTTTATTCCTTCACGATGGAAGAATTGTTTGGGAAGGAGCAACGGCAGAATTTGATACAACAGTGAATCCAATTGTCCGACAAGTAAGCATTTTCTTTGCAGCTTGTGCTCACAACCAGGAGAATGGATGATCCTCTAAATTCATCTACACTTCTTGTAGGCGTAACATTCCATTACCTGCGCAGGAGAAGGATAACTTATAATAATAATTTTTTATAGAACAGTTTCAGATTATGCTGAAGTGTGGTGATCTAGTTGCCTTAAAATTGGAGGGAAAAGGTTCTTTACAAGATACAACATGCAAGGTTTCCATCAAGTTTTCAAGACGAATTTACAATCCTCGGCATGTGTAGGTGAAAAGTTGTCTTGTGCAAGGAGCCAATGAGAAATGAGATAATTAGGACATTAGCTGAGAAATCGATGAACTAATGGTATGAATAAGATGGTTGCAGGCTTCAGAGGGTTAGCGCACAACTGGAATTCTAAGAATGAGTTATGCTACAAACCCTACACATGCCCAATGCATCTAGGGATCTTATAACAAGCAAGGTCAGGCTCTGGGAACTAGATAATTCAGCTTGATTTAGAGAATGTGTTTCTATAGAAGCGTGGATATAATAGTGATGGTTATAAAGGAATAAAGAACAAGGAGTGCAGCTATGGAAAATGGTGGTAAATGGTATGGACATCTGTCTTACTTAAGCCAATCATAAATTTCTTCCTTCCAGATATCTTAGAAGAAAATGAGATGTTCCATGGACTCAGATTGAACAGGAAGGTCTGGCCAGAATGCAGAACTTTATTGTGCAGAACATTTTTGAGCAAGCAAACAGGACAGCTACGCTCAAATACTCAAGAGAGAGACTCCAGCAAGATGAGAATCCCTGGTAGTGCTGCATTACTTGGTAAAAATAGACATTAAATGATGGGGTCTTATATGTCAATGCTCAAAGGGTATATTCTGCTAGATCTCCAGGCAATGCATTAAGATTATTGTAATCAGGGGATTTAACTCCATTAAATATTGGCGCATGTTCCTAGGCAAGACTGAGACTGGTAATGAAGGATATGGATGCTAAAAGCATACAAGAGGTCCCTACACTTCACTTGCACTCCTGTGTAATGAATAGTTTGGGACAAAATGCATTGTGTATTGTATTATTACTTGTAACACGGCAGTTCGCGTAACCAACATTAATTTATGCATCTTAGTGCTTTCAACATGACTGTGTAGATTTTAAGGCTTCCGTTAAGTTCTAAATATCATGTTGGCGTCATTATAATGAGTTCAATAAAAGTATGCATGATAGGTCCATTCTTAGTGCAATCTTACAAACTTTCTAGGTCCAACCAGATGAAGTTTGCTTTTATGAGGAGAGAGAAAATTATGAAGTTTAGGCTCACATTCCCCATATGCAAAATTCATTGAAACTACCTATTTCATTAAATAGAGATGTTAATGTTTCATCAAATAGAGTGGTTTAACGTCTTTGAATCATCAAATTCATGAGAAGTAAAAATGCAAACCATCATATCATTAGGTATTATTGTTGTATAATGTTCAAAGAAGAAGACCAATATATTTGAGATATATCTTGTCTGGCTCATTTGAATGTTCCGCTAAGGATTTAATTGCAAAGCATGCCCATCCTGGTTAAATCCATTTTTTTGTAGATATAGTTTATTAAATAGATAAGCATCATACTTCATCACCAAGTTCTTTTTAAGATGTTCGCTTATATAAACACCTCAATCAAAGAAAAGTTGGTCTCTCAAACTAAAGCCGAATCTAAGTTGTGATCATGATATACGCTCAAATACTCAAGAGAGACAAACTTATTTAGATGAAGAGCTTGCGTAATATTCACTAAAAGCATATAAAAAATTAACATAAAGTAGCTGGCAATTTGAGAAGTTATGCAGAACCAACCGGCATAATTTGAGCGATTATCTGAGAACCAAGCTGGCATAATTTGAGCAAAGTATATTCGGTCTCTTCAAATGAAATTCCTTATTATGATTTTAGTGCTCCATTTATGTCGAATTTGCATCATCCTCTACCCTCTTGTCAGTTGTTGTCTTTTGATTTGCGTCCCATTCAGTGAGGTGATGGTGTTGAATCTTCAGTTGCCATGGTTTTTAAGCGAAGAGGAGTGCAAGATAGTGTTCCAAATTGTTACTTGAAATAACGAGCAATGTTGTGTACCAGATTTTGTACATGCTGTAGTCCTAATTTTGCATGGCTAATACAAGGAGAATCAATAGAGCTTTAGTTCATGATAACAAAACCCACTTCTTCATTTTTATATACCCAAAAAAGGTTTAGATAAAAAGGCGTACAAGCTTAAAAGAAAGGGTTTGGACAGCCAAAAGCCCACAATGAAAAGGTCATAATGAGCGACCAGTATAAAGTTATCAATACTTTCTCTTTCCTTCCTTAGCTGTATGAATTGATCTACACAACTTTACAAACAAAACTCAAAACTCCTACATTAAGAAAACGACACCCTATATTCATAGTATTTACAAGGCTTCATACAAAACCAAAAGACTTAGTATGCAACGGCAAAACAGAAACCATGAAAACACATTCCCCGACATCGAAGGGCAACCCCGTATGTCGTAGCACCTTGTTTTTTTTTTTTTTTTTTTTTTTTTTTTGGGGGGAGGGAGGGAGGGGATTAATAAAAAATAAGGTATTTTTATGCCTCCTAAACCATTGTGAGACCAACTATATTATATAGGATATAAGAATAAAAGTGCTGACCTCGTGAACCCTAATTTGGTGAACCTTATTCTGGTGAAGACCCAAATCCGGACGCTTGTCGGAGCTATGGTGGCCACTACGAAGACAGTGAAGGACGTCCCTTCTTATGAATTCGTGTGTGCTTATGCAGCTCATCTGAAGCAATTTATGCCAACACTGAGATAGGGGAAGCATTGAAGTAAACTTCTATTTGTCTGAACTAGCTTATTTATTTGTGTAGTACTCCCCATTCCATGTATGCCAGATTCAACTTTGGAGCTTCTAGCAATCAAATTTATTTTGTTAGTTGATTATTTTATTAATTGAGCACCCCCTCGCTGAGCCAATAATTTTCTTCAACCACGGAGATCAACCAAAAGACAACATCAATCTTTAAAGCCAAATCCTAAGCCAGCGATAGATGCCAATCTTAAATTCTTTAAATTGTACAACTTTGTATGAGGTCGCATTTTGTATGCAAAAAAAACATTTTTAAAGTCTTTGTTTTAGTGTGTATTTCTAATGGTTTACATGTCTTCATGGTGTTTTTTGAATTTTTTTTTTTCCAGCCAAAAAAACAAGATCTCCCATAATACACCAAAACAAACCTTTAAAAATATTTCTATTAGAAAAATAATGAACGTAAAACTAAAATGCAAGGATGGGTGTAACACCACGATTACCACGTCTCAAGCAAGCTCACTAAAAATGCATCCCTATTAGCACCAAAAAATGAGTTCCAAGTATTAAAGATCGAGAAAATTGTGGCAAATGATTATGCTACTAAATTTCTCAACGAGTGTGGCATGGAAGTCTTCCTTAGATATCACTTTTACTCAATCGGCATGTTTTGTCATCACTAGGTGAAAGAAGGAGCAAGAAGTCTTCTTTAAATGTCACTCTTACTCAGACAAACATGTTTAGAAGCGGGAAGAAAGGGGGTTGATGAATATTTATCCTCATAAAAGGCAGAGGTCATTGTAGGATACCTTGAGGAGTAAGATTCTTAGACTTGGCAAATGTAGCATGCTTTTTATGGCTGATTTTAACAACTTGGAATTTGGAGAAAGATAGAGGTAATAGAATTTGTGCTTCTGAAGGATCTGAGTTTATAGAAATTGATGGTGATTAGTTCTTTACCTGGTCATTTACTAATTGATTTTTATAGGCATAATGGCAAGTATATGATAAGTCTTCTACAAAAGAGCGAAATCTTGTCATAATCATACTCCTCAAGGAGAAAATCTTGCCATAATCATGCTCCTTCTAATACAGTCAAGGAGGAAAAAGTGATATTACAGATTGAAGCTTAGAAAAATGAGCATAGGCTAGAAGACAAGTTGGTTTCCAGCGGACATTAATACTCTCCTTTTCCTCCTAACAATATCCATTAGAATATTGTGGACCATAATGTCAACTAATGAGCATAGGCTAGAAGTTCAATTGGTTTCCAGCGGACATTAGAACTGCTCTCCTTTGCCTCCTAACAACATAATTGGAATATTGTGGACCATAGTGTCAACTCTAAACACAAATATAATTTGATAAATCCATAAATATATACATTCTTGACTAATGACAAAATTGTAGAGGAAAAAAATTACATAATTCAACTATTACATGCATGCTATAATATACCATCTAACTTTCTTTTCTTTGCTTTCCTTCTACGGCATGTGAGCTTACGCTTCTTTGAAATAGAACGTAGAAAATAATTATGAGATGGTGTTCTTGAGATTATTCTTTTCTTAATTTCAATAGTTGGGATATTGTTTCGTTTCCCTGTAAGCAAGCAGAAACACATCTCATCATCTTTCATATTGATTATGAAATCTAAATAGATGTTAATACCTCTAGCCACACTCAATCTTGCATATGTTTGTTTTCTTTCCTTTTTTGGTCTCCTTTTCCACAATTTTCGTGATCTTGAGACTAAGCGTGATGAATATCTTTTAGCACCTCCATGAGTGCTCCATATTCTTGTTATGCTAAGCAAATTTCCCATCTTTAATCAACATGCATTAGCAATTTTTGTACATGAGAATTCACACCACGAACAAGTTAAAGCCAATTTGTGATTCATAGTCAAATAAGATACGCTACTTAGATGTAACAATTAAACAAAATGTATTAATTTCCCTTTGAGGCTAATTCTCTAGACTTGAAATTTTGAAGAAAAAAGGAAGAAAACATATCTGAAAATAATAGCACAACCGAAGATTGATACATAACAAGACGCTAGCTACATTATAATCTCCAATCTAATTGATGATCCATAACTAATACCATGGAAAAATAAATACCTACACCTACACCAAAAAGTAATGTCTATAAATTGAAACAAAATTATTTTACATGCATTTCTTGTTGATTCCAAGAGCCTGTACTAATCATCAATAAGTAAGGTGAAATATCACATTCATTTACTAACTTTTCCTTCACATTCTTTATAACGGCCAGTCATGTTCACCATATTTATGGTATAATGTGGCTTGTATTGATCTTTGCATCTACAAGAATTTGTTGTCAAACAGTAGTATGGGAAGGGAATGGACAAGTTAAGCGATGGTCAATCGTTGCTGAAGGCCCCATACTTTTGGATCGAGCAAGGAACTATGATAATATTAATTTCTCATGGTTTACAACATGATTAATTGATGGTTGCACATACCTTCCATCATGTCAACACCCATCTCCGACAATTAAAACAATAACGGGGCCATCTATTTTTGGACACATAGTTTAAAAACAATTCGAATCAGTCTTTATTCCATCTTCAAAATTGTCTATTGTTTCTGAATTAATTGCAAAGAACTGGAAAGTACAGATAATTGACAGCAGTTTTCTTGATTATGTCTAGTGATCTTATCAAATGCCAATTGCTTTTCACTTCTTGAATGAACTCAAAATACCATCTTCCAGGTTCCTGTTTCCAATGAGGAGTTTAAGCAAAACACAAAGGACGGTCCAATCCCACCATACAGTATGAACCAATTTTCCAATCCCTGCAACACTATTTTCTTGAACACTAATCAGTTTGCTCAAAGTCTCCTCCGTTAGTGACATACGGAATAGAAGTTTCATTGGAGCTAAATGGATTGAGAAGCCTTTTCTTGTTGAGGGAAGCACATTCCACATGAGACGCAGGCTATGGCAGTGGCAACAGTATTCATCCAATTTTTGCACTTCAAAACATGTTACTAAAATAAGCGATAGAGGGTATTATGTGTTACAAAAAATAGTTTATTTAAATAGGCAAAAGAGAGCAAATAAAAAGGTGCATTGAAAGTGCTTCAGGAATGAGAGGTTTAGGACAACTATTAGCTTATCTCCATAAGCTTGTTATCAAATGCAGGAGGCATTGGGCTCACAGCTTGTGTTTCAGCAAGGAAAGACAGCAAAAACGAATTTGCAGATACACAACACGAGAATACCTATCAATTCATAACATCATTTCATAAATACGCCCCACATTGGTCTGATGGCAGCTTGCAAGAACCCTGCCAAGCATATAAAACAATGGACCATCTTCAATCGTCTAAACCTATTTCTTCTATAATCTTAGGCACATATAGGATTCTTACCAGATAGGAATGCTTTGGTTTTGTTAGTATGAGGAGACGAAGAAATGTAAGAGCAAAAACCAAACATAAATGTATTCGCAATCAAGCTCAGCATAGCTAGTAGTTCCAATGCAGATTGATTAGTTAGTGTGAAAAACTATCACAAATTGCAGATGAAAATACGTCATGCTATTTTCGGACTATAGCAAATCCGATGAAAAGGCACGCATACAAGAGATTGACACACTGCAACAAGTTCGAAATTTCATAAGGAAGATAGCTGTGACATCTGTTGAAACGAACACTTTGTTTGGGGCAAACTAAGGAACAAGATTCATGTTATTAAGATTTCGAGTATGATGGGGAGAAAGAAAAAATTTCTGAATCATTGGACAGGGCTAGGATTTTTAATGTAGATAGCTTTACAATTACAACAATTACACGGCAATAGCTAGAAAACATGCTTGGGTTGTACGCAAACAATACCAGAGAGAAATTTAAGGCAGACCTTTCTTTTCTTCATTCAACCCTAAAGGGCGAGAGCGATCAATCCCTAAACTTGCAAACGTAATGCACCATTTCGGTACAAATGGAGAGACAAAACAGAAATATCAAAGGAACATTACCGGTTTTGGAATCAGAAGCAACGACGAAGCCCTTCTGCGTCCCAAAACGGCCCAGGACCAACTGATGTTGAAGGAAACTTTCTTGTTAGTGCTGCATCTAGAGATGGTTAAAGATGGCTTTTTGCCCTCGTGGACATTGGGGTATTTTGGGGTTAGGGTGGTTGGATGTTCTTTTGGCCCATTTTTGGGTGCAAGTTTTTGGCCATGGTTGTGGTAGTCATGGACACTCGAGATTTTTGGGGGAGCCATGCTGCTAGCAGCTACTAGGGCTCATTCGTTGGTTCTTATCCTCGTGTATTTTGCCTTTCTGTTTTCTTTGTGTTGCTGCTGGGTTGCTGAAAATTAAAGTTTTGCTTTTTTTTTTTTTTGAAGAACTGTGTCATCAATATATTAAAAGAATGGTAATGTTACAAAGCAAGTGAGGAGGGAGGAGAACTGCCCCAAAGAGACAGCGATACCTCGACACTCCACAACAAACTCACAAACAAACTGCAACTCTACTGCTGTACAAACCGACCATCACCATCTACAACACCCAAGAAGTCCCGCCAAATGGCAAACTTCCGCTCTACTAATCCCGGGAACACCAGAAAGCTTTGAAATAGCTTGTACCTGAGTTGAGGAATCAGAGAGGCTGCAGGCTGCTGAATCCCCTGAAAGATCCACAACCGCCGCCGCTTCCAAATCAACCACACCAACCAAGCCACGCACAGATGCAAGGCTTGCTGCCGCAAGAGCGGCCAAGCACCAGGATACACATGAAGCAGCAACTGCTGGCTAGTCAATCTCACCTGAAATAGAGCCCTGACCCAATCCCAGGCAGCCTGCAAGTGAGGGCATAAAACCAGACAATGCTCTACAGTCTCACGATGAAGGCCACAACAAGGGCAAAGAGGGCTCACACCCAGCCTAAACTGACTCACAAGGACATTCACCCTGATACAGTGGTGCACCACCTGCCACAGAAGCACCCTAACCTTCGGTGGGGAAGTGAGCTCCATGTCCACGTCCAAACCGAGTGCCATCGAGAACCCGGAAGGTGCAGAGACCACTTGCAATCATCAAACTTTATCATACCAATGTCATTTCCATGTGAGGCTTATTCTCGCCCTGTGGGTTCCTTTTGTTATTCTCTTTTGTTTTTTTTTTTGGTCTTTTTTTAATTGTTGCCTTTGTGATCATGAGGCTAAAGCTGCCACAACAGCTTGCAAAGGTGTTGTTCTTGATGAGGCCAGCTCTTCTAGTCATGGGCAAAAAGAAAAGGCATGCTCTTTCAGCCTAACAATGGGAAATTCTTGGATGCACCTGGATGTTTGGTATAGAGGTAACACACTAGTCCTAGAACAAATATGTCTGAGTTTAAGGCCGCCCAGAGTCGCATTCAATGTAAGGTGGTTGGGACAATTACACAACTAAACAATGTTAGAGTGGTGTGTGCGTCATATGTCTTAAGGGATGTTGTCAAGTGGTATGAGGTAAAAATTGCTTCTTCTTCTCACTGTAGCCCGATACCCACATCGAGCACTAATCCGCCACTAGTGCAAGAGCCCTTGGCTCTGTCAGATGCCTACAAAAGCAACACAATAGCAAAGCAGAATCACGTCTTGGTGGCAGTAAACCGTGTTCAGCCTCCTCCCTGCTTGAGTACTCTATACTGGTTTATTTCCTATGGTGGAAGCATCTGGGCTAGCCAGGTGGCCGAGTTGGCCAAAACCGACACCCTTGGTCAAGATTTGACCTGCATCCATCGCTCAACCTTCAGTGCAGCCGTATCGGGCACCTGAACAGGTCACGAAGCTTTTGCTTCATTCCTTTAGGTTTTCCCTCACCCAATCAGGTAGTGCCACCTCACCGCATTTAACCTTATTAATTCCATGCCAAGAAATTGATTGATATGTTTGGTCTTGCCCCTATATGGTATTCTATGTTCATAACATCCCCCCATTTTCAGATCCTTGGTCCCCAAGGATTATGAATGTATATGAGTTTTAAAACCCGTTTCCTGGGTCACCCAATGACTATGGTTTCAACATCTGTCCCTTCAGAAACTCGTTTCCCAGATCGTCCTGTGACTCTGATTTCGTAGCTCATTTTTTGGCAGACATCCTACTTGCCATCCCTGATGCAAGTCTTCTTAAGTTCTCTGGTAACTGACCCCACATTGACTTCATTAATCCTTCCGTGGCCTCCACGAATTTTGAGTCAAGTGGGGATTTTGCTGAACGTACTCTTCACTCTCCCATGTGGCCTCAGAGAGTAATTGACCTCTCCACAAGATCAAGTACTCGGCAATATATCTATTGCACAGCTTCTCAAGTGTCTAGAATCGCCTCAGGAGTTACCTTAGAGCTAAGGTCTAGGGGTATTATCGCCAGAGCTATTACGTTGTCCGTGGACAATATTGCTTTCTTGAATTGACGTGGTCAAAATGTGTTGCTTATTGTTATACATCATAACATTTTATGAAAAATAACATTTTGTGACATTTGATTAGTTATAACTTAGATTTTTTTCATCATTAAAGCACGAAAATAAATACATAAGTCTGAGATATAGGTATAAAACTTGGAGGAAAAATAGTTCCCTTGTGGAGAGCTAGCTAGGAGCTTCAAATTGTCTACATGCAAAGTCAAACTCAGATTCTAAATCACCAATGTGAACCATTTTTGCCAAGTTGCTTTTTTAAGTGAAGCATGCATCCAGCCATCACTATAACCCTTGACTTGCCCAGTGCACCGGGCAAACCCAACTGCATCAAAGGCAAAAGGAACTATTGTAGAAAAAGCTGGTGGAGCTTCCATTTGCGCAAAATGGGATTCCTTCATACATGTGATGCCACAATTAAATGTTATATTGTCCTGCACATAAGATGTTCTCACATGTGTGCAATAAAAGGGGCGATAGCACGTGAAACCTCGTTAGCCAACTTTGGAATTGAAGACACCTTAGGTAAAGGGGATACAAAAAGAGGTACTAATAATGAAGGAGGACTCACCAAAAGTGAGACAACAGAAGATGTAAATAAAGGAGAAGTGGTGGCTAAGATGTAAATAAAGGAGAAGTGGTGGCTGAAGTTGAAATCATAGGAGAAATAGTAATTGAGTTTGTGGATGAAGGCGAACTAGCAGGTAAAGAGATAATAGTAGAAGATGCAACAGATGGAGTTCTTAAGGCATGAGCAGTAGAATTTGGAGATATAAAAGATCTAGTCTGGATGAAGGGCTAGCAGATGAAAATATAAAATTATTAGAGAACAAATATGCAAGTTCTGGACCATTCAACAAAGTCAAAGTTAATTTTTTGTAGTAATTGCCACTTCTAACCACCACACTGCCTGGGATAGAATGGTCATTTGAGATAGAGACACATATAGGAGGCCCATTTACAATAGAATGGGAGACATCTCAGCCCATTTGTGACTAAGAACTCATGGACCAACATATTCATTGGTAAATTAGGAATAAAAAACCAACACGACATTCTAAAAGATGAAAATATATCAAGAGAAAAAAGAGGAGTATAGTATTGATAAAGGAGATATCCAGTGTCCATAGGATTCACTCTCGAGAGATTAACTTCTCTACAACATCAGCAGTATTAAACATGACTAAAAAGAAGTTCTTACCCAGCTTCTTCAAGGATTTATACGTAGGTAGACCAAGACGTGAGAGATATTGAGGAAGCCACTGCATCAATCTCCTAAAAAGACCAAAACGTGAGAGATATTGAGGAAGCCACCGCATCAATCTCCTAAAATCAAGGAGGCCACTCGTATAGCTCCTGAGACTATGATATAAGAGCTAATATGCCTGGTAAAATACATCATCTAGAGAAAATTTCGAACCACGTTGATGTGGCTTTGCCTTAATCACCTCTAGAATAGAAGTCTTCTTTACTGATAGAATATAGAATCTCAAGTGCAACATCAATCCGAGACTACAGACGAACGGACGGATGGATGGACGGACAGACAGACTTTTTAATGTCCACAGAGACCAAATTGCTCATGGGACCCAAACAACAAAAGGGCAGAAAGCCAAAAGATGAATCTAATAAGAGAAAGATACTTGAGGAGATCCTCTGTATCGAATTTGAACATTGCCGAGCTTGAGGAGCATCAGACCTGGAGGAAGCCCTCGAAGAAGTAGCAAACCCATCAGGTGAAGTTTGCTTGGCTCTCATAGCTGTAGAAGGGCCGACACAATCTGAAGATTTCTCGAGGAAAGTTTGCAGAAGAATTACCACCTTGTAGAGCCAAAGGATTAACGTGAATAGAGGTAATTGCAAGACGAATCAATCTGCATCAAGTAATCAGAAGATAGAAGGGTTGACAGTGCTATAGTTACTCAGAAAGCATAAAAAAGCAGCCCAAAACAGACCCCTGATTTGACACAAATCCGCAGCAAAACCTACACCACAGGAAAGATCTCTAGACGAGCTTTCTGACGAGCTAAAGATCACGAAAAACGGAGATTGGATGCCAACATTATGCCAAAACCTAGCATCCCTTATTATTGCGATACTCAAGAGCACCTCCTTCTTAGAAGCACCATCCGCAGATAAAAAAGTTCCATGCGCTATAATCATAGCTTAGAATGTATGCAACTATATAGCAATTTCTTGCATGTATGCACTTCCCAACTATTCCCTATATAGACATCTAATCTTACAACTCCCTTCTATCCTTACCAACTAACATTGCAAAACATCAGCATGCCTTTTTAAAAAAAAAATCTCTTAATTTTGTATATGTGTGAATGTGGGATATTAGGGTTTCGTTTGTTTGTAGTGATACAAGTTTTTTGCAATGAAATAATTTGGTGGCTTGCATTAAAAATCTTGATAATAAGTCTTAGAAAGAATAGAATAGATTTTTTATGCCCTGAAGACCAAAAGCCTATGGGATACATATAATAGCTAGTATAACCATTATTATTAGGATTAAAAACCCCTGCCTTGAAAGATTTTCAAAGGAAAAAACTTTGCAGTAATGATGATACTAGACAGTCGGTAATATATAACTTTCTACAAAGAAGATCATGGAAGTTGTTGATGTCTCAGCAATTGAAGACGCACATTTAGAACCTCAAGTATATATAGTGTCAAGTCATGCACAAATAATGCTCTAAAAAGTTGTTGAAGTGTGGAATGTAATGCCAATATCAGATAACGATTGTTGATCATCTCAAAAGCAGGACATCTCAGAAGCGTATAGTTTTCATCTTCAAATACCTGTAACTGGCAACATGCACACAATCTCGCCTCTTACGGCAATTGCCGCCACTTCTATCTATCTGTTTCGATCCGCATCTTGTGGAACCCGGTACAAATTCATGCAATAGTTAAAGTCTTTTTTCGAATAAAGAAGCAATCAAATAAGCTTGTGGTCCTTGTGTCAAAGTAGGGTTTACATGTGCATGATAATGGCCAATTTTATATTTGGATCAAGGCATGTGCATCCCATCTCTTTTGAAAAAAATGGCAATGTAACTTGCAACACCATGCACTATTCCTTTGCAGAAACCAACAGCAAATCATACATTACAATGCTCTTTCCAACACCTTTTTAGATGCTCAGGAGATTCAGCCATGAAAAGGGTATCTATCATCGTCTATATGATGCACCTCATTCATATTTTGGATATGGCGCTTTATGATAAAATGTTGAAGAAGCCATAATCCTGTCTCTTATAAAAGAATAGCATATGATGGCGTTGTATTTTTCACTTCTAATCTATAAGTAAGGAAGGGTTGCGCATCCATTCCAAGCTCTCCCAAGCACTAACTAATGGCAGCACCCTACACTTTAGAACCATATAGTAAAATAGGCTCTACTAAAGCCCAAAACAAGTGGGCTTTGTGTGACCAATTATGAATCTCTACGCAAAATAATTGTGCATTGCATAGAATGCTCTTCAACTAACAGTCACACGCTTGGTGATACACTGTTCTCAGAGTGTGTTATTACAGAATTCTATACCAAGACACTTGTAGCTATCTACAACTTCAATTTTGTGGTTATCACAGTGCAAAGTTCAAAAGGTATGCCGAGAAGACTGACTACTAAAAGCTTGGTCTTTTGAAAATTAATGTGTAGGCCTATGTTTCACAAAAAGTGTGCAGAGCATGTAAATATTGTTGCATACTTGCAGATGTATGTAAGCGAAACATTAACAGTATACATAATTTGCTTGATGATATAGTGTGACAAATGCGGTCCCCCACGATCATGATTCTTAGAAGGGAACTCTCCTTCATCAAAATAATGACCTTCAAGAGATTGCACAAAAATGTTTCTTTAAACCAAAATCTTGTACATCGTGTAAGGCCATCCAAGATTTATTTGTGAGTTAATATGCCTGGTACATGATGTGACATATTTTCTTTCAAATAAAGCTTTTTTTTTTTATTTTTTTTGGAAGAACGACAAACTTGATTGAAACTCCAAGCCAAAAGAAAAATACAAATGCAGAGGCGGGAATAAGGTCTCAGAGGATAATCATGATCCACTGAGTAGAACCACCAGCCTATGCATAAGACAGCACACTCAAGTAGGACCAGTGCTCGAAAAAAAATATTATAGAAACCAGAAAAATGCCTGCTCAAACTTGTATTTATCGGATTTTAAAAATTACAACAGGAACTTCCTGTTTGATACAAAAACTACAAGCAAAATTCCTTCATTTCTCAAGCTTTGAAGGTTTTACATATACATAACATAAGCATGTGTTGACATCATATAATAGCTTATAGATAAAGATAACAGAAATCAGACCAAGTGCTGGCTTGGCTGGCCATGATAGATATGTCGATTTGCCTTTGCTTTCCAAATTTCCATGCTTTCACTAAAGTCAAAATCTTTAGCATGCTCAGGACCGTTTATAACAATATGAAGACATGCATTTAAGCTCTCCACATCCAGGTTGGGACGCCATCTATCTTTTATGCTTGTTCGTGTGCTAAAAACCCTTTCGCATACTGCATTGCTTGCACACTGAACTAATGCAATTTGCAATAGCGTTAAGATGTTCTTAAATCTGGATGAAGTGAAAGAACTCGATGCAATGATTGCACAAACCTGCTCAAGAGTTTTATGATGTCAATTTGCTGCAGCATGGATCTTATAATCAGTGTACTCCCTTCTTAATGTTGCTCCATCAATCAAAGCTTGCTGCTGCATTCCAGAAACCTCTTTTGGCATGCCATAGAACTTAATTATCTTCTCCAAGCTCTCCAAACCAAATTCTCTTGATCCTATAGAAGACCTAGGAAAGTGTGCAGGAGAAAAGATCACAAAGTGTCCCAAAATAGATGCATCTTGAAATCTGGTTGTCAAGCTATCACAAATAGCTTGAGCAAATGCTTTTTGCAACATAATTGCGTCTTCTAAATCCAATCCATCTCTGTCCCTTACGATCATGAATTCTCTATATTCATTTCCACGAATTGAACATCTCAAAGCTGCTAGCCACCCATTAGGAGGCCCATAATCTGGAATTATTATGTATCCTCGTGCATCATGTGCATATGCATTCATATCAGCCTTTGGATCAGCAATATAATAAGTCTGAATTCCTTCAATAACTCCTTGTATATGTTCTTCCACACAAGTTATATCCACATAATTTGCTTGGAACAACTTGCTTAATATTGTGAGGCCTCCAAGTATGTCTGCCAAGTAATGCAGCAAGTAAATTGTTTTAAAAACAGCGAGTTTATTAAAAATACCAATGGATTCCATTTGTGAATACTTCAAAACGGCTGGTAAATCCTCACACAACTTAGCAATGGCATGATGTCTACTTAACCACCGAGTCTTATGGATGCGTTCAGGCCGTAAAATATCACAAGCATACTCTTTGAGCAAATCTTGCAAGTACTCTAATCTTTTGCTGCTACAAGAAAAGTGTGCAGCTACAGAATTTATAAGAGTTTCCATATCCCCGAACCATTCCATGCCTTCTAATTTGGATGCATCTCCAAGTGCTAGATTTGTGCGATGAGCCACACAATGTATAGATGTCAAAAAGGGACATTTAGCCTTTAATCTTGTAGCAACCCCTGTTTTTTGTTCAGCCATGGTAGAACAACCATCAGAACCAAAGCCTACCAATTTTGACATGTCAAGACCAGCCTTTTTTAAATGCTCTTCCAATGCACTACAAATAGAACTAGCATCAGCTTTCTTCAATCTCAAGATACCAAGGAAGTTCCTTTTTGGCTCACTATCATATTCCAAGTAACTCATACATAAGACAATGTGCTGCTGAGTTGCAACATCCGTGGACTCATCAACTTGCAATCCAAAGAAAGGGCTGGCTTTGACTCGTGCTAGCAAAGACAAATTCAAGCTCTCACCTATACAACAAATAAATTCTTGGCAAGCATGATCATTATGATAAAGCTGCTTAGTGATAGAAGAACAACCTGAAACCTCAAGGAGGTCAATTACATGTGGAAAATCATTGAATGACCAACTTCTAACTGCTAGAGTGTATGCTGCCCTGAATAAGTTTAGCACAGCCCCATCTACTGCTTCATGCATCCTTTGAATTGCCACAACCACAGGCTTTTTTTATTTCCCTGCATCCAACTTCTTTGCTGCTGCAGTTTTATGTGTCTTACAAGCTGCATGTTCCTTGAAGCTAGAGGTCTTAAAATTACGAGACCCACCTTGTGCAAATGGGCTATTCCCTAAAAATGAACAATAAAAGCAACCTTAAAAACAAATTGACTTGAAGCAACTAGTGAAAGATGCAACAAGAAATTAAATCAAAGTGCATGTACCTCGAATCGCATAAGATTCACAAATAGTGCAGAAACAAGCATCTAAATCCCTGTCATATCTCATCCATTCCCAAGTCTTGAGCCATTTTGACTGAAATACAGGTTTAGAAGACTCTTCTTCATCTCCTTCACTTTCCTCCTCCATGAATTCCTCATTGCATTCTTCACCATATAATGCTTTCTGTCTTTTCTTTAAGAGATCAAGGACATTTGGCCCCATAATAAGCTTGCTTCTTCTCTTGCTTTTTTTTAGTTAACACAAACTATTAACACACAACTACCATTAACATTATTAACATAAACCATTGCATTTGACACATTTAAATTAAAATCCCCCTTAAACCCCCTTTGGTTTGGGTGCATATTCACACGGGGGGTTACTCCGGGCAACGAGAGCTGTCGGATGGGCATATTTGCCCTTTATTCCAAGATCTGGACCGTACATAACGATCCTCGTTTGTGGGGTATGCATGTACAAGTTTTTGTATACTGTATATTAAAGTTTGCAAAATACTATAAGATTTGAGAGAATGTACTTAATGGTGTTAATTTTGTACATGTATTGTAACTTTTTTGGGGCTCTCGCTGCCCTACGTAACCCCCCGTGTGAATATGCACCCAAACCAAAGGGGGTTTAAGGGGGATTTTAATTTAAATGTGTCAAATGCAATGGTTTATGTTAATAATGTTAATGGTAGTTGTGTGTTAATAGTTTGTGTTAACTAAAAAAAATTTTGGCCCCTTCGGGGCCTTAAAGATGGTTTAGGGATGCATGTAATATTGTGCATGCAGTTTCCTTAGTGCATGTAATATTGTGCATATAATATCTGTGCATAGAGATTCCTTAGTGCATATGAATCATAATAGAAAATGGTAGTAGAGCTAAAAACAAGCCATTACATTCAAAGTCCTAATATTAAGTGTGACATAAAGACTCTGAAACCTAAAACGTGATTACTCTCTGCAATGCCTTCATAGACCACTGTTAAAGAAAGAAAAATTACCATTTGGCCAGAAAAGGGGCCAGTTCAAGCCATCTGTTAGAGCTGCCATATTGGCACATGCATCCAAAGCAGTCGCATAAGTGTATTTATCTGGTTTCACCCCTTCAGCATTCATTTGATTGAAAAACTCCAAAGCCTTTTTATTATTTCTATTCTGCACATGTCCTCCAAGCATACTTGTCTAGGAGATAACATCAAGGTAATGCATTTCATCAAACAATTCTCTTGCATTATTAACATCTCCACAATAAGCATATGCTGCAAGCATGGCAGTTGATGTAACTACATGTCGATGAGGCATTTTATCAAACACTAACTGTGCATCTTCAAAACCCATGGCAACAATGTTCTGATGGATCTTCTTTCCAGTTACCAGTTCCATCATAGCAGCACAAGCGTCAAGAGCACTCATATAAGTGACTTTATCAGGGGCTATGCCCTCCAGCTGCATTTGCCTAAAAATCAAGTGCTTGATTCTCATGTCCATTCTGTGTACATGCTATAATTATGGAGTTCCATGACACTAGATCATGCAGAGGCATTTTATGAAAAATATTCCAGGCCTCTTGGATGCTCCCTTGCTGGGCAAATGCTGCTCTATAAGAAAATGAAGAACAAATCCAAAAAGAGGCCTCTTCCTGACCGTCGCCAATTTACCTACAAAGAGCTCAAGCTTGGGTGAGTATCTGTCATCATAATCAGATTTGTAACTATCTTCCTTACCACGTTTGGGGCCATGTCCTGATGTGAGAATAAAACAGTCTAGACGTTCATCTAAATACATGGCATAGGTTCTTACAAATGCTGGAAAATCCCAAGCATTTGAATGTGATTCATCTCTAAATCCAGAAAGATCTAACACCCGCCTGCTTACCATAAGGAATTCATCCTCAAAGGTGGAATCCAGTTGTGGGTCTTAGACAGACGTTTTGCCAAAAGATTGACACAAGCATTGACATATCCTCTGAACATACTTATCATCTGTGGGGACATCGTCATGGCTTGAAGCCTTCACTACTGCTACGTCCAGATCTGGCCCAAAACAATGCAAGCTACCTCTGGCCCAAAAGTTGGAGATGCATCTACTAGTGCAAATCCGTCCGGAGCGTCCTTAGAAATCCCAGATCCAGGAGATTCAGCGTTGGAAGTGATTAGGTGGAGAAGAATTGAAGGCCAGACTTTCCTCATTGCCGTCTCCATACCTTGTTTGCCTTCCACAATGCCCTAAAGGCTGTCTGCTTCTGTTCCGGAATGAACAACGCCCTAATCCGCCATACCCTAACGGATCTTGCTGGCCCATACTAGGCACGGCCAACATACAGCCGAACGGTTGAATCAATCCAATGGAAACTTTGAACACTCTGATCACAAGAACATTAATTCTTTGCAAGAATGCCCTGAAATGCTATGCAGAGGCTTGCATGTTCAGCCCCTAAATAAAAACAGGGCTTTTGTTGTGAGCCCTTGGATGTTGGATCATTGGAAAAAAAAAAAGCTAAATCAACGACTAAGAAATGGTGCACTCTAGATGTACGCATTAGTACATCCATTCGAATACGCCATGAAATCTTAGGAAAACCTTTGTGAAAAGCGTACAAAAACACAAAGAAAACCCCCTGTTATTATGCTACATATTTGCTTGAAGACTTCATTGCTGTAAAACAGAGGCATACAAATTTATTAGAGAGGGAAAGCATGCAAAAATAATGTTGCTTCTCACTCACCTCCAACTCCAATCTTCTTTTTTCTATTCTTCTTCCTCTTCCTCTCCTTTTTTCTCTTCTTAGTGGGACTCTTCACAAGATGGAGCGTTCTCTTCTCTGGAAATGTAATAGTGATAAAAGCAAAAGCCATAACTTATAAGATGATCAAATGGGCGGGATCAGCATTAGGCTCCCGCTCTCTCTGATTAATGCAAATCCTGCAGCTGGCACAGCATAATCGGTGATGATCTCAGCCTACGATTTTGAGGAATGGAAAGGACGGAAAGGAGGAGGTAGGAACGTAGGCTTTTAGGTCGAAATTGGATGGGAGATAAAGAAAAAAGTTAAATGTATTAATGGCATTGCCCCATATTTAAAAAAAAAATCCTCCATAATCTAAAAATAACCGGATATTTGCCCGTGTTAAAGGATGGTAACCATCTTTTTGCCCGTATGTCATTTTTTTTTGTGGAACCAGCTTCCTGCTCCTAGGATGCTAAACCAGCCAAGTTGACTTGCCAAACGGCAAGTGTAGGGCAGGTCCCCCCCTTTTTCGAGCACTGAGTAGGACTCAAATATCAACTGTCGCTTGGCAGGAGCAAACGAAGAACAATGGTATGCCTTAGCGATTCTAGCTTGTGCGTCCCGGAGGACAATTGCAGGAGGAATATCCAAACCCTGAAAGATACACAGTCTTCTGCGCTTCCAGATGGACCACAACAACCATCCTGATGCTAAATGAAATGCTTGGCTCCGCAACTTACTCCAAGCATCTGGATAAATAGCCAGAAGCACTTGTTGACTTGTCAATGTCACATGAAAAAGAGAAAGCAGCCAAGACCAAACAGGCTGAAGATAGACACATAAAAAGAAACAATGCTCAATGGTCTCGTCCCTTTGCTTGCACAGTGGGCAGAGTGCTGACACTCGAGGATCAAATCTGTGGACAAGCACGTTCACACGAGGGCATCTGTGAAGAATCTGCCACCAAAGCACCGCCACCTTAGGATGGAGTAGTTTATCCCAAGCCCAAGTCCACATACGTCTCCAATTAGGAGGTGAAAGCTGAAGGGACCACCTAGTGGATGGCGGAAGGATATCACTATTGACAAGCAGCTTATACATAGAGTTCACAAGCCTATGCTCGTGAACACTCTGGTGGGAAACCCACATGCACCCTTCAATAGCCTCTGGAGCAACCAATGGCAGAGTACTAGCAATCTTTTGCCAAATAGGTCTGTCCCATCGAGACAATGAGAATTTTGTTTGAAAGCATTATGAATGACACAAATTGCTGGAGTATTATAATATGCTAATAATCATGAAAAATGGCATGGATGATAAAGGTGATGTGGTGGGGCAAAAGCGTCTAAGCTGGCAACTTGAAGCGAGAGCCAAACTTGATGGATGAGGTCCTCTGCTATTCTTTAGAATTTAGTTCCTGGAGCCGCAATGCCACCACAATCCTTGTTAATCATAGAAAGCTAGATTTTGTCAACCTTTAAAGATAGATTGCTTGTGGGTTTTTATAGGAGGTTTAGGGGTACTCTTCGCATTTTCTCGGATTTAAAAGTTGGGAGAAATTTGATTGATGGGGTTAATGGATGTGGCTCCTTGGAGTTAAAAAATGCATCCTTTCCCAAATCTTTTACTCGTGTTTATCATCTAAAAATATTGATATTATTTTCTTTCAAGAGCATAAATTGCATGTTGACAACTTCGAGAGGCTTATTATTAGCATCTTCTCTCTCAATTTTAAGTTTTAGGCTATTCATGCTAATAACAATTTTGCAAGATTGCTTGAAATAGTCTAGACATTTTAGAGATTCAGATGACGCATAAGTGGCAAATTCTTGGCATCATAATTGATAACAGTTTTGGTTTTGTGAATGCACATACATATAACCAGTCTGATGAGAGATCTCCCATGTGAAACGAGTCACCAGGTCACAAGAACGCGCCGATGAATAGATAAAGGAATACTACGGCATGAGGACATCATGCCCTTGGAGGATCAATCCTCTATGGCAAGAATCACGGCCTTTTTTGAGTTGTCATCCACCAGTTAAGGAGATTCCTCAAGCATCAGCAGCGATCTTGGGAGTAGGTACCCGCTATCTCCAAACGACAGTTTTGCCATTAATATTGGTCCAATGCCATTGTACCGTATATGTATGAAGCATAGACTTAGAAGCTAGAAAAGACATAGCATTTTCTTGTTTCCAGTCTCTGCTTTCAAGTGAGACCTTTTGTATCTCATCTTCATCATATCAAGGGATTCTCATTTTGTCAATGATTTTTCTCTTGTTCTCTTTTTTGTTCGTTGTGTTCATTGTTTCTTAACCCTTTGCAAAATCCTGTGTGGCACTCTATACTCAAGGTCTGCCTGTTTGATTGAAGGGTCCTCACTAAGAGCTATGTTGCATGTGATCCATAACCCCATCTAGATCCCAAATACTATTGCCACTGCCGGGTTTTAGTTTATTTTTTCCTCCTCTGAGATGTCTGTTCATGCTTTCACTGAGGAGCTTCTCAACTAAATTATTGCTCGTCTTGAATGCCAGCAATGTAGGGAAGCTAACGAGACCCTTTCATGGGAGACTATGATATTGAAGAAGGTTGGGCCCGCTCATATGATCAACCAGCTCTTCCTACACCTCAGGTTTCTTCACGCCCCCCGTCTCCACCATATTGTCACAATCGCTCTCAACCACCTTCGCCTCATCTCACATCCATCCATGGGCAAACTATATAGTATTATCAAACTCTAGAAAGCACCTATATTCATATTCTCCCTCAACAGTCTCCACATCCTTCGCAACCCCTTCACTACATCGCGATATGGGCTTCTCTCAAGTTTCCTTTGGCCCCACTTATGTCAACGAGTTTCAAAATTCTCCATCTTTTCAACCACCTGCCAATGTTTAATGTTCAGCAACAACTTGAAGGTATCCAAGAGATACCAATCCAGAATTCAAGGATCCTATCTTCTCGACCCCTTCTTGCTTTCGTCTATGCTACCACACAATCACCCGCAGCTTTTGCTGGCCCTTTGCTTTCTCATCAGGCACCATATTTTGGTCATATACCTATTTCTAATATTGCTATCTATGCTTCCGGAAATCCTACCATCCCTTCTGTACATGTTATTGTTCTCAATCTGAAATCACCCTATCCTATTTTGGTAGTGCTAAAGGCAAGCCTACTCAAGATCAAAGTCTGGAAGCACATATTGAAGAGTTTGAGGCTCAAACTATTCTAAATGGACATTCATAAACTCAGAATAAGTTCTATATTATCTCATCCACAATGTGTGGAGCACCACATCAATGACTCGCGGCCAGCAAAAGTCATTGGAAGCCAAAGTTAACGAGAGATGAAAGTGGTGTTTCTTGCCCATTATGGCTCTTTGCCTGATGATCAGTAAATCCTGAAGCTCATTTCATTATCATGCGTATCTTTCTAATCTTGCACTCCTTGGTGTATTGCATGTAAATACTGGAGGCATTGCAATGGATCATTCAATATAGTATACGTGATACTTCAAGAATAACAAGTAGCACCTAATCGTGAATCCAGAAACTGAGGCATCAGGCAGCCAAGCCCAAGCCAATGATGGCACAGTCCCAGTAGCAGCTCACCACCCGGAGAGTCAAGACCAAGCAAGTGCATCGGTACTAGCACAGAACCCTCCAAGTGCATCAGTACCAGCACAACACCTGGAGTCCAGCCAACAAAGGCCTAAGTAAGAAGAGGGAGCCCAGTGAGAAATTAGCGAGGGTCAAGGCGGACTTGATAAATTGGCTATGCCCTCGAGTCTTGAGGATGTCAAGGGCTGAGATGGAGGAGCACTTGGGTATGGATGACCTCTGGACAGAATACCTGAGGGGTGTTGTGGATGGGGCCAAGGGGCTTGCTATGGATGCCATCAAGGTAGAGAAACCTAACATGTCGGAGGACAACATACATGAATGGGTGGTTGGTAACATCCATTGAGTCATGGAAAACATGAAAGCAGAGCTGGCTAATCTAAGAAACCCCGTTATGTAAGAGCAGTTGAAGGATGCTGCAATAGTTTGAACCGAGCTGTGGAATATGAGGAAGGCCAGAAAAGATAACCCTGCTCCCCACGTTATTAAAAGAGCACTGGCCCCTCAGATGACGTACAACATCCGGGGGAGATCCAGATGGAGTGGGAACAACGTCAGTTGGTAGATGCCAAGACCACATTGCTTGCCGGGGTCGATAACGACAACCTGGTGAACAAGAGATGGATAGGAGGTGGTCCGTATGGAGTAGTTTATAAATGCCAAATTCTAGGGTCCCGCTTTCTCAAGGACCAAGCCTACATTGTAGCGTAGATGATGTCAACCTGAAAGCAGATGATCTTGCCAAACACTTGGACAAGAACATGTGTGAGCTCAACATTCAAATAAAGCATGGACCTCTTATATGTTGCATTGGCACGACGACTGGCAACTAAGGAGGGAAGCGACGTTGAGGCCTAATTATGCCTAATTGAAATTATGGCTCAGTGGCAGACTTGTTCAAAAGGCATGGAGATAATGCATTTGCCAACCATTCACGAAGGAAGATCAGGCTGGCGATCCCTGCACCTGAAGTTGATTTACAGAGACTAGAGTGGATCCGTCGCATAGAGTTGTTGATTGCCAAGAATGTAGGCAACTTGGTAGCGAGTTTTTTAAGTGGTCTGGTCAAACATCACAAGGAGGGTTTTGTGCATATGGATATCCATCCCAGAAATGTCCTGCTCCACATCCCGGAGATTCTTTGGTTGCACGTTCTTTGTGAATGTATATATTGGGCAACCATGTTTTGGACACAAATTTGGGGGAAACATGTACCTTGGACGCTCGTATGGTGTGATTATATGGACAAATATAGAAGGTATTTGAACAACAAAGGCTTGTATTACACAATTTACTATGAATAAAAGTACGAATGTGCAATCATGTGTATTAATTTAACAACAGATTTGTATTGCATTTGCCCAAAAGTTTACCACCCAAAAGTTTGCTTTGAGTATGATATTCAACCAAAAATTTGTATTGCAGTTGACATTAAATCAAAATTTCGTCTGAATGTGACAGCGGACTCAAATGTCATCATCGCCTCTGACGTCGAGCTCTAACCATCCTTTTCCCTTGCCTTTACCTCCAACCCTTCTCCTTCGTGCCTGAATAGGAGAGTCATTGTTCCTATTTATCCGCACCTCTTCGCGTGTGGCAATGATTTCCGTATCAACATCAGTCTCTATGTCCTCTAAGTCCACCTCTGCGTCCATTTCATTGTCAGTTGGATTCTCGCTAATGCTGCCGTCCGACTCTTCTGACAAGTTATCAACTTGCTCGTCATCCTCAAAATGAGTGGCCACAATCTCTGGATCACGATGACCTGCTGTCACTGCCAGCCGCTCATCTTCGCTATCCTCGAAGTCATATTCCTCAACATCTGCGGCGGTTCCAAATGACACAAAACTCATCTTCTTCAATGATCCCATCACCTCCTTGTCTGCATATTGATCCATGTTATGGTTAACTGGATCCAAGGCATGGTCTGTTAGAATATTAAATGATTCCTTAAGTTATGCCAAGTAGAAGTTCTCGGTTCCTAAATTGTAGCAGTTGCCTAAATTACTCCTTGAGTTCAGCCTTGAATTATGAAGCATTGTGTACTTAAAGAAAATCTGATTCAATGAAATATTACCAAGTTCTTGAGTCATTTCCTCGTAAGATCAAGTGCTTTCTCGTTTGTTGTTACAAGTATTTTCTATAATCTGTATTAAATTGTTATAGGTTATGGGCCCACTGGTGCTAAATCTGTAGTCTGCCTCAGTCGCAACAGTGCTCTGATTATTCCATTTCGTCAATATTTTCTTTGATCATTCTTCTGTCACCATGGACTCTGCCGTTGCTACAAATGGGACCTTGAGCGCATATGAGTGGCGCTTGATCCCACGTTTTACTGGAAAGGATTTTCAGATATGGAAGTGGAAGATACAGATGATATTGGAAGACAAGGCGCTTTGGGAAGTCGTGTGTACCCCCAACCCTCCGAGAAGTGAAACTGTGGTCACTTCTGTGAATGCTGGCACGAATCCAGATGAGGAAGTCGTGCAAGTGATGCTGAATGCTTCAGCAAGGGATATGGATCGAGACTTTGCCGAGAAAGACCGGAAAGCTCGTCTAATCATGTGCGCAAGTCTTGATGAAACCCCAGCAAGACTTGTGAGAGGAGCTTCATCTGCATATGAAGTATGGAGAATCTTGATGAGTCATTATGCCTCGGATTTAGCAGGAAATCGTCTGGCATTAAGAAAAAAATTGTATGGCCTTCAACTGAATGAAGGAGGAGATTTTGTGGAGCATATGTGCGCCATGAAAGAATTGCTGGACGAACTGCAGTCCACAGGAATAGCCATGCAAGAAGAAGAAAAAGTTTGCATGCTATTAAACAGTTTGCCAGCATCCTTTGAAGGGATCGTGGTGAATATGGAGGGTAGATTATCTGATTACTCCTTTGAGAAGGCTCTAGAGAGGCTAAAAGCTGAGGTACTTCGGAAGCAACAAAGCAAGCAGCTGAATACTGAGACCCTCATGGTTGCAGAATCGAAGAAGACAATCCAAAAAAGGGGGAAGTTTGATAGAACCAAGGCCACTTGTTACAGATGTCAAAAGACTGGACATCTGGCTAAGGATTGCGGAGCTCCTGCTCCAGTCAAAAGGGAAAATGTTCATCATGCAGATATAGCTGAGGAAGCAAAAGAAGAAGTTGCAACTGAAGGGGGCTTCTTTGTCTGGGATGACTCACAAGCTGAAGAATATAGCTGCATGGCAATAGACGATGCATCTGATTGTATCACTGATACTTGGTACGTTGATTCAGGAGCTACCAGTCACATGACTCCAGTTAAGAAGCTGTTCTCAAATTATGTAGTTCTTGCACATCCAAAAAAGGTGAAGATGGGCGATCATCATATTCGATCGCTATTGGGACAGTCTTGTGAAAATTTTATGTGCAAATGCTACAAGGGAGATTCGAATGTCTTTGCATGTGCGGGGGCGCACAAAAATTTGATATCCGTTAGTAGACTAACAGATCACGTTTTGGAGTAAGATTTTCAAATTCTCAATGTGATGTTCTTGATGTTTTGCTAACAAAGTGATGTTCACAAAGACTAAGAAATGGAAATTTATATCAAATTATCCATGAAGGAGAATCTGCAAATGCAGTAGCTGAACCTCCAAGTGATGCATCCTTATGGCACTATAGGCTTGGTCACGCTGGAGTTGGGAAAATGCTAAGTTTGGCAAGACAAGGGTTTATGAAGTCAAACAAGGTACCTTCCAAACCTTGCAACGTCTGTTTGCAGACCAAGGTTACCAGAGCTTGCTTTCCGAAATCTGAATCTCATGCTTCAAAGAAATTGGCCCTAGTTCACACTGATCTTTGTGGCCAAATTGATCCACTTACACCAATGGGATCGAGGTTTTCTTAGATGATTTTACAAGGAAACTGTTTGTGTTCTTCCTCAAAAATAAGGGACAGTGCTATGAATTCTTTTGTCTGTTCAAGAAATTTGTTGAGAAGAATGCAGGAGAATACATGATATCTTTGAGATCAGATAATGGAGGAGAGTTCTGCTCAAATGCTTTTCAAAATTTCTGTGCACAAGAAGGGATTGAGCATCAACTTACCTCACCATATGCTCCTGAACAAAATGGAAGAGCAGAAAGAGTGAACAGAACTGTGATAGAAATGGCAAGAACCTTGTTGCTGTCCATGAATGTTCCTGCTAAGTTCTGGGGTGAAGCAGTTCTGACTGCATCATATTTGATAAATAGACTTCCTCATGCAAGCATCAGCTTTCAGATTCCTGAGGTAATTTGGAGCGGTAAAAGTATTTCACTTGCAAATTTAAAGGTGTTTGGATATAAAGCCTTTGTTAAGTTACCTCACTCAAATCCAAAGATGGAGCCTCAGACTAGAACATGCATGTTTATTGGATATTGTTCCAACAGAAAGGCATTTCGCTTTTATGACCTTGACACTCATAAGCTCATAGTAAGTTGTCATGCTCGCTTTAATGAGTATGAAGTCTCTTTTCCCATGGGAAAAGACTCAGCATCAACCTTTATTTTAATCCCAGATGAAGAGTTCTCTGCTCCCAAGCCCGTACATGTTCTAACTGATGTTGTCACAGATTTACAGCCTGCAGAAACTATTGAGGAAGATCCCTTCCCTTATGAAGAAATGGTGCAACATGAGTACATGAATGATAGTCTCAGTGAACCTGCTGCATGTGAAGGATCTTCACGTCCTTCACGAGTGAGAAGACCTCCTAAATGGTTGAATGATTATGTCATGTATGGAAGTGATGAAATATTGGAACCTCTAACCTATTTTGAAGCTGTAAACAGTACAGAGAAGGAGCAATGGATCAAGGCTATGGAGAGTGAACTAGAATCTATTCAACAAGCAGGAACTTGGATCTTGGTAGACAGACCATCTGACAGGTCAGTAATCAGTTCAAAGTGGGTTTTTAAACTGAAGTACAAGTGTGATGGAAATGTTGAGAAGTTTAAAGCTCGACTTGTAGCAAGAGGTTTTTCTCAAATTCCAGGGGTGGACTATGAGAAAACCTTTGCACCAGTGGCCAGGATGACTTCTATACGAACCATCTTAGCATATGCATGTCAGAACAAGTTTTTTATTCATCAAATGGATGTATGTAATGCCTTTTGCATGGTGAGCTGCAAGAAGAAGTGTATATTCAACAACCACGGGGTTTTGAGCAAGGAACAAATCAAGTGTGCAGATTAAGGAAGGCACTATCTGGGTTAAAACAGGCACCCGTGGCATTCAAAGCTAAATCGGTACTTACACATCCGGGTTTTCGATAAGTACAAATGGATCCCAATCCCGTGTGTATTTTAAATACAATAATGGTAATCAAATGATTGTTATCTGTTATGTTGATGATCTTGTGATAGTTGCAGCACAGGAAAAAGATCTGACAGACATGAAACTGAATTTGTCAAGTCATTTCAAAATGAAGGATCTTGGAGAAATCCATCACTTTCTAGGGATCCAGTTGCTTATGATCAAAAGGAAGGGTCATCGCGCATATTCATCAAGAACGGTATCTCGGTAAGATGTTAACTTCGTCTTGGTTTCATGGTTTGCAAAACAAAGTGGCCACACCTATGGAGTTTGGGATTTCGTTCGGATCGGATGATCCAATATGCTCATCGACCAACATTATATTTTGGGCGATGCAGAACATCATTGGATCAATGAACTTTGCTGCAGTGGCAACTAGGCCAGATTTGGCATTGTCATTATCTAATCTTAGTCAGTTTCTAAATGACCCTAGACAGACTCATTGTGTTGCTTTGAAAAGGTGCCTGAAGTACATTGCAGGGACACTCAGTTATGGAATACACTATCGAAAGCGAAAACAAGGAAATTCTTGGATTCTCAGATTCAGATTGGGGCGGTGATGAAGATAGAAGATCAACTTCTGGTTTTGTCTTCACTCTTGCAGGTGGTGCAGTAAGTTGGAGCAGTAAGAAACAGCAGTGCATTGCTCAATCATCAACTGAAGCTGAATACTATTCTTTGGCACACACCTTCAATGAAGCTATCTGGCTGCAAAGGTTAGCTTTTGAGTTACAGATACATAGGAATGACAGTTTAATCATTATGGCAGATAATGTTGGAGCAATACAAGTTGCTCATGATCCAGTCAAGCATAGGAGTATGAAACATGTTGAGATAAAATATCATTTCATTAGAGATATTTTATCGAAAGGAATTGTGAAGCTGAAATATTGCAAAACTGATGAGATGACAGCAGATATCATGACCAAGGCCTTGGGAAAGCCTAAGTTTACTGGGTTTCTCAAACATCTCGGCATGGAGAATCACAGTACCTGAAGAAGCATCCTTTGAGTAGGGGTGTTGAAGAAGTATCATTTAAGTAGGGGTGTTAGAATATTAAATGATTCCTTAAGTTATGCCAAGTAGAAGTTCTCGGTTCATAAATTGTAGCATTTGCCTAAATTACTCCTTGAGTTCAGCCTTGAATTATGAAGCATTGTGTACTTAAAGAAAATCTGATTCAATGAAATATTACCAAGTTCTTGAGTCATTTCCTCGTAAGATCAAGTGCTTTCTCATTTGTTGTTACAAGTATTTTCTATAATCTGTATTAAATTGTTATATGGTCAGCGCCTGTATATCGGAGTAGGATTGGGCCCAAGAGACATGACATAGGCCAACAACTCCTTCCGTTTGGCATTGTCAAATGGTTGATCAGGACCAATGTTCATTCCAGTCTTCTTAGTAAGGAACTTCACAACTCGACGCCCTTTGAGAATTCGGTCTTTAAACCACGTATGATTACGATTCCGGCATTGATCCCCTCTAAATCAGGAAATTCTGTCTCCAACATCTCTCTTGCTAACTTGCAATTCGATGCATTCACTTCACAGCATTAGAAAATAAGATATCTAGTATGCATAATGTGGAAACTTTTCCATTCGTTGATAGGCAATTTGAGGACTTGCAAAATATATCGACAATGTTAAAGTGTAGGATGCATGCCTCAAATCTATTTGAATAAGCAAAAACAAAATTTCTAAACTTTAGCATGCGAGTTTACTGTAGAAAAAGGAGAGCCAATGAATTATGCGTTATGGAAACTTCGCATGCTAAAGTTGTCAAAGTTCATCCCGATGTAGCATAAACTCATGCTTTTCTCACCAAAGTGGAGATGGATGATATGCACTCTATATTATTTTGCAATCACTAAAAGCAAAATCATCTATGCAAAAATCATGGATAGTGGTTCACTAGATGGCATAAGCCATTCCCCTGTATTGATTAAGCTGAGGCATTTCCTCTTGCAGGCACACATTATGACCATATGTCTGGCCAGTCTTTCATCCACCTATAGCTCCAATCCAATGTACTTGTGCCAAATATGCAAGGATTGATAAAAGATACTTGGGTGCAAGATATACAACAACAAAGAATTCATATAACCTGAATGTTTTTCAAACACCAAAATAAAGGTTAATATTGCAGAAAATAGCTTACCACAAGGCCAGTCACCATCTATGCAGTACATAGGCAGTCAGATTCTCGGGCAGATAAGTACATGCAAAATTTGCACAGGCTGTGCTTCCATAAGATAAGAGTAACAACAACATTTGCAAGAAGCCCAATGCAGTACTCGCTTTACCTAGAAAAGATAGCCAGGAGCATTAAATCATACCCTCGAGGCCTTAAGAAGACAGCAATGTCAGCTCTAGAAGTCCGGCAATGGCAGAGGCAAAAATAGCGACTGGTGGATGCAAAAGAGGACTATGAAAGACAAAGAAATTGTATAAAGCCAAGTAAATAGATTGAAGACATATTTCTCGAGGCTATGGACTTGTGAGCAAACGCCGAATATGGGCACATAGAATGTGCTTCAAATTCCTGCATGCAACCATCTCATGTTAGTAACAAACTAGCAATTGACATACAGAAAGGGTAAGGCAACAAACGCACGAAAGCATAATTTTTTTGTGAACATCTTATATCAGACAACCAATTTGCCCTGTCAAACACCATAAGAGAATTATCATGCTGAATTTGTTCTTTCATGAGAATTTCAAATCATGTCACATGGATTTTTACATAAACATAATTGATAGAACAACAAACTTCATTTGTTGTGCAATGTTGTAGCCCAAAATATAAGCCCAGGCTGTGCGAGCAGACAATGCTTGCATGTGAAGTATAAGGACAACAATGCCAACTACTTAGCTAGACAAATCTATCCAATATGAAGCATCTTCTATGTTTTGTATAAATATTTCAAAATGAAGCATTATGTAAATCTCAAGCGAGGATATTAGACCATTCTAAGCAACTATCATCACTTGGAAAAGCTCCTTGCTCCGTTCCAAAGCATGGTACTGTCTGCATTCTTTGGACCCTAAAAGCAGACAAAAATGCAGAGATAATTTGCATGGCATCATACTATTGAGCCTCAATAGTATCATGAGTTTCAGGGATGCCTTCTAGATGCATTAGAGTTAGTCCATGAAAGTAAACCAAGAGCTAATTTTGTGCGTGGAATAGAACAAAGAAATTTGCAACTTATTTCAGAAGTTGGTGTCTAGTAGTATTGCAACAAAAAAGGGTAAGAACCTCCAGCTATCTCGAGACATGCTAATTCATCTTCTTGTTTATGTTACAAGCTCATACATCAATGAGCTTAAACAATATATAAAGAATACGACAACTTGCTTATCTTGTGGTCATGACCCTAAGCTCATTTCCTCCACTGTCTAACAAAGAAAACTAACCCTAATCTTTTCGTGAACTCCAAAATCCAAAATTGTAATTGGAGTTTCTGAGCTAGTATGTTTTTCCGAATCAAATTTTCTACACAATTACCGTGAATTTGCCAATTTCTTCTTGCTATCAATCTTGTTAATTTGAAAGTTTCCGGTTTGGCTGAAAATATTTTGGAATTTCTTTTAAGACAATTTCCTATGATTTTAAGATTTGTGGTCGCCGAAAAACTTTACCGGTTTCCAAAAATCGTAGAAATTTCTCCTATGATTTTTTTTCGTTGATTTTCATTCTTATCCGATAGAGGGCATGCCATGCCACACAGAGGAGCCCGCATGCATTGCGCTGGCATCATGAGGAGGTCTTCAAAGGGATTTGCAATCGATAGGGATGTTTTCAGATGGATTTGCAACCTGGGGTGCTACTTCCTACAACAGATTTGCTTCTTGGGCCGATTTTTGCATGTAGGATTTCCCTTTTTGGTCTGTACAGCGGTCGTGGATGAAGAAACCTTTAATAACGATTTGGTGTGGAGCAGATTTATGGTAAGGGCCTCAATAACATTATGGTTTTTAAAGTTCAAAAGACTGATGCAAGCTGGTTGAGATGGATATCTGTTTTAGGTTAATCTGGATTCCTTATTCTAGAGTCTAAATCCATTTATGACCGCTATTCAGGAGCTCAAATTCTAGGATAATCCATGAATTGTCAAGATTATTCCTTGACGTTCACTAGGCCAGGTTTCTCGAATGGAGCCACTAACCTAAAATAGCAATAAGCGAGGTATGTATTTCTTAACCTCCGGGTGTGTAGGGATTGCATGTCATGAAGCTGTTATTTGATAATCAACCTCATAGATTCGTCTTTCTTGCAACTTCACTACAATAAGCTCTACCTGTTTTTGATTGAGATATCCAAATTTACATCTCAAAAGTGTCGTGCAGAACAACATATTGTAGAACTGCCTTCTATGGTTAGTGTAAAGGCATCTATGCAGCATATTTTTAACTAACTAATTTGTATCGTCATCATGTATTAGTAATTTATCTTCCTACACTTTCATTGAAGAAAAAAATTGTACATCTGCTATGCTTCATCTGCCAAACACGTATGTCAGAGAGATCAGAGTGAAGTTTTCATGCTGAAGCATCAACATGTAGGAGCCTCCCTTTAGCTCAGGCATTAGATATTGTCTCCTGTCTCTGCTGATAGCAATGTCCCTTTGAGTTATGTGTCGAATCAAACCTTCCTAGAAGTTCTTCTCTTCTTTTGTATACACCATTTAGTAACCAGTTAGAAGATGTCTGCTTTTGCTAGGAAATCCGACTCCAAAACGTTCAAATATATAAATACTTTAGAAGCTAGAGCATGATGTTACGATACAAAATAAGCAAGAGAACAAGATATTGTCATCTGAGCATGTTAATACATATGGTATATCTATTTTCATATGCTGTTGAGCAGAACAGTCAAGTCACAGATCTATAGATATGCAGCTTTTACCATCAAATCTAGAATAGAAAGTCGAGCATATCAATGGCATGAGTGTAATCTCAATCATGCTTATCACTAGCAAATTCCAATTTATCTAGATAACTTATGTAACTTTGTTGCTGCCAAATATTCATTGCACAAAACTCAGATCAAGAATTTTGAGAACTCCTGTTACATTATCACCACGATCAATGAAAATAAAGTTCTTGAGGGCATCAAGTCTATATTTTATATCTATTCATAAATTATTTAAGTGCGCAAGTGCGCGCTTTAGTCTGTTGCATTAGGGATCCTCTCAATTAACTTTGAAAGCTTGGTGAAATCTCATGGACGGTTTTCTTTATATCGGTTTACCATGGCGATTCTTCATTTCAAGGTTGGAGGTCCAGAAGTACTATAAAACCTGAGCTCTACAAACATCAAAGTGTCTGTAGCTGGATATCTTCATTTTGCATGGACATCTTCCTTTTCGCATGGATGATTTGGAGATCCATCGTGTTGGAAATATAGCCTGATAAAGGGTATGGCATGGCTCTGTTCAAAGAAGTCTTCATTAAGTTGCATGCTACATATCCAAATCCATCAATTGTTGGAAATATAGGCTGATAAAGGGTATGGCATGGCTCTGTTCAAGGAGGTCTTCGTTAAGTTGCATGCTACATGTACTAAACCTTCATCTAGAATACAATATGTATATACTGCTTTAGCTATCCTGCAAGATCATCAGACCTACAAAGCCGCACTTTCGATTACATCACAAAGATAATTGCTCTATGTGCTAGAAGAAAAGGGACAAAAAAAGAGAAGAAAAGGGGCAAAGGGCTAAAAGCCCAGAAAGAGGCAGAAAAGAAAGGATAGATGCAGTCCCCATCTTTACATGCTTGCTTCTACTGCTCCATTATCACAAGAGAATGCCTATAACGCTTTTCTTTGTATAGATGTTCCATGTGTGCATGATGTGTCAACGATCTTAATTTCAACTTCTGAATGGCTAAGGTCATAGATTTGTGTTAATCATTGCTAAAAGGTAGTCAGCAAAAAAGTAGCTAAACATATATTAGCCTTTCAATGGTACAGAGGCTTTCAAAGTCACTGAACTAATTGTCTATTTGTAGTTAATCATAATCCCTCTTAGTTATGTTTATAATTTGTGATTCAGTTTTATGTTATAGATATGCACACAGCTGCTCTAAGGGATGGACTGCCTAGAACAGTTTAACCTACATTACAGTTGGCTTCTTGAAACCCAGATGTTCTTGCATTGCTAGAGATCTATTTTAAACCTTATTAGCAAATTCATTTATATGTTGTGTACCTACTCTACTTATATTTGCATACGTTGTCTCTATTTGTAGTGAATCATGAGTTATATTTATGATTTGTGCTTGGATTCATTCTTACATTTTGTATTTACACAGAGTTGCTTTATTATGTTCAAAGCTTTTGAGGGATGGACTGACTCCAACAGTTTAACCTACATATTGAAGCCAAGAGGGTTGTGAATAGCTACATGCCTTTTTGGACCTTATATTAGGTATGCACAAGTTGTGCATTTGCTAATGTGTTGTTTTACAAGAATATAGACTAGAATGGCAAAGACCCCGACTCGGTAGCTATGATTCCAAAGATTGCTTGGGCGTCATTGTACTTGATTCTCTACTGAAGTAAACAATATACGCTCTGCCATGAGATAATGCCATCATTAAACTGCCTGCACCATTGTAATAGGTTTGCGTAGAGTAATATTCTTTATTCCCATGCCTTATGTAATTCTTTGCACTTTAGTTTTGGTCGTAGTTATGCTCAAGGTTCTAGCCAGGGGGTTTCCTTGGCCATTATGGTCGTCTAAATGCCAGCCTTGAGGTTTATTGGCCACTTCTCTAAAAATAGAATAGAAAACAAACAAAAAAGAAATGCAAACAAGACATTCTAAATTATAAGGTGCTTTTGAAGGTACATCTGCTCTGAATTAGTCAGGTACAAGTGCTCTAAATTAGTGCATTATAAATTGTGAAATGTCGTAGTACGAAAATTTTCTGCCAAGTGGAGTTCTTGATGTTCAGTCAAAAAAAGTGGTTTTACAGCTTCATTTCCTGATGGAATGTCGAAAAATGATTTTACAGCTTCATTTTCCTGATTGAATGTCAAGGAATTGTTGTAGCCTTCGTACATTATTATATCTGCACAGTTGTACAAGCATCTAATCAGGCAATCGTTTAAACCACCTCTTTATCTCTACTATATCATACCAACATCTTCTATGGCACAAACGTCTATGTTAGACTGAGGTTTTGTAGTGTATTACTTCTGTAGAAAATGTATGGATTGAAGGGGGTCATATTTTTGTAATGTATTACCCCAATAGAATGTATGGATTGCAAGGAAGCTATGTGATGTCCTTCATTTCCTTCATCTGTAATAGAGGTGATGTGAAGTGTATATTAGTCTATTCTTCTTTGGCTTTCATTTTTCTTGCTTAATTTACTGGTTCCATCATTTAGTGTTCTCTCTCTGGAGTTCTGAATAGCAGGGTTCTATGGAAATCCAATATTATCTTGGAATGGAGATGCCTAGGTAGATTTTTAATTTTTTCTCACGCGTACTCATTGTATATGGCCATTGTTTTGTGTTATAAGGTTAGAGTTGATAACCGAAGTATTTATGGCCTTATTATATATTGTGGGTTCTATACGTAATATCTTATAGGATGCATATATTTGCAATTACACTGATGAATGAATTTTCAGTTCCATTCAAGACTTTGAAATGGGAAATTAGAGATCTTGCTCTTCAATGTTCCCAAATTGTATGGGTAATAATACTTTGCTTGCAAATAAGATAAGATCTATTTTTCAAGGGGCAATAAATTTGTTGAGCATTTACAAATAGGGGAAAGATTTTGGAAAAATTTCTTGTGTTGTATTATGACAATTGACATGTTGGAAGGTGTAGATTTATAATGTATGAGACCAATTGATGAGGACAGCTAATGTTTACATCCATAAATGTTTAGAAGTGATGATGCATGCGACATGTCTGTCAATATTCAATAGCCAGGTGATAATTTTATGTTATTCAAATCATGTTCTTGCTGGTTGCAGGTTGCAGATTGAGCTATAGCATAGGTGCCTTGCAACTTCGAGTCTCTTTGTGTTTGCTTATGAGCATGGGAATCGATCAAAATTCGATACATCAGTGTACATATTAAGTGGTGCATGAACATATATAGAGTTAAGAGGTTTTTTTGAGGTTTTATAATATAATATTTGCTGAATTTGATGTGTAATATTTGAAGTTTGCTGCTTCTTGACGTCCTATTTTGTTGCTTCTACAATTCTAAGGTTGACAAAGCAATGCGGCAGCAGGAGTGTTGTTTATTAAATAATCAAGTACAAAATAATATGAAACTCATTTTTGGAGTCAATTTTCTCCGGTATTTTGCTCTTTTCCTTTATGTATATTTGTTTTTTTTTTTTGCTTTTCTATATTAGTTTGAAAAGCCATACCCAACATTGTTTCTTTTATTGACTTTGCAGGTCGGCTCTGATGTCTTTGAAACGTAGCTCCATTTTAGCCCTATTCATGCTGTTATAATCATTGAACAATGCTTTTGAAGCAGCAATGGAAGGTATAGAGCTTGAAAAATTTTGTGCTTCGAATTCTTTTACAGAAAATATTGACAAGGAAATCAATAAGACAAGGAGCAGACTATATGGAGACTATATTAACAACATTTTCATTTGAATGTTATTAAAGTTGTAAACATTACAATCATGTTGTTTTACCAAATTATGTGATTCTCAAATTATTTGCATTTCACATCGCAATGTTAAGTTATCAAATCATCTTCACGTTATAGGGAAAGTTCTACCTTTATAAATTGGTTTATGAATATCAATCCTCAATAGGCATATGGTTAACTGGGTAATATGAACTGATTATTTCGAGTGATGGTAAAATACTAAATTTCACTACCCTAAGCCATGGATATGCAGATTGGCCAAGCTTTTATAGAACTCCTTGACTCGATGTTAGAATAGAGTATGTGAAACTATGGAGATGTAAGTTCGTCAAGCTCTAGGGCTGGATCATTTCTCATTCTATTGTTGCAACATTAGGACCTCTTTTTATGTCGGGTAGAATTCTTTGACGAGGCCACCTTGGCAATTATTTTTAGAAAAGTCTTGAAAAGGACTTTATAAAGATAAATGGGACTAATGTATATAAGGCAACACACCCGAATCATAGGCAAGAGTGATTCTTAAAACATGAAATCAAGGGTAGCAGCAATTTAGCGATGTGAAATTTGGCAGAATGCGAGGTGAGAGCTCCAGAATGTGGGGTGACAACTCAACATCTTTGGCTGCAGTGTTCTTCTTTGGCTGCAGGAAGAACACTGCAGTAAAACATTTGTCCGTCGTTTGCTTCAAATTTTCTTAACATTCTTTAAAAGCAGAAATGACACTTGGCAAGACGTGATTGATGGACGCGGTTGAATTGTTGCTACCCTGATTTTACGGCATGGAACATGCCTTGCGCAAATTTTGCTCCAAATATTTTTTGAGTAGTAACCTCTTCAAATTGTCACTAAGCCCGGCAACGCCGGGCACCATAACTAGTACATACTAATTTGCTTCTGTTTCAGGTTTTAGGGTTGGATTATTCATTTACGCTGCTTTTCTCTTACAAGTTTCAATCAAGCAGGTGCCAGTTTGCTTTCTCTTATTTTCCAAATTTAGGGACCAAATTTTGCATCTATTCTGCTTTTTTTTTCCTCTTCTCTTAGTTTTAAGAAGCTATTCATTTCAATATGCAAAAGAATGGATTCTTAGTTTCCTTTATTTGCATTTGTATATCAGGAGGATGTCAGAGTAGTTCGTATATTATTACTGAATACGTTTATGATCCAAAGGATTATTTTGTCTGCAACGAATTTCAAACAAGATTTTGGAGACAATTCCATTGGTATGTTAAAATTTACATTTTATATTGCAATTCAACAGATAGCTAGCTGCTAATCACTTTAGAGGGAGATTATCAATTTGATTTGTGCATATTATCGTTACTATAAGGTGCATCAACTGTTTCTGCTAATCACTTTAGAGGGAGAATATCAATTTGATTTGTGCATATTGTCGTTACTTATTTCATAGCTTAAGGTGCATCAACTGTTTGAATGCTTACACTTCTTATTGTTTTTTGTAGATAATGTCCTCAAAGCGTTCAGAAATCAGTCAGATTGTTCTGCGAAACCGCAAAGATGCCACAGGACAATGGATTGATTTCCACATATCCATTGGTTCTTGGGTCACTATGAGGCCTAAACAATGCGGTCATCATAGCGTCAAGAGGCGAAAGCGCAATGACTTGACCTCACATTGGAAGGCACAGGTGCTTGGGTTTGTGACCAGCCAAGGTGGAAAATGTGTGGATCAGATCGTAGTTGCACATGCATATTGAAAGCTTTTGAAAGTAATACATGGTTGAAGAAAGCAAAAAGATAGACGACTAGGACCACTAGCACCTAGTAACTGCCTGACTGTGGCTTATATAAGAATGCCACGTCAGCAACAAGCGTGCAGTGCCACGTCAGCAATAGGCATGCACTGACAGGTCAGCAGTGTGACGTCATCACTGTGCCAGCATAAGTCTAACACCCCTCCTGATGACTAGCACTGCTGGAATTGTATGCACTAAAAGGAGAGACATGTAAAAGTTGCTTCATATCAAGTAAGCGTTTGCCCACAAGAGATTTGGTAAAACCATCTGCTGCTTGATCTTGAGAAGAGCAATGAAAAAGAGAAATAGAGCCACTGTCAAGAACTTCTCGAACAAAGCAGACTTTGATGTCCAAGTGTTTTGTAAGATGATGCCACTTGGAATCTTTAGCATGACAAATAGCTCCCTCATTGTCACAGTAAAGATAAGCTGGTGTGTTCTTGATGCCAAGATCTTCATATAAATGAACCAACCACATCATTTCTTGGACTGCAGTAACCATGGCTTTAAGTTCGGCTTCCGTAGTACTAATACTACAAGTATCCCGCTTTTTAGAACTCCATGTAACAGGATTACCAAAGAAAAAAATGAGACAAACCCAAAGAAGAGATCTCCGAGACTCAACATCACTAGTGGCATGATCGAATGCGCAAAAAAGCGGCAATTGAGGAGAAGAATTACTCATATAGTGAATGCCTTGGTTCTGCGATCCCTTGAAGATAATTAAGGACCTTCTTAGCTGCTTTCGCCAAAGGAGACTACTTTAGGACGCCAGCATAAACCTTGTTAACACTCCCACAATGTAAACAATGTCCGGCCGAATAACAATAATAAAAGAAGTGCTCCAACCAAAATTTGCCTATAGAGAGTTGCATCGACATCTTCTTGTTCGGAATCAAGAGTTAAGACATTGCCCTCGGATCATGAGGAGATTTTGACGACTTACGATCGCCATGTTGAACCTATGAAGTACCTCATTAATATACTTCATTGAGCAAGAAAGATTCCATGAGATTGCTGCCAAACTTCTAGTCCCGCATAATAATGCATAAGACCTAAATCAACAGATCTCAAAGCTGGTGCTAAGAGACGCTTGGTACTTGATATAAGATCCGTTGCATCTCCCGTGAGTACCATATCATCAACATATAAGAGAAGAATAGAAACTTCGAGAACCAATGGTCTTGCAATAAAGATTACAATCTGCCTGTGACCTTTGGTAGCCAAGACTTAAAAGAAAAGAATTAATTTTACGATGCCAACATCTTGGCGCTTTGCTTAAGACCGTATAAACTTCTTTTGAGTTTACAAACATAATGTGGATATGTAGGATCTTGAAAACACGGTGGCTCTGCTTTGCATGTAAATATCCTCTTCTAAATCTCCATTAAGAAAGGCCGACTTGAAATCAAGTTGATAAACAGGCCAAAGTTTGGATCTTTGCCAAGGCTAGGGCAAAGACGCAAAAGTATCCGAGACGAACAACGGGAGCAAAAACTTCATTATAATCAAACCCCTCCTGGCATGTGTAAAACCCTTGGCCACAAGGCGAGCTTTGTATTTGGATAAGGAGCCATCGAATGAAATTTGGTCTTGTAGACCCATTTTGCACCAATAATATTTGTGTCGGATGGCACGGGAACTAACTCCCATGCATTTTGCTTATGAAGCATATCAATTTCATCCCATAGCTTGGAGCCAATGAGAATCTTTAGCGACTTGAGAAAAAGTAGTAAGTTCCTTGTAGTCTTGTATTTTGGCTATCAAAGCAAAATTACAAGAAACTTCCAAAGGAGGATAACCCGCTAATCTGAGATCTGCGTGGGGTTCCATCTATCCCACCTGATAACTCAAGAAATCAACCTGATTTTGTGGAGAAACAGAACAATGGAATTGAAGATGGAGACAATACAGGCTCAACATAATCCAATGGTTCAAACCGGGCATATGGAGAAGGCTGCAAATCGGGTGAAATATCACTAGGAGAAGCTGGAACATCCGGGTCTGTAATGAAGGAGGAGAAGAAGGAATAGTGGACTTGTTGGAATGAGATAGGTAATGCAGATGGAATAGAAGAAACAAGAGGTAAGGAGGCTTTGTCAAGGTGAAACAAGTTGATGGTACGTAAAACAGAGTCGGTCAAACAATTGGAGTTATTGAAAGATCTTACCTCAAACAAAGTTTGAAGATTTTGGTCATAGCCGGTAGTTGTGATATCATAAAAATCAAAGAATAGATCTGCGTCTTCAACAAACCAACACTTGAGATGAGAAAACCTGTTTTTAGTAAGGGGATTATAGCACCTCCACCCTTTCATAGTATCCGGATAACCAATGAAAATAACCTTGAGAGCCCTATCAGCTAGTTTACCCTATTTTTGTAAGAGCTCTCTTGGAACGTGGCATAAGCCAAACACCCAAATACTAGGAAATGGTCGACATCTGGTTTAACTCCATAAAGAGACTCAAAAGGAGTCTTCAAATTTAAGGACTTAGTAGGTGCTCTATTAGAGATATAAACTGCTTTGTTTTAATGGCTTCAGCCCAAAAATCAAGAGGTAATTGTTTATGCTTGATCATACTACGTGCCAAATCCGAAGGGTTACGTTCTTGCGCTCGACCACCCCATTTTGTGGATGAGCATAAGGAACAATAAGTTGCCTATGAATACCTTTAGTATCAAGATATTGCTGAAACTGTCCCCGAGAGAAATTCGCCAAAGATTATCCGTCTGAAGGGCTTTAATAGGAGTAGAGAACTCTTTCTCAACTAAAGCACCGAAAATTTGGAATTTATGGAAGACATCGACTTTGAGTTTAAGTGTATAAACCCAAGTATACCTGCTGAAATCATCAACAAGTACTAAAAATACCTGCTTTGCCTCCTAAAGACTCAATAGGCATATAGCAAATGTCCGCATGAATGAGTTCCAAAGATTTAGTAGCCCGAGATTCAAGATGTGATGGATATGCAGCTTGGACTTGCTTTCCAAGTCTGCAAGCACAACAATCCAACGAAGTTCCACTAAGCAATGGTAAGCCTTCAACCATTTTGAACTTAGAAGCAAACCCTAGAGCACCAACGAAATATGGGCATACCGTCATGCCATAAAGTCTCAAAGTCTTGGGAACTGCTTTGCTACTAAAGAGGACTCCACACTTAAGGAATTGGTGTTGTTATTCAAAATATAAAGGCCTTCATCATTCAAATGTCCCCGAGCTACTGGAGTGAGGGTTTGCAGATCTACAAACTTGAGAGGATTCTTTTGAGTAACATGAACTTCCCCATCTGTAAAAATAACTGAATATCCCATTCTTCGATCAAATTCCGAAACACTCAATAGATTTACTAAGAGGCCAGGTACCAAAATGATATCCTCAATTGTGAGTGAAGTACATTGATCTGTCTGAAACCTGACAGTACCTTTTCCTTTGGAGTGAGCAAGATTTTTTTTTTTTTTTTTTTTTTTTTTTTTTGAGGGCAAGATGTTTATACTGTATTATATCCGAAAGATGAAAATATACATACAGTTGAGCCAGACCTGCTACCACTTCTCCAATCCATGATAGCAGGCTGTGCTCGGGCCGGTACTTAGAGCCCCTCCCTCATCTTCTTCTCCGAGGGATACTATAGGGAAGGAGGCACTAATTTCCCGGACCACAATTTTCTAAAATGGCATGAACCTTATTAGAGTGGCTCCACAATAGGCCAGATGTAAGATCTAGTACAATGGTTTGCCCTGTATCCAAAATCAGGGTCTCAAGACTGATATGAACCTGAATCAGGGTCTCAGTGAGCAAGATTACCATCTGCCATTTTCACAACTGTTTGATCATAGGACTTTACATCTGAAAGAAGATTTGCTTTGCCTGCCAAATGCTTAGTAGCTCCAGAATCAACAAGCCAAGCATCTTCTGGTAAATTTTTTGCTGCTAGATTAAGAAACTCAGTCTCAATTTCTTGAACAGACATAGTAGAAACTTGAGCAGAAAGTTCTTGTGTAGGAAGTGATGAAGGAACGGATGAAGAAATCGGTGATGGAGTTGTTACCGGATGTTTGGAGGTCTGATTAGAAGATTTTTGTGCCTGATCTTTAAGATATTGAGCCAAATCTTTCTGCAATTGCCTACAATCTTTCCTATAATGACCTTTCTTGCCACAAATTGCCCGACAAAGAAAGGGTTGAGAAAACTGGGGCAGCCATGGATTTAGAAACTGTGGCAGCCACGGAAGTTGTGGGAGGCAAAGATGGAGGCAAAGTTTTTGAAACACTAGGAAGAGATTGAACCTTTGAAAAATGAGCTGACTCAAGTTGATCATACCTTTTGTTTTCAAGTTACGCATCAAGTAGTTCTTCTTTGAAACCGACTAAAAGGAATCTTGATCTTGGCCTTCATCTTATAATAATCGAAATACTCTTATAATCTCTGGTCAAGCCTTGCAAAGCATGCATGATCATCAATAGTTCCACCAGCTCCAAATAACTTCTCCTTTAAGCGCCTTGAGGTTGTTCTATATAATCTTTCATATTAGAACAATCTTGCAATCTAAGACTATTCATCTTAGCATTAATTGCTAGCTGCTGACCCGACTCCTTTTTGGACACAAGTTTCTTTGAAGAAAGAGAAAAGCATCTTTAAAACTGGAAATACCTCTAAGATCTCTCTTAAAAGCATCTGAAACAGTAGCCTTCAACATATATAATGCAAGACTATCCTTCTTTTGGTCTTACGGGTAAGAGGAGACCATGTAGGCGTAACACATCTCCTAGATCATTCAACTGAAGATTGATTTCTAAATTATCTTGCCAAGGATAATAATTGTCTCCATCAAGCAAATTTGCTGCTACAAACTTCCAAGAATGCATGGCAGCCATGATCAAATCAAATCTGAGAGAAAAACAGGCCAAATGTATGACAAGCGTGTCAAAAAAGCTAAAGATCAAGAGATCATTATAGCTTTTACTATGATTTCGCTAAATGACCGGGACGAACACCAAGAACGCGGCAAAAACGTGCGGGAATTTGGATATCTTTCGAGAAAAAAAGCGGGGGTGACAGAATTTTTGTCTAAAAATAGCAAAAATTCTTCACGTCAGGTTCAAAATTGGACGAAAATTGCTTTGCCAAAAAGGCAGCACCAATCCGACTCCAATCCAAAAATACCTAGATGCTATCTCCGGACCATGCCCCGCTCTGATACCATGAAAGCTTTTGAAAGTAATACATGGTTGAAGAAAGCAAAAAGATAGACGACTAGGACCACTAGCACCTAGTAACTGCGTGACTGTGGCTTATATAAGAATGCCACGTCAGCAACAAGCGTGCAGTGCCACGTCAGCAATAGGCGTGCACTGACAGGTCAGCAGTGTGACGTCATCACTGTGCCAGCATAAGTCTAACACATATGGGGCTCAAGACATGATGAAAGAGGATATTTCCAAATCTTCGACGTTTCCAAAACTTGATGTAAACTGTCTATGCTCATCTGACTTCAAAGATAGAGTTTCAGCACAAAGCATCACTAGCGTATTGGAGGTACACCATTATGTGATTAGAAAGTTATTGTTTCTTGATTATGCATTGTCTGCTCTTAAGGCTCAGGGCATATGTTTCCACAAAGAAGCAAAACAGGGCTGGAAAGTTGACAATTATAAATGCTCCAAAATTATCACTTTTGTGTAGAGGAATCAGCGAGATGCATACTCTTACTGCTTTTCGACTTTTCCTGACAAGAGAGGTAGCTAAATTAATGATTGAAAGAGGAGGGATTCGCGGTGGAGTGAAGGCCTTCATTCCCATACACATATTTGCATTCATATTCAAGGATGTGGAGACATTAAGAGTTGCACCTCAAACATACACTTTTAAAGGAGTTAGAGAAGAATCGCTTGACCAATTGTTTTGCGGACAATGGAGGACCAAGATTCATGAAACTGGTGGCCAAATAACCAAGTGCAAAGTGGATTCCAGCAGCTTCATATTCAGGTAATTTTTGTATTTTTCCGTTGTTTCTACTTTGCAAATGATAGTGCTTGATATCATCCATGATATAATTTTTTTCAGGTACAGGCTGTCAAAGCAAATGTTATACTATAATTTCTTTGTTGAAAGGCACAAAAAACAGTGTTAGAATAATAGGCATGTCTGGATAGCAGTAGAGGAACATCGCATCAAAACTAGTTCTATGGAATTGAGGATACATCTGGAAAATGGTTCTCTGCAAACTTTGAATGTGGAAGAGGAATGGACGCTAACAGAATGCAGAAAGTTACTGGCGTCACTCATTGAACATTCTGAGTTTCATTTCCTAGTCGATGACAAGAAGATTGGCTATAGAAGAGAGTGCAGTGTGACATGCAAAGATTGCATAGCTCCACATCTCGTGAAAAAAAAAAAATAGAGCTATTCTTGGTCTTATTTGGGTTCAACTCCCAAAGGCAGCTTACCATGGACTCGTAATAGGCAGCTTACCAAGTTATTTTCCACAATTTATTCCCTTGGAAGCATCATTGGGTTGGAAAATGCTAATAATTAATTGATTTCATGTTGCAGCTACTCTTGGATAGATTCAGAGACAATTATTACATATGTCATTCCGCCTCACTTCAGATGTAGATGCAGCAGATGCATTTTTTATTCCTTACTATGCAGGATATGATGCAATACAGGACTTATATAATAATATTGCTGAATCTGCCTCTAAGCATGGAGTAGAGCTGGTAAAATGGCTGGATCTCATAGCCTCTGATTATGGCATTGGAATTTTGGCATTGCCACAAATGGCAAACATAACAGGATTTTTCATAGATAGAAATCCATGGCAAAACAACCAGGTTGCAGTTCCATATCCCTGTACTTAGATTGAAAGAAATGAGAGTTTTGGTGTTGGAGAGGAATCTCTTTACGAGATTCATAAATATGGGCTGATAAGAGTATGTCGAATTTGTACCCAGGCAACTTAATCCGATCCCTTCTATTAGGTACTTACCTTTCTTGATGGTTATTTAAACCATAATAACTATCCTTAATTTTATTAAATTAGTCATGCCCTATAACCCACAACAATAGCTTAGACTTATCTCACAAGTTCTAAAGTGGTTTCCTTAAGCATGGATGGCTTCTCTGCATTAAAACTAATGGCAACAATCTCTTTTGAGTTTGAACCATGGTTGTATCCATGTAGGAAGCCAAGGAGTTTGCCACATCAACATGTTATTTTGTATATTGAGTCCACATCAAACGGTTTACTGTATATTGAGAGTTGATAAAAGTTTTCCAGATTTTGATTGTCAAATTATATTTCATTTATCTTCAGATTACCTATTTTGAACAACACAAAACTGGAAGCTTTTCCTCAAAGGAGAAATTCAAGGTTGAAGTTGAATGACGTTTGGCATGATTTGGCTTCTTTAGAAAACATCAACCCATACATTATAAAAAGGGCCCATCTTCTTTTATACAATTTTTTTAAAATTTATGACCTTAAAAGATCGGTCAACAGCGTATCAATAGCTCCTTTCAATTATCAGCCATATATGTGCACATAATCATGATAAACTACCGACACAGGAAATATTTTCTTTATTTCCTAGCTATTTCAGAGGGGACACAACATGCAATAGTGGTCTCTGGAAACAGTCTATCTTTATTCCATTACAATGTGTACAAAGAACTGTCTATGCAGAGGCGCAAGCCAATAATCCAACTATAAATTATCAGTCATCTATAAATTATCAGTCAACATGCAATAGTGGTCTCTGGAAACAGTCTATCTTTATTCCTTTCAATTATCAGTCGTATATCGCCTATAAACTAGAGAATTCCTGGTTCCATTCCTGCAATTCAAGTTGACATAAACATGAATTCTCCTTTACAGATGATCATGCTTTTTGTAGCCTCCCTTGTGACGTTATTGAGATGATTGTTGTTTCCTCAGTTGTGCCCATCTGCAAGAGCGAGTTCTCTTTTCCTGGCCTATATGTACTAAAATATGAACCATAAAACATGCATCCATTTTAAAGAGAACATTGTGCTACTCAATCTATTGATGTATTGTTACAAAAAATTGGACAAAAAATGTAGGTTATGTGTGACCCCAGATCAATATTTGATAACGTGTTCAACTTGAAGATCTCCAAATCCTTCCTTCCACTGATATAACCATTACAGAAACATCATCATGGTACCTACGCCGATCCCCATGAGGAATGTCTAGCAGCTCATGAAAATCCATCCCTGGAGAAAGAAGTAAATGCCATTAGACAGTTCCCAGTGTCCCCTTAGATAGGTAATGATCTAATGTAAGGGGCATACAAGGGAACATTTATTTGTATGATTAAGCACATAATTTTAATACCGAACATTTGGAAATGGCAGAAATATGTAAAAGCAGATGCTCACCATTTTTCTTGGCAGCTCTAAACAGTAGCTCTTCAATAAAATATTGAGCAGGATCACCATCTGGAGACTTCTCCATGAACCACTCCACATGTGATACAACTTCTCATCTAGGAGATTGTGGCAGCACACCATTAGAAGGAGGAAGTCCAGTGAGTCCACAAATCAGGACCTGCCCATTGTTACGTCAGAATTCAGCTTCTTTTACTAAAATGAGGTGCATTGGGTGGAACACGGGCAGATTACCATGGTTCCCAAGAGGAAAAGGTCATAATTATAAGCAGAAGGCTTTTGAAGATTGAACTCCTTTTGTTGGGCCATCTGAGATGCCACACTATGATCAAAATAATACAGGACTGCAATCATTGTTGCTAGTATAAGCGCACCAAATATGTAAATTATGGGAACATTGGGCAGATCCTGTCAAACGATGCAATCAACACCCTACATGAGGGAAAGAACATTGGCAGACCACAGTACACACCATAGGAAGCAAGCACATCTCGTGTTTAAAACAGATTATGTGGAATTTATCAGGCATAATGTTCATCTTAGCCACCTACTGAGAACACTACACACATGCATTACAGCATACCTACCAGTGCCATCTATCGAAGATCTTGCTTTTCTACTTTTCAATGCAGTTATTAAAAATCCAAATGAGATAAGCAGCCCAAGCACCCCATTTGCAAATTGCCACGAGAACTGGACTGAACCTGCGTTAGTTGTTTGAAATTCATCTATTGCACCCTGTAAATTATATAGATATTTAGAAAAATATGGACTGAGGAAAATATGAAACATACCTTTATAGCTTCTTGCATAAACAACGTTGCAATCAGCATTCCAAATAATTCCCCTGCAACTCTTGTAAACCGGTTGATAAGTGCGCATGCTCCATATATTGCAAGTATAAATAGAAGGATTGCTGTCCAAATGTAGACCTTGAAGATTTTGCTAACTATAAGCAAGCCTTAGGTGATAAACAATAAACTAAAAATCAATAAACTAATCACCATCCAGTCCAAGCAAGAAATAAATTGGGTCCTAGTCCAGCCTTCTTCCTTGAGAACTTATACATAAGAGTATACATGATCACAGTGGGCTCTGCGACCCCAAGGATGAGCAATGGCTGACCACCAAGGATAGAATGTATTATTCCACACATGGCAGTGGATATGAAAGTTTGGACAGCCGTTAAGGTGTGACCTGTGGAAGTATATAGAATATAAATAAAATTAGAAACCAATTTTACATGGAACCTATTAAATTATGCATTTTTTGCTCAAGATTGACTGACCTGTGTCCCTTTCAAGCTGCTCGCCAAAGGCTATTACTGGAATGGCTGATGCAAAGAAAATATATGTTGTTGGCGCTAGTATCCTGCACCATCCCATATACACACGGATTAGTCCCTTGAATTTTGAACGGCGGTATGCTCTCAAGTGTTGAGTTTCTCTAGCCCATCAGATGACAAGACTTGATTCGACATACACTGACTGCAGGATGGCTTGATGCCAAACCAGCTTACTTACTTAAGTGTCATAACTGCATGTACTAATGCTGGTCTGCCTGTCTCTGGAAAATACATACATGCTTAGATAATCAAAGTTAGTCTCCAGGCTTATGTTTTTATGAGTACTGCACTTGTTGGTATGTACTCCAAATGTGGGAGCATGGAAAATGCATGGCCAGTGTTTGATAAAATGCTTGTACAAGAAGTTGTTGTCTGGAATTTGTTGATATCAGCCTGTGATGATATCGATGAAGCTACCATGCTGTTTTGGCATATGCAACAGGATAGTCTGCAAACAGGCTGAAACATCTTATAAGAATCACAAAACAACCTAAAAAATGAAAGTTGTAGAAAATACAGCTGAAAAGACATTTTAAATAAATGTGTAATGTATGAAAAGCCACGAACAAGGTTTGCATGCCCCTGAAGAGGCAGAATAGGTTTAAACTTTCATGCCAAATTGACATAGATCTATACACTTGTGTCCACCAAACGTACCAATCATTATTACATCTGCCATAAATCAAATCCATGCATTTATTCCACTACAACTAGCTGAGCCTACATTGGCAAAATCGTAAAATACTAAGAACATACTACATATTAGCAGAACAAACACAAGCCATGTCTCCATGCTACAACTTTATACACAAGCCTGCCACAAGCAGCAGTCTATCTTGCACGTATCCTCACTCTTCACAGGCAAAGTACACGCCAAGCAGAAGCTAACATTATGGCACTGTACCTACAGCAATAAATTATCTGCAAAAAGCAAAAGTTAAGGCCATGCATGGCCAGAATAGACCAATATCTTCTAAACTATACTGCCTTCTCTCCATTTGGAACAACATGCTGTCCAAATGCAAACTACCAAAGCTTCGGAGATTAATATACTCATTAACCTTGAACAGTACCTTGTGTCCTTCATCTGCATAGATCTCAGGTCCCAGAGACTGCCCATCTACTGTCATAACATGTTTGATTGTGCAAGGTCTGGTAATGCTCAGTATTGTGACCTAAAAAATGAAAATTATCGCAACAATCACGTTACAGAATAAAGATATAACAAAACTGAGAAGAGTGTATAGTGCAAACATTGAACTCATATTTCTGAGTGGAGTATAATCTTGCAAGTTCCTGAGACCTTGCGCAAGAATGCTGCCATAAGAGCGGACATAATGGAGAGCCTGTAAGTCAATTAGCAAATGTTAAGCACCAATTAGCACAACTGAAATGAACATAAAAGAGCAAGCACTTACATCTTTCATTAGAGTGCTTCAACATATTTTCGTCCAACTCTCACACGCTTCATTCTCCACTGCCTTTGTGTTTCATTGGCTGTGGACTTCTCCCACAATTCTCTTTTGCGCTTCAGTGCAGCTTCTCTTAGTGCATTGTCCAAGCATGGAGCTGCTCTTCTTCTAACATTCTTCTCGTGCCTTGCCAATAGTCTTATATAGAACCATGTTCCAAGTTGACAAAGTGGCTGACATGGGGAAAGACCCTCCTCGTTGTGTAGCCCGATGGAATGCCATTTTAGTTTGTTTATCGGACTTCTCCATACCTTGAGTATTCCTAGGATGGGTCCTAAGACACAACAAGTGGCCAAGTGAAGTGGTGTTCTCATTGAGCTTTGTAAAAATATTGAGTACAAATGAATCCCTCACCAGGGTGAACCACCACTCTGTAATAGAAAAAACACATTCTGGTTATCCCCGCGAGCTATGACGCGGGATGCAGCCAGTAATGGAGCACACCGCTGGAAGATCTGAAAAAGAGCAAAGAGTTCGCGCCAAGTGGAAGATTGGAGGCGATCATCTGCAGAGAAAACACCAGAGAAGGAGAGAAGCTGAGAACCGGGACGTGAAAGCCAGCCGCCCCATCCCTCATCGCTAGCATCAAAACCCAAGGTAGATTTGAGCATAGTGGGGGGCCAAACAGGGGCTCTGTCGAAATGACGGATAACAGTCTCCCAAAGCTGGATTTCCTGTGATGCAAGAGGGGACAGCAGGAGAGGGGTATCCCAAAGGTCAGCATCACGTAAATCGGAATGGAGGCCCCAAGTCAAGGCAGCACACGGATGGCCCAGGACTAGGCGCAGAGACTAGATAAAACCAAGAAACCGGGCAATATGGCGAGGGGTGACATACTGGGAGGCTAACAGGGTAGAACAAAGAGACAAAACCCGCTCCTTTTAGCCTGAGAAATGCGAAAGAAACCCTCCTGTGCATCAACTATGAAGCCTAAAAAGATTGTGCGGAGTGAGAGACGAAAACGACACTTTTTCCATGCCAAGAGAAAACCGGCCTGCTGCAGGTCGGCAATGACGCGAATCTGGAGAGACTCAGGGAGGGACTGGCATAGAAACAAAATATCATCGACATAGGGCAAACAACGAATACCCTGACCTCGCCAAAACCGAACTAACTGTCTAACTAATTTGATAAAGACAAAGGGAGCGGAAGCAAGACCAAAGGGGAGGACATTAAAGACGTAAAAACGACCTTCAAGCTCAAAACCCAAAAAAGTGCGGTGAGGAGGCCAAATAGAGACATGGTGATAACCAGACTTAAGGTCGACCGCAAAGAGAAAATCATTAGGGAGACATAAATGTGAAAGCAGCTCAAGAGACTCATATCGGAAGGAAGGGATTGTCAAGAAAGAGTTCAAACATCGTAAGTCAAGGATAAGGCAAAACTTGTTAATGCCTTTGGGGACAACACCCAAGGGGGAGCAAAAGAAAGAGCAGGAGAGGACAGGGGACGCGACACCTGTACGCAAAAGATCAGAAACGGCCGAGTGTGCAAAGTCTAGGTGGGCAGACAAAGAAGAGTGATTTGGGGCGGAAAAAGCAACAAATGGATGAGAAGATGACCAAGGGAGGCGATAACCAAACTGGATCCAATGCAAAACCTGCTGCGAGGAACAGATAGACTGCCAGAAAGGAAAAGCGGTCTGGAGGCGATTTAGGACCACAGAAGCAGAAGCCAAATCATCAGCAGGGGAGGGGTCGATGCCAAGATGAGGGATGATGGAGGTGATCGGAGCACATTCTGAAAAACCGGGTACAAACCGTAAGTTATGTTGCCAAAAAGAAAAAACAAACCAAGTTAGTCGAGTGGATAACCGTGGACAAGACAAAAAACCCCAAAGCTAACACAAACACAATGATCACCACAAAGCATAAACCCAAAGAAACTAGACGACAAACATCCAACTACAATGCCGAGTAAGACAATTAACACCCTACTATACTTAACAACCAGAAACCCATCTAATTTGTAAGCAAAAAAAAAAACTCAACATTTCCAAGAAAAATTAGACAAGGAAAAACAACCACAGCCGCCTGATAGTACATAACTTAATTCACTCCAGTCTATATCACACGAAACATAACAATTCTTAAAAAAGGACCAAAATTGTATTAAAGTCGAGAATCCATGACAACAGGGGAAAATATGCAAGGGCGAACTAAGATTCAAGGGCCGGGACGAGGAAAAAACGGAGCCGGGGCCGGCACCAAAGGACTCGGGGGCGGAACCAAAGGCGGGAGGGGAGCAACAGGAGAGCCCGTATTGGGGCGAGAATGGCACGTTTCAATGCGATGGCCCAGGCGCCCACAAAAAGTGCAAAATGGCCGGGACCCCGACCGAGAAGAGGAAAAAGGGGATTGAGGTGTGGCAGAGAAGGTGGAGCCAGAGGGCGAGGCAGTGGATCTAGAAGCAGGAGGGTGTCGGTCACGATGCATCTGCCGAGCTAGTTTTAATTTCTTAGAATCATCAACAGTCAGGGTAGGACCTGTGTGGTCATCAAAATCCAAGGCGACATCATAGCCCTCGCGATCAGCAATAATCAAGAACTTCATCCTCTGCAAAGTGGCAGCCTTACCTTCTTCGACAATCTGGAGGACAGCATGGGGCACTCGAGGAGACAAGGCAATCAATCGAGCATGGAGCTCCCGAAATCTGGACTCCGTGGTACAAAGGAACTCGTACTGGTGGCGCGATGACTCTCTCTTAAAGCCGGGAACTGATCGTGAAGAGCGTTCTAGAACTTCTTGGCGCAACACCTCGATCTGCTCATGAACATTAGTGTTAGAGTGTCGACTAAAGACTCTGGATATGCGACATCTGTAACTGAAGGGTTTGCAAAAGCTGAGGCACCATATCCACGGACTGAGAGGAGGGAACCGCAGAACTAGCAGTCGGCAAAGAGTAGCTCATCCCCAGAGCGGGACCCGCGGAGGCAAAGGAAAAAACGGGGGGCGGCACAGAAGCAAATGACACAGAGGAGATAGCCCGAGAAGGACCAGCTGAGCCAGAGTGAGAAGCGACGCCCGTGCATCTGATAGTGGAAAAAACTGGATTGACAGGCTCAAGAGAAACCGCGGGGGTATGCAAAGCAGACACCTCAGAGGGAATAGAAACTCCAGTGGTGCGGGCACGTCCCATAGGTGGGGTGGATGGGGCAGCGCTTGCCGCGACCCGTTTAGCCCTCCGAGCCCGCAAAGAAACCTGAGAGGTGCTAGGAATGTCTTGATCTGCCATATCGTGAAAATGTCTTGAAAAAGCTTTCTTGGGTAGGAACGTAGGCGGTAGGCACACAGTTGCGCTCTTCAGGTACGACCGGCTTAGTTGAAGGTAGGAAACCAGGTAGGCGACCGTAACTAGGAGAAAAGCCCAAGGAGAACGCCGATAACCAAAGAGAAGGAAAGATGGGCTATAAAAGGGGAAGGAGCTGAGGTGGCGTCCCCATCCAAGGAATGGCGGTTCTATTGCTAGCGCAATAGAACCGAAGCATTCCAAACTGCAATGCTACCATATTCCTTCACAAACCAAGGGCCATGAGCATATAATATGTGGATGTAGTGTGTGACCTCACTTTCACCCCATGCCTTGATATATGCATCTGTGAATTTAGTGACAAGCTCCTTGAATTGTATCTTCTCATCATTGGTGAAGCTACTTTTTTGTAATAGAACATTCAAATCTCAAAATGCAGTCCATGCATTCAACTTCTTTATAGTAGAGGTACCTCTGTGTTTGTCCTATCTCTTTCCGCCTCAACCAATCTTTTCCCCAAATCAAACAGCCCTTTTCTTTTTGGATCTGTATTCTTCAAGATGCCTGGCTTTATCACCGCCCAGTGAGACCTTGGCTGGGATTGAACTATTTCCCGATCGTTTCAAGTCCTTCTCAAGCTTCACACAACCACCGTGGAGTCCAGCCTCTGACAATACCTTCTCAACTCTTGCTATCCCTTCTGTCCTTTCCTTTTCAGCCTTAATTTTCCACACAAAGCTACAACTAAGATGGATCATCTTTTCAACAATTCTGATCAGCGCATGTAAAGTAGAGAAATGCACTCTATCCAATGGAATAGGCAGGATTGCCTCAAAATTTTTGTCTTCCAAATGCCTTGATGGAGGCGCGTCTTGGTTGCAGCGCAATGTGCTGAAGCTTTTGCCTTTTTGTTGTTCCTTTAATCTGTACATACAAAAAAGACAATTTCTAGAAGTTTGAGCAGCTGAACTAACTATGTTATACATAGCCTTCTCAGTTTTTAAATCGGAAGCTAGATGGAACTTCACCTTAAATGATCCATGACCATCTACTTGTAATAATTCACTTGATTCATAAATGCTAAGCATTCTTGGAATTTCTGTTTGATCGAACACCCATTTTAAGACTGTAAAGTTCTCTTTATGGACTTGAAACATGCCAAGCCACCAGGTATGATCCTCTGATTGAGTTGAAAACCATTCAGGGTCTCTTTTTGATGCAGGCAATAGCATTTGCTCTCCATACTTTGCTTCTAAAGCATAGTTCATGAGAACTAAGGAAACCCTTTCAAATTTTTTCTTGGTTGTTAACTCCATCTCATCGAGTTTTATACAAACTTGCAACTCCTCTAACTCAGAAGATTTTACATTATAAAACACGACCATGAGCTTTAAGATGCTATCTAAATCAAACCAAATATTGTTATTCTCGGTTAGACTAATCAAGACATCTTGTTTACTTTTTGCTACCTTTGTTACGCATGGAGCTCCAGACTGGATAGAATGCATGCCTCCAAGGATGTCTTCAACGTTAGCATTCCTCTTTTTCTTGATGGTTTCCACCGTGTAAGGATGGGGAATGATCACTTTCTTTGTGCCTAGGGATTTCAGTGCAGCCTGAAAGGGTTTGAAGAGGCTCCTATAACCCTGTCTGCTCAAGCCAATGCTGTCACAAGTGGTTTGCACTTCATTTGCATCCATTCTTGAGTAAATATCCTGGATCACCATATCTAAAACCTCTCTTTTCAATCCCACATTATATGGTTCATTTAAAAGCGCAAGTATTTCATCTTTTGAAGCCATATTCATCAAAAGTTTTCCAATGTTCTCTCTCACAACTCCCTTTTTCTTTTTGCTATTGAAAAGTTTATTGACTGCGTACACTCTCCTCCTAGCTGCTCCCCCTTTTGGAGCTAACACTTCTATGGGTTTCATACTTTTTGTCCTCTCACGAAGGCCCATTGCAGTCTTTTTGAGTCTCTTCAAGCGAGCTTCTAAACATTTTACTCTACATTCAGCCCGCATCCAATCATTTTCAGCACGAGATCTCTCAACCTCATTTTGCTTGATCACAAAATTGTCTATAACAATATCATTACGCAGCTGCATGATATTCTTCTCCAACAATGCAATTTTTGCTGTCAATGAGGACTTTTCTAATGAACATTGTTCTAATTGATACTTACGTGTCTCAATTTCATGCCTACAAATCTCAATTGTGCAAGAAAGCTGGTCTATATATTTCTTCATGTTGTCACAATAACCGAGCATTCCATTTCTTCCGTCGCAAACAAACTTGACCAAAGAAGTGACAGAATTAAAATCTGGGGCCTTACCTGTTATTGGGTCCTTGGGGTAAATATCTCCTTGTGCCCATAAATCTTCATTTTTAGCTCCACTGCACCTCAAAAGATCTTCATCAACCTTTACTTTAAAATTCCCTCTTTTCTTATTCCTAATTGTGCACATTCTGCAGGCAAACGAATTTTAATTTCAGTCGTCATGGCCAAGAACTGTGTGCTTTAGCTGCAAAAGAAAATATAGAGCAGAAAGCAAACACAAAATACTGTACATGCACGATTTCAATTCTATGCTTAGAATTCACGATTCAAATTTCGAATTTGAGAGGCTTTTCAAAGTGCCAAGAAGAAATGGCGGAAAAAATCAAACTTACCCGGCAAAATTTCTTCTAGAGGAAAGAGTTTCCTCTTCGATTCCAGTTTCCTCTTTTGAAGCACGGTCGGAAACGATCTGGTCGGGACTATGTTTTTCGATTTTGAAAATGAAAATATTATTTTGCACACCATTGATTTTAGCATCAAGTAGGTATTTATTATATAGTGGTTAAGGGCTCAACCACCATTTCGTAAGTTTAGGGGTTGATGAAGGGTGCATTAACATTATAGAAAAATAAAATAAATAGATAAATAAAATTTGTTAGGAGGACGGTTTCAGATCCCAGTTTGCCTCTAATGACTAGCACAAAGTATCCTTCCTTGATGTCCTCAAAGGGATCCCACTCAGGAAGATCAAACCACTTCGGCTTTGAGGCCTTACTTCCCACGAACCACTTGAAACCATTGTTAGGACCCAAGTCAACTTTCTTAGATGTGCTTGCTCCTTGAAAACCCTCCCATCTGGACTGGTAAGAACTCGTCTCTCGGCTCCCCCCCCCACATGGTTGTTCTATTTCTAAACATGTCACAACTGTCTCCCAGTAATTGATTAGGGAGTCCATGTGATTTTTCTTCAGAGTGGAGGTGTGCTTTCCATTTCGAACATCATCCCAGTGCATTATATAATCCTTGATGCCCTTCACTAGTTGGCTAGAGTCTTTAACAATCTTGAAGGGAGGAAGTGGTTTTGGCTGCCCTCTAGGAATAAGAACTTCACCTGGAGCACCCCGTTGCCACAACTCGATTCCCTGTACAGGCATCCACAACTTGTCACCTGGTCTCCACTTATATTGCATGATCGGTATTCCATCCCTAACCCAAAACTTGAACTGAAGTGGCTTTGTGTGTCCTGTCAACTGATCCTTAACATCTAGCAAGTATCCCTCAACAAATGATTTCCAATCTACAACCTCATCCATCTAGAAAGCCATTGAGTTGGGGTCAATGCAGCTCTCAAACACATCCATTAGTTCAGGGAGACTAGTCACGTTTTCTCTCTTGAGCTTGGTAGAGAAAGTTCCGAAGAATACATCTATATCATCATGCATATGCCCAATCATCATGAACCCCACTTTTACAACTTTGAATACTCCTACTGCTGTCAAGTATGACATTGCCCCAAACATCCATCTATTCTTGTTTTCTTTCCAACAGTTGTCCAATTGAACACATAGCTCCTCTGGCAGTTGTTTCTCAAGTAAGGGAAAATCATCCCAAGTCCTCCTTGATTCTTTCAACACCTTGGATGTGAGCTCTTTTATCTGCCTTTGGTAACAGAGCGGTTGATCGTCCATCAAAGCCTCAAAAATGGGGGCTGATGGAGAGTACCTCCTCCCTTCTATCGATCCTTTCTCTAGTGTTCTCAAGCACTTGAAAAGAGAACTCACATGGAAGTTTGGATCATCCCTCCATAGATCAAGCACAAAATGACCATAGGTTCCAGGTCCATGCCCATGTGTTAAGACACCCGCCAGACTTACTTTCATCTGAAAAGCGTTTTGACAACGCTTGGGCAAAGGATCTAGCTTTGGTAAGAAAGTCTTGTGTTGGTCCATCTTATCATGAATTATACACAAAAATATGTTAGGCTGCATCTGGGAAATGTTCTCCACTGGCAATACAACTGTCTACATGATACTTGGTCCCTTTGGTGATCTGCAAATTGCTCCCTAATGGCCATTCTTTATTTCTCTATTGCAGTTGATGCAAGTGTATGCTTCAGTTGAATGCAAGTATTGCACTTTGAGAATGGCATGTGTTGCAGGATACACACGTCTGAGAAGTGAGTTCTTCATAACTTGTTGAAATGTGATTGAGAAAGAGGCCGATCTCCAGTAGTTTCTAGAATGGAGTTGACCTCTTTAAGGCACTCTTTTTGGATGTAACGTTGTGGCAACACCCTTTGGACCACTCGCACACCGTGCTCGTTCACCTTTGACTAGTGGGGCATAGATTGAGACATGTATCTCACAAAGCTCTCGAAGACTGCAATGGCCTTCAAAGTATTTGCTCTAGGTTTCAAAGGCAGTGTATTGCCATGTTGGAACAACCTGTGCCCTTTTCTGACTTGCTCCCAGTATCTGTAAAATGAAGACTTGCTCACGCCAAGAATCCATCTCAATGCTCTCATACATACCTTCAGGCCCCTCAATTGATATAGTAACCTTCCTGTGTTTTCATCATAGCTGAAATTTCTACACAAGGAGTAGATGAAGTTAATCCTATCTTTCTGAAACTGTCCAATGTATTGGGACCTTATCTCCACGAGGTCATCCACACTGTACTGGACTATGCAATCTAGATTGCAACACTCTTATCCCCTAATTGCCTCTAGGTTTTCTTTGGTTGGGGCCACACTTTCCATCCTTTCTAAATATTTGTCACTTCTAGCCCTCTTGGGCACCCTTGGCAGCCTTTTATGAAAAATGTAGCGCCTCTTCCTTGTGATCAAAGGATGCTCATCCACCACCAAATCTTCCACATTGCCTGGGGTGGGCCTTGGGGTATGTAGTTCAGTTGGGCCTTCCAGGTTCTCACCATTCTTGTGTGTAATATATCTAATTGGCTATTGGCAGAGGCCTATTGCAATTTATACACAAAAGCCATCATGCCATCATTGTGGGGCAGTGTGAAGGGAGGATGGCCTTGATATATTTTGTTGCAATGTTCCTTTAAATGGAGCGATGATATTGGAATTACAATAGGGCAAAGTCTTAGCACTCTATTCCATCTAAGGTAGGATTAAATCTACAACATTCCTTCAACTTACAAATTCTCATCTACCCATTTCATATCCATGAATAATGCCGGGCATCGCCGGGCACACATTTCTAGTAGCATTATTATTTACATAAATTTGGAATTGTAACTAGACATTGGAAAGGTTTCATCCCTTCACACCCATGCCTCACAATACACTAAACATAAAAAGACATCGACATGGGATTTGCTTCGATGGGGTCTTTTTGCTATTTTATTATGTAATAATTTTTTTTAATAAATTATTCTATATATATATAGAGGGAAATCACATGCCCAAACAGGAGACGCAAAATGCATCATGGTCTACATCGACAACTCTCCACAATACATGTATGTCAATACACTAGTTGAATACAGACATCAAGGGCCCAAAACTATCTTCAAGAGAACATTCCCACTTGCACTGGCTTATGACGGGGCACAAGAGCCAAAGGTCCACGATATAAGGCAATGTAATAATGGTCTTGAAAAGGGCGTTCACGCCAGGTCTATTGTACGTAATGTTATCGCGAATAAAGGACATGTATAGCCAATCACAACTACAGACGTCTAGCCAAACAAAACACTGCTAATGTAGCAAAAATTGCAAATGAGATAACCGCCATAACCTTGTAATTCAGTGTACTCATTGATTGTGATAATCTTTAGTAACATAAAGAAATTGGAATATCACACTTTTATCTATCGGGCATCTATATGTGTAGTTTGCACTAATTCTAAGTGTTAAGCATCATAGAAAAAATTAGTGGCTATTAATAGTCAAATGGCGATTTTTAGGGGGTCTAGACAATTTTTGCGGCGAATTTTATGAAGGGGTGTTTATTAAAAAGAAAATAAAAAATAGCCATAATTAAAACAAGTACTCCATTATTTTTTTAGGATTAGCCGAACTATTTTCCCCGTTAGCCTTTCTTTATATTACAATATTTATATATTAAATAATTGATAGCTAAACAAAAATAAATTCTTATTATAGACTTTTACACATCGCCACCTACCATCATCAGTGATCGTAGTTTTTAAACGATGAATTTCTATTATATATACCACATATACATCCTCAAAAAAGAATTGTAACAGATGGCCAATATCCCTCTAGATGCCCGAGTTGATTGCATAATGTCTTCCTTCAAGGGTTAGAGATAAGTGCAATTTGATCACAATATCTAGAAGGTGTTGTTGCATTAAATGTAGTTCAGACTATGGATGTTATAAGCTATGTTGTGAGCTTATGTTAAAAGTTTTTTAATATTATTGTATGTTCCTCGATTGTTGATTATTATTTATAATTGCAGTACAATATATCTAAAGCTATAAAATTTGAATTTACATTTTTTGTTCTTTTTTTTCAGTTAGAAAAAATAGCCAAGTAAAAGTTTATAGTAGATAATTTAAAAGTTTCGCCAAGTCCAAATACATATAAATGTAATAATACTAATAACTTCTTTAGTCAAATGTATGTCATAAAATACTGTAAAATTTTGAAAAATAGCCAAACTATTTTTTATAAAAAAAAAAATATAGTATGCTTAATTTTTTCCCTGTTAAGCACCTTTCAATTCGTATCTTAATGCTTGTATCAATGTCGCGCTGAGCTGACAAAGAGGGAAGGGATTCATTAGTTTTGCTTCACACATTGTACAAATCTCGTCTAAACCATTGCAATTCCCCACCCTAACCCCACCCCAACCTTCACCCCAAGCCTGCTTTTTGGTAGGTCCTGCTTTTTCATTTAGTTCCCCTTTCTGTATCGTTTTTTGTTGTGTATTTTCTCCAGATTGCCCAGAGGATGTAAGTTCTCCTTCTGATTCGAGATGGCCTCTCTTTGTTCGGGACTTGGTGTTCTATGGCCAACAGAATTGCCATATCGACAAATGGTATTCTGGACAAATTTTAGAAAGACTGCAAGACTTCCAGCAGCTGTAATGTCAGACCTTCCAAGTGGTGCGACAAAAACTGATGTTGAATAAGAGCTTGTGTAAAATTAGCAAAGAAAGCTCTTGGTCGCACTTCTCCAAATCCCATGGTTGGCTGCATAATTGTTAAAAACGGGAGTATTATTGGGCATGGTTATCATCCTAAGATGACATATTTAACAAAATTTAGAGTTATTCAAGTTTAATAGCAAGCACTTCAAAGACACCGTTATAGAATATATGTATTGTTTGATTTTTTTTTATTTATAATTTTTATAAGTTTTAATAATATAAGTTTATCTTTAAATTAAAACTATAATAGTTATCAAAGAATAAAATTGATTTCTAAACTAATTTTTATTTGAATCTATCTAAAATTAGACATTTCAAGGACATAAAATTTTCAATTTTCAGTAATCTAACAGATTCAAAATTTGGCAATCGTGATATTTTTAAATAAAATCTGATGGTTTGATATGCGATTTTCACAATTTACAAATTTTTTCACTTTTAAAAATACTTTAACAAAAGTTTTAGATTGAAATTAATTAAATGATATTATGTTACCGGTTTCATAATAATTATTGAATAATTTATTATTGATGAAATAAAATATATTCACAATTAATCAATAATAAGCTATTAATTTTTTTTATTTAACATAAATGTAATCATTTAATGAATTTCAATCTCAAATTTTCATTAAAGATTTTGAAAAAACTAATATTTTAATTATACAGAGCTGTCTTAGATGAGCGGGAGCTTGTGCAGGAGCGGGAGCTTGTGCAGCAAGTTCTTGTGGAGCTTGTGCAGTAGGAAGAACTTCCAGAGGAAGAACTGTAATTCATTAAATGATTACATTTATGTTTAATAAAAAAATTAATAGCTAGTTATTCATTAATTGTCAATATATTTTATTTCATCAATAATAAATTATTCAATAATTATCATGAAACCAATAATTTTATATCATTTAATTAATTTTAATCTAAAACTTTTGTTAAAGTATTTTTAAAAGTGTAAAATTAAGTAAATTGTGAAAATCGCTTATCAAACCATCAGATTTTATTTGAAATTATCACAATTGCCAAATTTTGAATCTGTTAGATCACTGAAAATTGAAATTTTTATGTCCTTGAAATGTCTAATTTTAGATAGATTCAAATGAAAATTAGTTTAGAAATCAACTTTATTCTTTGATAACCATTATAGTTTTAATTTAAAGATAAACTTATATAATTAAAACTTATAAAAATTATAATTATAACAATCAAGAAGAATCAAACAATATGTATATTCTTATAATGGCATTGTGACGCTCCCTACTAAATATACGGCTCCTAGCTGTACACTTCGTAGGAAATCCCCCATCCGGTCCTCCTACCGCACGACCCTCCGTCTATCCCACACTCTGGGTTCACCGTAGTGCGGGAAGGGGACACGAAGGTGTCTTGCGCGCCCTTCCTCTATGGGCTCCTATCACAGCGGAAGCATAAACATCGTCAAAACGAGCAATAACGATACATCATACTACCTCGAAGGGTAGCTCATCCACATATCCATAGCTGCAAAGAACATAACCGTATGCCATAAAACATGAGAGCTCCTACCCGCGGCTCCGACTCATAAGGAGGTCGACTGACTAGATAGGCCTCAAGATAGAGCAGACCGAGTCATAACAATGGCGGGGCTGGCTATAGACAATGGCTAGGGTTGACCACTCCATCCGCCCCTTCTGTGTATACTTTGCAGATGGGCTAGATCAAGCTCTGGCATGACTCTAGCCTTCCTGATACGCAATCCCATGGCATCACCCATCGGGACTACTCCAGGTTGCATCTCCCCGGTCCGTCGAGGCAGGAAGGGTTGCATCTCCCCTTCCTGGGGTCTAGAGGCTCCACGGGCGACTAGAGAATCGTGCGTGGCGACACACGATTCGTCCCCGACTTAACCCCCCAAAACAAGAGCCAAGCCAACACTTGCAACTCTTGAGAGGCAGGGCGACACCATTGCCCCAGGAGGTGTCGGACTCATGCCCGCCCACACGAAGTGACCGACCATAAGCCTAGCCCGTTATGGGATCCCCAATAGCCACGCTCAGCAGGGATCCTCCCTCCGCATTGCCTCCAGCCCCGTTGTGTAGTGCTGAGTCACATCATAGCTTCCATAGCCCGGTGGGTTCCTATGCACAGGCCGCATAATAATAATAGGAACTAAGGGGTCTAAACTAGGAGCATACTACTAAGTAAGGCTACTAGGTCTCTACCCCCCTTCGCAATACAAGAGGAGCAAACATGATCAACCATCATCACATCACATCATATCATGGTAAGTACGATTTATCTGCGTTTTGAGATAAGCAGATAAATCCGCTTCTTGAGTCTAGTTGACGTGTCTTCTCCCCTTCGTATATTTATATCCTGCCCCCCTTGGTATTTCCCCATCAGCCGTCTTAGAGCATCTCTCCCTTCGTCGCCTCCTCTTGGTGCTTGTCCCCCGCCCAGTTCGTGACGAGAGCACCCCTTCCGAGATGACTCGGGGAAACGCTAGGCTTGGTAAGCGACCCATGGAGAGCCGTGAGGAGGCCGGCCCATCGAGTGCTCCTCCTGCCCCAGCTGTTCCAGCTGCTCCCGCTGCCTCGGATCTTGCTGAAGCCCCGGCATGGGCAAAAGCTATGGAAGTACGGCTGGCCAATGCAAAGACAGATTATTTGGCAGATTTGGAGGCTAAGATTTCGGCGCTACAGGAGGATGTCGAGCGTAAGAGCAAGAAGAGTCGCACACATGTCTTGAAGTTCGAGGGCAACATGAAGCAGTTTGACTTCTTGAATGAGGTAGAAGATGTGTTTTCATATTTGGAGAGCAAGCTCCGGCTTCAGAAGGCTTTGGAACCCCCAGTCAAGCAGCTGATCGATAAAGGTAATACATTGTTTCGGAATAGGAAGCAACTTGTGTTGATTAGAGACCGAGAAGGGTCAAAGGTTGCTGATTGCTATGAATTGAGTGATCTGGTCCAACTTAGCGATGACGATAAGAGGCTTCGCGCTGCTCGGAAGTTGGCCATGGAATGGGATTCCAAAAACTCCAAGAAGAGATCCTTTGCTAATCCTTTGCTGTGTTTTATTTGTCAGAGACCAGATCATCGTGCGGCTGCTTGCCCTGCCAGGCTTTTATTATCCCCTAGCCCCCAGCAGCTCAAACTACCAAATTTTAATCCAACCAATGCTTTGTTTTATAAACCTGGGTTTCCCAGCACGGGCCCATCTGTAGCTACCCCTGAGTCGACATAATGATCTTTGGTTGCTTTTTTGAAGTTGACAATACCAGTGTGTTTATGTTTTGTTATCCCCATGGTTGACCTTAGAACCTCGTTTGCATTCATTTGGTTGGCATGTTTAGGGGGTGGCCTAGCCTTGTTAAGTTGCATTAAGTGTTTCATGTCTCCCTTTCAAATTTCAATTGGTATTAATCAGTTCCCCGTCAATTTACATCCATCTTATTCATTTACTCATTCATTTTTTCATTCACATCGTATTTTCACATTCTCTATTAACCCTATGCTCTTCTTTTTATTATGCACTACCACTCGTTCACCTCTTCATATTATTTATGCACTCATTTTTCTTTTATACATCCTTTTTTATTTTCTCACACTTTATGTGGCCCCTTTATTTGTTTTCATCTAGGTTACCCTTGGGTCGCATGCTGGGGTTTTTTGCATCTGTGGGTAGTTCTTTGTGTTACGTTTCTTAGTTCCGTTTCTTGTCCCCATGCTTAGTAGTTTCGGTTTCGATTTCTTGTCTAATGGTAATCACTTTGTCTTTTGTTGTTTTTCAGAATTGCAGGGCCCCCCTCCCCCTCCTTACCTTTCTCCGACATCGCCTGCAGAATTGCTTTGACTTTTGGCAGTCCTTTTGTACTTCTGCTATGGTGCTGGATTGGATACAGAATGGTTACTCTCTGCCTTGGCATTCTTCCCCTCCCCCTCACCCTTGGTCCAGCTCAAACCATCGGTCTGCTTTACAAGAGGCTGCCTTTGTCCGCACTGCTATCAAGGATTTAATCTCGGCTGGGTCTGCTATTATTTCTGATCACAAGCCTTTTTTCTGCTCGCCCCTAGGAGTGGTGCCCAAGGCCAACAACAAGCTTCGTCTCATTCTCGACTTGCGCCATCTAAATACTTTCCTGGCTCAAATCCCCTTTTGTTATGAGACTATCAGTAACATCGCCTTGACCGTCCAATCGGGTGACCATCTTTTTACTTTAGACTTGCATTCGGGTTATCATCACATTGACATTAACCCCCAGTTTTGGACGTATTTGGGGTTCGCCTTTGATGGCTCCTTTTACATGTTCACTTCTTTGCCTTTTGGCCTCTCGACTGCCTGCTTTGTGTTTACCAAAGTCATGCGTCAGCTCGTCAAGCGATGGCGGTCCATGAGTTTGCGTTGCATTCCCTATGTCGATGATTTCTTCTTCGCTGCTAGACCCTCCTCCTTTCTCAACCACCAGCAACTAGTGCTTGCAGATTTTGAGTCGGCCGGTTTTGTGGTTGCCCTCCACAAGTGTCAGCTGCGACCTTCTCACGAGGCCAAGTTCTTAGGTTTCGTCGTTAATGCTCAATCTGGTCTTCTCTCCATCGCTCCCTCATGTCGTGCTAAGTTCTTGGACCTTGCCCGCAGCCTTGGTGACAGCCATCTGGTCAAAGCTCGCAAACTCGCCTCTTTTTTGGGAATGATCACCTCCTGTAGTCTAGTCTTTGGTCCGTTTTGCAAGATCCTCTCCTTCCACCTATTTGCTGCCCTGTCTGCCATTACCTCTTGGGAGCAGGTGGTGCCATTGTCCCACTTAGCCATGGCCGAGGTCAAGGCTTGGGGTAATTGGTTTGAGTTTCTTAACTCTGCCCATATTTGGGAGTCTTTTTTCCCAGCGGTCTCCCTCTTTTATGATGCTAGTGGCTCTGGCTAGGGTGCTTGGGTGCCTGGATCTCGTGATCTTGCCAGTCTCTCGGGGAAGTATACCCCTCTTGAACAATCTATGTCTTCAACCTTCCGCGAGCTGTCTTGCCTTCTCCATTTTCTAGAACATCATGCCGCTTCCCTTCGAGGGCGGTCTATCATAGCGTATGGCGATAGTTTGAATGCATTCTTTATCCTTTCTCGAGGTGGCTCTCGGGTCCCCGACCTGCATCTTTTGTGCGTCAAGATTTTTTCCGCGTGCTTGAGACACCAGCTTGTCCTGAAACCAGCTTGGATTCCCCGTACCCTAAACCAATGGGCAGATTACCTTTCCAAGCTTGAGGAGTACGATGATTATAGTTTGACGGACATCGCCTTCCGCCTTATCGAGTTTGCTTGGGGTCCTCATGATTGGGACCGCTTTGCGAACTTCGACAACCATCGCTTGCCAAACTTTAATTGCTGGCATTTGTCACCTTGCTTGTCCTCTCCCCCAGATGCTTTTTCTCAAACCTGGCACGGCTTCAATAATTATTGCTTTCCCCCGCCCGCTTTAGTTTTTAAGGCCTTCAAGTTTGCTCTAGCATGTGCTGCGGACGCTACTTTCGTTATCTTTCATTGGGAGTCTGCTCCTTGAATTTGGCAATTGGCACCCTGCATTTGTAGATAGCTTGTATTTTCCATCTGGTGGACAGTTCTTACGACCTGGAACGCGGTCAACCCTTCCATGTCGCAAGCCTTCAAGTCCTTTGATTGCGCTTCGTCTGGTGGCTTCTAACGGTGAGTTTGTTATTTTTTTCAGATGTTTTCTCGTCTAATTGTTGAAGCTCGCTTGGCGATGGGGATGCTGAACTTGTTTTCTTGAAAGAGGCCTTACAAGAGCAACTTACTGGGTCTCGTTCTGTTAACACCTTAAAGTCTTATGCACGTCCATGGTCGGAGTTCAAAACTTGGTGCCTTTCCAAACACCTTATCCCCCTACCTGCAGAACCCCTCTCCGTGTGCTTGTTCCTTACCCGTCTTTTAGCCACCTCCCCTTCACTTGCTATGTTTCAGATGTTTATTGCCGCGATTGCTTTCCATCATGCATTGGCCGGATTTTGCAAGCCCACTAACCACCCCCTTGTTGACCTCCTCCGGGATTCTGCAAAGCGTTCCTTGGCTGGGCGGCAAAGAAGAAGCCTTTACTGCCCCACTTGGTCAGGCGTGTCATGGATAAGTTTCCATCCCCTGCTGCAACCATGTCCGATGTAATGAAATGTTGCGCCTTGTGTTGTTAGATCAAGCAATTTAATAAGATAAAACCACTTGCAAATTCTACAACTTGATCTAGAGCAATAAGTTTCTAGACGATTCAATAGTCTAATTCTTTGCTACCTTATTGATAATAAAACAAGGCACTATTGAATTCAAACTTCGAGCATTACTGTAGCAATGGGTAAGACTTAAACACTGTAGCGCACAACAACCTTTCTCCTTTACGTTTCTACCAGATCCGGCTCCATGGAGCTAGACCTTGGCTTCTGTTTATATTGTAAACTGGGATCCGGCGGTTAAGCAACCGAGATCCAAAGCTCCGATGGTTTTGCCACCACCGAGCTATTCAAAACCATCTGTTTCGATCTTATAAGCTGTTATAAAAAGTAATAATCTTCCCCCATGATTATAATGGTCAATAATGACCTTAACCTATGCCAATAGTTATCACTAATGATTCGCATAGTTTTATATGAGCTTCAAACCCTTAGGTATAGCAACCTAGCACAGATAAACCTTTTAGGATTTAACTGAAGAAACCTCCATAATATCTGAGAACATTTTTCTGATCATTATGCAACATTCCCCCATCAGATAATGTTCTCTGAAATTGATTAACAGACAAATACATATCTGTCAACAATGATCAAATTCTGTAACTCCAAGCAGTTCTTTGAATTTTCTGAACTTGATGTATGTGAGAGCTTTTGTGAGAATATCTGCAGCTTGATCCTGAGTGCCTATGAATTCAACTGAAACCTGTTTCTTTTCAACCATTTCCCTGATAAAATGTATATGCAATTCAATATGCTTGGTCCTTTGATGTAAAACAGGGTTTCTAGTAATGGCTATACAACTTTGGCTGTCACATAACAATATGGTAGCACTTTCTTGCATTATGCTTAGCTCATTGAGTAATCTCCTGGCCCAAACGATTTCTTTAGCAGCAAGAGTGGTAGCTACATATTCAGCCTCAGCTGAAGACATTGCAGTACAAGATTGTTTCTTGGACTTCCAAATTATGGCTCCTCCACCAAGCATCAAGGAAAATCCAGATGTTGACTTCCTGCTGTCTAAATCAGAGCCCCAATCAGCATCACAATATCCTTTAAGGATTAGATCATTGTTTGAATAACTTATGCCTTGATCTTGAGTTCCTTTAAGAAATCTCAAAATCCTTTTTGCAGCTATCTAGTGTTGTTTGCCTGGGTTGCTTGTGTACCTACTTAACAAGCTGACAGAAAATGCAATATCTGGTCGTGTGCAGTTACTAACATATAGTAGGCAACCCAATAATTCTCTGTAAGGTATCTCCTCCATTTCTTTTATTTCTGAAATATTTTTGGGACACATATCTTCAGATATGGCATGTCCAGGTACCAAAGGAGTATTAACTGCTTTACAATCACTCATTCCAAACCTTTCTAAAATACTCTGAATGTTTGATGTCTGTGTGAGCACAATTTTCCTGCTTTCCCTGTTCCTGTATACTTCAATTCCCAAGAACCTTTTTAGCTCACCTAAATCAGTCATTTTAAACTTGTGTTTCAACATATTTTTGCTGTAATTCAAACATTCCATAGAGTTAGAAATCATAATGCAATCATCCACATATAGTGCAATGATGCAAAATTTGCTGCCTTGTTTAAGAATATAGATATTTCCATCACTTTGCAATTTGTCAAAGCCCCCTGTTCTTAGATGTTCATCCATGCAAAAATACCATTGTCTAGGTGCTTGTTTAAGACCATGGACTGCCCTTTTCAATTTCCAAACCAAATTGATTCCCTCTTCAAATCCTTGTGGCTGCTCCATAAAAATTTCTTCATCCAAATTTGCATTTAGAAAAGCAGTGCTTACATCCATGTGATGTATGTCAAGATTCCTTGCATTTGCTACTGCTAATAGCATTCTTAAGCTTGCTAATTTAACTATTGGAGAAAAGGTCTCATCATAATCTAGTCCTTTCTTTTGGGAAACTCCTTTTGCTACCAATCTAGCTTTATATTTCTGCCCCTTTCCTTCAGAGTCAGGTTTAAGACTGAATATCCATTTATTTTTAACAATATTTTTCCCATAAGGCCTCTTCACTAGCTCATATGTCTGAGTTCTCTGAAATGCATGCATTTCTTCTTCCATTGCTTTCTTCCAATGTATTGAATCTCCAGCAATCATTGACTCTTCATATGAAGAGGGCACATTTGGCTCTAAAATAGCCAATATTTGTTCCAATTCTGGCTCTGATGTAGATTCCTCAGTAAGCCTCTTGCTTTTTCCTTCAACATTCCTGCCATATTTATTTTCATCTATTTGCAAACCATCCCTGAGTTTTTCTACTTCTGTTTGTCTTTTCCTAGGTTTTGCAGTATTATTACCATGATCCACATTGATCTGAATTCCTTCATTCATCCCATTTCTTATATTATCATTCTGCTCATTTTCCTGCTCTCTATCTGCCATGATTTCAGGCTTCTCCATTCCAATAATAATTTCAGCTTGATCCTCATCAAAACTAACTGTTTTTGTACCTTCATTGCCCTGTGGATTGACTATGTCCTTTTGTTTTGTCATCTCTCTGTATTTATAAAGTGTATGCTCGTCAAAAGTAACATCCCTGCTTAGTATAATTTTTCTTTTGACAGGTTCATACAACTTATATCCCTTTGAATTCTCATCATACCCTATAAGATAGCATAGGCAGGCCCTATCATCTAATTTCTTCCTATTCTCTTCTGGTACATGGACATAAGCTGCACAACCATACACTTTGTATTGATCAAATAAAGGTTCAGTGCCATACCACAGTTTGTCAGGTGCTTCCCCATTTGTGCTCCTTGTAGGTAGCTTATTTTGAATATTGGCAGCAGCTTTGAGTGCTTCCTCCCATAAGAAATTGGGCAATCCAGAATGTTTCAGCATTGACCTCACAGCATTGAGCAGTGTCCTATTCTTCCTCTCTGCTACCCCATTTTGTTGAGGTGTATGTGCACACGTAAGTTGTCTTTTGATCCCAAGTTGTTGACAATATTTGTTAAACCTGTAAGAAATAAATTCACCTCCTCTGTCAGTTCTCAAGCATTTAATTTGCTTACCAGTTTGTCTTTCTGCTTCAGCCTGAAATATCTTGAATGCTTCAAAGGCTTGATCTTTGCTCCTTAGAGTATAGCATTTGGTTTTTCTAGTTAAATCATCTGTGAAGGTAATAAAATACCTCTTCCCATGTATGCTTCTTACATTTAAAGGACCACAAAGGTCACTATGCACGATTTCCAGAATTTCCCTTGCTCTTTTTGCATGCTTTGGAAATGGTAACCTGCTGTTTTTTCCCAGAAGACAGCCCTTGCATTGAAAATTCATTTCTTTGCTTTCTTCTCCTATAGTCATTCCTCTTTTAATCATATAGTTTATATTGTTTGCATGTGTGTGTCCAAGTCTCTCATGCCAGGTTTGTAGAGTAGGCATCATTACAGAATTAATTGAGTCTGCCACGTCATTATAAAACCCAAAGAGTTTGCCAATTCTTTTCCCAAGAAATTTGATTTTATTATCCATCATAACCTTACAAAATAGCCTTTCAAAGGTCACATGGTATCCAAGATCTACCAACTGTGTAACAGAAATGAGATTTTTCACTATATTAGGCACACAAAACACTTTGTCAAGCATGACAATTTTCCCTTCCAAATCATAAAGCTCCAAGAGTCCCTCTTCTTCAACTTTCTCTAGTTTGCCATCTCCCATTGAAACAAAACTGGAAATTCTCCTATTCTTCTCCTTTAGTCTGCATTTAGATTTGATTACGCTTCTTTCAGCTCCACTATCTATGACAAATAGATTATCATCATTCTTAGAATCATTTTCAGAAACTGAAAGTGTTTTTGGAATTACCTCTGCATTCTCGTCCAATTCTTCTTCAGGCTCTTCTTCAGTTGCTTCTCGTGTTATGTTCACACTAGTTGGTCTTCCCCTTCCTTTGTTTCTAAAATTTCCTCTTGCTCTAGGATTAGCTCCTCTTGCATTGTATCCCCTGCCTCTATTTCCTGTACCTCTGATTTTATCTTGATCTTTTGGGCTGGAACAATTTGCAGCAACATGTCCAAATCCTTGGCAATTGAAGCATCTATTGGTTTTTGATAACTTAGGGCAATTGGCTTTAATATGACCTTCAACATTGCAATAAAAGCAGGGTCCTACTCGTCCTTTTCCCCCAGCATAGAGTATTTCACTAGCTTCCTCATATTCTTTTCTTACCTTCCTTTGTTCAATTTCTGTCCTCAACATGTTTTCTGCCTTAAGTCTGGTTTTTGCTACATTTCTGATTAGGACAGATAGGTGTTCATTAGATGCCACTGCCAATGGATAAGACTTGATACCTCTCATTAATTACAACTCCAGCTCCATCTAGGTCTGCTATGATATTATCAAATTTATTAAAAAATTCTGATACATCATCATCCTCATGGAATCTTAGATTCCTAAGTGCAGTCTCCAAAACATCAATTTGGGAAGATGTCTTGGCCTCATAATTTTTAAGCAAATAATTCCACATCTGTCTAGGTGTCTTACCTCTGAGTTTCAGCATAATGGTTGGACCAACCTTACTGCAAATGATTCCCTTGGCCTCCTTAATCTTTGCAACTTTGATTGCATTTGCTGAGCTGCTTCCTTCTCCACTAGGATTTGCTGTACCTCCTCCTCTGACGTCTCCAGCTGTTGAGCTTGCACCAGTACCAGCAGCACTTGTAGCAGATGTGTCATCTGCATCATCCTCATCTGCATTGGGATCTACAAGTTCCCAAAGTTCCTCTACTTCCAGAATATGCATAATCTGGTTTTTCCAGATTTGAAATCCTGCTCCCCCTTTATAGACTTCAACAGCATTGAGCAAACTTGCTCCAAATCTACTGGCCATGATCTTGAACCTGGTGCTCTGATACCACTTGTTGTTAGATCAAGCAATTTAATAAGATAAAACCACTTGCAAATTCTACAACTTGATCTAGAGCAATAAGTTTCTAGACGATTCAATAGTCTAATTCTTTGCTACCTTATTGATAATAAAACAAGGCACTATTGAATTCAAACTTCGAGCATTACTGTAGCAATGGGTAAGACTTAAACACTGTAGCGCACAACAACCTTTCTCCTTTACGTTTCTACCAGATCCGGCTCCATGGAGTTAGACCTTGGCCTCTGTTTATATTGTAAACTGGGATCCGGCGGGTAAGCAACCGAGATCCAAAGCTCCGATGGTTTTGCCACCACCGAGCTATTCAAAACCATTTGTTTCGATCTTATAAGCTGTTATAAAAAGTAATAATCTTCCCCCATGATTATAATGGTCAATAATGACCTTAACCTATGCCAATAGTTATCACTAATGATTCGCATAGTTTTATATGAGCTTCAAACCCTTAGGTATAGCAACCTAGCACAGATAAACCTTTTAGGATTTAACTGAAGAAACCTCCATAATATCTGAGAACATTTTTCTGATCATTATGCAACACCTTGGTCTTGTCCTTTGTTGCATTTTTGCGTAGTGCCGAGCTGCTTGCCTTGCGTTGGGAGAAGATTCTCATTCTTCCGTCCCATGCTAGCCTTTTTATTAAGTCTTCCAAAACCGACCAGCATGGTGTGGGGTCTTGGGTGTCCATTGCGCGCCTTGGTGGTTTCTACTGTCCCGTAGGTCTCTTGGAACGTCTTATTGCTTTGGGAGATTTTAGTCGGATAGATGGTCCTCCTGGGGGGCACCTGTTTCGTGGTGTCCGTGTCTCTCCCCATGGTGTGTCTATCCGCAAGACGCCTGTCTCATATTCTACCCTGCGCTCTTGGTTTAGACACTGCCTTGTCGCCATTGGTGAAGACCCTTCTTCCTTTGGTACCCATTCTGGGCGGCGTGGCGGTGCCACCATGGCAGCGGCCTTGGATGTACCAGACCGCCTTTTTAAGGCCCATGGTCGTTGGCGTTCCGAGACCGCCAAAGATGGATATGTCAATCCCTCCCTCCACCAGCAACTTTTAGTCTCCCGCTCTCTGGGCCTGGGTCGTGAAGATGCCCGCGCTATCTGCCGCCTTTCCTCGAAGTTCCATTAGCACTGCCCTTGTTCGGTATAAGACATCTCTTCCTGCCTCTTTTTTCAGCTTGGTGTTGCTTGTAGGCTCTAGAAGTACGATTTATCTGCGTTTTGAGATAAGCAGATAAATCCGCTTCTTGAGTCTAGTTGACGTATCTTCTCCCCTTCGTGTATTTAAATCCTGCCCCCCTTGGTATTTTCCCATCAGCCGTCTTAGAGCGTCTCTCCCTTCGTCGCCTCCTCGTCCCACCCTCCCCACCCCTCTCCTAGTTGTGCTGGGTCTATTTGTTCCCCGTTGTCCGGTTGTCTTTAGAGGTGGCCCGTGGGCTGGTGTGAGCGTATGGTAACTCTCGTGCCCGATGTAGTGTGTTAGCCCTTGTGCTAGTTGTTGTGTTCCTTTTTTCCCATTGGTGGTGGTCTCGTGTCGTTTGCAGTGGCCCTAGTATGGGCAGGGGTGACTGCACGTTTGGTGTGCTCTCATGCACTACATTGGCTATGTGGAGTTACTTTGTCTCTTTTGCAGGTTGCCGGTAGCGGCCCGTGGAGTTTTCTCCGCGTGCCTTAGTCTGGGAGCACCACGCTTGGTTCTATCGGATGTTGTGGGAGTTTGTTCATCTTGTTAGACATTAGGCTTTAGGTCCCCCGTGTTGTTCCCCTTTGCTTGTTCGCCCAACAAAGCTGGTCAGCTTGAGGGTTTCCTTTTACTTTGTAGAGCTTGTACACTTTGTATTTCGGAATAAAGGAGAGATGCCTGGTGGCTCATTCATTCAGCTTGGTGTTGCTTGTGTGTGTGCAACTAGGCTCTAGAACATCATAAGAACATCTTAACCTAATCATACATATCTAACTTACAGTTAAGATTCCTTGATTAGGGTTCAGATGTTCAACAAGGGTTCTAGGATGGCTCTACTCTAGATACAACATACAGACCCATCTGGAGTGCTAACTTCCAGATGAACTACCATGACTCTACTCCACCTACCTGCTCCAGAAGCACTTCCTCCCATCCTTGGCGTCTCCATGCTCCTTGACGTGGTCGAAGTCGTGCTCCCTCCAAGATCGTGCACACACTGTTTGGGGTCTGGGTTCGGGAACTCCTGCAAGACAACCCTCTGTGAGGACCCGTGGATCTAACAGGAGAATCCGGGGGACTATGTCACGCGGGATTTGCAAGAAGAGAACAAAAAAAAAAAGAAAACAGAACAAAAGAAAACAATGAGAGGAAAATGATAAGCTTCCTTGATATCAATGATGAACATACATGAGCTCTCGCAATCGAGAGAAGTCTGAAAAGAGACAAGACTCAAAACTCATCTAGAAATCATGTGCTAGCTCTACTCATATATATAGTACAATGGCCTTTGGCCCAATATAGACACTCTGACTGATCTCGGTGCCGACTCCTGGAAGGAGGCCTGATTTGCAGGACTGCTGGCGGTGCCTCTTGAAGTGCCTAGAATCATGCTGACGCTGACGCGGGCGGTGACGGGCCGTCACTTGTCTGAGCGGCGCCTTTTGGCGGGCGCGCCCTTTGACTGCGTGGTCTGCTGCTTGGTCTTCAGCTGGGCCTTTGATGGCTGACCCGTGGTTGACTGTGGATCCTTGTTCTTGACCTGGTCCGTCGTATGCATGAATAGTCCTGTACCAGGAGGCACAGGACTAACACTCCCCCCCACCAAACGACACTCAGAGTGAAGAAAAGGAGGAAGGGTTTCTGAGGGCGGGAAGCCATCAGTCTGAAAGTGATCCTCACGGGAGTGAGGACGGGCACCATTATGGTACGTGCTAATGAGATCCTGGCGTATTTGAAGAGCAGGAGGAGTGTTGAGCCCAAGGGTAGGATCGGCGTCAATGAGAAAATGAGAGCGCACCATGTCTTCAAGGGCAGCATGGGCGTCAGAAGAAACAAACTGGCACTCCATGAGTAGGCAGGTCTGGAGACCGAAGGCACTGACGCTGGCATTCGGATTGCAGTGAAAGATGGGACGCTGCCGATTTAAAGAGCTGACCAGGATGCATTTGAGAGCAGCACAGAAACCAGCTTGTCGGTGGACTGAAGGATCTGGTGAGGTGGCAGCATTCTGCAAGAAGGTGTCAAGACCATGAAGAGCATCAGCAGGGCGTTGCCAACCACACTCATTGGCAACATAGATCCAATTGGTGGTGTTATCAAGGGTGGCACCATCCTCCCAATTGGAGCGGCGAACAAAACGGGGATCCCACCTGAGATCCGTCGAGATCTGAGGTGGAGTCCATCCAGCATGGCCATCCATGACCTTGGTCCAAAAGGGGAGACGCCAATCAGAGGTCAGGAACCTGGGGCGTGGAGGAACACCCAGGGAAGCATAAGGAGAGGGGATCATGCCCGTGGGCGTGGGTTGCTGAGCCTGCTCCCTGAATTCTCGGACAAGAGCCGGATCAAGAGCTTTGCACCAATGGTCCCAGACAGAAGCAGGGAGCTGAGAGTTTACAGGAGGGCTATCCCAACCCGTGGGTACTGTCTTACTATCTAGAAGAGCACGCAGTTGATTGTAACCAGCCAGGTGCTGCATATAAACTTGTGCAAAGGGAAGATCCTCGGGATGTCCCAGATACTTCCTTATTTGTTGCAGCGCTTCAGCTTGCCAGAGAGGCAAATGACGAGCAAGCTCAGGCATGTACTCTTGATGAAGAGCATGTGTTTGATCATGATCAGACAGATAGGGGTTGTTATCCAAAAGCAACCATTGAAGTGTGGGGTCACCCTGAAAGTTCTGATGTGGCCATCGCGAAATTTGTCCTGTGTATCAGCCAGATAGAAATCATGAAAAATGTACGCCATTGGCTGTACAACTCTGAAGGTGATCATATCCGGATCGTCACAGTGAATGAGATCAAAGACTAAAAGGGCGCAGAATAAACCTTTGTCTTCAACAGAAAGGTCGGGCCAGATCCGAAGAAAATCGGCAGTGCGCAGGGGGACATTAACGGGACCATCAGCTGTATGCCACTTTAGAAGAAAGAGGTGGCGGCGGGCAACCACATAATCCAGATAACTGGAAGGAATAGGGAAGTCAACAGGCAGGTTGAGAGCAATGGTAACATAGCCTTCAAGTTTTGTCTGAGCCTCATCAGCAGACTGAATAGCTTGCTCTAGCTGTTGTTCGAGGTCACGGATCCGGTGGTCCTTTTCTAACAGAAGGCGTGACTGGTCACGGACCCGTTTTTGAGAAGTCGTGACATGTGAGGAGGATTGCCCAGGAGCATTGAGTCGAAGCACGGCAATCTCAGCGTCATCAAGAATTTTCTGTTTCTGAACCTCCGTAAGCTGATCTTGGAGAGAGGTGAGCTGAGAGGTCTGCGTGGAAAGCTGAGCTTCCAAAGAGGCAATTTGAGCGTCACACGCTGTAAGGTCTTGTGCTTGAGTGTTGTAATTCCGAGAGAGTTCTGTATACAGCGTGTCGAGTTTGGCAATATCTTTATCTTTGGCAACCAAAAGAGTCTCGCGTGCCTTGACCTGCTCCAATAATTCTTGAATGGTAGTCTGCAATTGTGCCTGCTGATCGGCAAGCAGAGTATTCTCATGTTGGGCAGCCTTGAGATCTTCACGTACCTGTAAAAGAGTCCCGTGCTTGTCTTGAAGCTGGGTCTCCAGAGTCTGAACTTGCGTGGTAGCTGCATGAAGGTCACGGTGAACCGCGTCAGAGGCCTCCAGGGCCGTTTGAACCCCATTCAGGAGAGCTTCCTGGGATTCTTGTAACTTGAGAGCAGCAGCCTGAACATCCTGCTGATACTGATACAAAAGCTGTCGAGGGTGCTGTGGTGGTGGAGCCTGCGGTTGCCTTGTTTGCGATGTTTGAGAGACATGATGTGACTGGAATGCTTTGATTCTGTAGCGGAGGAGGAGACAGTGACATGTGAGTGCGGAATTTTGACATGACCAGAAGAAGAAGGGCGTGAAGTGCCGACTTGGTGAGTCTGAGGAAGGGACCGCTGAGTGGAATCATGAGAATGAGGAGGTGTGGGAGGAAAGTAATGACAGATGAGAGCTTGAAGATGGCCTCCCACGGAAACTTCAGAGATAGAAGTGGCAGCCCGAAGACGGTCAACTTCTTGGAGAAGGCGGTAGAACAACAATTGGGGCCAATCAATGTGGTGGTTGGAGCGAGTAGCAGTGATCACCATATTATAGAAAGGCTTATTGATATGGGTGTTCTTGATAGAATACCCAAGGAACTTGCGCCACAGAAACTAACAAAAGTTTCATGGGGCCTGTCAATATTTGTCAGGCGATGCACGTTGGCTTGATAAGCAGGAGCACCAAACTCAGTGACATCGAGATCCTGTATGGCAGACCAAGATAAACAAGGGGGTTGCAAAGGGATATGGAATATCTCAGAAATTAGGTGCTGGGTCAGCGAAATGGTGGTGCCATCAACCACTGTAGTGTATCCCTGCGGGCTGTTGACGATGTGAGCGAGGAACTGCTTCAACTGGTCTGGATTTGGAGCCGGAAGTTCCATTTGTGAGAATTCGTAAAGCTTCTGGCGTTCGGCGACTTCACGATTCGGGCCAACAAGGGCTTCACGGAAAGTGGGCGTCAAGAAAGATACTGACTCGAAAAGAGCCAGTTCGGTAGGAAATTTTGGTGCAGCCATGGCAAAGAGTTTCGGAAAAGAACGGTGATGCAAAGGCGGAGAGCGGAGACAGAAGACGAAGGCGCAGAGAGACGAAAAGGTTTAGGGCGAGCAAATGTGGGCGAAGGGGCATAATGAGGGCAAAACTGCAACCGTTGATGGTGCCAGGGGTCGAGAGATGCCAAGGAGGCGATTGAGAGGCCAAAATTTGGCTAAGTCCCCAAACAACAAAGGGAGAAGCAAGGAACGGTGGAGATGAGACGTGAGAGAATGATCGGATGTGACAGGTGGCAAAAGGACGCACATTAATTAATGTTTGATGGGCATGAAAAGAAGGAATGGCATTTAATGCTGGCAACTCGAAGTGGGATATCATTAAAACTATTGTGTCAGAAGGTACCATGGCTAGATATGCGGCGGGAAAGAAGATTCCCCTTATAGAAAGAGCCTTGCATTGCAACCACGTTAGCAAATGTGCTGATTGGTCCACGTCGACAGAGGAGGCTTCGGTTGGCTATATAAGACGGGCAGTGGTAGAAGCCAAGACACCCGATGGTGCTCAGTATGTCTGCTGCTGGTTTGCACGATAAGTGCACTATGCCCTCCAACTGCCTGGAGTGGATTACTTGTAAAATGAACTGCCTGGACCTCTGGCGATGCCACAACCGTGGCATTGCGATGGACGGCTGGTGTGCCAGCATGGCTGAGCATGCCGATCCCCATACAAATGGGATGGAGGTGATTCTGCACCTGCGCTGGGACCCTGAACAGAACGCATACCACATCCTGCGTATCACCTCTGCTCCGAACCCGGAGTAGAGGGTGTTTCTTCTTAGGACTTAGAAGATAGGGCTCTGAGCCCGTTTTTGTATATAGGGCAGTGCCCATAGCGGAAATAGCTGGGCTGTGCCCACATTTTATAAAAAAATTCCACCTATAATATAAATATGCCGCATGTTTAGTCACTATCTGTGGTGTTGGTGTCTGGAACATCATCTGTTTGTTGATTTTCACTTTCTGTGGTATGAAATGTTTTGAGGCGAAAGCCATTAACCAGTGTAGGTAATGGAGTTCCATCTAACTCAGCCAGCTGGAAAACACTGGGTTTCACCATTTGAACAATTTGATAAGGGCCAAGCCATCGAAACTTTAGCTTACCCGGAAAATTTTTGTACCGAGAATCATAACGAAGAACCAAATCTCCTTCTTTGAATGTTTTTGTCTTCAGACGTTTATCATGTAAAGATTTTTGCAACTGTTGTCCATGAAGAACACGAATATAAGCATCCCTTCTAAGTTCATCCAACTGTTCCAATTGATAAACCCTTTCTTTGAGTGCAGCAGGTGGATTATGGGCGGTAGCCAGTTGAAAACGGAGAGTTGGAAGGATGTATTCAAATGGCGTGAGAGCTTCTTGACCATAAACCAATTTGAAAGGAGTGTGACCTGTAGCTATTTTGAAACAAGTATTGTAAGCCCAAAGAACAGTAGGAAGTTTGTGTTGCCAATCAGTGCGAGAAGCGTCACAAATTTTCTTGAGAATTGTAACCAGAGTTTTGTTGGTGCTTTCTGCCAAACCATTCCCTTGAGGATAGTAAGGTGTGCTCTTGTGATGATGTATCAGGAGATAATCCGTCAGCTCCTTGATGGTATGATTGATAAAATGGACACCACGATCACTGACCAGCTCCGTGGGGCAGCCAAAGCGCGTGATGATTTGTTGATAGATGACCTTGGCTGTGCTTGCCGCAGTGTTGTCTGGAAGTGCGCAAGCTTCCGCCCATTTGGTAGCGTAGTCAGTGAGAACCAGAATGTAGCGGGCACGGGTGTGCCGCGCAGGAGGGTCGATGGGTCCCAAAAAATCCATCCCCCATTTGCTGAAGGGAAGTGGCGTGGCGACCGGCGTCAAGGGAAGAGCGTCACGGGCCGTGGGCCGTCCCACACGCTGGCAAGCATCACACGTGCGGGCGTGGGCGTGGCGCCTTTGAAGAGCGTGGGCCAAAAATAACCAAAGAAGAAGTATTTTGCGTCCGCGGGTGTCACCATGAAAATGACCACCACCGGCCCTTCATGGGCTTCTCGAACAATATCCGGGACCTCATGAGGGAGAACAAATCGAAGGGGACGGTATCCTTACCCTTTTTGTAAAGATGGCCTGCAACCATGGTGTAGTCACGGACCTCGCGGAGAAATTGGTGTCGACGTGATTGTCGCTTGGCTTGAGAGAGCGTGGCATCCTCTGGTGGAAGAGCACCGGTGAGGAGATACTGCTGAAAGTCATGGAACCAATGTGGTGTTGCCGCGTGACCGAAAAGAGTTGAGCGTCGTGAAAGGCGCCCGAGACTCCGGGGAGGGATCATCCGTGGTGGATGCGTGAAAGATAATCCGAACAACATGAGATTTGTCCGCCTTGTGAACAATTTCAAAAGGTGCAAATTCTTGCGAAGAAGATCCAACGAGCTATGCGGCCCGTGGGCGTGGATTTGTTGATCAAATAAAGAAGTGCTTGGTGGTCAACAAAGAATTTGATCTGACTGCCCAAGAGATAGTGACGGAAGCGCTGCACAGAAAATTAAACCCAAGGCTTCACGCCTCGTGGCGAGTAGTTGCGCGCCGCCAGTAATTGAGTTTTCTACCGGCATATCGGTTTGGTTTGTCGGGCAATGCGATCATATTCTTGAGAAAGAACAGCTTCAATAGCAAACGCCGAGACATCAACATGAACATGAAAGGGCTTGTCCCATTGAGGAGGAACAAGAACAGGGGCCTGAGTAAGCAAGAGCTTCAACCGCTTGGAAGCGAAAGATCCGCCTGGGGAATTCCAAGCCCAGGTGGATTCATCACCCGTGAGTTTATGAATGGGATCTGCTATGGCTGCAAGGCCAGGAATGAAGGTGGAGTAATAATTGACCTTACCCAGGAAAGAGCGTGTCTCCTTGATATTGGCTGGTGCTTGAGCCTTGAGCACACAACTGATTTTGGCAGGATCCGTGGTGATACCTGCTTTGCTGACAACGTGTCCCAATAGAACACCTGAAGTGACGCAAAAGGTGCATTTCTCGGGATTGAGACTAATGCCGGACTCATCACATTTCTGAAAGACGAGTTCCAATTTATCCAAATGGTCAGCCATGGAACTGTAGGCAGAGAAGTCATCTTGAAAAATTTGCAAGAAGGGATTTTCCTTCATAAAATCATGAAAGACTGAGAGCATGATGCGTTGAAACGTTGATGGAGAGTTTGATAATCCAAAAGGAACCACCTTGTAGGCAAAAGTGCCCCACGGGGTGGTGAAAGTAGTCTTGAGTTGATCAGATTCTTTGATTGAGATCTGATTGTAGCCAGAAAAACCATCCATGAAGGAGTACATCTCATGTCCAAAAACCTCTTCCGAACCTCAGTGCAGCAAAGGGAAGTGGAAAATGATCACGCCCGTGGCTGGCGATTGAGTTTTCGTAGTCCACGCAAACGCGGATCTTACCATTGTGTTTGAGTGCAATGACGATGGGGCTCACCCATTCAGAATGTTTGACCTCATAGATCAAACCTGCAGCAAGGAGTTTGTCAATTTCCGCCTTAACACGATCACGGTAATTGGGGTTGAGCCGGTACTGTCGTTGCTATACTGGACGTGCATCAGATTTGGTAGGAATGGTGAGTTCCCCCAAGGTTTTGTTGATCCCCCGAAGATCTCTGTAGCTCCAGGCGAAAATGTGTTTGAACTTTTTAAAGAGCGTGACGGCCCTGTTACGATAGGGTGTTGGAAGATTGGCAGCAATGCGGACAGGCTGATTGTTGCCTACGTCCACAATCTCGACTTCAGGAGTCTGAATATGTGGGATAACTTCCGCGTCGAGGACAATATGAGCAGGAGGTTGAAGCATGACAGGATGCGTGGCACTCTGCATGGTGAAGAAGAGAGGTTGCTGAGTTTCATCAAGCAGAGGTTGCTTCATGACAGCGTGTACATCTACAGGAGCTGCAGGAGGTGCAGCATCTGAAAAGTGATCAACACATTGGATGCGATTGCAAGGAGCCAGGTAAGGGTCAAGCAAGGCAGCCACAGCCTGGTCCTGATCAAGAGTCATTTCTCCCCAAGGATCAGCATATTCGGGGTAGGTTGACAGAGGCAGACTCGCAGGTGGAGCCTGAACTTGATAGATATTCTGTGCGTCCTCTGAATCAGTGTCGGAGAGAGAGGGTTCAACATTGTCGACGGAAATGATTTTGCCTATTTCCAAGTCCATGGTGGCATTGAGGTGACCATCTGTGATGACTAACTGATCCGTGGCCCAGTAATGGATACTCTTGGCCTGGCGGAGAAAAGGTCTGCCGACCAACATTTCATAATCACCTGGATCTTCTCCAGCCTTCCAAACACCAAATTCCAAAGGGAATCGGAGATCACCAACGTTGATGTGAAGAAGAGGCGTGACGCCTTGAGGTCGCGTCATATGGCCATTGGCCAATTTGATGTCATATGGGGCACGATAGAGTTGTTTGATGCCCATTTGTTTGCGGAGTTTATCCGTGATGAGATTAACTGCGCTACCTCCGTCAATTTGAACATGGTTGACTTGCTGATTACCCACCGTGGCATGTACCGTGGGTGTAGAGGTAGCAACAGCCCCAACCAAAACAGTCGGGAGTGGTAACTGGTCTTTGAGAGCAGGACAGAGTTTCAAAATCGTTGCAAGACTTAGAGGAATTTTGATTTTTGCCAGCTCCTCTTGGAGTTCCAGAGGCACATGAGAAAAAGGATCTGCTGGATCCATAGGTGCTGGAGTGCGTGGTAAGGAAGCAGCAACTTCTTTGAGTAGGTCTACCTCAGCAGCGATATTTGGATATGTCTGAGAGCGTGGAGGTTGAGACGTGGAAGGTGCTTCTTGTCTTTGTTGAGCTCTAGTGGTGGCATGAACATTAGCCAACGTGCGGCCTTCAGCAGCTTGCATGAGGTTCAGAATGCTTTGGCGAACTTTAGGCATGACATTCGGCATGAGTTTCTCCAAGTCAGGTGCAAAATGGACCTTTTTGTCTTCTGCATGAGGAATTGTGTCGACTGCAAAGGCAGGTTGCGTGCCATTAGGAATAATGGTTAAGGGACGTGACGCCCTGGTCTGGCGTGAGACCAAACCAACCCAATTTGATGGCTGGACTGGAGGATTGAGAGCTTGAAAAATTTCTTCCTGTGCTTGTTGATCCATCTGAGGTTGATTTGCAGGAGCTGGTTGATAGCGTGATTGCTGAGGTGCACGAGGTGGCTTCCGAAGAACCGGACGCGGGCCTTATTTGCCATTGGCAATCCAAAGTTGGTAAGCCGTGAGGCGTACCGAGGTGGTCTGATTTGTACCAGGAAGCTGCACCTGAACTTGTGGAAGTTGAGGACACGCCGTGGTGGTATGACCCCATTCTTGACAGTGATAACACTGAGCTTTAGAAGGATCAAAAGGGGGGCGTGTGTTGGGTCCCCGTTCTTGCTCTCACACTCACCCCGGTTTTTGGTCCACTGTTGAAAACATCAGTTTTGGTAGGTCTACATGTCCTGTTTTCTAAGAATCCTACATGTGGATTTGTGAAGGTATGGTTTTGTTCGATAATGGTGTTCTTTTTTCAGTGGACTAAAACATCCACTGTTGTTTTGTAGTTTCTTCTATTGTGACATGTCATTTTATAATACAATCCACTGTAGGAAAGAGTACTTGAATTTCTACATGTCTAATAATTCTATTGTCACATGTCTTTATAGATGTAGGAAAGAATATTTGATTCTCTACATGTCCTATACTTCCATTCACATGTCTTTATAGTAGTAGGACAGAGTACTTTATTTGCTAAGGCATTGTAGGAAAGAATACATGAATTACGACATGTGTAATACTTCTATTGTCACATGTCTTTATAGAAGCCCGGAAGAATACTTGATTCTCTACATGTCATATGCTTCCATGTCACATGTCTTTATAGTAGTAGGACCAGTACTTTTATTTGCTAAGGCATTGTAGGAAAGAATACATGAATTATTACTTATGTGTAATACTTCTATTCTCACATGTCTTTATAGAAGTAGGAAAGAGTACTTGATTCTCTACATGTCCTATCCTTCCATATCAACCTCTTTATAGTGGTAGGACAGAGTACTTGATTTGCTACATGTGATGCACGTGCACGATCACATGTTCTTATACTAGTATTCCATGTAACACAAGTTACTTCAACTACTTCAATTACTTAACACCTATTTTTGCATAACGTGGGCACCAACATGCCAAGGTGGCTCCAACATGCCACCTAGGCTCAAACATGCCAAGGTGGCTCAAACATGCCACGTGGGCTCCACTATGCCACCTAGCCTCCAACATGCCAAGGTGGCTCACAACATGCCACCTAGGCTTAAATATGCCAAGTTGGCTCAAACATGCCACCTAGGCTCCAACATGCCACCGTGGCTCTAACCTGCCACCTAGGCTCAAACATGCCACGTGGGCTCCAACATGCCACGTGCCAAGGTGGCTCCAACATGCCACCTAGGCTCCAACATGCTCAAACATGCCACGCTGGCTCTAACATGCCACCTATGCTCCAACTTGCCAAGGTGGCTCAAATATGCCACGCGGGGCTCCAACATGCCAAGGTGGCTCAAGCATGCCACACAAAGCTCCAACATGCCACCTAGGCTCTAACATGGCAAGGTGGCTCAAACATGCCACGTGGTCTCCAACATGCCACCTAGGCTCCAACATGCCAAGGTGGCTCCAACATGCCAAGATGGCTCAAACATGCCACCTAGGCTCCAACTTGCTCAAACATGCCAAGGTGGCTCAAACATGCCACCTAGGCTCCAACATGCCAAGGTGGCTCAAACATGCCACCTAGGCTCAAACATGCCAAGGTGGCTCCCACATGCCAAGGTGGATCCAACATGCCACCTAGGCTCAAACATGCCAAGGTGGCTCAAACATGCCACCTAGGCTGCAACATGACAAAATGGCTCAAACATGCCACCTAGGCTCCAACGTGCTCAAACATGCCACGCTGGCTCCAACATACCACCTATGCTCCAACTTGCCAAGGTGGCTCAAATATGCCACGTGGGCTCCAACATGCCACCTAGGCTCCAACATTCCTAGGTGGCTCAAACATGCCATCTAGGCTCCAACATGCCACCCGTGCTCAAACATGCCGTGGCTCAAACATGCCAAGGTGGGCTCAAACATGCCACCTAGGCTCCAACATGCCAAGGTGGCTCAAACATGCCACGGGGCTCCATAATGCCACGTGGGCTCCAACATGCCAAGGTGGCTCCAACATGCCATGCAGGCTCCAACATGCCAAGGTGGCTCAGGCATGCCACCTAGTCTCAAGCATGCCACCTAGGCACCCCAAGTGGTGACATGGCATGCCAAGTAAGCAAGGTCAAGTTTTGACTAGGCCAAAAAACCAAAGATGTCCATCTTTGGTCTTTTCATTGGGTGATGTTGGCAAATTTTAGGTGACATGGCTAGATGATGGTGACATGGACCTTGGATGTCTTTTGCCGCAAACACCGGGGCACCTCGACCACGGCCCCCTTTCTTGTGAAGGGGAGTCTCCGAAAGGTATATATGCTGGTGCATTTTCTCTTATGCATTATCTGCCATGCTGCACATCCTGCCAAGATTTCACCTTTTTTCGAGACCCGGATTTTTATCTGTGCTTTTCTTTGTGTTTATGCTCCGGAAATTCATAACTAATGCATGGGGCAGGGAAAAATCCTGGTTTTCAGCCAGCTGGCTTGCCAAGTGGCCCCGAGAGTATAGGAAAATCCCCGGTATTTTCGGATGAGTTTTAGACCCTCGATTTTTTATTGGGATGGCGTATGGTCCCCGACAAGGTTTAGACCACATTTTCAATTTTGGGGCATGGAGGAGGCCCCGGATTGGCGATCCGACCTCGCAAGGTCGTCCGAACGGCCAAAATTACCCTAGGGGACAAGTTCCACGGCGAAGTTTTCCCGGGGGGATCAATCACTTACCCCTCACTAGGAGGTATTCAGCATCCACCTCCATGCCAATTGACTACAAGTGTGTAGTAAACGACCTACTTTGGCGTTTCTTGGAGAGGGGGTGGTCTTCTGCCCACGAAACTTGGTCCCCTAGGTAATGGGGATGTTCCGGGTCCATTGGCGGAGCCAGTTCTCGGTTCCGGAGTGGGGGTCCAGCCCGTCCTCAGCCCCCAGCTTGGACTAGCCTCAAAAACAAGATACTTGGGGTTCACCCTGAGGCCCTGGTAGAAGATTGAAGTGAGAATAGCAGCACTAGGACTGCTAGGTGGTATACATGTGACCACGGAGAAGAAAAGCTAGCTCCACTACCTAGTAGGACGTTCACAGGCCCTGTGGTCTCCTAAGGGGTTGGCTCAAAGCTCGTCTCATGCCTCCTCGCTTGTGCTTCTATTGCTTGGGGTGCATTTTCTCTCTGCGTGTCTTGCCATGCTGCACATCCTGCCAAGATTTCACCTTTTTTCGAGACCCAAATTTTTATCTGTGCTTTTCTTTGTGTTTATGCTCCGGAAATTCATAATTAATGCATGGGGCAGGGAAAAATCCTGGTTTTCAGCCAGCTGGCTTGCCAAGTGGCCCCGAGAGTATAGGAAAATCCCCGGTATTTCCGGATGAGTTTTAGACCCTCGATTTTTTATTGGGATGGCCACCGTTGGCCTTGACAGGGTTTAGACCACGTTTTCGATTTTGGGGCATGGAGGAGGCCCCGGATTGGCGATCCGACCTCGCCGCATCGTCCGGAACGGCGAAATTACCCTAGGGGACAAGTTCCACGGCGAGTTTTTGTGGAGCGGTCAGCACAACAGAAATTTTGATTTTTGAGTGAAACAGTGTGGAAAGAAGCTGCAATGAAGAAGTATGGGCTCAAAATCGACCAAAGTGCATAGTTACAAGGTTATTTTTGAAGATTTTGATGCTTATATTATTGAAGACCATTAGAAATTCGAATTTTAATGGTAAGGAGAAAGCACAAAGCAGTTTGATTGGAGGAGACCATATTTTTGGATTGATGAGGTGTCAAAATCTTGGAGCTTAAGGAAGTTTTCCACATGGAGGGCAAAGATTGTATTTTTTAAAGGTCCAGATTTTATTGGAATTGTATAAGAGGAAAACAACGTGAATGAAAAAAACTACCTTTTTTGTGCCTATTCGAGTCTGCTCTCTGCTGCTTGCCTGAGCGTCCTGGTACGGATCTGGTCCATCATTGCTTGTGCATGATGTTTTCCTTTCTAGTTTATGTTGATGATGATAGTTTGTGTGAATGAATAATTTCTTTTATATGAGTGGTGATGAAATCTAAATTAAATAAACTCTGTCTGATTGTATTGGCAGTATTCAAAGGGATTTACCCTGAAGGAAATCCTTTGTGAATATTAGCGCAACTTAGTTTGTATCTGTCTTGAATCTGTAAGGGTCTTAAGCTGTAATAAGAATCTAAATGGAATGAGTAAGCAATCAGAGATAAAAAGAGAAAGAAAATCATGTTAAATGTGCTGCTCTGTTTCTAATGTCATGAAGAAAATAAATCGAAATTTTATTGAGTAAAATCAGTCATGCTGGTTGCTAAACCTACAGTTCTTATCTGTAGTAAATCATAAATAAGGAAAGAACTTCGAAGCATTTGCCCGGTCTTGGATTTGCTTTGGTTCCTTGCCATAAAATTGCCCATGCTTGGAAGATAGAGCCTGCAAACAACCCAGAACTTCAACCATTACCCTGTTGCCCAAGAATCGAAGCTAAATCGGCCTGTGTTTTTTCAGAAATCATTACCTGCTTCGGGGAACCTTATCATGCCATTGTTAGGACCTGAAGAAGCCGAAAAAGCTGAACCCAACTAAGTCTACTAACTATTAGAGCCCAAGAATAGGTCGCTCATTCTCCGCAGAACCCATCCTTGTGAAGAATCAATCTGGCAAAAGAAGAAAAAATCAGAGAAGGCAAAACCGAGTTGAGGAAGGATGGAATCGGCCGATTTGATCATGCCATAGCAGAGAGAGTGAGGAATCGAATCGATTCCAGAGAAGAGCCGGATTTGTGCATGGCCGCTGCCCCTTCTCGAACAGGTTGCAGGTTTTTGCCCTAAATCAATTTTTTTAACGTGAAGACCTAACTAAATGTTAACCTAACAATTTCATAAGTCTACATAAAAAAATTAACATTTCGATTCCATTATACATAAAAGAAAAAAAAAGAAAAAGAAAAAAATAAAATAACAAGGAGAAGACCATGTGATGCTAAAACAAATCAAGGATAATAAATATTACAAGTTTGCACTCACATAATAATTAATGCAAGGAGTAAAAGGAAGCGGTGCGGCTAGGCTTAAGGGGTATAACGGAAGCTATGAGCCTAGTTGTGGTGGTGTTGGCGTAAGTAATTAACGGAATTATATTTTTTGCTGTCATTCGTATTATTATTTTGTCATCCATTGCCTAAGAACTCTGTCGGGCTTGGGGTAGGTTGACCCGGCCAACATTTAGTGGGGGGCATTGCGAGAAACTTAACTAAAGGGTAATCGTGTTGACGAATAATAGTACAACTCTTGAATTTTTTGTTATATTTTCGAAAAATAAATAAATAAATAAATAAATAATAATAAAATAAAATAAAATAAAATTAATCAAATTTTTGTTGGATGTATAATGGCTTGCAGGAATGGAAAATTGGCCACACTTACCCATCACTAAGCACAAAGTACTTATTTTAAATAATCCTCGTAAGAGAATTCAACCTAATAGTGGTTGGGGAGACGGTGGACCATGGGAGGAACCACAACCAATTCCTGGATGGATGGGAACCGAAGCATTTGTAAGAAGACTTAGGCAATCTTCATTTGAAGAATTTGTAAGCCAAGAGGGGGCATCCACCTCTACGTAATTAAAAAAAAAAAAAAAAAAAAGTTATTTGTTCCAGTAATTAAAGTTTTTGCATGAATTGGGGCCTGGATGCTGAAAGGAGAAAGAAGAGCATCGAGAAGCAAGAGGCTGAACGTAGTGCTAGACTAGAGTTTAGGGAACAAAAAAGAAGGGAATTAAAAGAGCAAGTCTTGGAAGAAGAAAGACTGTTAGTAGAGCAAGGGTTTAGTAGCAGTAGCACCATAGCCTCTAGCCCTGGGGAAAGTAGTGAAGAGGAAACCAGTTTATTAACTCCTTCTAATACTTCGATTCTTAATCCCATGGCAACTAAAACTTCTAAAATGAAATACCCAACCTTTTCACCTTTAAAAGGGGGGGAGGCTGATTCTCACATTCAATCATTTTTTACTATTAGTGAGGCCAATCAAGAGGATGGTAATGCCGAAAGACTTAGGCTGTTTGGAGCAACCTTAGAGGATGGGGCAATGGAATGGTATAGAACCTCTAGGAGTATTACCCCTTTTTTGACTTGGGATGACCTTAGAAAAGCATTTTTAAAGGCCTTTAGGCCTATTGGCCTTCAAGAAAGAATAAATGATGAGCTAACATATTTACGCTTGTTTGCCTAATGAAAGTCTGCTTGAGCTATGTCTTTGAGGTTTTAGGCGGTTGGTAGCCAAAAGAGAGCCCACCCCTACAGTTGAGGATCAAGTAAGATACTTTACAAATGGGTTACCACCCGGATTTGGGCTTTTTCACTAAGGGTCAAACCCCACAGATTTAGAAAGTGCCATCAAGATTGCAAAATTTAATGGAACAAGCCAAGCTAACTATGGCCCGCCATTATAATCCCGGTTGATTATGCCTTACGTGTTGGGTGGGGTAGCCCTCAAGAACCCTCTAGAACCCCTTTAGCAAGCCCTCACTTGGGAATGTTGGGTGTCACGCCTAGTGACTTGGGTACCATAGATTATAGTAGGCTAGCCACATTAGGGAGTGGTGCCCCAATAACAAAGCCAACCATAGAGGAAGGGGTTGATAAAAAGTTAGAAAAGGTGGTAGAGACTCTTACTAATAAAATGAACGAGATGCAATTGAATTGGGTAAGAGGTGTGAGTAATAAGCCACAAGTAAACAATGAGAGGACTAACATGTGGTGTGTGAAATGCAAGGGTTATGGCCATTTACCATCTGAGTGTCCTACTCCTGCAAACATACCAATTCCTTGCAAAAGTGTGGTAAAACTAATCACCCTACAGAAAGATGCTATTTTTGGAGAATGGAAGCTAACCCTAATACCCCTACCCCTACTTATCAAGCACAACCCTTTTATCCTGCAGCTTATGCTACCAACGTGGAGGAAAGGCAAAATCGTCCTAGAGTTATGAAGAGGCCTCCACCCCAATGTTATAGATGTGGAGAGATAGGTCATATAGCACCTCATTGTCCTAATCCTATGAGACAAGTTGGATATCAACCCATATCTTGGGATCTGCCAAACCCAAGGCCTACATAGCCAAGAAAATTGTCCTCACAAATTAAAGGCAAGAGGGGAACCATCTTCTAATAATAAGGGAAAGGAAGTGGTGGTAGATAGTCGAGTTGTGTATGTGGACGAAGTTAATATCCCGAGTTATGTTGTGGAGACTTCGTGGGGCAAGAAGACTTCGAGAGAAGAAAAAATGAAGCACATGTGATAAATGAAGGGGATAATGAAGTTAGTGAGGTTGAGGAACCCGAAGCGTTGTTTGAAGATATTGACCAACTCCCCCATCCAATGGAAGTTAAAGAAATTTTAAATGATTTCGAGTCTAATAAAGAAAATACGGATAAGGGTAAACGTAAGAAGTACACTAGAGTTTTGAATTTAAAGGAAGAACAACCCTATGATATTTTGAAGGATTTGGAAAATAAAAGTCCTTCCTTAACATTCAAACAATTATTGCAAATCGCCCTAGTTGTCGTAAGGTGGTCTTGGCCGCATTAAAAAGTCATAAAGAAGTAGTTGTCAATTCTCGCATGGCCTATAATTGCAGATATGAGTTCACCTTGTGCGGATGTGGAAATAAGTGGGCGAAGTGATACGAAAAATTGCACTATTGATGGGGGCTCTCAGGCGTGAACATTATGCCCGAGAGTATGTGGAGGAAACTAGATTTGCGAGAACCTATGCCCCTGTAAGTTTTATAGTGAGGATGGCTGATCAACGAAAGGTAACACCTTTGGGATTAGTTTCTTGGGATTAAAACCTTAATTCTTTGGTGTGACTTTCTTTGTGGATTATGTCATTTTAAAGATGCCAAATAGTGCATGCACTTATCCATTATTGTTAGGAAGGCCATGGTTAATGCAAGCATCAGCTAAACATGATTGGTCTACAGGCTATTTGCAAATTGGAGATGGGAATAATTTAATCAAGATAAGGGTCCATGTTCAATCTGGTAATAAGGATGACAATGATAGTGATACTAGTTCCTCAATTGAAGATATGCATGTTGATAATAATGATGATGATGTAGATAGTAACGAAAATAATAATGAAATAGAAGTAGACCAAGTTTATGTAGAGCAAGAGGGTTATGAAAAACTAACAATGAGGGATGATACTTCATCTGTGGCTTTAGAGGAATGGATGAATGGTGTAAATGTTTTTCTTTGTAAATGTGGAAGAAGTAAATGAAACTATAAAGGAAGAAGAAGAGGAGAGATATCCCAGTACTTCTCAAAATTTGAGGAGGGAGAACCCAAGCTAAAAGAAACCCCCTCCCATTGTGCATCCAAGGAAGTCCAACAAATGCTAACCCGTCCCACTTATGATGAGTTGAATTTAGGTACTTCGGGAGAACCCAAGATGGTGCGATTGGGAAAACTTAATCTTGGTGAAGAACATAAAGAATATAAGGATCTCCTCATGGAGTTTAAGGATGTCTTTGCATGGGCGTATGAGGATCCGAAGGGTATATCACCCGAGTTAAGTGTGCATAGAATTGTACTTGAAGCTAACACAAAAAGCTATAAGGCAACGACCCTACAGGATGAACCCTCATTACTCAAAGGTGGTAAGGGAAGAGCTGGATAATTTAATTAAAGCTAAGTTTATTGAACCCGTGGAAACTAGTGAGTGGTTGTCCCCAATAGTTATAGTTCCAAAGAAGTCTAAAAAATTAAGGGTGTGTGTGGACTATAGAAAATTAAATGCTGCCACCATTAAGGATGGGTTTCCTGTTCCTTTCACTGATAACGTTATTGATTCGGTTGCTGGCCATGAGTACTATTCTTTTCTTGACGGTTCGATTAGGGTACAATCAAATTGAGTATTGCCAAGGAAGATAGGGAAAAAACCACATTTGTCACGGAATGGGGGTGCTACATGTATAAGGTTATGCCATTTGGGTTGTGTAATGCTCCTGCCACTTTCCAAAGGGTAGTTACGGGTGCATTTAAAGATTATCTAAGAGACTTTATGGAAGTGTTTCTTGATGATTTCTGTGTTTTTAGTACCAGGCAAGAACATCGGGAGAAACTCAGATTATGCTTTATGAAATGTCGAGAATATGGTATATCTCTAAACCCTATGAAATGTTTGTTTGGAGTTACCCATGGGACGTTGTTGGGTAGGATCATTTCGGGCAAGGGTATTGCAATTGACCCTGATAAGACTAAAGTTATTTCGGAATTGGAGCCACCTACTAACATTAAGCAATTACAAGCATTTCTTGGGCATATAGGGTATCATCGAAGATTCATAAGATATTATGCTAATAAGGCTTTACCCTTAACTTGCACTCCTTAAAGGGGAAAAGAATATCGATGGACACAAGAATGTCAAAAAGCATTTACAAGTTTAAAAGAAGCACTAATAACTCTGCACCCATACTTAGTTTTTCCTAATTGGGAAAGGGAATTTCATGTCCATGTAGACTCTTGAGGATATGCAATAGGAAGTATTTTGTCACAACCACAACAAGATGGGTGGGATCATCCAATTTATTATGCTAGTCGTCAATTGTCTAATCTTGAGAAAAGAATTATTCAACAACCGAAAGGGAAGGATTGGGCATGATTTATTCAATTATAAAGTTTAAGCCACTATTTATTGGGAAAAGAATTTGTATTTTTGTTGACCACCAAGCATTGAGATATTTAATTTTAAAACCTTGCGAGCGGGAAGAATAACTAGATGGTTACTCATGTTGCAAGAGTTTCAATTTAAATATAATTGTAAAACCGGGGAAAATCTCATGCACTGTGACCATTTATCGCGATTATTGAGTGATTCTAACGATAAAGGGTAAAAGATGACTTGCACGATGCTAACTTGTTTATGGTGACTGCAGTTCGAATGGTATGTTGATGTGGCGAATTCCTTTCCACCGGTGAATTTCGGATGATATGAGAGCCATAGAAAGGAAAAGATTAATTCAAAAATGTAAACCTTTCACTTTCTTTGGCGGAACCTTGTATAGGGTAGGTAAAGATGATATCTAGCGTAGATGCATATTCCCTCATGAAGTGCAAAAGGTCATTAGAGCTTGCCATGATTCCCCTATTTGGAGGTCATTTTGCTTTGCGGATGTCACCGCTAAGAAAGTGTTAAATGCTTGGTTATTGGTGGCCTAGTTTGTACCATGATGTAACAAACCGGGTAAAACATTGTGACCTTTGCCAAAGATTGGGTTGACCTACTAGGCGAGATTCTATGCCTCAACCCGATAGTTCCCATATTACCTTTTGAAAAATGGGGGATAGATTTTGTAGGTCCCATTAATCCTCCTTCAGCTCAAACCCGTTGTGAGTATATATTGGTGTGCACGGATTATGTTACCAAATGGGTTGAGGCAAAAGCATTGAGAAATGCTAATGCAGCTAGTGTAGCAACTTTCTTATATGAAAACATCATTACTAGGTTTGGGTGTCCCTTAGAGTTGGTTAGTGATAGAGGTTCACACTTTATCAATGATGTGGTCGCTACCTTGACTGAACGCTACGCCATAGCCCATAGAAAGAGTACACCCTATCATCCTCAAGCTAATGGCCAGGTTGAAAGAACCAATAAAACTCTATGTAATATAATGACGAAGATTTGTAACGCTAATAGGACTGATTGGGATAAGAGATTGTTAGATGCATTATGGGCCTATAGAATAGCTTACAAAGTTACCACGAAATCTACTCCCTTCATGTTAGTGTATGGCCAAGAGGCCATCTTACCTATTGAAATAGAAATTCCATCATTACGAGTGGTCAAGGGGAAAAGCTTGATGAAGATGGTAGTCTTAAGGCACGCTTGCAAGAATTAGAGAAGCTAGATGAAGTACGTCTTCATGCATACATGGCTAGAGAAGCACTCCAAAGGCAACGTAAAACATGGTATGATGCTCATAATAAAAATAAAGAATTTGTGGAAAATGATTTGGTATTGTTATATGATTCAAAACATTGGAAGAAACACGGAAAGTTGAGAATGAGATGGGCGTGACCATATGTAGTCCTTAAAATTTTTCCTAACGGTTCGTGTCATTGCAAGATTTGAGGGGAATGAGCTCCCAACGCGAATTAATGGTGCCCGTCTTAAGCCATATTATGCACCAAGGACTTTCAAGAAACTTCCAGATGCAATGTAATTCATCGAGAGCGATGAATACAAGTAAGGGGGGATAATAGCATAATAAGGGAAAAATTATTAAAAAAGTGAAAAAAATAAATAAAAAATAAAAATAAAGAATTTGATTTTTCTTATTGTTCATCTGCTTGCTCTCCGTATTACTCAAATTCATCTCATTTTTCATTCTTACACCTCATTCAATCCATAAAGACTGCCAAATCAACTTCGCATCCAGGCAGCAATTTGTTACTAACTTTTATGGTTTCCATGATAGGTTCACCTGCTTGTCTCCATTTTTAGTCAATTCATTTCACATTACACTCATCCACTCCATGTCAATCCATTAAAGTCTGCCATGTAAGCTTTACCATCAGGCAGCAATGTTTTTACTAATTTTTTGTTTCCATGGCAGGTTCACCTGGTTGTTCTTCATAATTAGTCAAACCATACACCTTTCATTCATTCATATCATTCAAATCATAAAGTGCTGCAATCAGCTTCACCATATTAGCAGCCACATGTTCTACTAACGTTATTTTTCGCTGCAGGAGCATCATTTTTTCCATCATTTCATGTTCATCTGTTTTTAGTTGGCTTACCAACCATGACCATTGTTTTCTTTACCATTGTTTTTTCATTTCCCGTATTGCTGGCCATTGTCTCCATCCCAGCAAGTTCAAAATAGGCACGGAATAGGATGAGGTTGATGCGGATCGAGAGGACCCTAACAAGGGTAGTGACATCATTATTACCAGGGTTTTTCCTCGAAAACCCGAAAGGGCGAGGTTTTTTAATCCCGGTTAATAATGGTGTTGCTACCTTGCTAAGGGAAATGAGAAGTTCTAGTCCAATCTTTTATCATACTGAGCAGATTTTTTAAAGCAAGTTAAATCGAGGGCGTCGAATACAAGTAAGGGGGATAATGTGGGCGGTCGGCTACAGAAATTTTGATTTTTGAGTGAAACGATTGTGGAAAGAAGTTGCAATGAAGAAGTATGGGCTCAAAATCGACCAAAGTGCATAGTTACAAGGTTATTTTTGAAGATTTTGATGCTTATATTATTGAAGACCATTAGAAATTCGAATTTTAATGGTAAGGAGAAAGCACAAAGCTTTGATTGGAGGAGACCATATTTTTGGATTGATGAGGTGTCAAAATCTTGGAGCTTAAGGAAGTTTTCCACATGGAGGGCAAAGATTGTATTTTTAAAGGTCCGTGATTTTATTGGAATTGTATAAGAGGAAAACAACGCGTGAATGAAAAAACTACCTTTTTGTGCCTATTCGAGTCACGCTCTCTGCTTTGCTTGCACGGCCCTGATGCGGATCACGGTCCATCATTGCTTGTGCATGATGTTTTCCTTTCTAGTTTATGATGATGATGATAGTTTGTGTGAATGAATAATTTCTTTTATATGAGTGGTGATGAAATCTAAATTAAATAAACTCTGTCTGATTGTATTGGCAGTATTCAAAGGGATTTACCCTGAAGGAAATCCTTTGTGAATATTGGCGCAACTTAGTTTGTATCTGTCTTGAATCAGTAAGGGTCTTAAGTTATAATAAGAATCTAAATGGAATGAGTAAGCAATCAGAGATAAAAAGAGAAAGAAAATCATGTTAAATGTGCTGCTCTGTTTCTAATGTCATGAAGAAAATAAATCGAAATTTTATTGAGTAAAATCAGTCATGCTGGTTGCTAAACCTCAGTTCTTATCTGTAGTAAATCATAAATAAGGAAAGAACTTCGAAGCATTTGCCCAATCTTAGGATTTGCTGGTTCCTTGCCATAAAATTGCCCATGCTTGGAAGATAGAGCCTGCAAACAACCCAGAACTTCAACCATTACCCTGTTGCCCAAGAATCGAAGCTAAATCGGCCTGTGTTTTTTCAGAAATCATTACCTGCTTGGGGAACCTTATCATGCCATTGTTAGGACCTGAAGAAGCCGAAAAGCTGAACCCAACTAAGTCTACTAACTATTAGAGCCCAAGAATAGGCTGTTCATTCTGCAGAACCCATCCTTGTGAAGAATCAATCTGGCAAAAGAAGAAAAAATCAGAGAAGGCAAAACCGAGTTGAGGAAGGATGGAATCGGCCGATTTGATCATGCCATAGCAGAGAGAGTGAGGAATCGAATCGATTCGAGAGAAGAGCCGTTTTGTGCATGGCGTGCCCCTTCTCGAGCGAGGTTGCGTGTTTTGCCCTAAATCAATTTTTTTAACGTGAAGACCTAACTAAATGTTAACCTAACAATTTCATAAGTCTACATAAAAAAATTAACATTTCGATTCCATTATACATAAAAGAAAAAAAAAAAGAAAAAGAAAAAAATAAAATAACAAGGAGAAGACCATGTGATGCTAAAACAAATCAAGGATAATAAATATTACAAGTTTGCACTCACATAATAATTAATGCAAGGAGTAAAAGGAAGCGGTGCGGCTAGGCTTAAGGGGTATAACGGAAGCTATGAGCCTAGTTGTGGTGGTGTTGGCGTAAGTAATTAACGGAATTATATTTTTTGCTGTCATTCGTATTATTATTTTGTCATCCATTGCCTAAGAACTCTGTCGGGCTTGGGGTAGGTTGACCCGGCCAACAGTTTTCCCAGGGGATCAATCACTTACCCCTCACTAGGAGGTATTCAGCATCCACCTCCATGCCAATTGACTACAAGTGTGTAGTAAACGACCTACTTTGGCGTTTCTTGGAGAGGGGGTGGTCTTCTGCCCACAAAACTTGGTCCCCTAGGTAATGGGGATGTTCCGGGTCCATTGGCGGAGCCAGTTCTCGGTTCCGGAGTGGGGGTCCACCCCGTCCTCAGCCCCCAGCTTGGATTAGCCTGCAAGAACAAGATACTTGGGGTTCACCCTGAGGCCCTGGTAGAAGATTGAAGTGACAATAGGAGCACTAGGACTGCTAGGTGGTATACATGTGACCACGGAGAAGAAAAGCTAGCTCCACCTTTCAAGAGGGCGTTACCCGCCGGTGGCCTCCGAAAAGGGGTTGGCTCGGGCTTCGTCTCATGCCTCTGCTTGTGCTTCTATTGTCGGTGCATTTTCTCTTGCGTGTGCGGCCATGTTGCATATCCTGCCAAGATTTCACCTTTTTTTCGAGACCCGATTTTTATCCGTGTGTTTTTTGTGTTTATGCTCCAGAAATTCATAATTAATGCATGGGGCGGGAAAAATCCTGATTTTCAGCCAGCTGGCTTGCCAAGTGGCCTTGGCGTCTGAGGAAAATCCCGGTATTTTTGGGCGAGCTTTAGACCCTCGATTTTTGATTGGGATGGCCACCGCTTGGCCCCGGCGAGGTTTAGACCACGTTTTTTCGATTTTTGGGGCATGGAGGAGGCCCCGGATTGGCGATCCGACCTCTCCATGTCATCTGGAACGCCGAAATTACCCTAGGGGACAAGTTCACGGCCCTCTTGATCAGAGGAGCATCCCGAGAATGTAAACCCTATCAAACCCTAGGGTTTGCTAGGGTTTACATCTCGAGCGTCAAGACGGAGACTCACACATCCAAAACTTTGCATGGAGTTCTCTGTGTATGCTCACAGGGACCATGCCCGGAGATGGGGTCAAATCCCCTGCTAAAGATGCTTTTTCCAAACTCCCTTCACCGGAAGGGGCTTGTGAAGGGGAGTCTCCGAAAGGTATCTTTGCATCGGGAAATTTGGCTCTGTCTCCCGTTGCCATGAGGGTAATCCAAAGACGGGTATTCCACGTCCGGATCACGGGCCCTCACGGGTCATCCGAGCATCCCGAATGTAAACCCTATCAAACCAGGGTTTACATCTCGAGCGTCAAGACGGAGACTCACACATCCGAAACTTTGCATGGAGTTCTCTGTGTATGCTCTGGGGACCATGCCCGAGATGGGGTCGAATCCCCTGCGCAACATGCTTTTCCAGACTCCCCTTCACTGGAAAGGGGCTTGTGAAGGGAGTCTCCGAAAGGTATCTTTGCACCGGAAATTTGGCTCTGTCTCCCCGTGCCATGAGGGTAATCCAGCCAGGGTATTCCCACGTCGGATCCACGGGCCCTCACGGGTCATCGGAGCATCCCAAAATGTAAACCCTATCAAACCCTAGGGTTTGCTAGGGTTTACATCTCGAAAGGCAAAGGCGGAGACTCACACATCCGAAACTTTGCGTGGAGTTCTCTGTGTATGCTCTGGGGACCATGCCCGAAGATGGGGTCGAATCCCCCTGCGCAACATGCTGATCCAGACTCCCCTTCACTGGAAAGGGGCTTGTGAGTTCTCCAAGATCCTTCTATTCTATCCCTTGCCAAACTCCTCTACAAAAATTTCAAAGGTTATCATATTTCTTGCATAAAGTCCTAGTCACGTCACCACCATCTAGCCATGTCACCCAAAATTTGCCAACATCACCCAATGAAAAGACCAAAGATGGACATCTTTTCATTTTTGGCCTAGTCAAAACTTGGCCTTGCTTACTTGACATGCCATGTCACCACTTGGAGTGCCTAGGTGGCATGCTTGAGCCTAGGTGGCATGCCTGAGCCACCTTTGCATGTTGGAACCTAGGTGGCATGTTGGAGCCTACGTGGCATATGGAGCCACATTGACATGTTTGAGCCTAGGTGGCATGTTAGAGCTTAGGTGGCATGTTTGAGCCACCTTGGCATGTTAGAGCCCACGTGGCATGTTAGAGCCCACGTGGCATGTTGGAGTCCACGTGGCATGTTTGAGCCACCTTGGCATGTTGGAACCTAGGTGGCATGTTGGAGCCCACGTGGCATGTTTGAGCCACCTTGTCATGTCGGAGCCTAGGTGGCATGTCTGAGCCACCTTGGCATGCCTGAGCCACCTTGGCATGTTGGAGCCCACATAGCATGTTTGAGCCAACTTGGCATGTTGGAGCCCGCATTGCATGTTTGAGCCACCTTGGCATGTTTGAGCCACCGTGGCATGTTTGAGCCTAGGTGGCATGTTGGTGCCTAGGTGGCATGTTCGAGCCACCTTGGCATGTTGGAGCCTAGGTTGCATGTTGGAGCCTGCGTGGCATGTTTGAGCGACCTTGGCATGTTTGGGCCGAGTGGCATCATGGCATGTTGGAGCCTAAGTGGCATGTTGGGAGCCCACGTGGCATGTTTGAGCCACCTGGCATGTTGGAGCCTAGGTGGCATGTTGGAGCCCACATGGCATGTCGATAACTCCAAACCCCATTCCATTAGTTCCTATTGCTTCATGTTCTCAATTGCAGCTTCTCAACCATGACCCAAGTGCAACCGACTAAAACTCGACCCCCATAACGTAAACCCTTCAATAACCTAGCAACACACAGGGTTTACGTTTCGGAGGCTATATCCTAGTCAGATTCGACCAAAATCTTGCACAATGTCATCACGTAGAGGGAGGGTGTTGATGCCATAAGATGTGCCTTTAAAACCTTCCTGAGGCGGTTAAGCCCCAAAGGTCCTCTCCCAAAAGAACCTTGGCCACGGATGGGCAACTTTTCCACTCGGGCGTGGAACCGACTCGCCAATGGACTCAAAACGTTGACATTACCACTCGAGACCAAGTTTAGTGGGTAGAAGACTACCCCTTTCCAAGAAGCCAAAGTAGCTCATGTCCAACATGTTAAGTAGTCAACCGGTCTAAGAGGTGGGCTGCAGAATCTTTGCCATGTAGAGGGTTCGTATTTTTTTTTTTGCAAAAATGACCGTTTAACTTGGTCCCTAGGGTAATTTCGCCCGTTTGGGATGGCATGGCGAAGTCGAATCTCTATTTGAACCTTTGTGCTTTGCCCGACGACAAAATGCCTCTACCAAAAGTTCCAAAGGTTATCATATTTCTTGCATGAAGTCCTATCATCATGCCCACATGGCATGTTTAAGCCACCTTGGCATTTTTGAGCCACCTTGGCATGTTGGAGCATAGGTGGCATGTTGGAGCCACCTTGGCATGTTTGACCCACCTTGGCATGTTCGAGCCTAGGTGGCATGTTAAATGCCTAGGTGGCATCACCTTGGGATGTTGGAGCCTAGGTGGCATCACATGCCAAGGTGGCTCAAACATGCCACATGGGCTACAACATGCCACCTAGGCTCCAATAACATGCCAATGTGGCTCCAACATGCCACCTAGGCTCAAACATGTCAAGGTGGCTCAAACATGCCACCGAGGCACCAACATGCCAAGGTGGCTCAAACATGCCACGTGGGCTCCAACATGCCAAGGTGGCTCTAACATGCCACCTAGGCTCGAACATGCCAAGGTGGCTCAAATATGCCACACAGGCTCACCTAGGCTCCAACATGTCATGCTGGTTCAGCCACGCGGGCTCCAACGTGCCATCTAAGCTCCAACATGCCAAGGTGGCTCAAACATGCCACCTAGGCTCAAAAATGCCAAGGTGGTTCCAACATGCCATCTAGTGGCTCAAGCATGCCACCTAGGCTCAAGCACTCCACCTAGGCACTCCACGCATGGCATGTTTGAGCACCGGTGGCATGTTGGAGCCTAGGTGGCATGTTTCAACCACCCTCAAAGCATGTTGGAGCCCACGTGGCAGGTTTGAGCCACCTTGGCATGTTGGAGCCTAGGTGGCATGTTTGAGCCCGCGTGACATGGGCTAGTTTGAATAAACCGCCCCCCCTCTACTGTAGTATCCGGCCTGTGCAGCGATTGAAGTAGATGTCCCCACACCCCCGAGCCTATCCGCCCCCCTTTGCCCGATTTAGTACGATAAAAAAATACCAAAAATCTAGTACAGTTTGTCTTATCTGGGCGATGAGGGGCACAACATTTGAATTATAAAAAAAAAGATATGAATTAAACCATTAAAAATATTTCATTAATCAAGATGCATGGTGGAGATCTTGATCCCGTCCTATTATGTTATTGGCCCTTAAAAACGACGGCTGCGATTGATGACGCGATCAACGGCCAAGATGCTGATCCGGGTCCTCTTCCCTCATTGGCCCGCCTGAGGTTCCTTGTGTTTTTTCGTTTCCCTCCCTTGGCCATGGCGATGGCAGAGGTCCTAGGCTATGGCAATGCTCCCGCGCCTGCATTGGCTATGGCGATGCTCCATGCATTGGCTATGGCGATGCCGGAGCTCCTATGCTATGGCGATGGCGGAGCTCCTTGGCTATGGCAATGTGCCCTGTATCTTTCCTTTCTCTCCATTGGCTGTTTCCGATCTTTGGGTTATGGCTTGTAGCGGCGGGCGCCGCCGCTCCGCTTCTTGGGGTTATGGCTTGCGGCGGCGAGGAAGGAGCCATAGATAGGTGGTAAAAACAACGGTTTTTTTGTGTATGCAGGATAAATCCCACTCCACGGCTAAAAAGCACGCCTTTTTTTGGGTCTGCCTCACATCCGTTATTGAATCTGAGAGAGATCGGATTCTACATCGGCTCGATCTTTGCCGCAATTTTGCTTTTTGCTTCGCTGCCATTTTTTCGGATCAAAAGACCCGACCGATCTATTTCTCGGGTTATTCCTGGTTTTTCTCTTCATTTCAGATCAATAACAATGGAAATTGTTTTATTATCATGTCGGATTTAAGGTTTTGAAGTGGCTAAAGGCAAAATGCATTCACAATAGCCGATCGGTGCGAAAAGAACTCTTTAAGGTCCGACTCATGCAAGTTCCCATCGCAATGGTATATTTACTCATTTTCATTCCTCGATTCTTCCTTTCGTTTTCCCTTTGTTTTTCTTTTTTCGGATCAAACACAAGCAGGACTCATTTTCCCTTTGATTTTTCTTTCGGATCAACCACAAGCTTCTCCTCAACAAATTGCAGCTACAGATACATCTAAAGCTTGTGCGTCTAAAGGCAAAGAAGCTTGTGCGTTTAAAGGCCTGAAGCTTGCCCGCCTAAATCCAAAGAAGCTTGTGCATCGCCGCCTGGCTGGTTTTACGGCCGAGCACTATTAACCCTAGAGCTAGCTAATTCAACCTTGAGCAAATCCTAGAACTGGAGTATGCATATGCGAGATGAAGCGGAGTCGGTGCTTGCTTCTCTTCCACTCTGAAAGAATTTAAAGAGCTTGTAACCATACCTGAAAAATCTGAAAAAGCTGTGGGTGAATGGTAATGGTGTTGCCTCTCCTGAAGCTTAGGGGGACATAGCATTGCGTGCTTGAACCAAGAGGTTTGATCAAAGCCGATTAGCCTGATCAATTGTGCTACATTGTTTTTAATCTTAACCATTAATTCAATTGTTTTGGACCTTTACCATTGAATGTTTTAATCTAACGTTGAAATTTAGATTGCAATCTATTATTATGCGTGAATGAGAATCTAGATAACATTGTATATTATGCCTTATGGACTTTTTTGGGTTCGATTCCCAAAAAGGTTTTCCTTTTTTAAAATAAAAAGAGCAATATAAAGTTCATAATATATTAGCTTTTAAATTGTGGTCTATAGGAATTTTTTTTTTAATGTCTGCGACGTGTCAACATTTGATTTGTTAGAAGACATATTAAAAACAATACTTTGTTTTTCCTACGTGTGATAATAATGCTTTTTTTATTTCAAAAGTATGCCACGTGTCCATATTTGATTAGCAAGAATAATGTTTTTTTTTTTAAATATGCCACGTGTTAATATCTCATTAGTTAAACAACCACATTAGAAACACATATTTTTTTTTCTAATGTAATAATTTTATTTTTTTCAGTATGTCCTTATTTTAGGAAAACTATAGCTAGATTTCAATAACACATGTAGGGTTTTGTAAATTAAAAAAAGGCCATCACGTGATTTTTTTTAATTTTGCAAAAACAACACTTGAAACAACATGTCCACATCGCTGAAAAAGACACTTGAAAACATCAATTTTCTATTTCCTATGTGTTTTTTTTCTTTGTAGTGTTTTATTTCTACTGTTGTAATTTAGTTTTTCAGGTGTAGTAAAATTAAAACCTACACGTGCTATTTTAAAGATAAACAACGTATGGTTCCGCCAAAAAACAACAGTGAAGGAAAAAAGTACACGTTGACAAAAATTCACAAAAACCATGTCAATTTTTTCTACGCGTGGATTTTTCTGCCAAGAGACCGCTGTCTCTTTGTGCAAATCCGGATAAACAGGCCACGTGGACTTTTGGGGCCATTTTGGTGTTGTTTTTGGCATAAAACAACACTTCCGTACAACTAAAAAACAATTGTGGACCAAAAATTGGGGTCAGTGTGTCTGGTTGCTAATAGAGTTGATTGGGTTGAGCCTGCAGTGCTTGCGGCTGATAGTGGGATTGTTGCTGAGGGGTTGTTTGCACTTGATAAACCATCTTGTTGCGGAAAGGTGTAGGATGAGTGCGAGTGCACTCTTCTGTTGCATGATTGCACATGTTGCATCTTTTACAATGAGGCGGGCCATTGGTGGAGTTGCACTCATTCGCCAAGTGGCCTTGATATTTGCAGATATGGCACCAGATCCGGATGCTAGCGCTGCTGGATTGGCGTGTTGAGGTTGAACAAAGATCACGTGGAACCATGGCGGGTGGAATGAAAGGGAGCTCTGAAGAGCCACGCCACGGGAGGAAACATTGGTCGAGTGATTGACAAGATCGATAGCTTGCTCCGAGTCTTGGTATGAGTATTGATCATGAGTCGGATAGCCTGGAGGAAGTCCTTGGAGAAACCGGACCAAGATCCGGCTCGTGTAGGGGTACTCCTTGAGTTTGCTTGGAGCAGAATGTGAAGACGATCTGCAAAATCCCCGCGGACTCAGTGGGGCTCTTGTTGAAGGTCATTGAGTTGCTTGAGATGAAGTTGATCATCATCCGTGGTCCCATAGTGAGAAAGAAAAGCGGTTTTCATTTCGGACCAATCTTGTTTCAGTGGCTTTTGTTGGACATGAGCCATTGATGAGGAGAACCCGCAAAGATGTGGTGGAAAAAGATGTGGAATTTCAGTTGAGGTTGCGCGATGACCATTTAGGACAGCGAGCCTCAAATTCTTCCATGTGGCCCCGAAGCACTTTGGTCTAATGGTTTGCCTTTAAGTGTTGCCAAAGGTAAGATAAGTCACTTAAAAGGGTCCGAAAGGTAGAGGTAAAAGTCTTTGGGCTGGGCAGGGAACATGATAGTGAGGATATTGAGGTGGAGTTAGGCGGTGGCATGGTGCACGAAAGACCCCGATGAAGGGGTTCTTTGGGGTGGAGAATCTTGGAGGTGCCCGATCATTGGTTTTGAGGTCAGTAAGGTTGTAAACGGGGAAGAGTGGTGGGAAATGTAGGGAAGGGAAATTCACGGGGAGGAGCAAAAGAGACATGTGGATATCCCCGTCCACCCGTAGGAGATGATGGTTGTGAAGGCAGAGGCGGTATGGCGGAGGAAGGATGATGGATGAAGGCATGGTCTGGGGTATGAAAGTAAGGTTGAGCAGGTTGAGCCGGATAGGGCTCCTGATAGTGATGAGGAGACTGAGGCCGTGAGCAATGTTTGCCGCTTGGAGGCGGGAACCCGGGATCAGATAGGACCGAGGGGTGGGTGGCGCCGACCAGCCCTAGGCCCAAATGTGGCCTCCCTCAATGTCATAAGCAGAGCCATACATGTCGCGAACAACTTCCCTTCGATGATGGCGCTCCAAGCGAGACGCCGTCTGGGAAAGGAGTTCTTCGGGCGTGAAGTTTCTGACAGACATGGCGACAGAAGAAAGGAAAATCGAATCAGACCCAGCAGCGGCGAAAGTGTTTGGGGTCTGGGTTCGGGAACTCCTGCAAGACAACCCTCTGTGAGGACCCGTGGATCTAACAGGAGAATCCGGGGGACTATGTCACGCGGGATTTGCAAAAAGAGAACAAAAAAAAAAAGAAAACAGAACAAAAGAAAACAATGAGAGGAAAATGATAAGCTTCCTTGATATCAATGATGAACATACATGAGCTCTCGCAATCGAGAGAAGACTGAAAAGAGACAAGACTCAAAGCTCATCTAGAAATCATGTGCTAGCTCTACTCATATATATAGTACAATGGCCTTTGGCCCAATATAGACACTCTGACTGATCTCGGTGCCGACTCCTGGAAGGAGGCATGATTTGCAGGACTACTGGCGGTGCCTCTTGAAGTGCCTAGAATCACGCTGACACTGACGCGGGCGGTGACGGGCCGTCACTTGTCTGAGCGGCGCCTTTTGGCGGGCGCGCCCTTTGACTGCGTGGTCTGCTGCTTGGTCTTCTGCTGGGCCTTTGATGGCTGACCCGTGGTTGACTGTGGATCCTTGTTCTTGACCTGGTCCGTCGTATGCATGAATAGTCCTGTACCAGGAGGCACATGAGTAACACACACTTCGGGGGATGCTGCACCAGGCTATGCTATGACGAACGATGCTCGAAACGGGGTTTCGAGCGCGTATATGAGTGTTCAGGTGCTAGAGTCAGGAAAAGGGGCCTAGGGTTAGGGTTTGAGCCAATATAGGTTAGGGTCCACATGGGATGCTACGTGGCACCAATAGGATGGGGCCGTGTGGCGGTTGCCCAATAGGATAAGGCCATGTGGAAATGGGCCTTATCCTAAGGTTATCTAAGTTAAACAATTAACTTAGATATGTGCCCCTTGCCACTTCTAAGGTATACAAGGCTACATGTGTAGACTTGTATAGTGAGGGTCCAGGAATATATGTATTTATGGCATATATTCCCCTAGAACGTCACATTCTCCCCCCCTTAGGACAATGCTGTCCTCAACATTGCGCTAAGGTGACGAACCTACACTATCCCTGCAAAACAACATAAGTATACAACTTTAATTAAAACGATCAACTTCCTATTAAACAGTTAATTGTCAGAATTTAGGCTATACTTGTATCTATACAAAATTATATAGCCTTAACAATGTTACTCCCTATAATAATTCAAAACATTACTATAAGAGTTATTAGGGTTCATAATTTAAATCTAAATCATGGTTCCCCCATCTTCTCGTAATGCGCCCCTCCTCGATGCTCGCTTCTCACTTGCCTGCACGAGTAGCACATTACGTTAGTTTAGTTAATAAGTTTGTGGTTTTAGGGGACCACCCTCCTTACCTACCTCCTTGAGCCGAACTACTAGCTCAAGGTTACCCTACTACCTTGCACTCGATCATGGCCCTTTTGGATTTGAGCTTAAGGACCATTTAAGATGATCCTATCATTGCCCATGATCAAGTGCTACCTTGTACTCGGTTACCCGGTGCCGAGTACTCCCAGTGCATCATGCCCCAAGGGTTTGAAGCTAGGGAACGTCTCACGATCCCATCATCGCGCATGATCACTTTGACCTTCACCATGACCCCCCTATGGTCAGGTGTGCGAACCCCGCATCGTGGCATAGAGAGCATCCGACAGATGTCCCATCATCGCCCACCATGCCTCACTTTCTCTCTCGCATGACCCTATTGGTCATGCGCACCTCTTGGTGCATGTTGGTCTAGAGAATGCCTTAAAGGCGTATCTCATCATCGCCTACACGTTCCAAGATTTTGGCATATGTATTCCACTAGCTAGAATACATCTGCCAGAGCTAAGGCTAACTAAGAAACATACTAAGCTAACCTCCTGGCAAGTCGGGGTCGACCAAGTCAGAGACGACTCGCCCATCAAACTCCTTCATGAAGTCCGGGTATTGCTTCTCCAAATCCTGCTTCAATACCCATGTCGCGTCTTCCACGGGCAAGTGTTTCCACTTGACCAAATACTGGAGGAACTGAGATCTCCTAGTCTTCTTGAATGACTTATCAAGAAGTAACTCAGGCACAATTTTAACTTGCTCCTCCATCATTTCCAACAAAGTTGGAGTGTCCAAAACCTCCTCAGGGTTTGGGTTGTGCCTTTTTAATAAACTTACATGGAAGACCTTGTGGACTTTGAGGTGCGCCGGGAGATCCAACTTGTAGGCCTGAGAGCCCACTCTCTCCAAGATCTTGAACGGACCGGCCCACCTAGGGGCAAGCTTCTTGCAATTCCCTATGCGAAGCTTAGCTTGCTTTACCTTGATCTTCAACCACACGCTGTCGCCTACCTTGAACTCCCTTACGGTCTTGTGCCTGTCGGCTACACTTGCTGCTAATAGGTACTCCCTTACTTCTTCCACCAGCTGCTGCATATCTCCTAGCATCTGCTGGGATACTTCAACCTTTGACACAGGATTGTATTCGGAGTGAGGCACTGATACCCGTAATTGATCATGAAGGGAGACATCTGGGATGACTCCTGCTTCGTACTGTTGTAGGCGAATTCTACCAAGTGGATGTAATCATCCCACTTGGATTGCTTATTCCACACATAACTTCTGAGCATATCTTCGATGATGCGATTCGTCCGCTCCGTCTGGCCATCCGTCTGAGGATGGTAAGCTGTGCTCATCGAGAGCTTGGTCTGGATCGTAACAAAAAGATCCTACCAGAATGCACTCATGAACTTGGAATCTCTGTCTGATATTATCTCTCGAGGCATGCCTTGGAGTCTAAAAATCTCCTTTACAAATAGAACGGCAGTGTCTAAGGCTGTGTCCATAGTTTTGCAAGGCACAAAGTGTGCCATCTTAGATAATTTATCTACGACCACCATTAGTGCATCTTTGCCACGTAGAGTTCTAGAAAGTCCTGTGATAAAATCCATGCTTACCACTTCCCATTTTGCATTCGGCACTGCTAAAGGTTCCAAGGCTCTCAGAATTCGAAGCTGCTCTGCCTTGGTCTGCTGGCACAATTGGCACTCCCGAATATATCTGGCTATCTATTTCTTCATTCCCGGCCAGAAATAGCTACTTCGAATCTTGAAGTAGGTCTTCATAAACCCCGCATGCCCTGCTATTGGGTTATTGTGTGTGTCATGAAGAATTAACTTCCTTACACCTGATGATTCGGGCACACACAACTTGTCTTTATGGTACAACAGGTTGCCTTCCTTCTTATAATGTTTGAAGGCTTCCCGTTCCTTATCTGTTCTAGCCTCCTTAGAGAGGCTTGCCCATACTTCCTTGAAATCACTATCAGATGGCAATGTCTCCTCAATTTTCTTGCCATATCCACTCGAAAGGGTTGATATAGCATTACAATGTGTTCTCGTCTCAAGGGGTCTTCTAGAGAGAGCATCAGCAACCCCATTCAACTTACCCGGCTTATAAGCAATCTCGAAATTATACTCTTCGAGGGATTCCATCCACCTCCTTTGCCTTAGATTGAGGAATGGTTGGGTAAAGATGTATTGGAGGCTCTGGTGATCAGTATCTAACTGAAATTTCCTTCCAAGCAAATAATGCCTCCAAATACGAAGAGCTCTCACAATAGCTAGAAGTTCCTGATCATGGGTTGGATAACGCTGCTCGGCGTCATCCAGCTTCTTAGAGTCATAGGCTACAACTCTTCCTTCTTGCATAAGGACTCCACCTGTTGTTATCTTACTTGCATCCGTTGCTACTAGCTCGTCCTTATCTGGATCCGGCAGGATTAGCACTGGTGCTGCTGTTAAGGCTTCCTTAAGCTTTTCAAATGAAGCTTGAACATTTTCTAGCCAATGTGTTCTCCAATCTTTCACTTTAACGCTCTTAGTGAGGTCCGTCAAGGGGAACGCCTACTTAGCGAAGTCCTTTATGAACTTCCTATAGTATCCTGCCAGACCTAGAAAGCTCCTCACTTCTGCCACATTCTTTGGAGCTGGCCAATCAACTACTGCTTCAATCTTTGCGGGGTCGGTGGAGATCCCTTCTGCTGATATCACGTGGCCTAGATACTCCACTCTTTCGGTAGCAAAGTGGCATTTAGAGAGCTTCCCATACAACCGATGCCGTCTCAACTTTTCCAACACTCTTCTCAAATGCTGAAAATGATCTTCAATGGACTTGCTGTAGACTAGAATGTCGTCGAAGAAAACAATGACAAACTCATCTAAGAACTCTCTGAAGATGTCGTTCACGAGACGCATGAAAGTTGTCGGGGCATTCGATAAGCCAAAGGGCATTACCGTAAACTCAAAGTGCCCATACCGCGTTCTGAAGGCGGTCTTATGGATATCTTCTTCCTTTATCCTTATTTGATGGTAGCCTGACCTTAAGTCAATCTTAGAAAAAACCTTCGCTCCTTGGAGCTGATCCATCAAATCATCTGCTCTTGGCAGAGAAACTTATTCTTTATTGTCTGCTTGTTAAGATGGCGATAATCTATGCACATTCTTAGGCTCCCGTATTTCTTCTTCACGAAGAGTATGGGTGCTCCAATTGGAGACACGCTTGCTCTAATAAATCCAAGGTCAAGCAATTCCTGTAGCTGCTTCTTGAGCTCAATCAACTCCAGGGTGCTCATTCTATAAGGTGCCTTGCTGGTAGGCTTAGCATCTGGAGCTAATGTGATTTCACACTCTACACCCCTATAAGGTGGTAGCTGACGGATTTGATCTGAAAATACATCATTGAACTCCCTAATAAGCCTTGCTACTGGCTTGGGCAACTGATTTCCACTTAAGTCACTTCCCTTCTCTTTAGCTGGTTCAATTGCCTCTAACCTCAGGATATAATCCACCTTATTTCTTTCTATACTTTTCCTTAGCTGCTTTATAGAAATGCACTGCATGGGAGAAGCTACCTTCTTACCTTTTACTATGAATCTGTTGCCGTCTGGCGCCGTCATGGAGATCTCGTTGCACTCACAGTCGATCATTGCTTTAGCTGGCTTAAGGAACTCCATTCCTACTATAAGGTCATACTTTCCAAAATCCATGACCTCTGCCCCCATCGGCCACTTGCTTCCACTAAGGTCTATGTCAAATGTGATCCTCCTTCCCTTATGTGGCGAATGGCACCACTTGCCATGCTAACTGGTCTTGGCTTAGACTTCAAAACTTTATTCTTCATTAGGGCAGCAAGCCTAGAAGAGGCAAAGTTGTGAGAGCTACCTGTATCTATCAAGACTAGATATGGACTGCTATTTATGATTCCCTCAGCCGCAATAACTGTGGACTGATTTTCAACATCACCTGACTCAATAGCTGCACAAATATGGCACTCACCATCTATGAAATCTTGGGCTTCCTGCTGGTCGTCCTCTTCGTCGTCTCCTTCGGTTGGTGACTCCCAATCTGCAAGCTCTGCCAAAGCTGCTTGCATGACAAATGGGCAGTCGTGCGTTCGATGCTCTGGCTGGAAGCACCTAAAGTATAACTTCTTTTCAATGCATTCCTGCCTCTTTTCCTTTGGCAGGCTGTCTAGAAGATGCTTGAGCGCACTGCCCCCTGATCCATTTTGTGGTCTACAGTCCCCAAAGGGCTTTCCCTGAACTTTCCCTTGATGTTGGCCTCCGGATGGCGTAGTTGCTGATTGCTTATTCTGATACTGCCCTTGATACTGCCCTGTTGTTTTACCCTTGAATGGTAACTGCTTCTGGCCTGGAGTAACTGGTGCGTCTTCTAAACTTAGGGCTTTGTCCTCGGCTTCTACGACTGTCCTTGGGTTGATTGCTCGAACTAATTTTCTGATGCTGCTGTTCAACCCTTCAATGTATCCGTCTACCGCTTGCCTTTCCGAGATTCCGGGAACATTGAGGTTGAGCCGCATGAATTCCTCTGTGTACTTAGCTACTGATAGGTTCCCCCTGGTCTAGCCTATAGAATTGCTGGATCTGCCTGCTAGTATGTGATCTTGGCACATAGTGTTTTCGAAAGGCCTTGCTGAAGGTCTTGAATCTGCAACTGTTTCTTTTCAGCTTATTGGACTTCACGTAGCCCTTCCACCAAATTCTGGCTGCTCCTATTAAGTTTGCTGTAGCAACCTTCCCTATGTCTTTGTCCTTCATGCTATAAGAATTTCCAAACTCTTCCATCTCATCAAGCCAAGCTTCTGCCTCCATGCCTGACCTGTCCTTCCCTGAAAACTGACCCAACTTCCTAGTCTTCCATACATTGCTCATAGCGCTATCAACTTTCTTCTGATAGTCATCTGTCTTCCTTGCCCTGGCTCTTACCTGTGATGTGTCGGACTCACTCTCTGAGCTCGAACTATCCTGGCTGTCAGAAGTGTCTGATGTGCTGGAGCTAGATGGTGTTGGGGTCCTTCTGGTTCTCCTTTTTCTCTTCCTATCCCTGACATTTCTCTGATTGTCTTCCCCTTCTGGTTGTGGAGCCTCCTCAATGCCTTGCTGAGGTAATGGTGGTGGAGGTGGTGGTGCAGGTCCATATTCCTGGGCGTTCATCAATGGGGTGGCCCAGTGAATCAGCGGGTGCATCTGGTTCCTCATTTGGGTGAGCCTTGCGTTAACTGTCTCCACCGTCAATTCTTCATTATTATCGTCTTCTTCACGCCCAAATAAGTTTCTAGGTACCCATTGGTGATGCCGGCCCTGGCCTTGAGAACCTGAGCCTGTGTTCCTGGCTGCAAGTATTAGTCATCAATACTGTTACTTAAGTTATATTATTCATCCTTATTTACAAGTGAGTTATTGTTGAACATAAAAGAAATCATGTCAAAATTGCACTTATAAGTTAAGGACAATTTATAGTCATTAATATATAAAAGTTACACGTTAATATAAAATACGTGATAGTATATAGAAGTGAAGAGATTTAGTACAATTTAGAAGATAATTAAAAACAGAATTTGTTTATCTTCGATGGCCCTTCGTCAACTTGAAGAAATTCTTGACGTCCCTCAAGCCGAAGGCCTTTGCCGAGGTTGCGCAAGATGTTCCTGGAAGATCCCCCTTCGAGTGGTCGAGCCATTTCAGGCGCCGGGAGTTCTGGTGCCGTTGTCCCTACTACCGTCAATGTTGCGTCCCTGAGGTGGCCTCTGGCGAAGTCGAGGCAGTGGAGTGCCACGGATCTCTTGAAGAGGATGACGTGATCCGTTACGGGGTCTAATTTGGCATGCTGCCTGAAGCCAGAAATTGCTATGAGGAGTGCCACCGACTCTTCTCCCCGCGGGCTGAACTCCTTGTGGAAGGCTATCATCTGCCCTTGGCTGAGGGCTGGGAGATAGTACCGGAGTGCCTTACCCTTCCTTATGGCCTTCGAGCCTGTGCCCCTTCTCTGAGCTGCTTCGCCGTAGACGTCTAACGCCAAGAGGTCTTCATGGTCCCTCCACATGCTAGTTGCGCTCTCCAGGTTGATGCTACTGGATGCCTCCCGCATACTCCTCATTAGGGCAGATTTGGGGTCTCAAAATGGCCCATATCTTGGGTTAAAGATTTCCACGTCAGATTCGCCAGGACCAATCAGGTTTGCGCCTTTTTTACGAAAGTCAGTATTACTTGGCAGGTAGAAGGATGAGCAGGCTTACTTGGCATCCACATGGCGTATTTTCATAGGGGATGCCTGCGCTTTTATTGCAACCATTTTAATGGCCCATTTTTTTTCGGAGTCGCCATGCCAAAATAATGGTGACTTTGACCGCCCCTTGTCGGCGTCAACCAACTCCCTTGTCAAATTTTGGCGCCAAACTTCAGATCTTGTCACTCCAAATACTCACGTGCATCCTCTCCGCCTTCACTCCTCATCCGCAATCCATGTCTCCTGTAATTTACGTGTTCTTGCCCCATTTACATAACTCCCAAGGTGAAGAAGTGGGGGTTTTGTCTCAATAGGTTAGGTGGGTGAGTATGCCTTTGCCATCAACGAGGGGCGAGCATAGAGTTAAGCGACAAAGGCGATCGGGCGTCGGACACATTGGATAGGTAGGATAAAAGAGTTCAAGTTGAATTCTAGCGGCCGGAAAGTGGAAAGTATAACAATACGACATGCCTATACCCCTTTTGATATGGCCAAAGAGCTAATCTCCACCAAAAACAGCTTCCCAAAATTGCCCGCAAATGGTAACCACCTTAATCGGATCACATGACGCGAAGCTATCTGTCAGCTACTTAACTGCGTAGAGATAGTTTCGCGTCGTGTGATCTCCTTATCTTTTCATTTCTTTCGTTGACACGTGTTTACAAACAAATCTATTGTGCAGGCTTATGTTTATCAGACGTCGTGGATGTCATTCCGGTCGAAAGTATTAGTAGTGTACTTGTCGTGTATCACATAGACATCGGAATTGTCCTTTTCCAAGGTATGGATCTTGGTGACCTTGCGGGGGTATAGGCATCCGGTTTTATGGACATGATTATAACGTAAAGGTCGTGAAACCCGAGCTTGAGGCCGTTGAATTGCCCCTTTAAGTGAACTTTGTAAGCCACAGACTAATGAGAACAATGTAATTGCAATGAAGAAATGCATGGCTGATGAGGTGCAAGCGGGAATGTCTGAAAACGGAGGCGTGAGGATGAGTTTCAAAATCTTCACACCGTTTGAGGTATTTGCTAACATATTCCAGATGGTGCAGGAAGTTCGAAAAGCTCCGAAGACATATACGTGCTTTCTCCCCCCTGCCGATTTTGTGGATGGCTTATTTTTTGTTCCGACCTGGGATGTTCGATTCCACGAATCATCCGGTCAACTAACAGAGGTCCGCGTAGTTAAGTCCTCCTTTAAGTTCAGATACTTTCTTCCAAAACAATATTTATACGTTAATTGTCGACTAGAACGAAGGAAACAGAAAAAGAGAGGTTGCACAACTTTTTGGGAGCCGTTTGAGGACCATAACAGACACTCCGATGCGGTGGATATTCGAGTATGGCGAGGGGAGGAAGTCATTTATATAGCCACCATGGAAAGCGAATGGCCATTATCAGAGCTAAGAGTGCTAATGGAGACAGAGGAGATTGCTAACGGCTTCCATTATTTCATTGATGGCATTAGGGTTGGTTACAGGCAAGAGGGAAATGTAAAGATTAGTGAGTTCGCGATCAACAAGAAATTGTCTGTCGCCTAGCGCTTTGAATCTCGGTTTTTTATTTGTGTTTTTGTCCGATGTTTTTTTAGGGTTCCGTATTTTGTCCGATATTTTTTTTAGGGTTCCGTACAATTATTTAAAAAAGTTACCATCATATTTTACTTTAACTTCTGTTTTTTACTATTTATCTCTTGCCAGTTGTCTATTTTTGTCAGTGTTCGTAGTATAAAGCGCCATCCGCTGAGAAGCCATGGCAAGAACTAAGCAAACTGCAAGGATCCATCCAGGTGGTATAAGGCCAGATGATTACATTAGTCCGCCTCCTTCATCTGAATCTGAAGTCTCTGATAGAGATTCTTCTCCTCTGACCATGCCTAACAGAAGACCCGGAAAAGAAATCCGCATGACAGACGGCGGGAGAAGCAGCTCCGGAGTAAGTAGGGAGGTGCACTCTCTTGAGATCGAGGATGAAAATGTGAGAGACCGGGCGAGTAGAATATGATGCGGATTAATTATTGGGCAGCCGCCTCTTCTGTTTCTCTTATCTGCTCCTCCTGCCCTCCCGTTGAGGCCCCGTGACCTTCAAATCAAAGGAGGAGGCCCAACGCCCGAAAAGGGGAAGGCGACCGTAAAATGAGGAGATCTGGGCCGGAAGAGTCGGCCGAGCAACAGCCCCAAGCAAATGCCGGGGTGAGGAGATCGCCGAAAGAGTCGGCCGAGCAAATTTTCCAAATGCCGGGGTGGGTGAGGGTAGTGGCCTGGAAGCGGAAGACGGCTCCTGCATTAAAGAGCCAGCGAGATTAAGAAGTATCGAAGAGCAATCGAGATGGTCATTCCACGTCTCCCATTTGCCAGGCTCGTGAAAGAGATTCTGCAAGAGTGTGGTGCGATACATCATACCAGTTCAGAATTCAAGCAACTGCCTTAAATGCTCTTCAAATGGCTTCGAAGCAAGTTGGTGTCGGTCTGTTCGAGGACTCGCACTTTGCAGCAATACATGCCAAGCGAGTGGTGTCATGCCCAAGGACATGCGCCTGGTCTTACGCATAAGGGATCCCGAGTACTATGGTCAAAATTTTATGGCTGAATACAACAAGAAGAAAGACCCCCCAGAAAAAAGGCCGTGAAGTGCCTTTGTGTTTTTTTCATATGTATAATATTCTTTAATGTAATGGCTTTATAAGCTTAATCTCTTAGTCCATTTCTTTCTTAGAAGCCTAGGTTCGCACTTTGTATTTTTTTTTTTTAAATGTTATACGTGAGGATCACACGACGCGCAGCAAGCATTGTGCTTTTTTGTTGCACATAGTAGTTTTCGCGTCGTGTGATCCAACCCTAACCCTAACCCTAAAATGTACGGACAAATCTCCCCACAACGACTGTGTCCCCTTTCATAATCGACAACGGCTACTTGAGTTCGGTGACCATGCCGCTTTACCGCTCCTAAACATCTTCTTGCTTTCGTCGTCTGCTTCGCCATGGATTGTTATGTGAAGTTCCTGGAATGGTATGCATCCGCCCCACATGACAACGAGGAAGTTGCGCTGACTACGATTTATCCGTTCTATTGCAAGGAGTTGGACATCATGGCAAACAGTAGCGAGCTTGGATGCTATCGCGAGGTTGCTTTAGCTTTCACCCGGACCGCTTGGTCTCAGCGCACGTCCTTTGCAGATGTCCCTGGCTCGTGGATTCCAAAACCAGCTCTAGAGGAGGCGGCTTCCCATTTGCAAACAGTGAAGATGTTTTTCAAGAATGCTGCGCAACGGGCTCCTCCTGGCTGCGTCCTTGTACTTAAGAAGGTATCTTATTTCTCTTTGCCGTTTGCATTTGCTAGTTATTGTATTCTACTCGGCCAAACCGAAGATACACTGGAAACAATGAAATCTTTAAGCCAAGGGGGGTCAGTTATGTGTGATGATGCTGACTATGACGTAGAAATGGAGATAGATATACAAGAAGAAGAGCAAGAATGTAGGAGTTTTAGCTTCGACGCAATGGCCTTGGGTGAACCAGAGGAGGAAGATGATTCTGAAGGTGATGAGGATGAGGATGAGGATGAAAAGAAGTTGTCTGACATAACGCCAATTTTAGTGGAAGGCAAAGAATACCTATTGCTAAGTGATATACCGAGGAACCCGTCTTTGTTACAAATGTGTGCTAGGGAAGACGAGCTTATCAGTACCTTGGCCGAATGGGTAAACCTAGGCCTAGATTTTGAAGAGGATTTGGACAAAGAGATGTTTGAAGTGTCTTCTTATACCGGCAATGCTATAAAGCTTAAAGAAGCCTATGAGAGGCTGGAGTCTCGATTTGCTCAAGAGGAGGCGAATCTACCAACGGAAGAAGAATTCCAAATCTGGTGCAAAGCGCCAACAGGGATCTGAGGTTTGGCAGGCCCTTCAGTCAATCGCCGCAGCATAAGCCTCATAGATGAGAAGAAATGTGAAGAAGATAAGCTTGAGGGTTCTTATTTGTGGGAAGTAGATGATTTTTCTTGCCGACATGCACGCGGGGGACAGGAAAGATTGAAGGACTCTACATTGTTACGATATATCTCAAGATTCGTTAATGTGGAGATAATCGTCTTCAGCCAGAACTTTCAAATCCAAAAGGTGCGAGTTTGTCTATTACATCCGTGCATTATGCATGTTCGGGAACCATTCCCAATTGGCATCAAACACCGAAAGGGTGATAGCAATTCGGGGGATGTTGTGCTACAATATTTTGACGACCAAGCGGTCTGCATGCGAAAGCAATATGTTAAATTTTTAGTCAGGCGGGCTTGACTCACCCAAGGTTGGAAGTCAATCGATAACATGGAAGTCATTGCCTTGTTGGATCGGTCTGGCGATTGAAAGAGCATGAAATTGACGACGAAGCTTGAAAAATTGGAAGTTATATATTTTCCAACTTGTATCGGTAAAATTATTTATGTATAGATTGTATTACCGAAATTACTAATACAAATTATTTTATTTGTATTTATTCACATCACGCGAAATACATCAATCTGATTTTCTGTCATATCTAGGTTTTTGCGTCGTGTGATATTTCTCTCGAAGAAATGAAATATTATTGGAAAAAAACAATTAATTTATTTATTCCTCATATGACGCGAGAAGCAACTCGTGTGACTCAAGCTACTACGAAATCTATGTTATAAATAGAAGACCTATGTCTACTCTGACCTCCGATCGCCTTCCGCCTTCTGCTCATCTTCTGCTCCAGTTTCCGCCTTCCACCTTCTGCTCCGATGGCATCATCATCTTCCTCTAGCAAGCGACCACGCCAAGATAGCACTCCCCATTGCCCAGAGCTGCCCGTGGACATCACCCTTGCAGTGGTGATGAAGAGATTCAAGGAGATCCATGATGAAAACAACCGTCTCGTCGCCGAGAATATGGAGGCGGTCGACAGATTAGCCTTCACAAGGGCGCTGCTGCATGAGCGAGACATTGAGCTCGCGGAAACATTCGCCATGTACCAAGAGGCGACGAGCCGCAGGGCCGAGGCAGTTGAAACTGCTCACAGTATTTCGCAGGCCTTAGAAGATATGGAGAAGAAGCTCCGAGCTGCAGGGGATGAGAACGCAGCCTTACGGCTTCATCTGCAGGACCATGAAAATCAGTAGAGGATCATGAAGATCCCTAGCCGTTGTATCTATCTATTTTTTGCTTCAAAGAAAAGTTTTCTCTATTTTTTGCTTCTATCTATCCTCTTGTTCCAATGTATGTTCTGTTTTATTAAAAGATCACACGACGCGAAATGCCTTGCTTGCAATTAGGTAGCAATCAATGGATTTCGCGTCGTGTGATCTCCATGCCGTTCTATTTTGCTTCAATGAGAAGTTCTATCTTTAGTTATGTATCAGTAAAATTACTTATGTATAGATTATATCACCGAAATTATCAATAAAAATTATCACACGAGCTTTCGCGTCGTGTGATATTTCTCTGGAAGAAAAGACGCGAGAAGAAATAACGGTCCTTTTTCCTCACACGACGCGAGAAGTAACGGTCCATTTTCTTGACCGACGGCATCCTTCGCGTCGTGTGACTCAAGCTACTACCCAAAGCACCCAAAGCACGTGGCATGTGGATGACAATGTCTATTCACATACGTGGCATGTGGATGACAACGTCATGCCAAGGACGTGGCATGCGCTGCCACAATAACACTGTCTTTTGTACGGCCTGTATATAGTACGGCTAGGATATGACGGATCCCATGATGCGAACATAGGCTACCGTTGCCTAATTGCATGCTATAATTTCGCCTCGTAGGATTATTACACAACTTTATCGGTACTCGCAACCGTAGATTCCAACGTACCTCTAGTTTCTATATAAAACGTCGGAGGCCTTTGTCTTCTCCTATTCGCCATCTCCTGTTCTGCCACATCCGCCCTCAGCCATCTCTCTTGTCCTCCCATCACTTTCAATGGCCTCCAGCTCCAGTTCCATCCCTGCCGAGATCTTGTCTCAAGTTCTGGTCAAGGAAATTAAGAACATTCGTGCTGAAGCGGAGGAATGGATCCGCCTTCTAAAAGAAAAGAATGATGAAGACGTCGCCAAGCTGGTTGCGGCAGAGGACAAGGCCGCCTTCTATAGGGAGGTGATTTTAGTGCGCGACAATCAGCGGGCTGCCTTAGACCGCGAATTGCGCGCCACGAGATATAACTTCCAAGAGAGGCTTAGGGCCGCAATCGAAGCGGGAGAGGCTGCCCGACTCGGGATGTCAGTTTGATTGAACACCCATTTCAATACCTCGTGGGTTTCTTTCTGAACTTTAAAGAGACCTAACCACCAGGTGTCATCTTCAGATTGACATGAGAACCATTTTTCGGCACGCTTCTTCTCCTCGTCCGTCACCTCTACATCTTTTTTATTATTCTTGTTGCTCTTTGATTTAGCATGTGCAATTGCATTCTCAATTGCTCTATTCATGATGACAACGGATACCCTCTCATACTTCTCAAACTTGGTCAGTTCCATTTCATCCAATTTTATGCAAACTTCAATCTCACCATTAGTTTCTGCAACTGTTAAGTCATAATATTTGACAAGGAATTGTAAGAAAGTAAGCAGGTCAACCCAAAGATTATTGCGTTCATTCATTCCAACTATATCACAACAATCCTTGCCATTCTTATCTTTTATGGCTATGGCAGGACCAGCACATTCAACGTGGTGCATCTCTCCTAATATGGCATACACCATCTTTGTCCTAGTAACCCTTGTATTCTCGACAATTTGTGGAAGTGGAGCGAATACTTTTTTTGTGCCCATTCTTTTCAACGCTTCGTGGAATGGCTTGAATAGAGAACGGTAACCAAGCCTACTGATGCCTACATCATCACAAACAGTCTGTACATCTGACGCTTCTAACTTCTTGTAGATCTCTCCTAGTAGAGAAGAGTTGTAGGGCTGACAAATCATGTCCACTATCTCCTTGTTTGTCGCTAGGTTCTTCACTACGTAACCAAGATTGCTTCTAGTTTCCCCAGATCTTAATTGGCCTTTGCTAGTGTTGTAAACGGACCTTGTGGCCGTGACCCTGCGTCTGAATGCACCTGATCCAAACTTCAGTTCCTCTATCGGTCGAAAGTGCTTCTTCCTTTCTCGCAAGCCAAGGGGTGTTTTCTTCAAATTCTTTAACCTACATTGAAGCCCAAAGTTTGCTCTTTCGAGCTCTTGGATCTTTTCTTGCAGCTGCCCTATCACCAATTTGGACTTGTCCACTTCGTATCTCAAAGAAGTTTCCCTCCCCAAGCCGTCATTCCTTTCCTTCATTACAGTAGAGAAAAAAGAGCTGCTGGTTTAAGTTATAATTCTCTTGTGACAATCGGAAGCAGCTCATCTCAAGGAACTGTATTCGATTCCGAATGCCTTCATCCTCTCTCACAATATCCCAAGAGGCCAGAGTTACAATCACCACAAAATCGGACTAAACTTGAAACGTCCCGAAATGACAGTTTCTTGCCACTCAACGGATCCAATGGATATAAACTGCCATCCGCCCAGATGTCGACACTTTTTGAGCCTGCAAGACGCAACACGTCGAGGTCTAAGTTCTTATTTTTTAGACCTCCTTTTTTGCGATTGAAGACTGGAGCATATTCGTGAGTCAGTTGGATCCTTATCCACACATCATTTGGAGCTTCCATACTGCGTGGATCGCACGGCGCGAAATGAAGGTGTACAATTTGTATGGCCCAGCACAATTTGCTTCGTGTGAGCCGAACGTCCGTACTAACCTCGTTTTTGAAATTTGCAACGTGCATATGGAAATCGAAAAGTCCATTCTCCTACAATCCATGCTTTTATACATTAAGCAAATTCAAAATTCGAATTGTAGGGGGGGCGGGAAGCCTGTATTGGGATGAAGTAAAGATCCCGGTTTACAAACTTTTAAGGTGCAATCGCGGTGCCTCGAAACGAAAGTCTGATACAAAGCTTCAACCTACACATTCAAATTTTGAAATATAGAAGGCGGGAAGCTTGTATGACCATGGCCTCTAAATGAAAATAGCGCAAGACAAGAATCGGGGATGCGCATGCTTGGTATCTGACAAACCAAGAGACACCGTCATGAGTTGCCGGTATGCTATAATGCAAGTGGCTTTTTAGAAGCGCCACGTGTTGCATCAATCTGTCTGACAACCAACAGAATTAAATACATATGGCGCCATAAATGTGCGATCCCCCTTATTCCGGGAGAATATTCCAAGCAAATCTGTAATTATGAGAGTTTGGTATCCTAGGTGGCATGGGAAAAAAGGAGCGGAAATATGACGTGGAATGGCTGATAGGAGGCCATTTTGAGACCCCAAATCCGCCCTAATGGGAACGAACCGTTCGGCTAGAGCTTGGGCCTCTTCCTGGTTTGTACAATCTGCTCTGTATTTGTTGAAACTCCTCCTCTGGGATGATTGGCTCCTGTTGACGATACATCTCCCTTATCCGTTCATAGGCCGCTATATTTGACATTGTCTCCCCGGCGTATGAGTGTTGTTCCGCTAGCTCCTTTGGAATTTCTTGATAGGAGTAGTCGATAAAGTCGTTGTGCTGCTCTTTCGCCATCAACCCTAAGAGCTCGTCGATTTGGAGCCCTTCTTCTTGGCAGTAAGGAAGGTTGAGGATGTCGTTCGCCAAGATGTAATCCTCTCCATCGATGACTATTGGTGACAGGGCTGTGATGCCAATTGGTGGTTCATAGGCCCGCTTGATTTCGTCATCATGCCTGGCTATTAGCCTCTCCATCCTCATCGCCTCTCTGCTTTCCCAATCTGGATTTTCTTCCCCTAGCTGCTCGTAGTCTTGCTCGATCTGCAGTGCTGGTGTCCCTGATGTCATGCCATGGTACTCGTACTCCGAGGACTCGATCTCATGGATGTGGCTCTGCTCCCTTCAAGTGTCGAGTGGCGCTAGATCCAAAGGCTGAATTGAGGGCTTCCCCACCTTGTTGATTGCCTTATACTGCATGAATAGAGCGAGGGCTACATGGGCTGATAGATATATATGCCTATTATGCTTGCAGGTCATGTAGTCGGGCATGGTTCGTGTTCTATCCCACAGCTTGCTCTTGCCCTTGGATCCTCCCCCTACGGCTTGGCTAAGCGAATCTAGGGATACCCATTTCCCTCCCCTAGGCGGTAAGCTAACTTCCCAGGGTAGGATCTGCTGGTCATATTGGCAAATGATGTCAGTGTAGAAAGGGGTTCTGGTCAATGTTGCATGGAGGTCAAAGAGATGGTCAAATACATGGAAAACTTGATCAGCAGGAAAATCACGAATGTGGTTGGCAGCATCATACCATCTGAGAAAACTACTGGGCGCCATTGGACAGAGGTAAGTGTAGAAAATGGCTTGGGAAGATTGATAAGAGCTTGAAAAATCGCCTAAAATGATAGGAGCAGTTCTGGTAAAGGGAAAATGGCAAATGAGGCCCCCTTTTATAGACTATGGCCTGCCTCGAGTTTTGTGCACAAGGTTTCTTGATGGAATAGACTTTTGTTCTAAGGCTATGGATATCCAAATGAGCTATGAAGTGCAATTCTAAGCAAAACAAAGCAAGAAACACTACATGGCAGTTTGTTGGATCGAATTTGGTCAATCCTATCCAAAATGGGGCAACCCGGGTCGATTCGCACAAATGAGGTCTGCGTTGCGAACGCAAGGTGGTTTTGCGCGGATCAACCCGGTTTGGCTGATTTGGAAGATGATTAGGCATTTCTAGGGGTTGTAAGCTACTAACATGACTATTTGGGTGGACCCTAACCTAGCTAGCAACTTGTTTCGAGCAAAATTGATATCTAAAATTGTCAAATTGGGCTAATCGGGTTGATTCGCGCAATTTGGCCCTGCGGCGCGTTTTGCGCGGATCGACTCGGTTTCGCCTGAACTTGGCATTTTTGATGATCCATTGCTGAAATTGACTTCTAAACTAGGTTCCTAGGCAAATTCTAAGCAATCTATTATCTTTTAGCACAAATTTTCAATCATTTTCGTCCCAAATCCTGGTACCCGGGTTGATTCGCGCAAAAGCGCTCTGCGTTGCGAACGCAGGTCGAATTTGCGCGGATCGACCCGGTTTCGCCGATTTTTGAGCCAAAATTGATTTTCTTGTGCTGGAATCCATGCTACTTAACTTATTATAAGCATTCTAAGCATTATACGAAGAATTCTACGACAATTTAACTTAGTTACTTACATTTTCAAAGCATAATACACTCAAATTACAGAGTAAGGAGAACTTATATTTATGGAAAAGATTAAGTACATTGAAAAACTTATTCTAATTACAAACTTGAGGCTTCAGGGCCTCTCTTTGCGGATCCTCCACGCCAAGTGCAGGTCCTTGGGCATAACGGTTACCTGCTTGGCGTGGATGGCGCAAAGGTTTCCCTCCTCAAAGAGCTGGATCAGCTCTGCTTCTCAGGCTTCTTGTAGGGCCCGGGTAGTTAGAGGGGTGACCCTGTAATCAGTCCGGAACTCCTGCATTACTTCGCGAAGGAGGTGTTCGAATGGCGCCTTCCTTATTAGGAGATTAGTGCACTGTTGAAAGTGCCTAATCTCCCTAAACACCCGAGCGTGCCGGGAGTTTGGCCCGTGATGGGTCTTCTTGGGCTTCTCCGGCCTAGGTGGTGGCGGCTTCGGCTGATTCTTCGGCCGCCCTCCCTTCACGAACTTCTCTACATTCTGCTTACAGTACCAATCATTATACCTCGTCCAGCGACGGAGGTACTCCTGGTACACCTTCATTCTTCGCTTGAATTCACGATCCTGATGGAGCGTGAATTCGCGCTCGCCCACCTTCTGCTTCTTCACTACCTTAGGTGGCTTGGGCCACTTAGGGTAGGGTGGGCGTACGTTGGGGTCTGAAGTTTCCCCAACGTCTTGCTGCTCCTCCTCCTCTTCGTTCTCCTCCCCGTCTTCCTCCTCTTCATCTTCCTCCTCGTCCTTGCGTGGGCGAGGTTCTTCGATAGTGACCGTCCCACGAGGCCTATCCCTCCTCGCTTTCTTCCTCCGCTCCTTCTCCTTCAGCTCCCTCTCTCTTTTCTTCCTGGCCGCTGTTTCTTCGGGCCACTTTGCTACTTTATCCTTCCCCTTCTTCTTTTTGCTAGAAGAAGGTATTGCCTGCTAGTCCGGCTGGGGCTGGGTCTGATGCTGCTGCTGCCGCTACTGCTCCTCGATCTCCTCCTCCCGGCGCTCCCTCCTGATGCCCCACCTCCTAGTCGGATAGGTTGCCGACGTGAATAGTCTCGTCGGTCCGCTGGGTCTCCACCGACGACGAGCTGCTCTGTGGCTCCTCCTGTGAGGCGTGGAAAGTTTCGTCTGTCGAGGACGACTCCTCCTCCCCTGGTTTCGGCCGGAGGTGCTCTGGTACCTGCTTGCCATGGCCTCCCGCTGCTGCTGCCGCCATCGAGGGTGCGGTTCTTGGGCCAGGCTTCCTATAGGTTTATTCGGTCCTTGCCATATTTTACGGTCTGAGAAATTGGTGACGTAAGGCTGATCAAGAGAGAGAGGGTGGTAGGCAAGGTTTGGGGGGAAATGAGGTGGCAAGAAGATATTTAAAAAGGAAGGCGCTCTAGGGAATATTCCCTTACCATTAATAGGTCTAATAATTAGCCCCCCTATTAATGACTCCAATATACTTAATTATTAGTATATACTTAATACAGTATTATATTAAAATTTCGAATTTTTCCTAATGGTCACTACAAAATTAAAGCCCTGTTACGACGTCTATTACGACGTCCAGACGTCGTTTAGACGTCGATGATCGACGTCAAAACGTCGATAAACGACGTCTATTTCGACGTCGGAGCGTCGATAAACGACCTTTATGCGTCGCTATACGCGTCGCAACCGCGGCGTCTTAAAGCGACGACCTGACGTCGTTCAACGGCGCCCGCGCCGCGTGGTAAGCCCACGCGGCCGGGCGCGGCGGCATGGCGTCGGCGGCGGGTTCTTGGCGGCGGCGACCACGTGTTTGGCGTCGTTAAACGGCGTCCGCATACGCGGTAATGGCGACCCGCGGTCAGCGGCGACGGCGCGTTACCCGGCCCGTTCGCGGCGTGGCGACCATTAAACAACGTCGTTTAACGACGTTGCTTACGTGTATTAAAAAAAAAAAAAAAAAATTTTTTTTTAAATTGAAAAAAATAATAATAACACATTTATTATGAATGAAGTTAATACATTTAATTTAAAGCCTATAAAATGAATTTAACCAATAAAGAAATATAAGATTTTAACGTCATTAAATGATGTCGCTTAAATATATTAAAAAAATACAAAAATAAATGAAGCCCCAATTTTTTTAGCTAAATACATTAATCAATAAATTAAGCTAAATACATTAATCAATACATTAAGCATATTGAAAATTAAATGCTTACCTGGTACAAGGTGGCAAAGTTGTTTTGCACAAACAACGCATTTGCTAGGAGTGTACATGCAAAACAATAAATTCAATGATTAGTAAAATATTAGTATAAATAAACAACTTAAAGGAAAAAAAAATATGGAAAATCAATGGGGGAGGGGTGGTTTCAATGACGTCCCCTTCTTGGATAACAATTTAACCTAAATAAAGCATTAGTATTTTATTAGCATATTGAAAAAACTAAATCCTTACCTGGAAGAGGTGCCAACTTGTTTTGCAAGAACAACACATTTTGCTAGGAGTGTACATGCAAAACAAAAAATTCAATGATTAGAAAGAAATAGTATAAAACAACTAATAAGGAAAAATTTTGGAAAGAAGAAGGGTCTCGTCTTTTAACGACGTCTTCTTAGATGGGAAAAAATTAGAAGAAGAATGGAAGAATTCCGAAGAAGAAAAGGCTAAGAAGAAGAGGAGGAACCCAAAATGGGGAGGAAGAATCTGAAGAAGATGGAGCGCAAGAGGAGGATTAAGAGTAAGAATTTGAATAAGAGGAGGAAGTAGTGGTATAAGAGGAGGAAGAATCGAAGAAGAAGATGACAAAGGGAATGGAAGAATATGTATGGAAGAAGGATGCAAGAATGGAAGAAGAAGAATGAAGGTTGAAGGAAGAACAAACAACAAATACAAAAAGCCTAAATCTACCCAAAAACAAGTTTAGATTCAAAAAAAAAACGAGTTGGTTGATCCGTGCACATACCTTATGAAGCTTGTCTTACACTTAGAATAGACCCCAAAGTAGATCCGCCGAAAAATCGCCTCAAAAATGCTCCTCCATAAGCTTTGCTTGCTTTCGAAAATAAGCGGCGGGATTGTTTGCTGCTTTTCGATTTAAATCCACAGTCGTCGTTTAACGACGTCGTGGCGTCGTTAAACGGCGACAAAAACGTCGTTGAACGGCGTTTGTAACGACAATTTTTTTTTTTCACCAAAAAAAAAAAAAAAAAAAAAAAATTTTTTAAATAGTATAGAATGCATGTACACTTGATACATGGGTTTATTTAACTTGGATAGGGGTTTATTTGACTTGCTACACCTGTTAAAGTTATGAAATATACCACCATAAAAATGTTCAATGTTTTGTGGTACATCCGATTGAGCTATGAGGTATATAATACGATGATGATAACTAGTAATACCTTACACCTTTCGATAACTAATACCTTACCAACATGCAAAGATGTAGTTTATCTTAAAATTTTATTTTGTTAGATTTAAAAAGGTTAGGTTTCCACCAATAGTATATGTAGCTACGTGTTAAACATTACGGACGACATATATATATATATATATTTTATTTTTTAATTTTGTCCCCCGCTATGAGAACTTATACCCTACCAACATGCGAAGATGTAGTTTATCTCAACAAGCTAGGCGACTTAGGAAGCTAGGTGACAAAAAAATCAAAATTTAAGTCCGGTACTATGCATTAATTACAAATTTACGAATGTCTTGCTACTTGCAAAGCGGGCCTTAACTTCTAAGCGCCATTAACGGGAGGATGCAGTCCAAACTCCATTCCGCTCGGTTCCTGCTTGCTTCGCGTTCTCAAGCGCATGTGATTGGCCACGTCCCAAGCGCCAAAGACCAAAACTTCGGCACCCAAAACGCCAAACCACGCTGGAACACGGCAACTCATAGGGTTTACGTTTGAGGCTCTATGCTTGTCGGTTGACTAGGACCTTCTTGCCCGTGTCTTGGCGTAGGGGGGTGTTGGCCTTGAGCACGGACCCTAAAACCACCCGGGAAGCGGCTTGCCCCAAAAGTCCTCTCCCCGGCGAAGGCCACGGCGACGGACGGGCAACTTCCCTCTCGGGCCGTGATCTGTCTCTGCCAATGGACTCGAGCGTCAACATTGCCCTAGGGACCAAGTTTTGTGGCCGAAGCCCACCCTTCTCGAAGAAGCGCCAAACTATCTCATGTGCAACGCGCACTCGTAGTCAATTGGCCTAGGAGGTGGGCTGGCGAATACTACAATGTAGGGCGTAAGTGTTTCTTTCTTTTGTAAAACCGATCGTGTAACTTGGTCCATAGGATAATTTTGGCATTCCGACGATGTGGCAAAGTCGGATCGGCATTTCGAACCTCATTAATGTCCGAAACGACAAAACACTTTGGTTTCTACTTGTCGCCCGCGGGGCGCCTTGGTTTGATATGTTCTCGGGGACGGATGTTGGATTTTTGGACCTTCTCGGACCAGGTTCCCGGAACAAAGGATTCAACGGATTGGGATCACGGAACCGAGATCCGGAGTGTGGTCTTTAGCGCCGCCCCCGTGAGGCCGCCGAGAAAGGCGCCTCGGGGAAGCTTTTGGGGCTCGCCTCACGGGGTTCGGACTCTCCCCTCTAATGAAGAGGCCTTGCAAGGTCCTGGCCTTGTTTGACTTGGGCAAGTGTGCGGCTCGGCTGCCCAACAACAGTTGCCGGACGTTCTAGTGCAATTCTAGTGCAAACTATTTGATCTAAACCATATCCAAAATTTTTGAAAGTTGGCCTGTATGTTGGCGATGACTTAGGAAGCTAGGCGACAAAAAAATCAGAATTTAAGTCCGTACTATGCATTAATTACGAATTTACGAATGTCTTGCTACCTGCAAAAGCGGCCCTTGACTTCTAACCGCCACAACGGGAGGAGTATTGTGGTCAAACTCCATTCCGTCAAACCCCTCCATTGTGATCGCGTGCAAAAGACCAAAACTTCCCCTTGCTAGAACTTTGCAACTCATAGGGTTTACGTTCTCAATCCATGTGATTTGACCTTCCATTAGGGATTTTTGAGATCATAAAAACCCTTCTAAGAAGCTGGCCGACTAAACTTCCCTCTCCGAACTACCAATCGAGGAAAATGGACTTTTTAATCGCCGACATTGCCCTAGGGACCAAGTAACTAACGAAGCCCACCCCTTGGATCACATTTTCTAGCATAAGTGTTGATAGAAAAAGTCCAAATGAGCTCTTGTTTGGTGCAATAGATAGATCTCATTGAGATCTTTCTAACCTTAATTGGTGGTTTGCATATCTTGTAGCCCCCCAACGGGGATAGTAAAAAATGGTAAAAACTATATTTTTGGTGTTTTGACAATCATAACAAAGTGGTTAAAATATATGGTCAAAGCACCTAAGGTTGGAAAAGGCTCTCGGGAAGCTTTTGGGGCTCTATTTATTCTCACTAAATGAAGAGGCCTCATTTGGTCCACTATCAATAGTTGACTAGAAAATGTGATCCAAACAACAGTTAACAGGACCGTTCTAGTGCAAACTATTTGATCTAAACCATATCCAAAATTTTTGAAAGTTGGCCTGTTGGTAGTTCATTATCTTCATTTAAGGCTTAGTTGGCATGTTTTGAAGGCCCTTTTTGACTTCTAAAAAACCCTCAAAAACTCCATTCCCCCCTAATGCCAATTTGCATGTGATCGGCCACGCCCAAAAGACCAAAACTTCGTCACCCAAAACGCAAACCCTGCTAGAACACGGCAACTCATAGGGTTTACGTTTGAGGCTCTATCCTTGTCGGTTTGACTAGGATCTTGGCGCCGTGTCTTGAGGTAGAAGGGGTGTTGGCGCCGAGGGCACGGACCCTAAAACCACCCGGGAGGCGGCTTGTCCCAAAATTCCTCTCCCGAAGGCCCGGGCGACCGGACGGGCAACTTCCCTCTCGGAACCGTGATGATCTGTCTCTGCCAATGGACTCGAACGTCGACATTGCCCTAGGGACCAAGTTTTGTGGCCGTAAGCCCACCCCTTCTCGAAGAAGCGCAAACTATCTCATGTGCAACACACTTTCGTAGTCAATTGGCCTAGGAGGTGGGCTGGCGAATCTTTGCAATGTAGGGGCGTAAGTGTTTCTTTCTTTTGCAAAACCGACCGTGTAACTTGGTCCCTAGGGTAATTTTGGCATTAGGACGATGTGGCGAAGTCGGATCCGCATTTCGAGCCTCCCATTAATGTCCGAACGACAAAACACTTTGGTTTCTACACCGCCGCCCAGCGCAGGCGCTTTCAGCGGTTTGATATGTTCTCCCTGGGCGGATGTTGGATTTTTGGACCTTCTCGGACCAGGTTCCCGGAACAAAGGATTCAACGGTCGGATCACGGGCCGAGATCCGGGAGTGTGGTCTTTAGCGTCGCCCCTGGGCTATTTGCGCCGAAAAAAGGCTGCCTCGGGGAAGCTTTTGGGGCTCGCCTCACGGGGTTCGGACTCTCCCTCTAATGAAGAGGCCTTGCAAGGTCCTCGCCTTGTTTGACTTGGGCAAGTGTGCGGCTTTCTACTGCCCAACAACAGCTGCCCCTTGACCGTTCTAGTGCAAACTATTTGATCTAAACCATATCCAAAATTTTTGAAAGTTGGCCTGTATGTTGGCGATGACTTAGGAAGCTAGGCGACAAAAAATCAGAATTTAAGTCCGTACTATGCATTAATTACGAATTTACTTAATGTCTTGCTATCTAAAAAGCGGCCCTTGACTTCTAACCGCCACAACGGAGGAGTACAGTCCAAACTCCATTCCGCCAGTTCCCTTTGCTTCGTTCTCAACTGCATGTGATCGCCACGTCCCAAGTGCAAAAGACCAAAACTTCGGCACCCAAACGCAAAACCCCGCTAGAACACGGCAACTCATAGGGTTTACGTTTTGAGGCTCTCTCCTTGTCGATTTGACTAGGACCTTGGCGCCGTGTCTTGAGGTAGAGGGGTGTTGACGCCGGGCACGGACCCTAAAAACCACCCGGAAGCGGCTTGCCCCAAAATTCCTCTCCCGAAGGCCACGGCGACGGACGGGCAACTTCCCCTCTCGGAACCGTGATCTGCCTCTGCCAATGGACTCGAACGTCGACATTGCCCTAGGGACCAAGTTTTGTGGCGAAGCCCACCCCTTCGAAGCGCCAAACTATCTCATGTGCAACACACCTCGTAGTCAATTGGCCTAGGAGGTGGGCTGGCGAATAATTGCAATGTAGGCGTAAGTGTTTCTTTCTTTTGCAAAACCCCGACCGTGTAACTTGGTCCCTAGGGTAATTTTGGCATTCCTGACGATGTGGCGGTCGGATCGGCATTTCGAACCTCCGCAATGTCCGAACGACAAAACACTTTGGTTTCTACATCGCCGCCCGCAGGCGCTTGCGGGTTTGATATGTTCTCCCGGACGGATGTTGGATTTTTGGACCTTCTCGGACCAGGTTCCCGGAACAAAGGATTCAACGGCCGGATCTGGGCACCGAGATCCGGAGTGTGGTCTTTAGCGTCGCCCCGTGAGCGAGCCGCCGCCCGAAAAAGGCTGCCTCGGGAAGCTTTTGGGGCTCGCCTCACGGGGTTCGGACTCTCCCCTCTAATGAGGAGGCCTTGCACCGTCCCCGCCTTGTTTGACTTGGGCAAGTGTGCGGCTTCGCCCAACAACGAGCTGCCGGACCGTTCTAGTGCAAACTATTTGATCTAAACCATATCCAAAATTTTTGAAAGTTGGCCTGTATGTTGGCGATGACTTAGGAAGCTAGGTGACAAAAATCAGAATTTAAGTCCGTACTATGCATTAATTACGAATTTACGAATGTCTTGCTCTTTGCAAAAGCGGCCCTTGACTTCTAAGCGCCACAACGGGAGGAGTACAGGTCCAAACTCCATTCCGCCGGTTCCGCTTTTGCTTGGCGTTCTCAACGCATGTGATCGGCCACGTCCCAAGTGCAAAAGACCAAAACTTCGGCACCCAAAGCGCAAACCACTGCTAGAACCCGCAACTCATAGGGTTTACGTTTGAGGCTCTATCCTTGTCGATTTGACTAGGACCTTGCGCCGTGTCTTGAGGTAGAGGGGGTTGTTGGCGCCAGGCACGGACCCTAAAACCACCCGAAGCGGCTTTGCCCCAAAAATTCCTCTCCCGGCCACAGCGACGGACGGGCAACTTCCCTCTCCTGAACGGTGATCTCTCTCGCCAATGGACTCGAGCGTCGACATTGCCCTAGGGACCAAGTTTTGTGGCGAAGCCCACCCCTTCTCGAAGAAGCCAAACTATCTCATGTGCAACACACCGTAGTCAATTGGCCTAGAAGGTGGGCTGGCGAATCTTTGCAATGTAGGGCGTAAGTGTTTCTTTCTTTTGCAAAACTGACCGTGTAACTTGGTCCCTAGGGTAATTTTGGCATTCCGGACGATGTGGCGAAGTCGGATCGGCATTTCGGAGCCTCCGCAATGTCCGAACGACAAAACACTTTAGTTTCTACAATCGTCGCCCAGCGGGGCGCTTGTGGTTTGATATGTTCTCCCGGACGGATGTTGGATTTTTGGACCTTCTCGACCAGGTTCCTGGAACAAAGGATTCAACGGTCGGATCACGGGAACCGAGATCCGGAGTGTGGTCTTTAGCGTCGCCCGTGGGCGCCGCCGAAAAAGGCTGCCTCGGGGAAGCTTTTGGGGCTCGCCTCACGGGTTCTGGACTCTCCCCTCTAATGAGGAGGCCTTGCACCGTCCCGGCCTTGTTTGACTTGGGCAAGTGTGCCGGCTCGGTACTGCCCAACAACAAAGCTGCCCGGACCGTTCTAGTGCAAACTATTTGATCTAAACCATATCCAAAATTTTTGAAAGTTGGCCTGTATGTTGGCGATGACTTAGGAAGCTAGGCTGACAAAAATCAGAATTTAAGTCCGTACTATGCATTAATTACGAATTTAATGAATGTCTTGCTACTGCAAAAGCGGCCCTTGACTTCTAACTCGCCACAACGGGAGGAGTACAGTCCAAACTCCATTCCGTCGGGCCCGCTTTGCTTCGTTCTCAATCGCATGTGATCGGCCACGTCCCAAGTGCAAAAGACCAAAACTTCGGCACCCAAAACGCAAACCACCGCTAGAACCTCGGCAACTCATAGGGTTTACGTTTGGGGCTCTATCCTTGTCGGTTTGACTAGGACCTTGGCGCCGTGTCTTGAGGTAGAGGGGGTTGTTGACGCCAGAGCACGGACCCTAAAACCACCCGAAGGCGGCTTTGCCCCAAAATTCCTCTCCCGAAGGCCACGGCGGCGGACGACGGGCAACTTCCCCTCTCGAAACCGTGATCCGCCTCGCCAATGGACTCGAACGTCGACATTGCCCTAGGGACCAAGTTTTGTGGCGAAGCCCACCCCTTCTCGAACTATCTCATGTGCAACACACTTTCGTAGTCAATTGGCCTAGGAGGTGGCGGTGAATCTTGCAATGTAGGGCGTAAGTGTTTCTTTCTTTTTGCAAAACTGACCGTGTAACTTGGTCCCTAGGGTAATTTTGGCATTCCGACGATGTGGCGAAGTCGGATCGGCATTTGAACCTCGCCGCAATGTCCGAACGACAAAACACTTTTGTTTCTACACGTCGCCCTAGGGCGCTTGTTTGATATGTTCTCCCGGACGGATGTTGGATTTTTGGACCTTCTCGGACCAGGTTCTGGAACAAAGGATTCAACTGGCCGGATCGGAACCGGGATCCCAAGTGTGGTCTTTAGCGTGACACCCCGTGGGCCCGGCCGCCAGAAAGGCTGCCTCGGGAAGCTTTTTGGGGCTCGCCTCCTGGGGTTCGGACTCTCCCCTCTAACGAGGAGGCCTTGCAAGGTCCTGGCATTGTTTGACTTGGGCAAGTGTGCCAGCTCGGCTGCCCAACAACAGGCTGCCCGGACTGTTCTAGTGCAAACTATTTGATCTAAACCTTATCCAAAATTTTTGAAAGTTGGCCTATATGTTGGCGATGACTTAGGAAGCTAGCTGACAAAAAATCAGAATTTAAGTCCGTACTATGCATTAATTACGAATTTACGAATGTCTTGCTACTGCAAAAGCGGCCCTTGACTTCTAACTGCCACAACGGGAGGAGTACAGGTCCAAACTCCATTCCGTCAGTTACCCTGCTAGAACCTGGCAACTCATAGGGTTTACGTTTCGGAGGCTCTATCCTTGTCAGATTTGACTAGGACCTTGCGCCGTGTCTTGAGGTAGAGGGGGGGTGTTGACGCCTTGAGCACGGACCCTAAAACCACCCGAAGCAGCTTGCCCCAAAATTCCCTCTCCGAAGGCCACGGGCGACGGGCGGGCAACTTCCCTCTCCCGGAACGATGATCTCTCTCCAATGGACTCGAACGTCGACATTGCCCTAGGGACCAAGTTTTGTGGCCAAGCCCACCCCCTTCTCGAAGAAGCCAAACTATCTCATGTGCAACACACTCGTAGTCAATTGGCCTAGAAGGTGGGCTGGCCGAATCTTTGCAATGTAGGGCGTAAGTGTTTCTTTCTTTTTGCAAAACCGGCCGGTAACTTGGTCCCTAGGGTAATTTTGGCATTCCTGGACGATGTGGCGAAGTCGGATCGGCATTTCGAACCTCGCAATGTCCGAACGACAAAACACTTTAGTTTCTACAATCGCCGCCAGCAGACGCTTCGCGGTTTGATATGTTCTCCCGGACGGATGTTGGATTTTTGGACCTTCTCGGACCGGGTTCCCGAACAAAGGATTCAACGGTGGGATACGGGAACCGAGATCCCGAGTGTGGTCTTTAGCGTCACGCCCCGTGGCGGGCCGAAAAAGGCTGCCTCGGGAAGCTTTTTGGGGCTCGCCTCTCGGGTTCTGACTCTCCCCTCTAATGAGGAGGCCTTGCACCGTCCCCGCCTTGTTTGACTTGGGCAAGTGTGCCAGCTCGGCTGCCCAACAACAGTTGCCGGACCGTTCTAGTGCAAACTATTTGATCTAAACCATATCCAAAATTTTTGAAAGTTGGCCTCAGTATGTTGGCGATGACTTAGGAAGCTAGCTGACAAAAATCAGAATTTAAGTCCGTTACTATGCATTAATTACGAATTTACGAATGTCTTGCTACCGCAAAGCGGCCCTTGACTTCTAACCGCCACAACGGGAGAGTACAGTCCAAACTCCATTCCGCCAGTTCCGCTTTGCTTCGCGTTCTCAATCGCATGTGATCGCCCACGTCCCAAGTGCAAAAGACCAAAACTTCGGCACCCAAAACGCAAACCCCCGCTAGAACCCGGCAACTCATAGGGTTTACGTTTGGAGGCTCTATCCTTGTCGATTTGACTAGGACCTTGGCGCCGTGTCTTGAGGTAGAGGGGGGTGTTGACGCCGCAGCACCTAAAACCACCCGAAGCGGCTTGCCCCAAAATTCCTCTCCCGAAGGCCCCCGGCGACGGGACGGGCAACTTCCCCTCCGAACCGTGATCTGCCTCTACGCCAATGGACTCGGAACGTCGACATTGCCCTAGGGACCAAGTTTTGTGGCCGTAAGCCCACCCCTTCTCGAAGAAGCGCCAAACTATCTCATGTGCAAATACACTCGTAGTCAATTGGCCTAGGAGGTGGCGGTGAATCTTTACCGCAATGTAGGGCGTAAGTGTTTCTTTCTTTTGCAAAACTGGCCGTGTAACTTGGTCCCTAGGGTAATTTTGGCATTCCGGGCGATGTGGCGAAGTCGGATCGGCATTTGAACCTCCGCAATGTCCGACGACAAAACACTTTGGTTTCTACTTTTATCGCCGCCCTTGGGGCGCCAGCGGTTTGATATGTTCTCCCGGACGGATGTTGGATTTTTGGACCTTCTCGGACCAGGTTCCCGGAACAAAGGATTCAACGGTCGGATACGAGGAACCGAGATCCGGAAGTGTGGTCTTTAGCGCACCCCGTGGGCGGCTTGCCGCCAGAAAGGCCGCCTCGGGAAGCTTTTTGGGGCTCGCCTCACGGGGTTGGACTCTCCCCTCTAACGAGGAGGCCTTGCAAGGTCCTGCATTGTTTGACTTGGGCAAGTGTGCCAGCTGGCTGCCCAACAACAAAGCTGCCCTGGACCGTTCTAGTGCAAACTATTTGATCTAAACCTTATCCAAAATTTTGAAAGTTGGCCTATATGTTGGCGATGACTTAGGAAGCTAGTGACAAAAAAATCAGAATTTAAGTCCGTACTATGCATTAATTACGAATTTACTTAATGTCTTGCTACTTTACAAAAGCGGCCCTTGACTTCTAACCGCCACAACGGAGGAGTGCGGTCCAAACTCCATTCCGTCGGTTACCTGCTAGAACCCGGCAACTCATAGGGTTTACGTTTGGAGGCTCTATCCTTGTCGATTTGACTAGGACCTTCTTGTAGGTGTCTTGAGGTAGAGGGGGTGTTGACGCCGCCCGCACGGACCCTAAAACCACCCGTAGCGGACTTGCCCCAAAATTCCTCTCCGAAGGCCACGGCGACGGGACGGGCAACTTCCCTCTCGAACCGTGATCTGTCTCGCCAATGGACTCGAGCGTCGACATTGCCCTAGGGACCAAGTTTTGTGGCCGAAGCCCACCCCTTCTCGAAGAAGCCAAACTATCTCATGTGCAACACACTCGTAGTCAATTGGTCTAGGAGGTGGTCTGGCGAATCTTTTAATGTAGGGCGTAAGTGTGTCGTTTTTTTGTAAAACCGGCCCGTAACTTAGTCCATAGGGTAATTTTGGCATTCCAAACGATAAGCGGCGTCGGTATTAATTTTTTTTTTTTTTTTTTTTTTTTTTTTTTTTTCCCAAAAATGACGCCGTTAAACGACGTTGCCGTTACGTCGGCTTCTGGCGACAATAGCGTGGCGCGGACGATGCCGCCACGCCAGCAAAAACTAGCGCCCGCGTCGGATATTCTAGGCGTCGTTTAACGGCGTCCACGCCGGCGTGGCGGACACTTTGGCGTGCCGTTTGGCGCATGTCGGCAAGCCCGCGAAGCCGGCCCGTCACGCCAATTTTTAGTCGCCGCTTCAACGGCGTCATGTCGGCGTGGCGAACATGGTGGCGTGCGGCTGGCATGTCGGCAAACCCGCGGCCGGATGTGCCGCGTCGGATCCACGAGGCGGCGTTAAACGGCGTTTTGTGCACGCGTACGACGACACGCCACGCTTACCCGGCTTTTGCGGCCATACCACGCAGGCCAATCCGACACGTCATACGGTGAAACGTCGTTGAGCGGCGCCGAAGCGACGTTATGCGCCGTTGAACGACGATGTCGTCGATATTCGACGACGACCCGTCGTTCTTCGACGTCGCGACGTCGTTGGACGTCGACTATCCCTTGTAGGAAGTGTTAATTATGAATTTGCGCAATTTTTCACCCAGATCTCGGATTGGCATGATTCTTCGACCCATAATAGGTGAAATTTGATGCTGATTCATAATTTCCACTCCAATTTTACTAGAATGTTAATTTGACTCATTCTTTTTCCTTCATCTAACAACTTAGCCTATACTCGCGGACCCACTAGAAGAAAAATTTTTCCCCTATTTTTGAGGTTCCATGGTGGAAATTTTCATTTCGCACCCTATCAGGCCTGTTAGACTACTTTCAGGGATATGGTCAGTGCTCTGATACCATTGTGACGCTCCCTACTAAATATACGGCTCCCAGCCGTACACTCCATAGGAAATCCCCCATCCGGTCCTCCGACCGCACGGGCCCTCCGTCTATCCCGCACTCTGGGTTCACCGTAGTGCAGGAAGGGGATACGAAGGTGTCTTGCGCGCCCTTTCCCTATGGGCTCCTATCTCAGCGGAAGCATAAACATCGTCAGAACTAGCAATAACAATACATCATACTACCTCGAAGGGTAGCTCATCCACATATCCATAGCTGCAAAGAACATAACCATATGCCATAAAACATGAGAGCTCCTACCCGTGGCTCCGACTCATAAGGAGGTCGACTGACTGGATAGACCTAAAGATAGAGCAGACCGAGTCATAACAATGGTGGGGCTGGCTATAGACAATGGCTAGGGTTGACCACTCCATCCGCCCCTCCTGTGCATACTTTGCAGATGGGCTAGATCAAGCTCTCGCATGACTCTAGCCTTCCGGATACGCAATCCCATGGCATGACCCATCGGGACTACTCCAGGTTGCATCTCCCCGGTCCGTCGAGGCAGGAAGGGTTGCATCTCCCCTTCTCGGGGTCTAGAGGCTCCACGGGCGGCTAGAGAATCGTGGCGACACACGATTCGTCCCCGACTTAACCCCCCAAAACAAGAGCCAAGCCAACACTTGCAACTCTTGAGAGGCAGGGCGACACCATTGCCCCAGGAGGTGTCGGACTCATGCCCGGCCCACACGAAGTGACCGACCATAAGCCTAGCCCGCTATGGGATCCCCAGTAGCCACGCTCAGCAGGGATCCTCCCTCCGCATTGCCTCCATTCCTATGCACAGGCCGCATAATAATAATAGGAACTAAGGGGTCTCAACTAGGAGCATACTACTAAGTAAGGCTACTAGGTCTCTACCCCCCTTCCCAATACAAGAGGAGCAAACATGATCAACCATCATCACATCACATCATATCATGGTAACATCATAAGAACATCTTAACCTAATCATACATATCTAACCTACAGTTAGGATTTCTTGATTAGGGTTCAGATGTTCAACAAGGGTTCTAGGATGGCTCTACTCTAGATACAACATACAGACCCATCTGGAGTGCTAACTTCCAGATGAACTACCATGACTCTACTCCACCTACCTACTCCAGAAGCACTTCCTCCCATCCCTGGCGTCTACATGCTCCTTGACGTGGTCGAAGTCGTGCTCCCTTCAAGATCGTGCACACACTTCGGGGGCTGCTGCACCAGGCTACGCTACGACGAACGATGCTTGAAACGGGGTTTCGAGCGCGTAGATGAGTGTTCAGGTGCTAGAGTCAGAAAAAGGGGCCTAGGGTTAGGGTTTGAGCCAATATAGGTTAGGGTCCACATGGGATGCTACGTGGCACCAATAGGATGGGGCCGTGTGGCGGTTGCCCAATAGGATAAGGCCATGTGGAAATGGGCCTTATCCTAAGGTTATCTAAGTTACACAATTAACTTAGATATGTGCCCCTTGCCACTTCTAAGGTATACACGGCTACATGTGTAGACTTGTATAGTGACGGGTCCAGGAATATACGTATTTATGGCGTATATTCCCCTTGAACGTCACAGGCGTTTTTGAAGTGCTCTCTATTAAACTTGAATAAGTCCAAATTTTGTTAAATATGTCATTAAGGCTGGAAAACCACATGCAGAGGTAACCTAAAACTGTCTTAACAAACTTCTGATAAGCAAATTCTAAATCTTGCAAATATGTAGGTGCATGCATTAAGAGAAGCGGGAGATGATGCCAATGGTGCCACCGCATATGTGAGCCGGGAACCCTGCAACCATTATGGCAGAACACCTCCATGCAGCCGGGCGCTAGTGCAGGCAAAGGTTAAGCGTGTTGTGGTTGGAATAGAAGACCCAAATCCATTAGTTGCTGGAAAAGGCATTGAAATGTTAAGAAGTGCTGGCATTGAAGTAGTTGTTGGAGTGGAGGAAGAACTCTGTAGAGTCACTAATGAGGCATTCATCCATCGTATGTTGACTGGAATGCCATTTACATGTCTCAGGTATATCTTACTCTGCCTTACAACCAAAACCTAACTTACTCCATTGGAAGGTACTCTGTCTGAATATGAGTTTCTCTCTTTCTTGGTGCTCCCTTTGGTTGCTTAATACTCCTGGCGTAGATCCCCCATGGTTTATAATATCAGATTTTCTGGGCTGGAGGAAGTGACAGGCCTGAGTGTCTTCTTGTTTGGCAAACAAATTTGTGAGAGCAATCACAATGAGAGCCTTGGATCATTCTTTTGAGCAATTCCAAGAAAATTTGCTCACACAAATATGTCTTTCTTCGCTTTGTCTTGCAGTGCTATACCCTTTCCAATTTGGGGAGACTTTTCGGTTCTGACCTCCCACGCGTGGACTACATGTCCACCGTGGACTATTTTTTGCTTCAAGGGCGAACGCACGACGTCAATTTTTGACTGTTTGTTGAACACGTAATAATGTAAGAACCACGTAACACACAAGAAACCTGGCTAGCCCGAAACCCAAAACCAAAAACACAATTCTTGTGGCAACCCGAAGGGAGACTTTCGGTTCTGACCCCTTCCCTTCCCCGATGTGGACTACATGTCCACCGTGGACTATTTTTTGCTTCGCGGGCGGACGCACGACGTCAATTTTTGACTATTTGTTGAACACAGAATAACAGAAGAACACAGAACACACAGTAACCGGCTAGCCCAGAACCCAAAAACCAACAAACACAATTCTTGTGGCAACCCGAAAACCCAAATAGCAGAAAACCAGAACCAGCAAACCTGTAAAAGGAGAACAACAGAAAATTCTGATTTTTCTGAATTAGGCCTCCTCAGGGCCATTTAAAACATCTCTGTTATACAAACCAGCAAACCTGTAAATGGAGAACAATAGAAAATTCTGATTTTTTCTGAATTAGGCCTCCTCAGGGCCATCATGGGGAAGTAGCATGTCTCAAAGCAAGGTTAAGTTGGCCATGTTTCAAGGTAACAAGGCAAAAATCTGGCCCATGAGAAAAAACGCTCTAAGCGTCCTAGGTTCAACATCTTCAACCATAAGAAATTATGAAATCATGTTCCTTCCTAAACCCATGCTTTCAGAAGGCTTGCTCTAAAGACTTCTCCCCATATGTTGCAACCTCCCAAAGTAAATGTTTATAGATAGTAAGGTTGTATTTGCTGAAGAGTCGGATCTTTCTATTTGTTTCATGGAGATTAGTAGAGGAACTCTTAACAATAATGTAGGGGTCGGGCAAAGTAAGAATCAGGTTAGAGTTAGAAATGAAGTTTCACATGTCAAAGGGGATGATGAATTACAAGAATTGTTGAAACCTAAGGGGATAAAAGAAATCATTGAGGTAATCGACCCATGTAAGGAGCCACGAGATAAACGTAACAAAGATATACACAATTTTGAATTTACAACAAGAGCCTCCATATAGTATTTTGAAGAATGTTTAGCAAATTGTTACAGGTAGCATCTGGATGTCGTTAGGATTGTTGCCTGCTTTGGAAAGAAAAGTGGTTGTAAATTCAGCATGACCAGTTACATCTTACATGAGTGCACCTTGTCTGGATAACTTAATACTGAAGTAAATATCATGAGTGTATAGATGAAATTAAAGTTATTCCAATTTCTTTCGTGGTAAGAACTAAGAATGCTGGTAAGGAAGAATCCAACATTTGGGATTGATTATTGGCTGTTGAACTCTCTGTGTTGTGGTAACTTTCTTTGTGGATTTTATAATACTGGGGATGGTTAATTATAGTATGTTACTAGGGCATCCTTGGTTATTACAAGTTTCTCCTAAGCATGATTGTTGATGGCAATAATGAAATCAATATAAGGAAGCTAGAAATCGAGGAAAATATACTAATTCTAGTGCTTCTAAAGAAGAGACAGTTCCAATTGATGATGATGAGATCGAGAGGAATCTTGTTTCTGCAAAAATTGGGGGATTAGAATGCTTAATGAGTAAGGTGATAAAGTGGTAAAAGTTATTGCAGGCCCTAAATATCCAATGGTTGGACACGTATACTTTTGTAGACTTGCTATTTGTGGCTTCTTTTTCGAAGAAATTGTATTTATTGTTAGCACGCCAGCCCAACCAAGCCTGCAGCCTTTCTTGCAATTCTAGCCTATCCACGTGTCAGTTCCATATCATCAAAATCCAATGTGGCTAATTTTACGCCCATTAAATCTCTACTTTTTCAAATGGATGGCCATGGAAATTAGATAAGGCCACAAAAATGGCATGGAGATTTCATTAGTCGTGTGCCATTTGGGAAAACGGGGCTCAGGTTGTTGGTACACAGAGATAGATCCTTTCTCGTAAAAAAGCCGGGTAGTTTCTACTTTGCGGCCCCCTGCTGGATGATGACATCTCCACCGTTGATGGCCTTTTTGAAGCCAGATCCACCGTCAGATAGGATAGGGGGGCCGTAAACTAGAAGTGTCCCAAAAAGCCTCCCCTTTCATTTTAATTTCTGTTTCTGTTCTTTTCACTTTGTGCTAACTATGGCTATGGCTGAAGCCCTCATCCTTCTATGTATTCCGACTTATGCCAAAATCTACAGCTGAGTATTCCAACTTATCTATGGTTGGCCCTGCTCCCTATAAGTAGAACTTTCTTGGGAGCATGCCTATATTGCTCTCTTGTTGGCAAAACAACAACCACAGTTGGATTTCAAAGAGACTTTTTCTTGAAGCTGCCATGGCAAGGAGCCTTGCTAACCTTTTGACAGTTTCCCACAAACGGTTCCTTTGGCCTTAAACTTGCTCCTCACAAAAAGCATTGCCAAATATCTTTCATTTCCATTTGCAAGAGGAGTGAAATTTTTACTTCCTTTGCTCGTGTTGATTCTGCCCACATAACAGGGTTTTGTGTCCTTTATTTCTCAAGCCAAATCGATTGGGGAAACATTTCCTGTTGTGGTGAGGCTTTTAACAGTTCTGGTATCCTTCACATGATCTGCCAAGGAGAAGACAAAACAAAGATACAGGCTTGCTTCATTATGCTGTAAGCCCGCTTTTCCCGCACAGTAATCTATAGCAGATTCCGAAGATGATTCTCATGTTCTCTATTGTTTTATTTTGCATGTTTTTATAGGTTATGGCACTAGCTGCAGAACTAGATTTTTCTCCACACCTGCACTTCCATGTAATCAAATGCTATGTTCTCTTGTGTCAGGCTGCCAGCACCCATGGTCCTTGGACTTCCTAACCAGACAGTACAATTACAGGATGAGACATTTACGGAACAATATCCAGAGCAGTAACAGAGCTTCATAATGCATTTTTAGAATGGATATATGTCGGCTTCCTAACAGACTAAGGTACTAAGGTATGAAGTGTACACTGCTTTGAATCACTTCCTTGTCGGATATCTCCTGTTTGTCTCCAGATTGCCTAGAGGATGTAAGTTCTCCTTCTGATTCGAGATGGCCTCTCTTTGTTCGGGACTTAGTGTTCTATGGCCAACAGAATTGCCATATCGACAAATGGTATTTTGGACGAATTTTAGAAAGACTGCAAGACTTCCAGCAGCTGTAATGTCAGACCTTCCAAGTGGTGCGACAAAAACTGATGCTGAATATATGAGAGCTTGTGTAAAATTAGCAAAGAAAGCTCTTGGTCACACTTCTCCAAATCCCATGGTTGGCTGCATAATTGTTAAAAACGGGAGTATTATTGGGCATGGTTATCATCCTAAGGCTGGAGAACCACATGCAGAGGTAACCTAAAACTGTCTTAACGAACTTCTGATAAGCAAATTCTAAAGCTTGCAAATATGTAGGTGCATGCATTAAGAGAAGCGGGAGATGATGCCAATGGTGCCACTGCATATGTGAGCCTGGAACCCTGCAACCATTATGGCAGAACACCTCCATGCAGCCGGGCGCTAGTGCAGGCAAAGGTTAAGCGTGTTGTGGTTGGAATAGAAGACCCAAATCCATTAGTTGCTGGAAAAGGCATTGAAACGTTAAGAAGTGCTGGCATTGAAGTAGTTGTTGGAGTGGAGGAAGAACTCTGTAGAGTCACTAATGAGGCATTCATCCATCATATGTTGACTGGAACGCCATTTACATGTCTCAGGTATATCTTACTCTGCCTTACAACCAAAACCTAACTTACTCCATTGGAAGGTACTCTTTCTGAATATGAGTTTCTCTCTTTCTTGGTGCTCCCTTTGGTTGCTTAATACTCCTGGCGTAGATCCCCCAGGGTTTATAATATCAGATTTTCTGGGCTGGAGGAAGTGACAGGCCTGAGTGTCTTCTTGTTTGGCAGATGGAACAAACAAATTTGTGAGAGCAATCACAATGAGAGCCTTGGATCATTCTTTTGAGCAATTCCAAGAAAATTTGCTCACACAAATATGTCTTTCTTCGCTTTGTCTTGCAGTGCTGTACCCCTTCCAATTTGTTTTGCCAATCGCATGCCAGATTGTTGCACCCAAAGCCATTCCACATAACGTCTAACTCTTCTGCTATTTTGTAGTCGCAAATTCTCTCTTCCAAGACCTGTTATGGAGAAGCATCTTGCAGGCTTATTTATTTATAAACACTTGTAGAAACAGTTATCAGGTCACCATATTCTTGGCTAATTTCAACTCTGATACCATGATAAAAGTTGAGATTTACTAATTTAAGGACAAAAGAATATAATCAAAGGAATACGCACTATATTATGGATAATAAAGCTCACACTAAACATGCATGTTGAATATGACATGTATTTGTTGGCATAATGCGTGCCAGCAATTTGATCATGGTTTATATTTCTAACAGCAAGGTATCCCTAAGTTAAATGGGTTTTCAATATTGAATGCCTGATAGAAGCAATCTCAAGCAGAAAGCAATTGCATGCCTAGTTTCAGTCAGGTTTGTGGCCCAATTGTGGTCATGGATGTAAATTCACTTTTTCTCTAGTGAAGATTATGAATAAGGAGCTTTGTGATCAAAGAGAAAGGACATTTGGTATGAAAACCAAAAGGTTGTGAACCACAAGTCCATGCTTATGACGAGTCTATTAGTCTTCCTATACAGATTTGAGTCTTTTATCTCAAATGGGCTGAAGATGGGATGGCTTTTCCTCTCTACGTGGATCACTTACTGCATTAGCTTATTGCTCCTCAAAACATGTGACCATAATTTGATATATTTTGACCTACTCACCATAAGAGTGCTCAGTAGGTCACTTTGACATTGAAAATACAGCGCCTTCATGAGGCATTAGCCTACTTTACTTCTGAATGTAGCTCGTGGGCTAGTGAACTGCACCATGGTTCCAAAGTCACACTGAAATACTCTATCAAAGAGCATATGGCTCAAGAAGTCTGCCATTGGCTTCAAGCTTCCAGTCCATTGATAGTTCTTTGTGTGGGGATTGAGTTCAAATCCCTGCAAATGATTATTTGTAGACTTGTCCATGACACGCTTGTCAAACAATCTGAAGACTACATTAACAAGTACACAAGTTTTCTGTTCCCCCCATCCCAGAAATACAAGTCTCAAGTGAATAAAAGGCTGAACATGACATGTTAATGCATACTTTACAGTGCATTTGTCCTTGGTCAGTTTTCTTCCTTGTATTTTTAAATCACTTCTAAGCTTGGTTTGCTTATGACAGAACTATATTATCACTTTTAAACAAGCAGCTTCTTTCTTAGTGCGATAAAAATAGTTGACACAAGTTCAAAGTATATAATCAAACAAAATGCCGATGTAACTCTGGAACGGTATTGCACATGTGAGATGATATGTGCAGCCTCTTTTTGTCTTGGTTTTGGATATATAAGGTTCAAGCGTCACTAGCATGTTTTCTCTGATGTCCTTTGTTGTGGGTATTGCTGTGAAGGTATTGTGTGTCGCTGGATGGAGGTTTTATTGGCTCGTTTGAAACTGTGGAAACGACACCTGGTAGCCATTTAAGCCAGCAGTTGCAGGAATATGATGCTGTTGTTGTTACAGATGCAGCAGTATATAATGACCCACTTCTTGTATCATCTGAACTTGGAGCAAAGCAACCCATTAGAATAGTTCTGGCAAGATCTTTAGACCTGCCAATTGATTCACAAGTATTTGACACATCAACTGCTCCAACACTTGTAGTTACAACAGAAAATGCATTAGTTTCTGATATGCTAAGCAAGAGAAATGGTGGCCTGCTTACGGAGACCCTGCTTCTCCAGAAAGGGGTGGAGGTCATTACTTTACGAGAACTTAAGCTGGATTCCGTGTTAGGCTTATGTTATGAAAGGGGTTTTTGCTCTGTGCTTTTGGATTCTCAAGGTCCAGACATGTCAGGATTAGAAAATTTCCTGGGGAAGCAGGCTGTTGAAGAGGAGATGGCCCAAAAGCTCTCTGTGACCGTGGCTCCAATTCTTTTAGGTAAAGAAAGACGAGGCCCAGAGTTTTTGCTTGATCAGAAATTGATCAGGTTAAAAAGGATAACCAGCAAACAAGAAGGAATGTATGTTATCATAGAAGGTTACCTCTCTACATAATCAGCTCTTATGCCCCTTTGGAAGAATAGTAGAAAGGCACTTGCAATTTTGCTCGACTTTTTCTTCCAGGTAGGACAATGTTTTCTGCTTGGTGGAACTGTATCCCACGTTGCCATATCCCTAACTTCCCACATTCCTAAACTTTACAATGAACTTGTTATTCTTGTAATTGGTAATAAGAAAAACTGAACTGATATAATTATAGAGATGGCTGGCTAAAAAAGCCCCAGTCGTGGCACATAGATATATGCCTTGAAGCAGCACATACGCCAACACAGCTAACAGACAGTTACGACTCTAGGCCACATTAGGGGATTGCCAAGGTAGCGATCGACGTGGCGATGTGTTTGCGAGGCTCTATATCTCAACACTCCCACTGCTTTAAACACACATGATCTATATCTCAACACTCCCACTGCCTCAAACACACATGATCTGACTATAAATTTCCACTAAGAGCCACTTAGTAGCCCCTCAGCACATAGAGCACCACCTAGCAATTGCACACAAAGCTCCCACTTTATAACCAGTCTAGACGAAGGTTTAACTCCAGAATCCTCATGTTCTCTCTTATTCTTTTCTGGATATGCTGATCACATGATCAGGCTTCTCACAATAATAACAAACTCTCTCTCTTCTGGGCTGATTTGAGCAGATTTGAGCAACGAATGCAGGCTTGGTTGACCTTGTGTTTTCTGTTCAATGACATTTTGAGGCTTTAGTCCTTTTGCTTAACAGATTGAATAACAAAGTATCATAAATTTTTGGTAACCCCTTCATAAGTACAAAGTATCATAAATTTTTGGAAGTTCCTATAAGTACGGCTACTCCTCCATCATCTCCTATTGGAAATCCAATTCCATCATCTCCTATTGAAAATCCAATTGCGACTAGCTGTTGTTGCGATGTATCATATTCACTTATATATTGCACAATAGTTATTCCATTGAGCCTTAGATCCAATAGTTTACTGTGCAAAATTACCATTGTGGATTTTCCTTTCTCACCCGGCCGGGATAGGCTGAGGGGGTATTTGGACTCTTGTTTCCTGGGGAAGCTCTGGGACCACCATGCTCTGGAACAGGTTAAGGTGGCACACTACAAACAGCACATAAACCCCACCCTGGTTCGAGGCCCACAGCTCTACCTGCCCATCACAATTCTCTAAGAAGTTGCTCGCTTTTGAGAGAAATCCTAAAGCTTGATTGCAGAATCTGATTCGCATGTCTCTCTTGCTTCCAAGGTTACCCCGATAGCTCTGATACCGTAATAAGAAAAACTGAATTGTTATAAATATAGAGATAGGTGACTGGAAAAGCCCCATCTGTGGCACATAGATATATGGCTTGAAAAGGCACAGACACAGGCACTAACAGACAGAGACGGCTCTAGGCCATGTAGGCGAATTGCCAAGATGGCAATCCATGTGGCAATGTGTGTGCGAGGCTCCCATAGCTCTTAGAATAATATTCAACAGCTTCAATCTTCATATGGTAGCTGTTATACATTGAAGTTTAAATCTTGTTATCTTCTAATGGAATAGAGGGTTGCCCCTGCCTTAACAGAAAATTAAAGTGTTACAGTAACAATCCAAATGTGATACCTTTATGGCAAAGAAGTTATTAACCAATCATTTTTCTTTAATTCATGATGTATTGAACAACAACTAGTAAAGATGCACCTGATGTTATGGCCCTAATGTCTTGCCGCTCTAACGTCTTGGCTTGTATTTTTACCTGCCTTCCAACGTGAACATGTGCAACTTTCGACAACACCACACGTTTGAGTTTGCAAGAATGGACATGATTTGGTTTCCTAATTATTTTTGTTGTTGAAACTGTCTACTAATAGTTGAAACAACAACGTGTGAACGTGTGCCTAACGTTGCCGCGCTAATGTCTTGGCTTGTATTTTTACCTGCCTTTAATGTAAATGTATGAAACTTCCCACTTCACCATAGCTTGAAGAGTGGACGTGATTTGCTTTTCTAATTTTTCTGTTCTTTTTTTTTCTCCCTTTTTGTTGTGGCTGAAATTATCTACTAACGCATCACAAATGTATTAACTTTGTGTTTAAAGGATGGGTTTCGGTAAAGAAAATAATGCTTTATAAGGAATGTGGGGAGGCAAATAAACCTTTTTCTAAAGGGAAAAGATAAAAGTAGTTAAGTACCATCAACAAAAAATTAGGTAGATATATGCAAAACATGAATATATAATAGAGTACTTTGGTGTTTCTAGTTTATGATGGAACACAAGAACATCTTTAAGTCTCCTACAGATAACATCTTAACCAGTGTAAACGTGTACTTGCACATGCGAGCCATTGATTCGAACTACCCATGATGTGTCACGAATGACTATCAACCACGTGAGACAACTCATCCCGAAGGTAGTCTTGTATAGTGGAATAAGATATCGCCTTATGATGAAACCATTTATAGACCCTAAAATGTGATCTCCATTACACTTACACAATTGCAGCAAGATTCAAACCCCCCCCCCCCCCCCCCCCGGGGCCAAAACAAGGAAAAAAAAATATTAGCTGCTCCAGCATTGCAAAAATCCACTATTCAGACTAGTGGTTGCAGTACTTGACGTAGCTCTATGATTAAAATATGATCCAGAATACTGTGCCAATACAAATCGGCCCCTCATTTACTACAACAAATGTAAATGTCATTTACAGCTAGCAATAGTTCACAAAATGACAACACATCAGATCTAGATGGCATGCAGGCAGAGCTATTGTCATGGACTGGATAGTAGATTGTCCTAGTCCTGATTAGTTTGTTCAATAGGACCCTACATAAAGGCTGGAATTTTTGAACTGATATCATGGACAGAGGGGACAGGGTATGCGCACTTGGACATGTCAATTACCCGGGGGTTTCACCTTTTGTACACGTATGACCCAAGTGCGTGACTGGATAGAGGTTTTTCAAACTTGAAACGTCTGTATACGGACTGGTCACTCATACGGCTTGGCCCCATTCTTCCGGTAGGTGGTCGAGAAGGGGGAGTTGGGCGGGACGCGCCAATCCGTCTCATACGTTAGGCCTCCGGCTCCTGTTCTAAATCTTCTCATCTGCCATCTAAACCAAGGCCCAGACATACCTCACCGGCCTTTGTTTTTTGGTCGTTGATGAGAGATATTTTTGTCAAGGGGTATGGGATTCCAGCTTTTGCATCTGAAGGACCGATGGCCTTCGGCATCAGAAGCCCATTGATACTTTAATGGGCAGCATTGAAAGGGGATTAGGTCGTTATTCCTCCACCTCGGAATTAGTGGCTCGCCACACATACCAAGGTCGTTTTGATAGAGATAACAAAGTAAGTTTTGTATAACTACTTTGAGGCTTTATGGCTTTAGAATGTAGGAAAAGATCATCTCTTTAAACTGAAACTGATTGAACGAGATTTGGCAGAGAGCTTCATATTTCAAGCTTGAAACTACTAACAAGTGGACAGAGGGTTCATATAATCCAGGTCAGTTTCATGGAACTAATGAGGTCAAAAGATATGTTAAGCCAGAAGAAGGCTGCTCGAGTTTGGACTTGGCAGAGCGGTTGGGAAAAGCCAGCCAAATCTGTCAAACTAATATTATTGGTAGAGCTCAAATGGATATGTTTAAAACACAGGAAGCACAAATAAGCAACAGCTTTCACATGTTAAATGTAAAAGGGAAAGAGCTCAGTCATTTTGACGTGGATGGCCATTCCTCTGTTGTGAACTTGGTTTACATGTTGCAGAGGTCCAGGAATAAGAAAAGTTTGAATATTGCCAAGCATTTGCATCTCTACATTCAGAATATTGGGCTTTGGGATCATAAAATGATTGGGAACCACATTGTTCCCATGTTTCTTGGATTTGTGGAAGTGTATCGGATGCCCATCAAAGTTTCAACATGATGATATACCGGAACGAGCATTCTTGGACATCCCTTATGTTAGGGTATATTGAATGTGGACAATCACAAAGATGCCTTTGCCGTCTACCGTGCAATGCAAGATGACGGGGTATACCCTAGTCTGTTTTACATTTACGGCTTTGCTTGCAAGCTTGTGCGAGAGCAAAAGAGCTGGAACAAGGTCGCCGACTACACGCAGAGATTAGAAATTGGGGTTTGAGAAGAAGGTTTACGTAGGGAACGCCGATCCACATGTATGTAAAATCACGGTTCCTTTGCAGAGGCGAAGAAGTTATCAACAAGTTGCAAGTTAGAGATGTTGTTTCATGGAGTGCACTTATTTCGGATATCTTTGGAAATGGGCTTGGGCGCAAGGCGTTGGAATGCTTTAAAACAGATGGAGGTTGATGGTGTGTCTCCAAATGCAAAGTGACCTTTATTTGTACTTTGAAAGCTTGTCGAATGAAGCATTTCTAGATGAGGGGCGAAAATTACATGCTAAGATTAGGTGTAGTGGACTAGAAGAAGACATTCTTGTTGGCGATTTTTGGTAGGTATGTATGCAAAATGTGGTTCATTTTTAGAAGCAGAGGAAGTCTTTCACAAGCTCTCTGCTCAAAACATTGTGGCATGGACTGCATTAATTTCAGGATATGTAGAACATGGACATGGACTTGAGGCACTGAAATGTTTTGAGCAAATGAAACTCAAGGGTGTGCGTCCAGATGCTGTGATGTTGGCTTGCTGTTTAAGAGTCTGTGGCAGCGCGGGGGCCTTGAATAAAGGTCGACTAATACACGCCAATGTTTCTCGAAATGGATTTGCAAAAGACTCTTTAGTTGGCATTACCCTGGTAGGCATGTATGCCAGATGTGGCGCGTTCATAGAGGTCTTTCATGACTTAGTAGTCTGTGACATCATATCCTGGAATGCATTGGTTTTTGGATATCTTGACAATGGATATTTTGAGGAAGCTTTGAAGTGTTTTGAACAAATGCAGTCCATGGGCGTAGTGCCAAACGTTCTTACGTTTCTTTCTAGCTGCCAGCCTGCTAATAATGTTTAATACCCTTTATTTCTTAACATCATGTATTATATTATACATGTATAATTACCATGATGTATTGTCCTTACCATGTATTATTCTTATTATGATGTGTTGTCCTTACCATGTATTGTTGAGGTATTGTTCTTACCATGATGTATTTGATATGGTTTAAGGAAACTTAAAGATAATAACCACTTGTTCAACAGTTTAAGAGATAGGGAACAGAAGAATCAATTCTTAGAGTCTTATAAGAGCTCTTCTCAAAGCAATTGTACAAGGTTTCCACAACGAGGAATGGAGCATCCAGTCTCCACCCAACCGGATCCAGGGATTAAGGCAATTTTCAAGGGATTTAGAGAAAGAAAAGATCAAGGCTTAATTCCTTTCAGCACATGACCTTACACTTTACAATAGCATAAAGGCTTGGAAGCTTAGACAAGGAAAGGCTCCAAGGATTGGAATTTCGTTCACTCTCTGGCTGCACAAGAAAGGTAAAGACCTCAAAATCTGTATTCCAAGCCGTTTCAAGTCTCTGCAGCCGGATTTAGGAAGCTGCGACCAGAATCGGGCTGCAGAACCCAGATTGAAGACAAGGGCCTTCCGCTTGCCGTTGACGTCTGGGTTCTTCACCTTGTTTTCTATAACTGGCCGATTCACTAGTGGCGGATTAGCTGAGAGAAAATCTTCTGCCTTCCGGGTCTGTGACGTCCGCCTCCCTTCTAACAGCTCGACCCCTTCTCCTTTTTGTTAAAAAGCCCTGTCCACGTTCTATTTCTGGTAACCGCCCTTTTGTGCAGAATTGTTGCACGAACCTTTCTTTATCTTGCAAAATATCATGTTGCACGAAGGATATTGCCTCTATTCTTTTGCTTGTAATATATGAAGGTAATATCTTGCCCCTTTTTTGCCAATTCTTGTACCGTTAATATCATTATGCCCCATTGCCTTAATCCCTTGTTATTGGACCACTCCCCCTAGCATGCTCCATATCAGTATTGTCCTTAGCATGTATTGTCTTGGTATTGTCCTTATAAAGGCTCCTAAATACTTGTTCATAAGAAAACATAAACAAGGGCTCCTTAGAAGTAACCTTGTAATGTCGCATGCATGGGATTGATGAACTAGGGAAACATTGTGAAATTTTTCTCTTTCTCTAAATACTATTTATTCTCTACGTAAGGCGCACAAGCACAGGGGTATGTAAAAATTAGGATAGTTCGAAAGTACATCTACGGAAGGGGGCTTGGAAACTGGCTTTTCCTATTTACGTATGTAGGGGTTTTCCACCTCCAAAAAGTCGTATACAGGGGTTTTTTGTTGACCCCTTGCACGCAGATGTGGTATCCCCATATGCCTAGGTGAAACCCCCGGGGTCAATTATAGAACTGGTCTCCCTATTGCTGATAATCTTTGTGCATGGAAGGAAATGTGCCATCTTCGCGTGGACCAATCCACTACCATGAGAATGGCATCAAAGCACTTGGATGACATGAGATCTATAATAAGAGCAAAAAAAAATTGACTTCCATAGACACTTTGGAATACGCAATGGCTGCAGCAACCCACAAGGACGATGGCGACACATCTTAGACCGACAACAAACATCACATACGCGAATATAGTCATCAACAAAATTACGAAGCTGGGCCACTAATCGTTACAGGTAACCAACTCGAAAGTCTTTTAGACTTCAAAATTTCCAACCATGTGTGTGTGTCATGGCAGCACTGCAAAGCTCGAGAACAAGAAGGGCCATCAAGAATATACAAGGGACTATTCCAAAAGAGCAACCTATCTTGCCAATGGAACTGATCATCATCTGTACAAGAATGACTAGATCTTGAGCATGAAGCACAGTCAGAAACGTGCAAAAGCATCTGCACGAATAGATGTACATATGGAATCACGAATATTTGAATCTATAGGTGTTTTAAAGATATTGGCTGCTATTACTCGAGGGGTTTGGGACTCGAAAGGGCTTCTTTCTGATGCACAAAATCATGCTCTCATGGACGGGATGTAAGGTATGACTGTCGAGATAAAGCATCTAGATGGTTTCTCTTACTATGACCCTAGGTGATAATGTGATAAGGAAATTGAAACATGTGTGAACCCTGAGCTTGCCATAAATTCGAAACTCAAGCATTGTAGAAGTACGTGAGATTCTTATGATCATTATAGACAATGATTTGATGAGGAGAACCTTCCAAGAACTGGTAGCATTGCTCAAAAGAATCCACAACGGCTAGAAGCTCTTTGTCATAGATCTCATAATTGATTTCTCTAGCTGCAAATTTTTGTAAAACTGAGTTTGGGACTCCAACAACCCAGAGCACACAATGCAGTCACTAGAGCTTCCCTGGGACATGATTGTATCAACTTGGATAAGAAGCTTCCCAATGCCAACTCCAAAATGATCATCTCCCAGCCTTTCATCATTCACACTATCAAAAGGATCAACTGCAGTTATAATGCCCTCTGCAAAGACCGTCTCGTTGCAGGGGTGCAACAATAAGCAGGCCATCTTCCTCCATTGGAGCCTAGGGCAATGTCCTGTGCTGGGCTTCCTTGGCTCCATTCTGCTCATCTCATATGCTCCCTAAATGAAAGAGCACATATTAAAACCATATAGCCATGAACACTACAAATCAATAAACAATAAAATATTAAGATAAAACCATGTAACATATAAACCATATATAATAATAGACATTAAATATAAATCATACAAACATATCTCTAATATATAATTGTAATATGGAGGATTAGGGGGCAACTTAGGGGCACGTGACATTGTTATTAGATAGTTATTTTTTTTGCTTAGAGTTGGACAGGTGTAAAGTTCTAAAATACTAAGTGAGGGAGTGAACGTTTCAGAATTTGACAGCTGGGAGTAATAGCATTTTTTGGAAACTTCTAGAAGGATCGGGTTTGAAGTCTGGCGGAGGTTCCGGAAGGAGCTAAGGGTGTTCGCAAAAGAACTGAGGCCGTTGTCCGAGAAGCTTCTGGAAGGGCCGGCATAGTATAAAAGAACGAGGGCGGAGCAGTTTGAACCCAGATTGACGGGACAGGAAGATTGTTAGCGGAGCAAGTGTGGGTGGTTTGGCGCAAAGGCTGGGTTGGAGAAGTCTGTCGGATTTGAGCATGGAGTAACTGAAGTTTTTGTTGTTTGTGCGCATCAGGTAATTGTGTGTATTCTGAGAAAGCCTGTGCTGCCGTCTAATTCCGCTTTCTGATTTCTAGTTATGAGATACTCTTCTACACTGTGCCCATCAGGCCGGATTCCAGAGACAGAGGAATTGTAGAGGAGTCGAGTTGTGATTTGCACCGTAATTTGGATCGATTAGTTCTAAGATTTGCAATCCTGGTATCTGGGTTGCTGGTCTTGGGCAGATCATTCAGCACTCGAAACACTGATAAAATAATTTAATGTAATGTTTTGTTCGATTTTGTTTGCTACAACCATTAAATAATTTAATGTTTTGTTCGGTTTGATTTGCTATGATTATGTGCTCGTTATGTAAAAGATGTATGACAATCAGGGCATGATTAAGACGGGACATATAACAGTTATGCATGTGCTTAAGCGCTTGATCTGAATGCATTGCTTTCCTGTTCGAAAATACAGTTATGCATGTGCTTAAGCCCTTGGTCTGAATGCATTATTTTCCTGTTCAAAGATCTTCCACTAAGCAAATGAAGACAAAGAACGCAGTAGCCAATTATGAAAGGAACGGGTTTATCCCCAAATATATAGACCAGTAAATAAATATAGACAATTGAAAACATGATCATAAAAAACACAGAGATATTAAGCACAAAAAAAGAGTTTTGCACCCAGCGATAAATCCAACAGAAAAACATTTGTCAATCCGAACCTTGCCATCAGTTGTTGTTGTTGTTATTTTATTTTATTTTTTTATTTTTTTTTGCCTTTTTTTTGTGCTAACTTTTTCAACGGCCACGCTTTTTCGTTACCATAGGTGAAATAGACATGGATGCCAGATACTTGAATAGTATAATTTTGTTCCTTTGGAGGAGAATTATGATCGACTTAATTGGCATTTATTTATGTTGAATTTAAATTTGAATTGTTTGTTAGCAGAGAACCATTCTGTAAGGATCCGCGAAGAAAGAATAATGTTGCAGTAAGATAAGAGAAAAGGAAATGAAGAAAAGATTTGTTGAGGATAGACAAACTAGTGATGGTTGTAACTTAGTTGAAGGTCAAGCAAAGGAAGGATGGTCACCGCAAAATGAACACGATGGTCATAATGGAAGCGGAGAACCAAAGAAAATGAGATACAAACTCAAGAGTTTGGCGAGACAGAGCCATGAAACAACGGATATTAAGATAGAAGAACTTTGGGGAGAAGTTTTAGAAGCGAGCAGGCCAACATTTATTGATACTTCTATGGGCGCAGAACAGAACAACAGTACAGAGGGAAATGTTAAAAAAAAAAAAACTTAAAAATTTGGCGAGAGAAAAACACGCGTTAGAAGGTAAAAACAAAGGTGATGATTTGAACAATTATGAGTCAAGATGCAACGAGGCACATGTTAACGTTACAAACAATGAGGCATATGGTAACATTATACACGAGCAAGAATGTAGAACGGAAATGACGTATAATTCCACCTGGAGAAGACAAGTGGAGCGAATGCGCCGTAGTAACGCACGCGTAATATGCATATGGAACAAACAATGCAGCTACTGTGGAATTATGTTGCTCAACTCAGAAATAGATGGCTTTTGTTGTAATAAAGGAAAATGGTTGCTGAAGAAACTTCCTGAATTACCTTCTCAGATAAAAACATTGTACAACACAAATGGGTTATGTAGGGTATCAAGATGTATAAATAATCTTTTTTGTTTTAGTGTCCTGGGTGTAGAAGGAGAATTTGTTCATAATAGTGAGCCGTCTTCAGTAAGTATTATGGGCCGCACATACCATCGCTTGCTAGCTACTAATCAAACTGGACATCCGTTACATTGGTACATTTTATGATGAGTCGCAGCGAATTGATGCTGCGAATAATCTTCATATTCCATTTGAATGGGTATCGATGATGCAAGCTGTAAATCCATTTGTTCATGCAATTAAAACAGTGGCTAGTTTAAATATAAATCAAGCATCTATAACAATCCAAGGGACAGTAGCTAAAGACGAAATTGGTGCAATCGCACATGCGAGCGACAGAACTCAAATAGTTCCAAGGATGGTGGGTTTTTGGATGGAACGTGATGGCGAGCCTAGATTTATGAATATACTGGATCCACTTTATGAACCCCTTCAATATCCACTTTTTTTCCCACATGGAACTATAGGTTGGGGCGCCAATAACGAGCAGTCTTTAACACAATTGCAATGGTATAGAAGCAGAATATTACATGAAGATCGATTCTTACAGTTGGGACGTTTATGCGGGGAATATTTAGTGGATATGTATTCAAGGGGTGAAGAGGCTAGGTTAAATTACTTCACTACTCCATCGTTTCTAAATCGAAGAGCACGATGGGACGAAGATTTCAGTGATAAAGAAAATGAAAATATAGATGAAATAGTGATTCCTGCATTATTTTTAGGATCTAGACGTTGGTGTTCAGTTCAAGTTGCTGATGCACTTGCATTGTCAAGAGCTAAAGGGCATCCCACGCTGTTCATAACAATGACGACTAATCCTCAATGGTCAGAAATTCGGTCTAGATTAATCGCTGGGTAGACAGCGGCAGATATTCCTATGGTAGTAATACGTTGCTTCCACGCACGTCTAGCTCGACTAAAAGAACTGTTAAGAGAATATTTCAAACAAATATTATACATGATCCATGTTGTGGAGTTCCAGAAACGTGGACTACCCCATGCACACTTAGTATTGAAGACGAAACCTGACATTCGACTGGAGGATATTGATCATGTTATATCCGCAGAGCTACCAACCCATAGACCTTTAAAATCACAAGTTTTAAGATTTATGGTCCATAGGCATTCAGATAGATGTTACAAAGATAAGAAATGCTGCTGGGGTTTTCCAAAGTCTTTGAATCATACTACTCATATTGATTCTAGAGGATATGTACAATATCGCAGACGTAGCGCGGAAGACACATGTATTGTTCCATAGAATAAATTCCTACTGCAGCAACTTGATTGCCACATCACTGTAGATGTTGCATCGACGGTTCATATTTTTGCGTATTTGTATGGATATATGTACAAGAGATTTGATACTGTGAAGTACAGTATCTCAAACGAACGGCAAGGATCAACAGAAAGCAGAGGTAGAAACGCAATACAAGATTATATAAAAGCGAGATATTTATCTTGCACTGAGGCATTATGTCGTATGATATCACGAACAAAACACCTTCAGTAAAATGTCTTCCGTTTATTTACCACATCATAACGAATATTCCCCACGGTCAACAAATAACGCTTCAACACTTGAAAGATATTTCCTTAGACCAAATATCAATCGTTACAATAAACTTACTTACATCGAATATAACGAGCAATATTTGCTATTACCATACGACCCTAACACATCAATACTTCCAACTGATGATTTGAAATTGGAACACACACATACTGTAAGACACGTAGTTCGAAGGAGAACAAAGCAAGACTTAGTGTGCCGAATACGTCTATTATTGCCTCGCGTTGGAGAGCCATTTTATTTGCGAGAGATATTAATGCACCAGCCAATAAGGACATGGAACGAAGCGAAGATTGTAAACGGGCAAACATTCCATACATATCGTGAAAGTGCAGAAGCTATGGGATTATTACCAATGAGAAATGAAGCAATTGTAGTACTTAATGGAAGAAGGAATTTCGCTTAGATTAACACCAGCGCAGCTACGATTTATGTTCGCAATGCTTATTTTAGATCAAGCCCCGGCCGCGGAGTTATGGAACATGTACCAAATACAAATGAGTATGGACTTATTAGAACGATATGCAAACGATGAAGTCATCGCTTTTAACGAATGCTTACGTATGGTCAATAACACATTAACACAACATGGAACAAATATAGCAGCATTCGGGATATATTTCCAAATTCAATACTCACAAGAAGTGTTGACTGAGTTGGCAAAATTCCCTCAACGTGCAATCTATAGATATATTACAGATATATTAATCACAGATCAGTATAACCAACCAATCTTCATCGACGGAAAGGCGGGAACTAGAAAAACCTATGTACTTAATGCCATCTGTTTGTTTGTTCGAGGAACGTGCAATATTGCATTACCCTGTGGAACAATAGCACTTGCCGCATTGTTATACCCAGGAGGCCGAACGGCGCACTTGTTTCAAATTCCAGTCGTCGAGAATAATGTTGGATTACATTCCCTCATAGATAGAAATTCAGGATCCGCAAAACTGATAAAAGAAGCGAAGATTATAATATGGGACGAATTTCCAATGGCAAATAAGGCCATGATCGAGAGTGCTGACAAATTGTTGCAACAGCTTTGCGGGAATCAAAAACCATTCGGAAATAAACTCTTTGTTGCCACGGGAGACTTTAGACAAGTTGCCCCCGTAGTTAAAGGAGCTGGACGAGCGTCGATCATTAATGCTTCAATAAAATCATCACAATTATGGAAATCATTTAAAGTACTAAAACTTTATGAGCCAATTCGAAATGCCGGGGATTCGGATCTACTACATTTTTTAGACAAAATCGGAAACGATCATGAACACAAAATAGTATCCATAGATATATTTAATACAACAACATCTATCAAGGAAACCAACGACTTCCTTTTCCCTCCTAAAATTTTAGATAATCCAACAGCTTGTGAAAAGCGAGCATTCTTATCTCCTTTAAACAAGCATGTTGATGAACTGAACGGCTATATTCTAGACTTAGTACCAACGAACAGTCAATCTTACTACAGTTATGATCATATCACTGAAGAAGATCAAGTAGTAGAGGACCACCCATATGCGACTTCGGACTTCCTAATGAACTTTACACATTCAGGGATACCAGAGCATGAGATCAAGCTAAAGAAAGGCATGATATGCCACATCATGAAATGTTTGGACATGGACAGAGGGCTTGTGAAGAATGCAAGAGTAATAATTGAGTCGTTCCACAATAAATTCGTCATGGCTAGAGTAATCGGCTCAACAGCACAACCAGACCAAAATACTTTCCCAATTTCTCGTGTAGATTTCTTTTACCAGCCCGAGAACCGACCCTGGACAATTCATAGGCGACAGTTGCCATTACGACTTGCATACTCTACTACTTTCAACAGTTGTCAAGGATTGACATTGGATCGTATAGTCATAGACTTACGCACAGACGTATTTGCTCATGGACAACTTTACACTGCAATGACACGAATAAGAAAAAGAGAAGACGTACTCGTTCTACTCACAGAAGAAAACATTCATCAACAGACAACTAACATTGTGTACAAAGAGTTGTTAGAATAGTGACAAACGAGTTAATATTAAAGAATGATGTTATCGTGTACTATATACTTTTTTGTATACAAAACTAATAAATAAATGATGAAGTCTTTAGTTTCATACATCCATTGATCTTTATTCCCTTTGTATTCTGTTCCTTATATTTTTGCATATTGGAAATGTGCACATATAACGCAAATTTAATCAACGTCAACAACTAGCTCACATACACACATTAGGAAGATACCATACATACAATACATCTAATCAATATCAACAACTATACCATACATACATAAAAGCAATTTCTAACATTTGCATAAGCATTAACTTTAATTGCTCCACTCAAATATTATTTCCACGTTCAAACTCAAAAGTCTGTTAACAACAGACACAACAACATGTCATCATCATGAACACCCGTACATACGTTTTCTTTCGTATTATTTTGCACATACACATCTTTTCCCCTCCCCATTTTCACCATGTACCTTAATGACTCTTCGTGCAACTTCCCCATTTCCATCACAATAATTGCCAACTAGTTTCTCTATTTTGATTAATCCCAACGTCACTTTCCAATCAATAACCTTCATACCCAACACAACTTCCAAGCGCACTTTATTACTACACACACTCCTAAGCTCACTCTATTAGCACAGTACATGCACAAACAGTGCATAGACAACACGTGTTGTGGGCACGTTGCACACAAGCACAAATGTTTTCCCCCGAGATAATAAACATGTTATCACCTCCACGTGGTATTAACACTCAGATATCTCCACACGTCTACAATAAACAACCAGATAACAAAGACTTAACTAAAACTGATTTAGTTATAAATTAATGTGATCTCTTAATAGGCCCACTCCACCGAAATCAATAACGAGTAGCGTGCAAACGAGATAGTCAAAATAATGTCGTCCACCACAGGTATTTTTAAATCTGAATCTTGTGCTTCCCCAAAAATCGCCCACATGCTTCTAACACGTTGTCTCAATTTGTTTCTTAATCCAAGTGTTTTGCTTGCGCCAGGAATCGCCCATATGCTGTCTGAGCCAAAACCCTGCTGTGAATTACACCAGCAAATTTTCACAGAAATAGAGCAAGATCGTTCCGCCCCTGATATACTGCTACCTTCGCCCCACGCACATCGATCAAATTAACTAGTTTGAACAAGACACACAGTTAGAACAAGACACGCAGTTAGAACTACATTGAGTTGGATTGAATTTTATCGTCCATGGAGACCAAGAGATATATGGGACCTAAACAAAGAGAACACAACATGCCTATTATCGTCTAGGATTAAAAAACCCTAATTTTGGATTTTTCGAGGAAAGAAACCTTAGCAGTAAATAAAGTATACAATGCACACGTCAGTGCAGTGAGGGACACAATTGAGCTCGCATGTCTAGCACCTCCTGGATATATGATGCTAGTGCTATTACTGAAGGTGTATACAATATCGCATTTAGTGGTTGGTGTGTAACCAACCCAATATATCTTGTCTGGATTGGTGCTCTTAGGGACCGGAGGGGATGAAGAACAATGGTTATGTGGAGATGAGGAGTTTATAAAGGTAGGGAAATCCATGGTCCACTAATGATGCCATCCACACTTAATGCTGCTGACAAGTTGGACTTACATTAGGTTGAGATCAAGGAGCTATTGACTTTTTTTTGGGGAGGACAAGAGATAAATATCATTAGCAATCAAAGAAAAAAGTACAATAAGTTGAGAGACATGTATAAAACTCAAAGGGAGAAAATGTCCCTCTGTACAAGGTTATCTGTATGTCTCAGATTGAGCATGACTATCCTCTAACTCACCCATAATTGCTAAAGATCACTTCTTCCTAGATGTCTTCTTGAGCATAAGAATTCTCCAACCATCACCATGCTCCATAACAGTCTTAGAAATCTGTAGAGATGGTGAAGATTGAAATACAAAAGGAGATGTCATAGATGGAGCCACAATAGCTCCTATTACATTTCAATAAATGATCACTTCCTATGGCCTTGCCACGGCTAGATTTAAGGAAGATGATTCTATCACATCCATATCGTTTCAGTCTTTGTCAAACATACTAAATGGCACAGTACTCTTGAGAGCAAGAGCAGATAATATAGTGGGAGATGAATCTATAGCAGGAGGCACAACAACTGAGGATGTAATAGTGGACAATTCAGTACTAGGAATCACAGAAAATGAAATTATGGGGAACTCAACTCTGGATGAGGGATTCTCAACACGTTCAACTCTAGATTACACAGCATTGGTTAGAAATGCAAGTCCTAAAGGTGCATTGTAGCAGATGGAGTAGGTCCAGCAGGTCCAGGCTATGAGGAAGTACTATCAAATGTAAAAGATTTATCTGGAAACATTGGGCAAGTTTTCGACCATTTAGCAGAGATAACATCAGCTTCTTATACCATTTACCACTTTTGAATATATCACACTCAGTAATTGCTTGATCAATGGGGATAGAGACACAAACACGTGGACCATTGATAATAGATTGGGAAATGTGCATGCCTATGCCTTCGGCAATGGCTATTAAAAACTCATGGGCAAGAAGATCAATAGACAAATCAGGGATGGAAACCAGTATGGCATTTTAGGGACTAAAAGCATATTAGGAGAAAAACCAGGTGTGTAACATTGATAGAGGATATAACCAGTGCCCAAAGGATCTACATACGGGAGATTAGTTTCTCTACTGCCTCAACACTGTTAAACATTATAAAAACGAAGCCCCTATCTAATTTCTTCAAAGATTCATATGTAGGTAGTCCAATGCGAGAAATGTGCCAAGGAAGCTATTGAAATAACATGTCATAATCCAAAAAGCCACCTACATAATGACCAATAACAGAGTATGTTGCATTTGAGACGAGACTCATGATTAATTTTCACCAAAGGAATCCCAGTGGTACTGACAAACGAGCTAAATCTGTTGTATAGGACAACTCTTCAGAAGGAAATCGGGAAGCCATTTGATCCTGTTTAGCTCTAAGCACATGTAATATTGAAGGTTCCTCGTTATTGGCAGAGGATAATATCCGAAGTGTAGCATCAACATGAGCTTGTCTTGTTGAACTAGACACATCTTTTTAAATCCAATTTGAGAATAATATGCATGAAACCCTTACCACAGAATCAGAAGTATGCCAGACTCGAGGAGCAACATGTCCATGGGAGACATCTTCGGGAGTTGCTTGACTAACATGCACAGTTTGCTCCTCCACTGTAAGTGGCTTGCTGACCCATATCATTATGTAGCAAGGAATTATCAGTAGATTTAGAAAGGGATGGAAAGTGCTGCAAACCCACACTAATATTAATCGAAACTTGATCAAAAGCAAGAGGATTGAGGTGAGAATTATTTCATAAGGTAAGAGGTGACAAAGAGGAATGTATTTTCTGCAGAGAAAAATGCGGCAACACTATCCACCACTTTAGAGGAATCCATAGTTGAAGACCATGATCCAGAAACTAGCAAACTAGGGTTGCCATGGTGACTAAAATCTGAAAATCTCCAATCGGCCTTAGCTAGATCCAACAAAAGTATAAAAACTATGCACCATTGGAAAGCTCACATCCCCAGTTTTCCAGCTCACTAAAGAACACCCGATTCCGACACTTGAGCAAGAAGTGATGAAGAAAATTGCATCAGAACCTCATATGGCACCCATTATAGCGCCATGTTTTGGACTTCTTTATGCTCTAAGAAGACAATTCTTTCATTGGATCTGCACGCACAGGGTATAATGTGGTTGCTAAATAGAAGAATTGTGCAACATGACTTTTGTCCTTTGGACTGTAGTGCCTTTGAGACAATAGATCACTCATTTTCTGTTGTCTGTGTGTAGGGGACTTCTGGGGTTGGATTAATCCTATCATTGGTTGGAAGTATGTCAGTTGTCATGGCCAACCATCTTAGCAAGCATGGGTAGAAATGTCATCTAATTCTCATTTATCAGCATATCCCTTTGTTGCATATGGAAATATCGGTGTGGAGTTGCTCTTGGTGGTTTATCAGTATTGGCAATTGAAATAAGAAACTCCTTTAATTAGGAGCTGACCCTCACCATAGTAAGTTGGTTGGACCTACAATAGAGAGCAGGATAAGATTAGAAGCCTCAGTGGGGTTTATGCATTCTTTAAGTGTCATTGGGATTCTGAAGAAGGATAGGTGGTATTGGATTATCCATTTAGATACCATGAAGTGCAAGCATGAAAGCAATATCCCCCCCAAAATCCACCCACCCCCACACACACGCACACAACAAGTATGGATGATTCTTGGATGCTTTGGGTGAAACCAATTCCCATGGTGTGACGGGCGATGTGTACAGGGCTTGAGTACGTATTTACTGCGGCTACTAATCTGCAATTGCAGCGATTCCAACTTCATGTTCTCGAGTTGCAGAGAACAATCTGGACTCTTTCCGATAATCTTTTCGGATTTGCTCTGCCTTGCATCCTTGCTTCCTATTGTAATTGCCATTGTAGCACGTGCTATCTATCCCTTATGGGGATAATCACTGTATGGCTCATTATATCATTAATGTCAAATATTCTCCTTATCCTAAACAAGTTGCTAACGCAAGAAAGGATTGCCCTCTGGAGTAGAATCGGACAGCGAATCTGGGACACGTATTCAAAGTCAGGATTGAGATGTATCGGCTTTATTTGGGGATTGGAGCAGTAAATCGATAAGTGGAATATAAACTTACCTAAATCAACCCCAAGTTCATGTCCTCCCCAATAAATGCAGCACAAGCTACAGCCGTAACTACAAGCTGAATTATAAAATAACAACAATCTTTAAATATCCAACCAACCTTTTGCAAACCACAAATACAACTCCAAATAAATTTGACCAGAAGCAACCCTATCTTGTTGCGAATCTTGCCAATCTAGTTGCCCCCAGATTTCTTCCAATTGATGAAGCAATAATTAGTCTGGTCGATGCCCTCTTTATGGACACGAAATCTATTGCCAAATCTATTGCCTTTCCTTAACGATTATATTACAAACTTCAACGAATTTCATTGAATGCCGACATGCATTACCAATTTTGTTATGCATAAATCCGACAGCAAATGTCAAAAACTTTAGATGCTCGCCCAAATTTGAGATCTTATATGCAAACTCGACTGTCTTTTAGAATGACCATTACAAATAGAAACTACTAGGTGTTTAAGACTTTCATGTTGAGCTTAGCTCTAATGCTATCTCAGCCTTCAGATCATACCTCTCGCGTAATCTTGACTGTTTAGTTAGAATGTTCCAAGCATATTTTCTAATCCTCACTTCCATCCCTTGGAATTGCCTTGCGGGCAACCCAAAAAAGGGGGTGGAACAAACTTTCTTAGCAATTGATGATTGTGAAGAGATTGTAGTTGTTACTCCAATATGGTCCATGTAGTACTGATCTACAAGAAGAAAAGAAGTGGTCTATGAGATAAGCACACCACACAAATATTGTCTATAGGTCTTGCGCATATTCACCTTACAACTAATGTACTACAATTGAGTGGGTTGCATAAGAAACAAGACAGAGAGAAATTAAAAAATGTAGTTGGTGTTCAGTGGATGTAAAATTCTTCATCTTCTTCTACCATAGCAATAATGATAATAAATTAGCCATTTCTACTATTAGAGACCAAAAGATAACAATTCTTCTCCTTCAACTAAGTAAGACAACATTATTTTTGCATTTGCTTTTTTAGTTTCCTCTAGCAATAGGAATATAAAATAATAATTTGCTTTATAAGATATCAAAGGAGGAGAAAAATGATTAATAATTTGTTTCATAAGAGATCAAAGAAGGAGAAAAATAATGTACAACAATATTGAATGCACTTAAATAGTGCATCTTATGCAAAACAAAATTCAAATAGTCAACATGGCCTTGATAAACATTGTACATTTCAATGGAAATTTAAAATTTCCATGGAGCAGATCTTTTTATAAGTCAATTGTTTTTAATACAATGCATACGATATTATACTCCAAACTAAATAGTACAGTTCAAATAAAAGATTTGCATAGTTTGCAGCAGTGTTTGAACTCCAGGGTAAAAGAGGCTCCCAGTTGGAAACTAAAGATTTTCGGTTGAGTTAGTCCAATTTTTGGAGCGCAGTAAATATCGGACGCTGACATGTTATACCCACGGGCATATCCGTGGTATATCCGTGTGTTTGACATGTTATAGCCACGCCAAAAAAAATTACACAGCGTTTTTGTGGACTTAGCGAATTTTTTGCCATTTAAGGCTGGCTATAACATGTTAGCGTCCGACATTTACCAATTTTTTGGAAGATTTTCAGGTGTTTAGCAGGGTTGCCTAACCCCCCCTGCACACTTTCCTGCTTTCTGAGCTATGCCACGTGTCCTGCCACGTAAGCAATTTTTAACGTAAGCCGTTGGATCTAGAATTTTCCATATCTACGGTCCAGAAAAATAGAAAACTCAATGAAATTCCTCTTCGACCGTGCCGCGGATTGGCTGAAACCACGTCAGGCCAGTTCTGAGTTTGAATCTGATGCCGGCAAGGTTAGGGTATCAGAAGGTAGATGCTACAGGCGGCTGTGGCAGATGATTAGGGTTAGGGCAGCGGCTATGGCAGAATTCTGGCTCTCTTTGAATGGTTCCGGCTTCTTCTGCAAAAGGGCAAGGCATGTAGCTATGGCAAAATAACCACTAGCAGCAATCGGCCAATCCCTCCTTTGATCACGACCTTCTCCGATTTTTTTTCCCAAGCTCGTTCTTCACAGAGGACAGGTTCTGCAAAAGATCCAAGGCTATGGCATGGCCAAATGGTTATGGGCGATTCTACACCCACCTCATCTCTATTTTGCTTTTGTTTTGCAGGTTAAGCTTCAAACCCAAGCGGTTTTCTGACAAGAACAGGCCGAAATGGTAACTGGCTTAGGGTAATGGCTGAGATCGATTTTTGCCTTCTATCCCGCATAACCTATCAGGGGCGGATTTCTAAGCAGCACAGGCCGATTTGCTTTATTTTGATGAATCTGACTTCTGAATCTTGCTTTTCTTTGCTCTTAATCTTTCTCAGACCTCTACAGGCAAATAATACTCCTCTACAGGCAAATAATACTTCTCATATAGCACACATGCAACTCTGATTCTAGATACATTTAGGGAAGGATGCTAGACGGTTCTATTTGCATGCAATTGATTAGAACGGGCAAGCAAAATGCTGACATACTCAGCAGGTAATTGCAATCATTTCGTTTACTCAGGGTCTACACCAGGACTTCTATCGAGGTAATCCTTACACCAGGACTTCTATCAAGGTAATCCTTGTGAGAAACTGGCTTCAGAATGAAACAGACGGTTTATTCACTTGGAATTCAAAAAGAAACAAACAAAAACTATTCACTTTAACCCTTAATCTCATCATATAATCTGAAACAAATGTCATCAATCTCATCATATAATCTGAAACAAATGTCATCATGCATTAGCATTGTATAAAGAAACCTACGCCACCTGAAGGTTTCTGGAAGAAACCTGGCGGCGGCACCACGAGCGGCGAGCCGCGACAGCGCCGCCAGGTTTCTCTGGTGGCGTAGGTTTCTATACGTGGCCTACGGGTCCTGAAATTTCCCCATCTTGAACTTGAACTGTGATGCTATTCTAATCTTTATTTCTAATCTTTGTTTCTCATCTGAGTGCCAGGAAGTAAAATATATCTCGCCGCTGAAGAAAATATTGGAATGTTTTGCCAGAAGAGGTTGTAGGACTTCTGGAGTAGAGCTTCCGGCTATGGCATAGGGCATAAAAAAATCTGCCTACAGAGCTTATAGAACTTCGTGGCTCTGGAAGAGCCCAGAAATATGGCTTCTAGCTTCAGGAAAAGCTTCGGCCAGAAATATGGCTTCGTGGCCAGAAATATGGCTTCGCAGAGTCTTTCATCGCGGAGCAGAGTTGGTCCCTTTCAGAAAAAAACCTAGTGGCGCCACCAGAGCGCCGCCAAAAACTGAGACCCGAAAATCACCTTTAAAAGAACAGAACTAAAATCATAGGAAATTTCAGGGTCCCGTGATCCGTACTAGTATGCTCAGGCAAGCAGCTGCACGAAAAGGGTAGTTTTTCATTCTAACCCAATTCATCTTCATACAATATTAGTTCAATCTCGACCGTCGATAAAATAAATCTAAACCATCCAAATATTATGATAACTTAGCATAGACTTCATGTCAATTTTCTCTAAGGTCCCATCATATAATGCTTCACAATGGTCTTCACAATGCGTGACGACCACTTAGGGCGCTTTCCCATGGGCTGAAATTCAAATTACTATAATTAAAATACCAACACAAATCCATCTGCCTAGCCTTCTTCCCAACCCTGCAGTTCTGCTAGTTTCTTTTTTCGATAAGGACAATATCAATTTTCTGTTGGAAACTTAAAATAGAGGAACATTAGGAGATTTTCCTAACGGTGTTTGCAGGGTCAATATTAAAGTGCTTTCCTAATTGTCGGATATGCATAAAGGATATCCGCAGGAAGACTAACTTTCCATGGCGGAATCTTTACCTCCCTTTTCTAAGGGCTTTTCTGGCTTGTCCAGATCTTTGCTTAATCTTCTCGTTTGCTTGCCACTGTGCTTTTTGGCGACAGCGGCATATATAGAATATATTTGTGGGTTCTTTAACTTCTTCATTTTTGAACTTCTCAAAAATTCAGGGTACGCATGTGCTATATAACACTGTGTCGGTCAGCCAAGCATCCTGGAACTGTCTTGCCTCTCCGGATTCAGTACAATGGGGCAAGCAAATTCTTCCCTGCATCATGAGCAGATGCGGCTTCCTTTGCTTAGCCAGGAGCAACAACCCGACAGCTGTGTCTTCTCGCAGAATATCAGGTAAGAAAAAGTTTTCTCTTTTCGAAATTTAACATGCTTTAGCTTAAATTCTTAGATTGGATTTGTATTGATTATAGTTCAAGCGAAGCAGGCAAAAGAAATGGGTTTTTGATGTGTAGTGGAGGATGTGAACTATCAGATGGCCAAGGTCAAGATGAGCATGAGCTAAAAACATCTAAAAATAAGCTGACCTGGGTTGTCATATTCTGTTTGATCTTTATGTCTGTTGAGATTGCAGGGGGAATCCTATCCAACAGTCTTGCTGTTCTTACAGACGCTGCACATTTACTTTCTGATGTTGCTGGTTTTGCCATTTCTCTCTTTGCTATTTGGGCCTCTACATGGGAGGCCACTGCCAGGCAGAGTTATGGATATCATAGACTTGAGGTTTTAGGTGCTCTGGTCTCCATTCAGATTATATGGTTGATTACAGGCATCATTGTTTACAAAGCAATTGACAGGATACTCAATAACTTTGAGCCTGTGAATGGAAAACTTATGTTTTTGATTGCCACATTTGGCTTGGTTGTAAATATTGTAATGATGGCTATTTTGGGGCATGAGCATGGACACAAGCACGACCATGGTGAGACTGAGCATGCTGGACATAGTCATGCTCATAATGAGCACAGTCATGACGAGCATTTGTCTGGTGATGGCAGCAGGCCTAGGCACCAGCAAAAACACAAGCACCAAAACAAGTGCAAGGATGAATGTGGTCACAATCACGATTATGATCACAGCTATGACCATAATCATGATCACGAGCACGAGCATGAGCATGTACAAGGGGAAGTTTTTGGAAGTCAGCATGATGATCTTTACTGTAGATGCAAGGCTATTTCTGGTGTTTGTGTTTGCATCTCTAGCATGGAGAGGGAAACTGACATTGCTAAAGCTCTTAGACATTCTCAAAGTATAAAGCTTGACACGGATATAAAAGGAAATGGTTCGCATTCTAAAGAGAACATAAATGTGAGAGGTGCTTATTTGCATGTCTTAGGTGATTTGATTCAGAGCATTGGGGTTATGATAGGGGGAGCTGTGATATGGTATAAACCAGAATGGAAAATTGTAGACCTGATATGCACTTTGCTTTTCTCTCTCCTTGTGATGGGCACCACAATCAAGATGTTAAGGGATATCCTTGAGGTGCTTATGGAAAGCACACCACGAGCAATAGATCCCTCCCAGCTTGAGAATGGGCTCAAGGGAATTGAAGGTGTTGTGGCTGTACATGATTTACACATTTGGGCAATTACAGTTGGTAAAGTCTTACTTGCTTGCCATGTAACAATCAACTCTGATGCAGATGCAGATATAGCCTTGCAAAAGGTCATTGATGTTTGTAAGCGAGATTTCAAAATATGTCATGTGACAATTCAGATTGAACGGGGCATCAACAGTGGAGTGTAACAAAGAGCTGGTAGCAAATTTGCTATGACATCTGTGCAACTTTTACAATTTAAAGAATTTCTTAGATAACTGCCACGAACCTAATGTTTGCAAAAATAAGAGTGATAGGTAATCTTTATCACATTTTAGCATCATAATACAGTGTACAAGCAGCTAAATGCTGTGTCAAATTTCTGTTACAACGCTGTAACCAAACCAAAGACATGAATGTACCCAAAGTGCTGTTATTGGCATATGGATAAGTTACTGCAATGAACATCTGCTGTTTAAGCGTTTGCTGTTTAGATTGCCACTTTTTATAGGAAACTTTATAATGCATCCCAAGGTCGTCAAATGGTACGCCCTTTGGATGCATATAGTCTAGTTGAAGTTATTTTGTGTGGTCGATTTGAATCTTACCTTTTCTTTGTTAGGCAGTTGCTTGTATTATAAACTTCTGCGATTTTATTATAATGCATGCTTCCTCTATTGATAGGATAACCATGCAAAAACAGTCTTGCGAGTTCCATGCTACTTTGGAGATAAATAGACTACCCTTGGAGATAAATGAGTTATTTCAGAAGACAAAAAAAGTTTGGTCATATCATGTAACATATTCACAACCCAGTAGACCAAGCTCTTGTTTGCTGCTTCATTGTTGTCTTTGAGAAGTTTTGTCCAAGCTTCCTAGCATTGATTATAGCATTTATGTTCAAGCTTCATTGTTGTGTCTACTTTAAGAAGTTTTGTCCAAGCTTCACTGGGCAAATGTCTCCACTTTGAAAGTTTAGGCCAACTTTTGTACATGGAAAAGGCCATAAATACATTGGGGAAGAACCAATATGGTGCAAGTATATACCATAGAATTCATATTCAATGCAGTGCAAGACTTTGACAATTGACATTTCTTCATATAAAGGTAACAAGAAATTTGCCGCGCTGGCGAAGGCTTCTGCGAACATTTCTCTTTTTCCGCTCCCCTATGCATGTGTTTAAGCGACTCGACAAAGAAGCATGTTCCAATAGCTGTCCAGAACATTTCTCTTTATCAACTCACTTTGAATTGTTTGGGCTCAGGATACTTTTACCCTTGATTCGGTGATCCCGGAGATAAATTTACCGGCCTCCGGGATCCCGGGTCTCCCTCGACGGGGTCCGTTCGGGAGACCCGTTACGAGTCTGGCCGGGCCGCCACGTCGGCCCGGACCATCCCGCCCGTCCAAACCCCCTGCAATCGCGCGTGTCCAGCGCCTCGAGATCCCCCCTCGGGGATCATCCACCTTGATCCCCTCCTCAGGGATCCCCCGGTGATGGATGGGCTTGTTAGCGGCCGGACGATATCCCGTAGGTGATCCCCTCCTCAGGGATCCCGGGCACCGGGCGGGATCCCCTCCTCGGGATCATCCCCTAATGGCTGATAGCTTGGCCGGGCTATCCGTAGAGGTGATCCCCTCCTCAGGGATCCCGGGGCACCCGGGCTTGGATCCCCTCCTCAGGGATCACCCAGCCGTGTGCGATACTTGGCCGGGCGCTATCCCCCAGGTGATCCCCTCCTCCGGGATCCCGGGCACCCCGGGCCGGATCCCCTCCTCAGGGATCACCGTGGTGGCTGATAGGCCGGACCCTATCGGCCCGAGGTCACCCGGCCCGAGGCGTTAGCTTGGCCGGACCCTATCCGTAGGGGTGATCCCCTCCTCCCAGGGATCCCGGGCACCGGGGCGGATCCCCTCCTCAGGGATCACCCCTAATGGTGATACGGGGGGGCTATCCAGCCGGTGATCCCCTCCTCCCAGGATCCCGGGCACCCGGGCGCGGATCCCCTCCTCAGGGATCACCCGTGGTGGTGATAGCGGCCGGACCCTATCCGCCCGAGGTGATCCCCTCCTCAGGGATCCCGGGCACCCCGGGCGGATCCCCTCCTCGGGATCACCCCTAATGGTGATAGCGGCGGGGCGCTATCCGCCGTCGTGATCCCCTCCTCCGGGATCCCCCTGGTCGATAACGGCGGACACTATCGCGTGGTGATCCCCCTCCTCCTGGATCCCCATTGTCATTTGCCCTCGTGATTCCTGAGGCGGCAATATGAGAATGTTTGGGCCGGTAGAGATAGCGGCGGGACTAATCGGTGTTCTAAGTTTGAATTACGCCACCCCATGCGGACAAACCAATACAATGAGAACACGTGGACGTTTCGGGACCACCCTCCGGGATCACCATCCGAGTGTGGTTCGTCCCCCTGCGTGTGTGGCTGATGTCGGCAAATGGCGAGGCATGGAGGAGGAGGCGCAATGCGCCGTACGTAGGCTGCGGCTATGGACGAAAGTTAGAGCGTAAGAGAGAAGAGGTAAGTTCAAGGGCTTTAAAGAAGCGTTCTGATTTTGTGTTTAATGTTTTTATTTCCAAATTAGGGCTGAGATAACAGCCCAAAACAAGCGTTGTCATTTTCTGCTTGTTCTTATTTCCGGCTTATGGTCGAGATATCTGAGGAAACACCTCCAAATGGCCTGTTTGATCATGGCAACTTACATTGGTATCCCGAAGAGCATTTTGTACGATATTCAAGGGGGTGGCGGATGCTTGTTTGGACTTGCTACATCCATACTGCAGGCCCGGGTCCAAGATTTCGTTCTTGGGGAGGCGGAGGAATTGTGAAGCACACGCCAATTTCTATCTAAGAAGTTCGGTGCACGAGAGTGTTAAAAAGACCCTACAAGGATTCATATGTGACGTTGAAGAGGTATTTGTTTGATACATGTGTTTTTGTTTTAAATCATGAGTCCAAGATTATGTGTTTGCTCAGCTATGTGTTTGATTATAAATCTTGCTTTTTAAGTCATTTGAGGTGCTTGTCATTAAGATTACACCTAGTAGATTAATACTAACTTGTAATGCACAATCTGAGATATTGGTGTTCATATGGACCTCGGGACAAGGCAAAGAAACACTCATGTGGTTGAGGAAAGACCACGTCCACCGGGCACACGTAGGAAAAGGGTTGAGAGGGAGAGGGGCATAATGAGGGGCTGCCATTGCCATTTCACAATCGAGCAACTCTATTTCCTTCCAGAATTTTCACATATCACTTATTATGGGTTTGATCACAAGAATATCCAAGGTTTGCCACCGCCATGGTAGGTTTGTTGACCCATCCTTTGGAGTTAGGTTCAAGCTAGCACCACCGGATCTCACAAGAATTGAGGGAATGGGTAAGACAGAAGCTTGTCCAATGGCACACGCCACGTAGTGTAATGAACATGCATGAAGAGAGGTGGAGGTTGAGACTTGAAGTGAATGGACAGGAAAGCATGTGTAGGGATGATGTGTTGAAAATTCGGGCGTGTACAATATTGAAAAGGGAGTTGTTAAGTAACACATAGAAGCTACATGAAGATCTTCCCACTAGCATTGACATGTGGGTTCAACAACATCAAGATTCGGTGTTCATGTATGAGCAAGGAGACTTGTTTCAATTAGGAGTTATGACTCCAATCCAAAGGGAGTCCATGTTGAAATTTGGCAAGAACAAAGCCATTTGCATGGACTCTACATTCAAAACAAACGACAAGAGGTGCGGTTCTTCCTCAACTTTTATTGTGTGTTGATTTGATTATTGTGCATGGTTTAATGCAGGTTCTATCTTTTCACACTTCTCGCCTTTGATGAGTATTCCAATGGTTTACCATTGGCTTACGTTATTACCAATTCTCAAAAGAGTGGAGCTATAACAAAGTGGATGCAAGCACTTAAAGGAGTCCTTATGCCGAGATGATCCTGATTGGCAGCCTTCTTGCATCATTACAGATGATGCCCATGCTGAGATAAAGGCCGTGAAAAAAGTAACTTGTCAAACTCTAATCCTTGGAAGCAAATCACAAGTGTACTAACATTGTTTAATTTCATAGGTTTTTCCTAGTGTGCCCGTGCAAATTTGCATATGGCACGTGAGGAGGGCTTGGATCAAGTGGTTGCGAAAGAACATCAAGAACAAGGTGGCACGTGAACGATCATTCAAGGAACTTGGTTACATTATGTACGAGACGAAGGTCCTCTAGGGGACAATGTGTACGCGGTGAAAGAGTATAGGGAGGCAAGAAGGAGGGAGGCAACTAGGAAATTGGAGGACTTATTGAGGAAGTATCCTCAATACCCCAAGTTGGCGGCTTACATGAGTAAGGAGTGGACCAAAAACATTTGCCAATGGGTATTGGCTACAAGGATGTACCCTCACTCCAACCAAGAGACTAATGCAGCCATAGAGGCATGGCATTGTGCCTTGAAAAGGCGCTGGGCATTTCAAAACGAGCACTCAGGGGACGGAGGATTGACCGCTCCTCTACATTCTAACCAACAACGTGGAGACACACATGGCATACATCGGTATAACTTCTAATCATCATTTGTAGCCTATTTTGATTTTGCAAGAATATAATTCTCTTGTCATCTAGGTCCATGAAGGAAGCGAGGGTTTGTGGTGAACACCTCCCAGAAGAGATAATACAATGTGCCATATTGGGTGCAAGGAAGATTGCTGATGAACAAGTCACATTCACTAACCCGAAGAAGGTGAGGCGAAGTGCAAAGTGAACGCACTCTAGGGCAAGGACCATACTTTGTGAACGGGGCACACAAGAACTGGGCATCTTTGTGGATCGTCCCTGGGGGAGCCAAGGGCAACTTATGTAAGCACCAAGTTAAGGTCATGCAAATGTTGGGCAACTACAGGGGATCAAGATCTTTTACGTGTGCTTGGATCTCAATATGGGTCAATTTGTGGGGGCATGGACTACTTGAGGCCATGTGAGGATCATGGGGCCCCTCATGGGGAGGAAACCACATCTAAGATGTGGTTGAGATTGTAAGCTTGGACGAGTCTCCCTCTCAAAAGGAGGCAAGGATTAACCCGATAAGACAAGGAGATCTTTACAAGAAGTCATTGCTAGAGTGATGTCAAGGGCGAGAAAAAGATCCGGGCATGCTAATTGCAACCGATTCACTCATGAGACAACTCGACACGGGCTTGAAAGAATAAATGATGTTGGCCACACAGGCTCTAATGAACCATAACATGTATCCCCACTAATGCGAAGTGGAAGAGGAGTGTGGTAATAGTTTGGTAAGGTGAAGCCTCTAATAGAAATTGGGAAGAGGAAAGACAAGGAAACCAAGAAGAGTTGGAAGCAAGTTGAGATGGAGGGCCTGTTGTGAGAATGGCATCGTGAGTTTGTTGTTGTTTAATGCTCATTGACACCTCATGAGCTTCATTGTCTTGTTAATTGTTCAGGTCAAGTTTAGAGTTTTGTAAACAGTAGGTATAAATAAATCAATATTCACCTATGTACTTATAAATATTGTCAATGTTATCAATGTTTATTGTTAGGAGTTAAATGTTAGGATAATTTAGAACCTTGAGTTAAATGTTTAATGTTTAGAGATTAGACCATAGGATAAAAACTAATTAAAAAGCGTCGTGGGATCCCCTCCTCCGGATCCCAGCGTCACTGAATGTGATCCCCTCCTCCCGGGATCCGTCGTGCGCCCGACTGGTGATCCGTTCTCAGGGATCCCGCGTCGGCTCTAGCGTGATGATCCCTCCTCCCGGGATCACATACTGGTTATAACGGGATCCCCTCCTCCGGGATCACACACTGGTTATAAGAGGATCCCCTCCTCCGGGATCCCGCGTCCGCCTGCCTGGTGATCCCGTCCTCCGGGATCACAGGATTGAATTTGTTAGTATATTATTTATAACATCCCTTAACCATTGACATATGTCTTGGAATAACCATTGAAATATCCCTTAACCATTACTTTTAATAAGCTTTGAAACATTGAACTTAATACAATGGCTTAAAACTGACATTCCAATTCGGAATCACTCTGAATCTACCTTCTGCACTTTTGCCATGGCTTCTGCCCGGACGTCCTCCTCAGTTACATCTGGCACACCGCAGGGTAGTCTCCACATCATGTGATCGAAAATATCGCACAGGGTTGGCTCAGACCCCTCTAGGACATCCCTGATCATATCCTTCTTTCGCAGCCTTCGTGCAGCATACATTTCCTCGAAGCAGGCTTTAAGGGTGTTGCCTTCCCAGACAACATCCGTAGCTAGCAAACGCTTCAAAGCCTTGCCCTGGATAATACACTTCTTCAATTCCCAAAGCAATGCCCTATGGGTTGGCCTACTACCGGGAGCATAGTCAAGATGCCTAGGGATTTCCCTGAATTCCCCATTCTCCACGGTCTCTGCATGAAGCATGAGGGGATCATGAAAAGATTAATATGAAAGTAGAACATGAATATGAAGCTTACTTCTGAACGTTTTGATGCCGTCAGGTTGGGCGAGCTCTAGGCCCACATCCTCCTGAATTTCATTCAAGTGGACGAGAATATCCTCAAGTGTATGGGCATTGATGGCACTGCTCTCAGCAACCTGTTGTCGGGTCCTCGCCATTTGGCTTGAACAGTAAGCAATTGAACTGAGAGACTGCTACTGAACTCAACTGAGAGACTGCCACTGAACTCAACTTTCTACCAAGAACAAGGCATGAGTATATATAGACTCATGAGCCAACCGTTGTACTAACCGTTGTACAACGGTTAAGCCATGAATTCAATTTCTAAAGGTAAGACCATAGGGATAAAATGTTTTGAGTTTAGCCAAGTTAAGACCATTGAGGGCCTTGGACCATAGTACCAAAAAGTAATAAAAATACGTGCAGGGATCCCCTCCTCCGGGATCCCGCGTCCGCCTGCTAGGTGATCCCGTCCTCCGGGATCACATATTAATTAAAACGGGATCCCCTCCTCCGGGATCCCGCGTCCGCCTGTACTTTGGTCCCGTCCTCCGGGATCACAGACAAAGGAAAATGGGATCCCCTCCTCCGGGATCCCACGTCCGCCTACTTGGTGATCCCCTCCTCCGGGATCACACACCCCTTAAAAATAGATCCCATCCTCCGGGATCTCCCGTCCGGCTGCTTGCTGATCCCGCCCTCCGGGATCACAGCATTCAACATGTTAATATATATTCAGCATTCAACAAATTTAACATGTTAATATATGTTAACCATTGAAATTATGAATGTATTATTAACCATTGGAATATGTCTAGGAACAGTGGCAATAATAAACTTTGATGTTGAAACTATGGTGGAAGCTTTGAAGCATTATTCTTTGGTGCATTGAGCCATTGCCAAAAGCCAAAATTACATTCAATTGCGCCTGTTTTGACATTGAAGACTTGATGAAGATATTCACATTCAAGACAATTACATTCAATTGTTCCAGATATTCACATTCAAGAAAATATTCACATTGGGAGTTTTTGAGATATTCACATTCACAAACTTGTAGATCCTTACCAAAGATGTCAAGGACCATGTACCCGACAGTTTTGCGGATCCCGCTATCACCCGTGTCACCCTGGGGTAAGTAAAAGGTGGACTTCCCTGCAGCCAAGCAATCATGTAGTTTCTGGAGCATTATCTTGAAGCCTGACCTATCAACCAAGGCATGCACTCGAAACCTGTGATTTTCGAGCTCAACCTTCCTGGAGTAACTTTTGGTGCAGTCATCAACTAAGCACTTCCATCTCTTTGCCGGTGATCGTGAATCAAATCGGGGGCTCTTCGTTCTCAAATAACGCCGCGAGGCTGCGTCTATGACAACACCCTCCTTTACTGGCCCCCCTTCCTCATTCAAATCGCCATCGCCCAGCAGTTGAGCGTCCACAGAAGCTCGTTCTTTCACCTCCTCCTTTGTATTCTTCCCCACCGCCGATTTTTCCTCCCCTTCATCCAATTTTTGTTGCCCTGACGGCTTCGGGGACTCCACCTCGGCATCCCAATCCGCTTCACTGTGCAGGACGTCTGGAATCTGGAATGCATATGAAGCAGCGCCGTCAACACAAAGATTCTCGCCAAAACTGGTGTTGAGGCTGACTTCCAGGTTTAAGGATTCGTCCATCTGCAAGCCACAGTAAGATTTAGTAAAGAATAGTAGGAAATAGTAAAAAACTTGATATAACAGACTGAAAGGGTCGATTTTACCTCCGTAACTTCGTTAATACAGGAGGTAAACGTATGTAAACGACTTCCGCAGCGCTAATGGTGCCGTCGCCCGACAAAAACCACTGCCTGGAAATCCCAGCGCCACCGCGAGAGTTCCCGCGCCGGACTTGGACTCTTCGAATCGACGGAGTGCTCTCGCGCCCTCCCAGATCCCAAGGTCCTACGTGGCGGACGGGGATTGGCCACGTACACAGCATTAATGGCCTGTCCGAATTTAATTTTAAAATTAAAGTTGCTGCTGCTTCTGGGATCCCGGAGGACGGTATAAATCACCGGATCTAATGGCTGACAGCAAGCCAGCTCGGAGTGCATCTAACGGCGGAGAATAGCTCCCGCCTCCACGTCACCATATCGGGGATCCCGGAGGAGGGGATCGCCACGGGCGATAAGCGTCGCCGTTATCGCCCACGGGATCCCGGAGGAGGTGATCACTACGGCGATAGCCCCCGGCCGCTATCACCACGGGATCCCGAGGAGATGATCACCACGGGCGATAGCGGCCAAGCATCAGCATTAGGGGTGATCCCGAGGAGGGATCCGGTCCCGGTGCCCGGGATCCCCGAGGAGGGATCACCCCGGGCGATAGGGTCCGCCATAATGCCTCGGCCGGTGACTGGCCGACAGGGTCCGGCCGCTATCAGCCACGGGCGGGTGATCCCGGGAGGAGGGGATCCGCCCCGGGTGCCCGGGGATCCCGGAGGAGGGGATCACCTCTACGGATAGCGCCCGGCCAAGGGCCACTTCGCCGGGTGATCCCGAGGAGGGATCCGGCCCGGGTGCCCGGGGATCCCGGGAGGAGGGGATCACCTCGGCGATAGCCCCGGGCCGCTATCAGCCATTAGGGGTGATCCCCGGGAGGGGATCCGCCCGGTGCCCGGGATCCCTGAGGAGGGGATCACCCTCGGCGATAGGGTCCGGGCCAAGCACGTGCCCCAAGGCTCTGTGACTGGCCGAGGGTCCGGCCAAGAGTCAGCCATGGCCGGGTGATCCCGAGGAGGGGATCCGCTGGGCCCGGGTGCCCGGGGATCCCTGAGGAGGGGATCACCTCGGCGGATAGCGCCCGGCCATCGCCTTTCACGGCTGGGTGATCCCGAGGAGGGGATCCGGCCCGGGTGCCCGGGGATCCCTGAGGAGGGGATCACCTCCGGATAGCCCCCGCCGCTATCAGCCATTAGGGGTGATCCCGAGGAGGGGATCCGCTGCTCCCCGGTGCCCGGGATCCCCGGAGAGGGGGATCACCTCGGGCGGATATCGGCCCGGGCACAGCCATCGACCGTGGGGATCCCGGAGGAGGGGATCGCGTGGATGATCCCGGAGGCGGGATCTCCCTCGAGGCGCCGGGACGTCAGCATTGCACCTGGGCTTGGACGGGGCTGGGATGGTCCGGGCCGACATGGCGCCTCGTCAGATCTCTCGTAACGGGTCTCCCCGAACGGACCCCGTCGAGGGAGACCCGGGATCCCGGAGGCCGGTAAATTTATCTCCGGGATCACCGAATCAAGGGTAAAAGTATCCTGAGCCCTTTGAATTGTTCTTGTTGGAGGCTACAACCATATGGATGGAATTTGAACTGTGTTTATGCCTTATGTCATGTGTTCAAACATCACAAATATTCAGTTAGTTTCACATCATGTACCATGGTTTAATGCTTTAATTTATTTCATTTTTCTTGCTTAGGCCAATACTTCATATCACGGCCCAAATAATTTCCCCTCTCATCTATCCGTGGGTCTCTCTAGTCAAATATTACATCGCATTTAGTCTCTCAATATAGCAACTTTTCCTTTTTTATTCAATCAGGGTGAAAGCATGTTAGGGCCTACATAAAAAATTACCAAAAAGGTACTTTTCTGTGTACTTCTGTGCAAGTACATAATTGTATTTTAAAGTACCTAGACTACAAGATTGACTAAAAGAAATTGTGTTATGTCCAAGAGTAGTAGTACATACATGTTGTAAGGTACTTTGTGATGTCAAGTAAATGTTAAGAACTCAAATATACCATCATCTTTGACTACCCAGAGTATTTTCCAGGTAGTTTCCAAAACATGTAGGCCCTAACATGCTCTTACCCATCAATCACTACTTCTTTTACAATGTTTAAGCGTTGGCTATAATAACATGTGGAGGATCTCACAACCCCAGCCATACTGCAATAATAGATACTCAATTGCATTACAAACTTTCCAAATTTTCTTGTAGTACATATAGTCAGATTGAGTGTTGGCAACCCAACACCTTGCACTTTCCATCCTAGAATAATTGAAGTAATCCAAACAAGGCAGAACACCAACGCCCATGAGATCGAACCACATTGAAATATACCCCGGCCATTGAAGCTATAGTTGCCATGCCATGGCGGCTCGCATGAGGGCCAAAAGATGGGGGACTAGCCCAATATGACGCAAATACCAAGACCGGGCTATGGAATATGACAAGTTGCAGAAGAGAACAAAGAGGAACAAAAGAAAAGGACTACTGACAGGAGGATCAGATTTCTGGAAGAAGCAGGCGAAGAATAAATGTTGGAAAAGGTGAAGGGAGCACAATGCCAAACCTAAACGAGCAATCAAGACTTCTTGACCGACTGCAGTTTGGTCACATTTAGACTTACGGATTGACAAGTGAACATGGTCAGGAAAAAAGATCAAAGTTGACAGTCATGTTAGGCCTGAGCCAATGTTGTCACATACGTTGCATACCGTACGGGTACTATACGTTCTTTAAGTTTTTCTAAAGTTTTTTATCTTTGGTTTTTAAAATCTTAGAATACGTTAAAAACGTAAAAAAAAAAAATTAAAAACCCCCAAATTGGCCCTTTGAAACAGATTATATAAAATTTTTTAATACCAGCACCATATTTGGGTTCCAATCAAATCACAAAAATGTGTATTCAATTCAAAGGTTTAACTTAATAATATAACATTTAACATAAAGGTTTAGCATATTATCATACTAGAGGTAGATAGAAGAGAAATGAATAGAGGTAAAAATGAATTATTTGAAGCAGATATACTTTTGGAATGGTTTTGGGTCACTTCCTGTTTCTATTTATCACTTGTAGCAGTCTGATCTTCAGAAGCAATACAGAAAAAAATGAATTGAAATAAAATTAGTTGTAAAAGAAGAAGAATGGAAAAGTTATCTTGGTTGGCTGGTCTTGGATTGGCGCAAGAACCGTTTCCTGGTTTGACGGTGCAGTAAAAACCTTTCTTTCATACAGCAAAAAACCAAAACCCTGGTTCTACATGCATTCAGCATGTTTCTACATGCATATTCCACTCACAGTTCCAAAATCTTGTTTGCTAGACCAAAAATCTAAATGAAAATCATCCGAGGCATTAGTAATGGTTTTTTTTTCTTTTTTTCTTTTTTTACATTTTTTGATAACCCCCGATGGTTGCAAACGTTTAGAAAACGTAGGGGTTTTTTAAGAAGTACTCTATGGTTAGAAATGGAGTTTTTTTAACAACACTGGCCTGAGCAGCATAGAAAGAAATTATTTTGAAGAGACACCTATCTTGGTGGTCAACTGCAAACTTATCTCGCACGTACATATGTTTATATGGCTTCCTTGTTGCTAGTTCCACATGTCAAAGTACAAGAGCTCATTGCAATAGTTTGAAATTTCATATGGGTTGGCACTGAGGAGGCTATTGTAGTTAAGGTACTATAGTCTAAATACATTCTCCCCAAGTTGAAAGGTGGTGTCGGTATAATGGACTTCTTACTGCGAAGTGAAGTCTTCATCTCCATGTCAACATTGGTAGTTCATATAATTTCCTTGATTACTTGGCCTATTTATGGACTCCTCATTTGTTGTAACGGCCCTAGTGGCTTGCTTCCATATATCCATAAAGGATGTGTAGTCCACTTAATAATCTTGCACATGTTGGTAATAGAGTAGAGTAGTGAATGCCCTAGGGTGCTTATACTTAATAAATTGTGTAACCATTGTAGTGGTGTAATATTATGGAATTACTATAGTTGCTAGCTCTCTAGACTAGAAGCTGGGGTGCACCACAATATGGAAGTAGAAATTTTCGTCAGCAGAAAATTTCGAGAAGAAATTTTCTGGCGGCCCCCAGAAAAATTTCAAGCGAAAATTTCTTGCTAATGAAAATTGTACAACAAAAAAAAGGGGGCTTGAAATTTGCCCCCAATTTTCTCTTTCTGGTTGTTTTTCGACTGACTCTGCTGCGGCGCCGCTTAACCTAGGAAGTCAAATCAATCGCGCCACTTAATCTGGGACGCTGCTTAACCTGGGACGGCAAATCAATTGCACCGCTTAATCTGGGATGTCAGATCAGGTACGACCACAGCTACAATCTGGTAAAGATCGACAGATTTTTTTGCCATGGAATTTGTCGAGGAGCCCCCTTGATCATTGAGATCGCGATAGCTCACCTATCATTTTAGAGCCTTAAACTTGTTTTGCACCATAAGTTTTCTTTGCGATTAGGAAAGATAATCATATGTTGTATTTAACAAATCCAAATTGCTCTATTTGCGCACAATTATATTGCGCATTTTGGCATCATATACATACATGGATGGCTGGAAGTTGTTAGTAATAGATGTGTAAAACACATTATATCTATTTAGATTATATCTATTTTCTCTCTTTTCATTATAGTATTGATAGTCTCAATTTGCAAAGGCTATCAAGTTAATATGTGCTAGGGCTTTCAAGTTACCCATATTCACATATATAATATACAAGTTACGAGCAAACTTTGATATGGGCAATAAGGTCGAAATGAAAGACAATCAGGTCACAATCAGCCACCTGCATGCACATCTAATGTTGCTTCTGTGCAGGGCCTAATTATTCTTAGATCTATTATTCTAACCCCATAAGTAGATAACAAACAGTTCGGATTTTTTAAAACAAGGAGCTTCGTGTAAAAGATAAGGAATTGCAGAGCAAAAACAACCATTCATCATGATAAAAACGGAAGCAAAAGTTTGAGCATGCTCTTAACAGTAGAAAAAACAGGTTAACAAACATGTAAAAACGGTATATTTTGGCTTTGTTTTGGTCTTCATGAAATGAATGTGTCTTGCATCTCAAATTTTTCCTTTTTTTTTTTGCGGAGAGAGAGAGCTGGAGAAAGCAACACCAAAAATTTGGGACCAGAAATGATTAGCGGTAACCATGGAATAAGTCTCTTCAGATTGAGTTTTTGAGCAAGAGCTATTGTGGCTCCTAATAGGTTGTCGTTCCACCTATCCGAGAGATTAGGCTCATGCTTAAGCCCAGAATTTGATTAGCATTTGTTGCCGACTCCTTTCTATCCTACTCCACACTTCGAAACGCAATACCTGCAAGGGAGACTGTTGCCTGGGAGTAGGAGCGGGCTGATGCAAGACACATTCATGCCAGAGAACAAGTATCAGAAATACTAAAAATGACGTGCTTTTGACATGTGCTTGTGCCATCTGTCAACTTTACCTATATAATAGGGCCTGATAAAAGAGAATAGGGATTCACGTCAAGTCATACTCTATTCCAGCTTCTGAAAAAGAACACATAATGAATCAGAAATATGTTATGTTTCTGCCAAGTATAACGACGTCAGGAAATCTATCAAACTTTTCTATGTAGTTCTCGTCCATTAAAGCACTAAAACGGAGAGAGTAGATCTCTAGTCTCTATCATGCTTATGCTATTATAAACAAAGGCATGTTTCCTTTTCTAACTAAGACTACTATAACATTATTTTAATGTTTAACATGCTGAATGCAAGCAGAATCACAAATGGATTCGGTATGATGGATCTAACAAAAACTGTATTGTAGGTACTTGGTAAATAGAAACTAAATGTGAATTGAGTGGGACGATGAAGTGCAGATTCATGCGGGATAGTGAAGAGAGGATTCGGGATGGAAATTGTAAAATTGAATAAGAAAATTTGAACCAAAGGTAAGATAAGATAAGATGGATTTTTACTATACTATATTACAGGAAATGCCTTTATAATTTTAGGGCTAACCTCTAAGGTAATTTTCTTACCCTACAAGTGGCAAAATTTTGTCCCTATAATTGGCCGATGTAGAGCCTGGCCACAACCTTAAAAGTATAAAACTATTCCATGGTTTAAACGGCCACCCCAACAAGTTTTTAGTGCGCATAATATTTTGAAATGGCCATGCCCTATGGGTCTGAAGATTTGGCAAATATCAAATTGGCCAGTAAATTTAATAAGTTGGTGTTTTGAACTGGCCACCACCACTTGGTTATGGTGAGAATGCATCCTACTCCGGTGTGGCTGACTATTTCTTGAAAAATGTGAATGTGTGGCCAACTGGCCCGCCGGGGCCACTAAAAAATACCCTGATCCGTGGCCGGATGGCTAGATGGACGGGTCCAAGGGGAGACCCCCCTTGCGATAAGGTCTGTACATATAGAGGATGACGTCTCCTTGGGTCGCGACCTAAAGAGTACACTTGCAATGTATTTGTAGTTGTATTCATGTAGATATGTGTAAGCATGCATAATGCAGGGCGCAATGGAGCAGGTAAAATCTATTGTTCTTCTTATCTTTAGTTGTTTATTCTAGAGCAGGTAAAATCTATTGTTCTTCTTATCTTTAGTTGTTTATTCTAGATTGTTTTTGATGAGATGGTTCAGATGCTCCCCTTATGCTTTCCTCCCCACCTAGTTCTTGTGGACTAACCCCCTTGTTTGTTGTGTCTATTTCAAGATGGCACATCATGAGCCGAGCATCATGCTGCATTTAGACTCCTTTGTCATTTGGTAGATTTTAGAAACTTGGGAGGAACTGGAGCTCATCTCCAAAGAAAGAGTACATGAGATGATGACGACCTTGTTCTGCCAACTCTACTACGAGCGACTGTAGCCGAGAATCCAGTACCCGAATAGAGAGTCCGAGGACAAGATCTCGGAGGGGGAGGGTTCTTCTGAGTCATCCTCAATCACCTCAGAGGAGGAGACGTCGGAGCGAACGGGGAGGGTATGGAGTTACTTGTACATATTACTGTTAGGTTGTGCATAGTAAGTGACCGGTGTGGCAAGAACTTCAGATGAGCTTTGTCTTGTATGTGAATACCATATTAATGAAAACATTCTATTGAGCCTTATTACCATAATATTAGTTGATAAATAACTTAGTTGTTAAACATGTCGGTGTGACGGCCTATGCCAAGGGGCATGGTCCATTTTAGTTGGTATCAGAGCCAAAGTTTTGGACACCGTTTGGGCTATGGGAATTAGGGGATAAGAATCTAAGGAATTCTACTATAAAGTAGAATGATTCACTCCATTGCCCTCAAAAAGATGCTGGCCCGACATGAAGTGTGGAGACACAATGGGCTTAAGCCTTTCTTTCAATCCCTCTTCCACAAATGGCAGCAGAAGAGGGAGGCTCGAGCTCTCATGCTTATGGACTACACAACCTTTACAGTTGAAGAATTGGATGAGCTGCTGAACATCTTTGGCAGATCGGCTGTAGCTGACCTTACTATTCAAGATGTTGTTGAAGCTAATCAGTGATGCAATAGCTCTGATACCAGCATTTCAATGCTGTTTTAAGCCAGATTTTATCTACTGGCTATATTTAAACTTTATTATCTATTGACATATAATTTTGTTGTTGGCTTTATAGCCCTTATCCTCCCTTATGTTTCTTCATATGGGAAGGTTGTGTTGTGACAGTCATATATCTGCCTCATAAGGAGGTTACTGACATGATGTATTCCATGTAATATGAATACAAAACCCACCTTGCCTTCAAAAAAAAAAAAAAAAAAAAAAAAAGCATTGTCATCCTTTTCCAGGTGAGTAGCAGGATGTCTGGAAATGGGGATAACAATTTAGAAGGTGAGTAGCAAGATGTCTGGAAATGGGGATAACAATTCAGAAGCTGGGGTTAGCATAATGCTCCTAACACAACTGAACTGATTTTGGCAGCTATGCAACAGCAGCGGAGCAGCGGGCCACTATGCAACAATTTGTTGCTAAGAAGAACGATGACCTCGATCAAGTCAATAAGGTAGAATATAAGAAATTCTATCATAAAGTAGAATGATTTGGCGAGGGAATAACCGTTGCCGTCCTTCTCCAGGTGAGTCGGGATATGTCTGGAAATGGGGATAACAATTCGAGAGATGCGGTAGTGGTAATGCTCCTAGTATAATTGAATAGATTTTGGCAGCTATGCAGCAGTAGCTGGCTACTATGCAAGAACAGGTTGCCAAGAAGGACGAAGACCTTGATGAAGTCAACAAGATTTTAAAACAACTTAACATGCAGACTTTTAGTGGTAAGGATACCATAGATGAGGATCCGGATCCGGATGTTTTGGCCAGTTGGTTAGATCGGGGTGATTAAGGAACATTACATTTGTGCACAATAATGCTAGCTTCATTACAATCATCAAATGTTTTGTCCACACTGCTGTGCTATTATAGGGTCAAGAATCTCATGAATAAAGAAAGTCTCACCTATGTATTTATGCTCATGTTCCCATGGAAACTGGGATCAGCAACAAGCCAGCCTCCAGTCAGAAGCTCAAGAAGCACCACTCCAAATTCATAACCATCAACTTTCTGATTCTCCCTTATTGTTAATAGAACTCTATAGTAGTAAAGTAATGTAACAGATTTGTACATTTACCTGGAGCAATATATCGGTAGGTACCAGCAATAGAGGACATGGATAACCCATCCTTTGTCAACTTGGCTAGTCCAAAGTCTGTTATGCAAGCTAAGATGTCAAAATCTAATAGGATGTTTCTAGATTCGGTGAATATTCTGGGGACGACAATCATGACGCATGTATGAATGTCTATCTGCTGTAGTGCCCAATGCCATGAGTCAAGAATATTGCCATGTGTCTGATGATGAAGCGCATTGAACTTCCTTGCTCTAGGTATTCTATAGCTCCAATTAGCTACGTTCAACTAGTCGATTGATAACTTAGGTATTCCACGAGCAGGAAGATGAAAATGAGGGGGAGAGGGGGCTCGCTTTTGCCACACACCCACTTCTGCGAGCAAGCATAACATTATACAACCATTTCCCTCCATTTTCATCTTTACCAAAAAACTAATTAGCTTTACTAGGTTTCTATGATTCACCTTGCCTGCAGTCTCCATCCCCTTGTGAAATTGCCTCTGCTCTCTTTTATCCCGAAGTAATTGAGCGTCATCGTGAGCATCTTTTCATATGATATCTTTTCCCTAAATCATGGGCCTTTAACAGTTGAAAATTTTCAAATATCCTTTATTAAGTGGAACCCAAAAATGGACACTGCAAGCTTTGATTCATTATGTGTTGCATCAACAACACTCCATGGGTTAAATCCAATATACTGGAATGAAGACTGCTTCAAAATTCTGTTTAACTCCATTGGCACATATATCTCAACAGAGTATGCACCTGAAAGACCTCCAAGATCCTTTGTTCAGCTTGATTTATCTAAAACCATCCCTACCCTGATCCCTTTCAGGGATGCTTTTGGTCAGAAATCATCCCTATCACTTAGGTGGTCGGGTCTGCCTCCTCATTGTCATTCTTGTGACAACAGAGATTTTTGGTATGAGAGATGCAAAATTAAACCGGTACAGCAACAGGAAAAAATGGGGAACATTAATGCTAATCAGGAAATAAATCAGGCTAATGTTATTAAGATTCTACAGTGCCTATGGCTCCTACAGGCTTCAACGCACCAGCTCCTACAGGCTTCAATGCACAAAGGAGAACAAGTAAAATAACAGATGCAAGCAATCAGGATTTTGCTTGGTCACTCAACTCTCAACAGAATCATTAATGATGCTAAAGGTTTATATAAAGCTAAGCCTTTAACATTGATGGACTTCTCTGTCCAAAGTAAGGGAGATTAACTAGGAAAAGCCATCCATACTATAATCCAACAAGCAAAAGACAAACACTCAAGGATAAGGATTCCCAAGTCAAAATCATAGAATCCAAATTTGATAGAAAGCATTTCCCACATAAAAGCTCGGTTGCATCAACTTCTTCTGCAAATTTAGATGAGCTATCCATAACTGAGATTGATTTATCAATGGGAAAAAACTCCATTATTGGCGTTCAAAAGCAAAAACGTGTATAACATACAAAAAGGATCGACAAAAGAACAGGCCGTTTACCTAAGCAGGATAACATGCAGATCGGAGCAGTGAACAAACGGGCACGGTTCGTAAACCCACATCCTCTGGACATCGCCATATATCCATATTGGGTGCCGGAAATGAAAGTATTATATGCAAACAATGCAAGGATCAAGAAATTTGGAAAAAGCCCCAAGCTTGGATATGAAGAACTTAGACCAGAGCAGCAAAACCCACCGATTTTCGCCAATGTAGTGAGAGCTGGGGCGATTAACCTTCGTCGCTTCAAATGAAGAAGGCCCAGTTCCGGCGTGAGTTAGAGCAAAGCCGATGCCGATAATGCACTGCCCATCCATCCAAAATCGAAAATAATTTTCGAAGGTGTCCACGTTTTTTTTTTTCTTTATTTTTAATGCGCTCCCTTTAAACCTTATTTTTAGCATCTAAAGTCTTCCAAAGTTCCAAGGATAAACACACTGCCTGCCACGTTTCACCATAAATTTATCCGTATAAATTTGGGTAATAATTAATGTGCCACGTTTCTAGAGAAATTTTTACCTTTTTTTTTAGGTCTATATTTGTTCCACTTATTTATTGTGTTATTTTATAGGCATTCAATTGCCTTGCCACCTTAAGCATTTAAATGTCATGCCACCTCATCATATCATTAATGAGCCCAATTTCATTGCAGTGCCACCTCACCACATTGCATTAAATGCATTCAATATAAGTGGCTAAACCTGGACCGTAGATCTCACAATCTGGATCGTCCAGACAGTGACACCTCGGTGTCTAGATACAAGGGGGCAGCTTATATAATTGGATATAGATAAGAGATAAGAGATATTGCAGATTTAGCTTGCAGTCTTCGAAGTAAAATATATGTTCAACGTGTTATTTAAGTCTCAAATTCCAAATGGAAGTGCAAGAGACTGAAGAAGCAGGATAGACATGTAACTCATTTATGGACCTTAGGGGTTCCTCATTTGGCAAATAAATTAAACATGTGCTAATGCAAAGCCATGCACGACAATGGACGACTAGACGTATTCTTCTTGGAAAAAGGAACTTTTGAATAAAGGAAAAATAAAGATTCATTTTATAGAAAAACAAATTATCACTACCCAAATACCCTCATGTATATAGAAGTACTTAACTCGACAAATTTTAATTATTTATGTAGAGATGGGATGGTTGAAGTTGACCATGCCTGAAATAGCAATAGCCCATTTAAACTTTTAAGATTCGAAGTCCATAGGCAATAGAGTTGACCTAATCCATATACATTGAAATCATCAGAGAAGAGGAGCCCAAAAACAATACTTACTTATGGATTTAATGGCTTACTACGTAGCTTATTACATATTCTAAAGGAGGTGTGCCCTGGATTATGTTGGCCTCCGAATCCGTCGACTCTACAAGCCCAGAGCATATGTTGGGGCCTCTGGATGCCTCTCGTTTCGATTATGGTCATTTATGATTGGGGGCGCCTATGATCTTGAAATATGAAATATGGGTTTTCCTAAGGGTTTGAAATATGGAATCTAGGGACTCAAACCTATATATGGGTTTGCCTAAGGTTTATATGAAATACGGAGACTCAATCCTCTACCAAAAAAAATTCAATGTCCTAGTAAGAATGCTTCCAATACAACAAGCAAGCTAACATGATTATTCTTTCTATTGGATCTATGTCCCTTTTTTTATTGGTTTCAGGAATGGTCATTTATACATTTATATTAAATCCCCATAGAACCCCCTATTATTGTGCTATATATTAAATCCCCCTATTATTGTTGAGGCAGTTGGCAACATTTTCAAAAGGTTTAACCAACACCACTCTTTCTTGAATATTAACTTGCAGCACTCTATCAATTGACTCAAATTGCCATCTTTTTTAGCTGCCCTAGGCAACTAACATTTAGTTTTGGATATTGAAACATAGATCTTTGTCATCAGGAGATATTCCGAGCTCATCGAGAAAGTTCAGGAAATCCAAATTTGTGCACTATAAATACATCGTGTCTACGTAGGGTGTCACTTGGGCAAAGTAAACATGGTCTAAGCAGGGCTATATTGTCTTGGCACTATGTCTTCTAGTTTTAATTTGCGTTATTCAGATGTTGTATAAGAGAGGTATACTTTAAAGCTCAAAGGTTTTAAGTAGCATTTGTCCATGAAGAAAGTAGAAGAAGCAATTTTGTTCTTTTACTCTCACACTCGATCATAATAAATGGAAAGTGCAACCAGTATATGGATTTGATAAGGACCCTTTTTTGGAGATTTTGACAGAAAGTCCAGAGCTTCCCTAAGTTGATTCCACATTTATTCTTTAACTAGAACAACAGTATCTTTCAAAATGGACATCTTTTCATGAATAGAGGGAAGATTGAGAGAAATACCGTGATAAAGATTTTGCTTGCTTCCATCTGGAATTCAGCTAATGCACCATCCAAAATTTCATCGGAGTAGACTTCACCAACAGGCTTTGGGACTCCATAAAGCAGTGGAATTTGAGAAGTAGGATGCAGCAAGGGGAATCGGCCATAGAAATACGGATCTTTTGAGAAGTTATCCCATATCGGCACTTTCAAGGATCTGGGATTCATTTTCTGATCAACCGAGAGAAAATTAGAAAAATTACCAAATAATAGACAATTTTTTGGGTTTTCTTGGAATGATCTTCACTGATCTAGTAGCAATGGTCGCTCAGAAGGCGTTAGCTCAGCAAAACTGTGAAGAAAAGCTAGAAATTTAGGGCTAAAATTTGTTTTATTTTCCATTAAAAGGACCACGAGGTTTAAACAAAAGCACGTGAGAAAGAACAGAGAAAGGAAAGAGAGCAAAATTGGCAAAAACAGAGGGAAATTTAAAGCAGAAGGATAATAAACTAGAGGAACAGAGATCAAGCCTATTGCTAAGAGGTCAGGAGAGCCATCCTCATTGAGATTCACCCAGATCAATGTCAGAGTAGAGTTTAACTGTTAATTTAGACTCCGACCAACCATAATAAACCCGAATTATAGCAGTTGCTTCAATGTTCTTATTCACAATAAATTCCTCAAGCCAGAATTGTATGATTTCAATCTCAAATTCTTCACAGCTCGGTACAAAGGCGTACTCAGGTAGGAATTTGTCTTCTGGAAAGAATTTCCTAGTAAATAGAGAATGCCAAAGCTGAGAGATAGAACCACAGAGAAATCCACAAGTTAACTAGCCATTTTCTTTGAGAATTGCAAAGATTTTGACATGCATTTGTAGCTAATTCAAAGGTGATTCATGTAGAGGATAATGCAGATTGCTAGCCTCTACAAGGCTAGCAAGAATTGATGTTTAGATGGGGCCGAGTGGTCAGAATTTCACAGAATCAGGCAAGAAATGAGTTTGAACAGAAATTTCATTAGAGTTTTTTTGAGGTCAAATAAGGGCCTTGTAAGAATATATTAGGGGGGCCGCCACGTAGGATACCGAACCTAGCTTCCCCCCCTCCATACCTAACTTTCACTCTCCCCTAACCTAACTACCTAACCTCTGAACCTAACCTCGAACCTAACTTTGCAATCATTATTTCCTAACGACCTGAATATTTGATGATTACATCTAAGATTTTCATTTTCCCACCATCGAGCTTCAGCCATCGAGCTTCAGCGCCATCGAGCTTGCTATCGAGCTTGCCCTCGCGCCATCGAGCTTGCCATCGCGCCATCGAGCGCCAACGATTTTGTCATCGTGCCCAAGCATTGTTTGAATTCGAATTATGGCAGATTCTTGCCAGCAAATAGAGCGAAATTTTTCAATTTCGCTCTGTTTGTTGGCAAGAATCTTCCTAATTCTAAGCTCCGCTCCGGTTCTCGGTCTTTTGCAACGTCAATGGCAAAGGTATTTGGTTTCCGAGTTGTCATTGCATTCCTTTGAGTGTTCTTGGTTCTAATACTTCTGTTTCAGGATCAAACTAATTCCGAGGGTCAATTTAGAGTGCAAGTGCCAAAAGGATGCCTGCCTTACAGGAATAAGTTCACTTGGAAACAACCAATAGATGAAGATACATTGCGAGCTTCTGGAGCCATGAATATAGACCTCTGGGCTAAAGGCCAACTGTATCCTTGTGATCCTTTCACTCGAGCCCATCCAAACTTCCACTCTGCATCCGGTCTTATTGAATTTGCTTGTAAGGGACATCAAGGGTTACTAGGTTACTGTAATAATTTGGTTAATGGTAATACTGATCCACATTTGCGTGCCATGTATAACCACTTGTATGGATTCAATTGCAAAGTTTTATCAGATGTTAATCAACTCCAACAGGCGAACTACTTTCTGTCTCAACAATGCCGCAAGCTCAATGAATTGGAGGTAGAAAATCAGAAATTGGTGACGGAGATGAAATCACTGCAGCAAGGAATGAAGAGGGTTGCGCAAGAAAATGATTCCCTTCACAAGCGAGTCAAACGCTTGAAAAGAACTCCACTGGGGATCATGGAGAGGGCAAGAAACCTGAAGCCTATAAATATATTAGCCCCTGGGGGTGGAGGCTCAAAAAAAAGGGTCATGGCTATTAAAAAGCTTGTTGATCCAAATCTGGCAGAAGAAAATAAGAGAAAACCTGCTAATATTGCCCGTTTATTAAAGAAATTGGTTACTAAAGATGATGTATTAGAAATGTTAAAGCTTCCTGATAGCATTCAACTTAGGAAAGCTGTAGTACAGCAACTGCTGCAGGAGTTGGGGAACGGTCAAACCTCAGAATCAATGCAAGAACTATGTGACAATGTCGGAATAAGTAGGCAAGCTTACGTTGCTTTGTTCAGATGCTTGCAGGATGGCCTTAAACAACAAGGCATTACCAAAACTATTCTACTACCAAGGATGACTAGTGTGAGGACTTGTAGGTCGTCGAGAAACAGACAAGTGCAAGAGCTTCTTGGTGATATGTATCAGCTGACCAGCAATGTCAATTTGGATACATTGCCATCCTGTACCAAAGGTAAGAAGAAGTCGAAGTTTGGTGATACTTTCTGCCTTAATGAAAATAACAATTGCTGGATAGACTTAAGTAGAATGCTTCAGCTTTTGGTTCGATTTTATGATATGAAGGTAGAAGAGTGCGCTAACAAACTAAGAATTGTTTTGAGACTGGATGGAATGGAATTGGTGAAAGGCGAGAAGTACGAGAGGGTTTCACTGAGTCTAATGAACAGAGCTTTGAATACAGGGAATGAAGAGTCAAATCTAGATGGTAAGTTTTCCGTCCAGTCTGAAGATCACATTTGGTGGGTTGGTTTATTTCAGGTACCAGAGGAAAATCACAGTATACTGAAATGGGTTTTTGATCAAATACCCATCCCCACATGATTGCCTCTCACGGAATCGGAGAAAAACTTGCAGTTCCTGGATATGGTGAGTACGAGGTTGAATGGCATCTTGCTGCAGATTTGAAGACAATAAAATGCATGTACAGAATGAAGCATGGTGCTGGTAAGACTACTCATGCGTGTTCCTACTGTCTCTATGCGAGAAGAGATTCAGCTGGGTTGGACAAGAGTACATTAGATCGCGGTCCGGATGAGCCACCAAATAGAGAAGAGAAGGACACAACCTTGATGCCAATTCTGTCAATTCCGTTAAAAAGAGTACACATATGCACCCTTCATGCTTTCTTGAGAATCATAGACAAGATGGTTTACATGAATATCCTGTTTGCTTGGAATAAATTACCCCAAAGCTCTAGGGAAGCTGCCATGCATGAAGTTGAAAAGGTGCTATCTAATGTGGGACTTCATGGTGGGCACTACAAAATACTTCAAGATCCAAAGGTATCCGGCAAGGTTCCCCTGAAACCCAGTATGGGTGGTCCAAAGGCTAAGAGGTTTTTGCCTCCCGCGAAAGAGAACTTATCTAGTGTTTGGGACGCTTACAAGGATTTTATTGCAGCTAAGGATGATCGAAATGATCGTGGTAGATCACGCCTGAAGAAAATCAAGGCATGGCAGGATTTCTCTGTACTGGTAAAGGAAATGCAGAAAAAGGTAGTGCAGGAAAATGATGTTGCCAAATTTCAGGAGGCAGTCACAAACTTCACTAAGTCTTTCCTGACGGCATAGGGTGAGGCCAATTTGACTCACTATGTCCATATTCTGTTCGCACATGGCGTGTGGTTTGTCAGAGAATATGGAAGCCTGGGAATTTGGAATACACAGGGAATGGAGAAGTCCCATAAGCAAGCAAAGAATGCATTCTTCCATTTCACTCAACACAGAGGTTCAGTTGGGAATTCCTTACAGCAGATGTGTCAATGGTTTTACAGAAGGACCGTGTCCAAGTTGGTGAAGAAATCACGGAACCAGAGTGAATCAACACTTGCTAAGTTGTTTAGACAAAAAACCCAGCGGGAAAAAAAGAGGGAAGCTTGGTATAAGTCCGCAGCTGTTGAGCGATCAAGGGAGTGGAGATCAATGAGATGTAGGCAAGGCAAAGGTTATGTCCGTATTGAGAGCTCTTGATAATGTCTCTACTGTAAAAGAGTTGGTTTATTTATCAGTTCGATAGTGCTCGCTGTGCGAAATGCTGTATTGTAAGTAAACTGGATGCATGTATTGCGCATCGTGGCCACGGTGCGAAATATGGGCCTGTAACTAAACTGGATCCACATATTTCGCACCGTAGCCACGGTGCGAAATAGACCCTTCAATAATTTGTAACTGAGTCGATTTCGCACCGTGGCTACGGTGCGAAATAGGCCCTTCAATAATTTGTAATCGAGGGCGATCTCGCACCGCAGCTACGCTCTGGTGCGAATATGGCCCCCAGAACTAGAGAATATCCACGTATTTCGCACCGTAGCCACGGTGCGAAATAGGCCCTTCAATAATTTGTAACTGAGTCGATTTCGCACCGTGGCTACGGTGCGAAATAGGCCCTTCAATAATTTGTAACTGAGTCGATTTCGCACCGTGGCTACGGTGCGAAATATGGGCCTGTAACTAGAGAATATTATCATATTAGAGAACATATTAACATATTAGAGAACATTTAGAGAACATATTAACACGGTATCATATGAATTATGTATGATAGATAGCAAAGGTTACTAGAGACCACGACAGTATGTCCCTAGTAACCTTCCCCTAGGTTCCTAACCCCTTCCCCTTCCCCTGCGAGGGGTAACCCACGCAGCTGGGTTAGGAAACCAGAGCTCACGCGTATCCCAGCCTGATTCTTCCCACCATATGGGGTACTTAGTCATTAGAAAAAGTAATTCCACATGATGATACTCACGGAAGAAGAGCGGACCCAACTCCACAAAGTTGTTGTACACGTTGTAGTACGTCCTAATAAGGCCATACATCTGTCCCTTACAAATTTCATGAATGAACTCTGATATGTATTGATCCAGAGAGTGTGCTAAATAACCAGCACGAAGAAGAGGCCTCAACTGCTGTAGCATCTCGTCCAGATAAGGAGGGGGTTCAAGAATTCCCCTCATTGCAATTCTCCTATAACATTTAGATGGATTAATTTTCATCAGTGGCTCATGACCACAATCAAATCGCTCCAGAATGAAGTTGATCAACTCCATTGCAAGCTCCTTGGTGGGACTGTGGTGCAACCTCCACTCCAAGAAATGGTCAAATAGCTCATCAGTTTCAGACCGCACAGAATGCCTGGGGCATGCTTGCAGGCCTTCTGGAGTAGTCCAGGGAGGATTGGGTCCAATCATTTGCAAAAGCAAGCAAGGATCACCGACAGAGCAAGGAACAAGAAGCAGAGCAAGGAACAAGGAGCAGAGCAAGGAACAAGGAGCAAGAAGCAAGGAAGAAGACCAAGTAACAAGGAGCACGAAGATCAAGTAGCAAGGAACAAGGATCAAGATCAAGTAGCAAGAAGCAAGGAACAAGGAAGATCAAGGAGCAAGAAGACCAAGGAACAAGGAAGATCATGGAGCAAGGAAGCAAGGAACAAGATCAAGTAGCAAGATCAAGAGCAAGGAACAAGACCAAGTAGCATGAAGGAGCACGAAGATGAAGTAGCAAAGAACAAGGATCAAGATCAAGTAGCAAGGAACAAGGAAGACCAAAGACCAAGAAGATAAAGGAACAAGGAAGATCAAGGAGCAAGAAGCAAGGATCAAGATCAATTAACAAAGAACACGGAACACAAGGTGAAGTGAAAGCAAGGTGAGAACACGAGAAGTGAAAGCAAGGTGAGAACATGGAACAAAGGTGAGAAGTGAAAGCAAGGTGAAAGAATTTATAGCTACGAATCCAATAATGTTGAAGTATAATACTAATACTGTTAAAGTATAATATCAAGAAAGTTGAAGAATAATACCAATAATGCTGAAGTATTATACCCTTTGGTGGTGGGAAAATAGGCCCTTCAATAATTTGTAATCGAAGTCGATTTCCGCCGTGGCTCGGTCTTGAAAAGATGGGCTGTAAATAAAACCGGATCACGTGATTTTTTACTTTGTAGCCACCGGTCAAATAAATAGGCCCTTCAATAATTTGTAACTGAGGCGATTTCGCACCGTGGCCACGGTGCCGAATATGACCATAAATAGGACAATCACATGAGACAATACAAGGAAAATGGTAGAAGAAATCATTCAATTACACTAAAAGTGTAAGATTGCCAAGATAATACATGATAATATAAGGATGTTACTTAATTACACGGAAATCACTTGCTTATGTACTTAATTTCTATGAAAATCTTTATACCAGTTTATACACATATTCCAATGGAGTATCTTTACCCCGATATATATAATGTATTATGTGTTTGTGTGCTATGTAGCCATAGGTCACGTGTATCCCAAGGAATTGTATCCCAGGTAGGGAATTTAGACAGTAACCACAGGATGTTGAAGTCAAGGGAACGGAATAGGAGCTTATCAATATCCACAAAAGATTTGTAATGGAAGTTGTAAAGTTCAATGAGGATATAAATCCTATTCTTCTCACTAGTAGGAATGACCAGAGGCACATACTGATCCAGAGAGTAGGCCATGAAACCATGGAAAAGCATGTCCTTCAACTGTTCTAGCCTATCTTCTAAATCTGAGGGGGGTTCAAGAAGTCCCAAAGCACTTAGAGTGATCCTTGCATGACTCGAATTGATCTCCTGCAGTGGAGGGAGATGACGAGTATAGCGATCGATAATGAAGTTGATCAGCTGCCTTGCAAGCTCTGTGGTTGGACCGTGACGCCATCGATGCTCCCAAAAGTTGCTAAAAAATTCATCAAAAGTGCACATATTAATTCTGCCGCATGCTTGCAGGTATTCCGGATCAGCCCAGCGAGGATGTTCTTGCAAAGTTACCATTTGCAAGAAACTAGTGGAGCAGACAAGGAACAACTAGTGGAGCAGACAGGGAGGCAAGGAGCATGCAAGAAAGGAGCAGACAGTGAGGCAAGGAACAACAAGAAGCGGACAGGGAGGCAAGGAGCATGCAAACAACAAGCAGACAAAGACAATGAAGGCATAGATGTGACGCTCCCAGAACATATACGACACTCGGACGTATACATACGAGACTTTCCCCTCCCATGGCAACCAACTCGCCACGAGCAGGGCCCTCCGTCTAACTCGGGCCATCTATAAAAAGATGCTCGAGTGAAGGACACAGAGGGGTCATTCGGCCCACGCCTTCAATGGGGCTCCTATGTCGCGGAAACGTGAATACAATGTTAGCACACAGCATAATCATATTATAAAATACCACCACGAGGGGTGGCACATCCATCCAAGTGACAACAACAAAGAATATACATTTTTCACTAGGGAAAACACCCCAAACCCATGGTTCTACCCCGGTTCAGACTCCAGTGAGGATCGACTGACGGCTAGGTCTCAAGAGATCAGCAGACCGAATCTTGACATGGCGTTGACTGGCATAGAACATCGGCTAGGGTTGTCCACTCCATCCGCCCCTCCTGTGCACACTTTGCAGATGAGTCGAATCATGCTATGGCGTCACTATAGCCTTCCAGAGACGCAGACTCAGGGTATCACCCTTCGAGCCTACTCCAGGGTTCATGACGCCCCGGTCCGAGGCAGGTCAGGGAAGTGTCCCCTTCCAGGATCACAGTGGTTCCATGGGTGAGCTAGAGAATACGTGCCGCATCAGCGACCCCCGCATCCATACCCGACTTACTCACCCTAAATCTACTCAAAGTACAGGGTGCCCCATACGGGTCACACCTCTGCACCCAGGGAGTGTCAGACCCATACCCGGCCCTCTACATGACCGGCTATCAGGCCTAGCCCACTGTAGGAGTCCCAGGAGCCTTGTATGTTCGTGCAAGACCCCACCCCCACTTCACCACTGCGTCCCTTCTCTGGTGCTAAGCAATTCCATAGCATCCACGACTCGGTGGTCCCTTGTGCACAGGCCGCACTAATTGGGAATTAAAGGAGCTACTAGGAGCATACTAAAGCATATGACACAGAGGTCTCTACCCCCCTCTAATCCCTGCTTTACAGAAGTTTAACAGAGCTACTTTCATAAACACATCCATCCATCCATAATAACATAATCCATAATCAAAATGTAAATCCTAATTATCAAAGAAGGGTTAATCCTAAGTAAGAACAACCAGAGAAGACTCAAAGAACTTAACTGAAGCGCTAGCCTTAGAGATATCAACTAGATTATCTACTAATCCGACATTGTCATGAGGCGCCTCCATCCCTCAGAATCTGGGTGTTCAGCAACAGTTCTAGGAACTTGGGCGCTCAGCTGCTCCTTCTCCTGGGTCGATTTTGGGTGAGATGGGGGTAGTGATCCACCTTGATGGCCCAAATTAGCATTCCCATGCTGGCCAATCGAGTTTGGCCAGGTGGCGCCTTCCCAAGTAATTAATTAACTTAATTAAACCACTTAGATATTAATTCCTTAATTATAGGTTATTATCCTTAATAATTAAATTAGCATAGCTAATTTAATCCCTTTTAGGTCAACCCCCTAGGTTACGATACCCCATGGTGGCGTACCTTTACTGGGTGACGTGTCAGTATATTTATACGTATACCGTATAAATACTTAGAACGTCACATTCTCCCCTCCTTAGGAATAATGTTGTCCTCAGCATTAGGGTTAGGCAAAAAAAGTAGGAAATTATATTATGAAGGAAGGTAATTCCTTATTTCCGAAGGTAATAACATTAAAACTCAAAGTTTGAAACAACTTAAGCACCGAGGTGCATTTCACATGATCTTCACAAGAAAGTTTAAGGACCGAAGTCCGATATCAACATCAGAGTAGCAAAAAGGAAACACATGTAAACGAGATAAAATTGGAAAAGTCGGGTCATCAGCAACCCTCTATACATGGGCAGGTCATGTACTGCTCACTGGCCTGCACATGTCAATACATTAGTATATGTAGATAATATAAATAGGTTGTGGTTGAAGGGGCCACCCCCTATAAGAAATAAAAGAAAAACCTATCTACAAGGGAACCTATCATGTCTATGGTTCGCAATTCATTGCGGCGTAAGGAATGGCCAAGTTCCTATTATAGCCGGGATGAACGCGGCCTGTCAACTATATGCTTGCCAAGCAATTCGCGGTCATGCCGACATTGACAATACACCACGTCCTAGAGAACACAAAGGTGATCTCGTCATCGGTAACTGTTATCAACCACGATGCATCTACCCCTCTACTGCATGATTCTCGGCGAATCAAGCCTTGAAGCTTACCGCCGGGAGCGGGGTTGATAGCATCGTTGATGGTGGGGCCCTGAGATTCTCGCATGAAGTCCGGATAGTGCTTCTCAAGGTCTATCTTCATCACCCACGTAGCATCCTCTGCTGGCAAGTGTTTCCACTTAACCAAGTATTGTAGCATTTGACTCCTCCTGGTCTGCTTATAGGCTCGATCAAGAAGAGCTTCAGGCACTATATCTAGATGCTCTTCCGTCATTTCAAGAAGGGTGGGTATATCCAAGATCTCCTCTGGATCTGGGGTGTGTTGCTTCAAGAGACTCACGTGAAAGACCTTGTGGATCTTCAAGCGGGGTGGCAAATCCAACCGATATGCCTGTTCTCCAACACGTTCAATGATTTTGAATGTCCCAGCCCATCTGGGTGCCAGCTTCTTGCAGTTACCAATCTTAAGCTTGACTTGTTTTACCTTAATTTGAGCCAAACTTACTCGCCCACCTGGAAGATTCGTGGGGTTCTGTGCTTATCCGCTACACTCTTCTGACGACTGCGTGCAGCCAATAAGTAGCCACTAACTTCTTCAACCAAAACTTGCATTTCAAAGAGGAGTTGTTGAGAAACCTCGACTTTAGAAACGGGATTATGCCATGTGTCCGGAGTAAGACAATGATAACCATAATTTATCATAAAGGGAGACATTCTGGAAGACTCCTGTTTCATGCTGTTGTAAGCAAATTCGACCAAATAGATATAGTCAGCTCATTGTGATTGCTTACTCCACACATAACTTTGTAGCATATCCTCTATGATACGATTGGTACATTCTGTCTGACCATCCGTCTGAGGATGATATGCGGTACTCATAGCAAGCTTGGTTTGGATGGTGGCAAAGAAATCTTTCCAGAATGCACTTCGAATTTGGGATCCCTGTCGGATACAATAACTCGTGGCATTCCATGCAATCTGAAGATCTCCTTTGTAAACAGCAAGGCGGTATCGAAGGATGTATCCGTGGTACGACATGGCAAGAAATGAGCCATTTTCGACAATTTGTCGACCACTACCATCAATGCATCATATCCACGGAGAGTACGTGGAAGGGCCACAATGAAGTCCATGGTTATGACTTCCCACTTAGCGTTGGGCACATCCAGAGGTTGCAATTCTCCTGGAATCCTTAATTGCTCAGCCTTGGTTTGTTGACACACTTGACACTGCTTAATGTACCTGGCAATGTCCTTCTTCATAGAAGGCCAGAAATAACTGGAGCGGATCTTAAAGTAGATCTTCATAAAACCTGCATGTCCAGCTATAGGGCTGTTGTGTGTATCATGGAGAATAAGCTTACGCACTCCTGAAGTCTCAGGTACACACAACTTGTCTTTGTGATATAACAAATTGCCCTCTTTCTTATACGAGCGGAAAGCTTCACGTTCTTTATCTGTGCGTGCCTCCTTAGCCAAGCTATCCCACACCTCACGGAACTCTGGATCTGTGGCCAAGGTCTGCTCTATCTGTTTCCCGAACTCACTAGTGAGTGTGGAAATCACATTACAATGGATCCGGGTTACCAAGGGATGGCGTGACAACGCATCCGCAACCACATTGTGTTTCCCAGGCTTACACATAATCTCAAAGTCATACTCCTCCAGAAATTCCATCCATCTTCTCTGACGGAGGTTGAGATTTGGTTGGGTGGATAGATAATGGAGACTCTGATGATCTGTATCAAGTTGAAATCTTCTACCAAGAAGGTAGTGTCTCCATATACGCAGAGCACGGACAACGGCTAACAATTCCTGGTCATGGGTAGGGTATCGTTGTTCAGTCTTGTTCATTTTCTTTGAATCATATGCGATAACCCTCCCCTCCTACATTAGGACTCCACCGGTAGCAATCTTACTGGCATCAGTTGCCACTAGCTTATCCTTTTTAGGGTCTGGCAATGTGAGGACTGGTGCTGACGTTAAAGCATCCTTAAGCTTTTGAAAACTTCCCTGGACTTTTGCTTTCCAATGCTCCATCCAATCCTTCACTTTCTCATATTTTGTAAGATCAGTAAGAGGTGCTGCAATCTTTGCAAAATCCTTAACAAATTTCCGATAATATCCCGCTAATCCTAAGAAACTTCAGACCTCTGAAACATTACCTGGAATAGGCCAATCCTTTACTGCCTCTATCTTTGCTGGATCTGTAGCGATTCCCTCTGCCGAAATGACATGTCCCAAATAATCCACCTTCGGAGTGGCAAACTTGCACTTAGAGAACTTGGCGAAGAGCTGGTGACGTCTTAACTTTTGTAGGGTCAACCGAAGATGTTTCTCATGCTCCTCCAGAGTCTTACTATAGATGAGAATGTCATCAAAGAAAATAACAACAAAATCATCCAAGTATTGTCGGAAGACATCATTCATCAATCGCATGAAAGTTGTGGGGGCATTAGTTAATCCAAAAGGCATAACAGTAAACTCATAATGCCCATATCTAGTACGGAAGACAGATTTATGAATGTCCTCCTCTTTAATTCTTATCTGATGGTATCCAGAGCGCAAGTCAATCTTTGAGAAGTACCTGGCTCCTTGCAATTGGTCCATAAGATCGTCTGCTCTAGGCAAAGCATAGCGATTCTTGATGGTATGCTTATTGAGCTGGCAATAGTCAATACACATCCTCAATGAGCCATCCTTCTTCTTAACAAAAAGGATAGGAGCGCCAAAAGGCGAAACACTAGACCGAATGAAACCTAGGTTTAATAGCTCCTGAAGTTGCTTCTTAAGCTCTGCCAATTCAGGGGGCTTCATACGGTATGGGGCCTTACTGGTAGGCTTAGTACCTGGTTCCAAAGCTATCTCACATTCTACCCCACTGAATGGAGGAAGTTTCTGGATCTCGTCTGGAAAGAGATCACTAAATTCCCTAAGAAGATTAGCAATGCTTTCTGGCAAAGCATCAACTATTTGCTTCTGTTTAGCATCTGACTCAATGGATGCAAGTCTGATGACGCAAAGTAGCTTATCTTTGTGTATAGCTTTACTTAACTGCTTGATGGAAATAGACTGCATAATGGGGTTTAATGGATTACCTTTTATAGTTACGCGGGCTCCATTAGCCGTGTTGAAGGTAACCTCCCGCTTTTCGCAGTCGATATTGGCTTTTGCAGATGCCAAGAATTCCATACCAACAATCAGATCATATTTGCCAATATCCATTAACTCGGCACCCAATGCAACTGGTGCACCTGGCAGCTGCATTTTAAGGTTAATGCGACGGCCATGAGTATGTCTGATTTTACCACTGGCTAAAGTGACAGGTTTTGGTCGGGACCTCAAAGTCTCAAGCTGCAATACCTGGGCCATTCTAGGAGAAGCAAAATTATGTGTACTTCCCGTATCCATAAGAATTATAAAAGGCTTACTGGGTACTTGACCTATGGTGGAAATAACGGCAGGCTGACTTTCAGCATTGCCGGTTTCTATGGCTGCAAGGATATGAGATGCACCGTGTATATACTCAGGAACCTCCTCCTCGACGGGTAGTGTAGACTCGAGATCGTCCCAATCGAGGTCTGCCATGGCCAGCTGGGCAGTCTGTGTGACATAAGGGCAATTCTGCATGAAGTGCCCGGGCCGCATACACCTGTAACATGCTTTATCTCGGCGGAGCTGCTCTCGGGCCTCTTTGGGAATAGACTGTAAGAGGTTCCGAACTTCCTTACCCACATCGTTCGGTTTGTCGGGCATGTTGAAGGTGACTTTCTTTTCCTGGCGGCCGTTAGAGTTCTGAGAGGGCCCCGGGCTCGGTGAACGGCCCTTGTAAGGTGTGTACGGGCGTGGCTGCGAGTAAGAGGCGGGGCGCTGGTACGGGTTTCGTGGTGTGTCCTCTTCAAGGCTCAATGCCTTAGCCTCAGCCTCAGCAACTGATTTCGGGTCTATGGCCTTGACCATGCATTTAATTGATGGGGCCAACCCTTCAATATAGCCCTCCACCGCCCTCTTTTCATTCATTCCTGGCACATACAGCCTCAAGCGCATGAATTCATCAGTGTAGGCCTGAACTGACATACCCTTCTGCTCTAGCCTATAAAAAGTCTGAATTTGTTGGCATTTGTGCGCACGAGGCACATAATGCGACTTAAAAGCTTTGGCAAACTTTTTGAACTTGCACCTGCTTCTGTCCAGATGCTTGGCTCTGGCATAGCCCTTCCACCAAATACGAGCGGCTCCTGTAAGGTTTGTGGTGGCAACTTTTCCTGTGTCTTTTTCTGTCATGCCATAGGATTTTCCAAACTCCTTCATCTCGTCCAACCAGGACTCTGCATTCAGCCCGTCTCTAGATTTCCCATCATACTGGTTATGGCCGTGTCAACCGTCTTACGGTATTCCTTGTCCCGGCGCTTTGCATGGTCACCAGATGATACAGACGATTCAGAGGAGACAGAAGTAGCTGATTGCGAGGATGTGGCACTCTCCGTAGAGGAATTTCGACGACGTTTGGAACGGTGCCTCCTTTGCGCGGGTACAGGGTCTGGTTCAGGTGCAGTTGGCTGCTGGGGTGGTGGACTTGGCGGTAACGGAGGTAGCTCCGACCCATCCTCCTGCATAGGCTGCGGTGGGTTGGCATTCAAGACATAAGTTTGCAGCTCTACTAACTGTCGCTTCATCAACATGAGTTCTTGCTCAGGTGTTAGTCTACTAGCATTAGAGGGTGTCTGCCATGGGCCGATACGTGCACTGTCTATATTGACCATAAGAAGGTATAAGGAGAGTTATTGCGATACCACGTGTCACAGAGAAGATCATTTCAAGTAGTGCTAAGAAATAATAGTGAAGATAATACAAGAGAATGAAAGGAAAGAGCTTGATTATCAAGTCAAAGTACATTATTACATTGGAGATATATCCTTAACAAAACTGAAGGTTATACAGTACAGAAGTAGTGATTACACACATATTTAGCCATAGAAGAAAGCTGAAGAGATTAGGCCTAGGGCTGCGCAAAAGGGTACAGGACAGAGTAGCGAACGCTCTCCCGTACGGCCCTGACCAACTTGTAGCGAGCCCATGCCTGGATGATAACAGGCTGGTAGTCCAACGTGGGGCTAATGATCAGGAGATTGAAGAGGCGTCTTAATGCATAAAAGATCTGCCATAAATAGTCGTTGGCGTCGGCAAAAGCCTCGTGCCTGGTCATATCCCAGTAATCCCAGGTTCGGCGGAGAGTTTGTTGCAGATCCTCGAAAGCACGTTCACGGAGAATGTTGACTATTTCCAATCCTTTAGCTGAATCATAGGGCTCTCCTTCTTCTGCAGGTTCCCCTACTTCGTAATCATCGTCCCGCTCCGGGTACTCCCCATATCGTTGGCTGTAGTCTTGGTCGGGGGGTCCTGGATCGTCCCTTTGTATGTCATTGGTGATTCTTTCCTCGAATTCTGCGAGCTCATCGTCTGCAAGACGGCAAGGATGAATATACAATGTGGAACAACTTCTTATACTCTAACTCTAAGGAAGAGAGATAAGCATTTGTAGGAGAAAGACAATTCAATGGTATTCCATAATACAATGAGATATAAGAAAATAGTATATGTATTATGTGATGGCTTCTTCTAAAACCACTCTGAAACCCTAGGCGCTCTGAAAGCCGGTCGCACGTTTTCAATTATAACTGGAGATCTGGAAGTCCGTTTCAGCCGAAATCTGTTTCGTTGGAAAGCCATCTCAGAGTTCTTTCTATTGGTATGTGATTTGCATATGTTTCACTGATTATTTTACATCAGAAACACAGATTTTCGGGCTGCAAATTGGGGTCCCAAAAAACCCTGAAGTGCTGCTGGTGCTGCCCAAACACTTTTGATCATATCTGGAGATCAAGGACTCCGTTTTTGCTGAAATTTATTGCCTTGGAAAGTCATCTCAGATTTCTTCCTATTGGTATGTAATTTGTATATGTTTTCTATAATTTTTCCTCTGCAAAAACTCGAACTTTCTGGCTGCAAATCGAGGGTGTCGAACCCTGAAGTGCTCGTGGTATTGTCCACATATTTTCTATCGTATCTGGCGGATTTTAACTCCGTTTCAGCTGAAATTTGTCACGTTGGAAAGCTCCCTCAGTGATCTTTCTGAAGGTATGTGATTTGCATGTGTTTGAATGGTGTTTCCATAGCAAAAACACAGATTTACAGCCTGCACCACCACTTTGTGGTTCATGTTACATTTTTGTTCATGTCTCTTTCTCTGTGACTCGATTTCTCATGAAATTTATATCTTTGGAAAGCTCTCTCAGAGTTCTTTCAAAGATATTTTATGTTGCTAATGTTTAGACAGGATTTCAAAGCAAAAACAACAGATTTTCAGTGCTGACTTTAGGGTTTCCATTGTTCGATTTTTCAGCACTATATACTTTTCTTCATATCTATTGATTTTCAGATCTGTTTTGGGAGCAATGCATATCATTGGAATTCTTGTTCTGTGATGATTATAAAGACATATGGGTTTGTACACATTCACTTAAGATCTGAGAGGAGAAAACAACAAGTTTTTGCAACCCGATTTTAAGACGGGATTCAGAGGGTGTGATACCATCCAATCACCTTGGCTTAAAGCATTTACATGCTGAAGCCTTGCGCCAGGCGTCTGTGGGGGAAAACCATTGCTTATTTTCATTTCGCACAAGCCGCCCGTAAGGTGGCGAGGGTTGCACTAGAGGTCGCGCTTTGATTTATGCACTTGAACACTTTCGCATGTGTCCGTAAGGTGAAAGAGCCCCGCACTTGCTTCTTGCACTTGGAAACCCGCTACCGCTTCGACATCGGGAAGCTTTCAGACGGGCGTCTGTAAAAGGACAGAGGTTGTGCATCATCAAAGTGCTTGGAGGCTTTCAGACAAGCCGCCTATAAGGTGGCGAGAGGTTGCACTAGAGGTCAGCGCGCTTGATTTATGCACTTGAACACTTTCGCATGTATCCGTAAGGTGAAAGAGCCCGCGACTTGCTTCTTGCACTTGGAAGCCCGCGCCAAGCTTCGACACGGAAGCTTTCAGGGCCCCGTAAAAGGACAGAGGTTGTGCATCATCAAAGTGCTTGGAGGCTTTCAGACAAGCGTCTGTAGGGTGAACTGTATTCATGGCAACTCCAGTGATAGAAGAGCCGGATGAGCCATGCGTCCCTTCATCCAACCCCACAGATATGCATGTGGATGGTGCTGATACGCAGTCCCCTCTACCTAGCAGACATGGCAAAGAAAACTTCTACCGGAGAGTACATAGATGCCATTCCCAATCGCAGCCGATGACACCGGCAAAATTGACACAGCACACCGAAAAGAGAAGCGCTGGCAAAGTCTTGTGCAACAAGCATAGCTCGGCAGCATATGACGATATTCTAGCCTAGCGGCAAGCCAGATCCGTGCTTCACCACCACCAAACCAGGTAGTTGAGGAGCACCGAAAACAGTTCAAGCAATGGCGAGAGGGCAACAGAGCTCGAATTGCTTGCTTGGCGAGGGAAATGTAGGCCTCCGCACCCAAATTGCTCAAGAGGCACCGGCTACTCAAAAAACAATAGTGTTTCCAAAGATGGAGACCGCGATACAAAGACTGGAAGATGGCCTTCGCCTAGTGCACTCGAAAAGGCGAAGGATAAGAAGAGTCTTGCCGACATGCGCAGCCCGCATAGATTCTTTGTACACCGCCATGGAAACCATGACACAGACAAGCAACGTGTTGAGCAGAGACAATGGTAACCATCTCCCGCCTTCGATCGGGAGGGTTTGAGGAGGTCGCTTTGTGATGCGAAAAGTCCAGGTCGCTTTTGAAGAGAGCCAGTCACAATTGAGAGCCCTTCAAAGTAGGGTCGAGACACAAGAAGTGGCCTCATATGCAATGAACCCTATGCTGGACTCTCGCTTGTAGAAACTGGAGCATAGCTCCGCAGCCCAAGATCGGAAGATGCAGGAGCTGAGGGCAGCCATTGCTGAACAAGGCAAGGGTCTCAATGCAGACGCTCATGAGCAATTGCAACGGTGCATGCGTGAATTGACAAGGCAGCAACAATTTCAGCAGGAGCTAAGCTCCCGGCTTCAAGAAGGAGAGACCACTATACCTACCACGGCAGTCCCACCTGCCCAAGAGTCTGCAAGGCGTCAGCCAGGGCCGTCTACTACTGCACCTCCAAGCCGCTCCATGCCACCCCCGCCCCAACGTAGGCCACAGCCTATGCCCCGTCGACAACAAACAACTCTGTTGTGCGGGCAGGATTGACCCAACAAATGAGAGCTCCAAGAGGCGAGAGGCGGAGAAGCCACAATGTGGTGGTGCATGGCCCGGAGAAGAGGCGGGGGAGGACCTCATTAACCGCTCCAAATGTTGATTCTTGCCCCAATGACATTCCCCATGCGGTATTAGGGGCGAGCGCCATGGCGTCCGCACCCGCACCACCCACGGGTGGTCACGTTCCTGATGCGAGATGCGCCAAGTGGCGGCCATCCCGCGCCGGGGTAGGCGGCTAAAGGAACTCGCCTGTATGTTGACCGAGACCTGATCCCGCCCAACAAGAATACCGCAGCCGCGAGTTGGCCAAAGTTAAAAGCATTCCGCATGGGAGGAGGCTGCAGGGGCTGATTCGGGGGCAAGATGCAAATTTTTAGGCCGCCCGAATCTTTGCTCGAATCTTGCTAACCCTCCGGCAGCCTCGGCGGGCCCCGCTGCCTTCTGGCCGATGCCCCCCGCTCAAGTTGCCTCACCTTCGTTGCTTTCGCACATCCCGGGCTGCTCAAGTTGCCTCACCTTCTTGCTTTCGCACATCTCGGGCGCTTCCATACGCCACCCCATTCATTTGTCGCCACTTTGAATCCCCACCTGCTGCCCCTGCCAACAAATAGGAATTGTGCCTCCGCGATGGTCTCCCCGGAATTGTCGGGGCTTCCCATGGCGTAAGGGAGATAGTCTCAACTTCGGTTACCACGGACATGGATCTCATCTTCCTCATGGAAACATGGGAGCATGCGGGACCACCGGATACCCGACTTGCGGGATACCGGCACTACTCAATCTTCAATGATTGCACGGGGAAAGCGGGGGCATGGTGGGGTTGCACTGCTACTACCGAACAACCTTGGCGCACGTCAATCTCCTTGTTCAAGACGCACAAGCACAACCCGGTTTGTGGGTGCGTGTGCAAAATTGCGATAGCAGACCCCTCTTTGTGGCGACCGCTACTTTCCACATCTGAAAAGCAACTTCTATCACACCCACTTTCCGGATGTGGATAGGCTGGACCCCTATGTCGATCTATATGATGATATCTGGCCGGATAAGCGGTTAGGCGCTGTCATACTCCTTGGAGACTTCAATGCGCCGCACCGGGTAGAACAACCCATGAGATTTGATCCCTTGATCGATGATATATTGCGGTTCGTCCCGGGCGAAGGAGCTTGGCCATGGACATCGGATGATAATCGTCCGTCGCCGCTATGGTCGACAGATTGCTTTTGCTCTGCGGTATCTTTGACCGTAATGCGCAATGGATCGGCACGCTGGCCTTCCACCCGCAAGAGCACTTGTAGGCGGGGGAAAACCAAGGGGCGGATCTAGTGTGGTGGACTATGTGTTGGTGCTGGCGGGATATGCATGTCATCAAGCACTTTCGGTGGGAACAACTAATCGGGATGAAGAGATCGACTCGGACCACTTACCACTTTACTTGAAGTTAGCTTGGCGGGTTGTGCGAACCCCCTGCAACAACTCCTCACATGCCTCGGCCTACGATTGGATTATGAACATCACGGGGGCTTATGCCCGGATGCTTATAGATGACCCGGCGAAAATTTTGCAATATCCTACACTAGAGCAAATGCGGTGCCGGGTGGACCGATGTGCTTAGGACTGCGGCGGAGAGGGTGCTTTGGGATAAGCCGCTGCAGCGGACCTCCAAGAACACAACCTTCCCACGTAATCAATGGTTTGATGCGAGTGCAAGGAACACAAATGCCGGCTCCGCCAAGTCACGAACCACTGCTTTACACCCACATGCGGTCGACACATTACCGCATCTTCCTTAAAGCTAAGAAAGCCGGGTACATTGCGGCGCATCAAAGGGAAATGTTTTACCTCCGAACGTCACCCGGGACCTTCCGGCGAAGGGTTCTTAGAAAGCCGCGATGTTCCCACGGGGAATATCACTCCCGGCGGTGGAGGCAATACTTGCAACATCTATACGACCCTCGGGGTGCACATGCGGCATTACCCTTGCAAGAAGGCCCGCTTTGGAAATCACAGATTCGGACGCGGAACAAGGCTTACAACGTCTTGCCAATGGGAAAGCCCCCTGCTTGGATGGTATGCGGCGTAATTGCTTAAGTGGGGCGGGGCCATCCATAATACCAATCTTGACCGCCTTGTTCAACAAGGCATTACAGAAGGCTTCCCTTTGCGGGGACCAATAGCGAGTTGTTCCCATCTATAAGGCGGGTGACCCACACTTGCCCAGTAATTACCGAACAATCATGGTCGGTTCGGTGTTTGCAAAACTCCTTTCTTTGGGATTCTCGGCGGCAGCTTGACGGTCAAGGCGAGGGCGTTAGAGGTGCGGGCCCTCACCCGAGCGGGATTCGCACCCCGGCACTCAACCATTGACCACATCTTCACGTTCATGAACTCGATTGAAGACAAAGAGAACCGCCCGTCGGGATCTATATTGTTGTTTTGTGGATTTTGGCGGCGTTTGACAACGTGCCTCGGGAAAAACTATGGGCAAGATTGCAACAGCTGGGGGTTCCTGTAGATTTGCAGAATGCAGTGTACAAGCTATATGAAAGATGCTCGGGTCGGTTGCAGCAGACAAGCCAACTATTTGATAGTAGTATCGGGGTTCGTCAGGGATGCCCTCTCTCCCCAATATTATTTGGGCTTTACATTGATCAATTGGAGAGCTGGCTTGCTGATAATGGGGGCGATGGAGCTCACCTTCTCTATTAGATCATCAGACAGTTAATATATGCTGATGATGTGGACCTCCTAGCTTACACACCAGCAGACATGCAACGACATCTCGATGCCACGAACACATTCCCCGCCAAGCGAATCGATATGCGCGTCAACCCGGCCAAGACTAAGGTGGTTTTCATATCATCTTCACGTCAGCCGAGGGTCCCCTCCTTCAGTTACCAAGGCTAGAATGTGGAAGTTGCATCCACATACAAGTATTTGGGAGTGGAGTTTCCTTCTACTATGCACTGGGACACATCCATACGGCTACGAGTGACGGCAGGCTGGAAGGCACTATATGCAATGCAAAACAATAGTCATAAAGCGGAGTTGTATGATTGGGCCCATCGGTCCACTGCTCAAGGTCTTAGTAGAGCCCGCCCTTTTATATGGGGTGGAAGTATGGGGCCCAAAAGAGTATCACTTGCTACTTGGAATGACTTGGAGCAGGTCCGTAAAGCCTTCTTAGTAATGAAAGCACTAGGGGTGAAGTCCACAGTCCCATATCAAATTCTACTGCGGGGAGACAGATTCTTGCCTCTTCGAGGGCAGCCCTTGATCGCCACATTGTCTATTTTCTCGAAGGTGGTCAATATGGACGATGCTCGCCTCCCTAGCCTAGCTTATATCATGGCAATGGGGCATTGGCGCCTCAAGGCCTCTTTGGAGGGAAAAGAGAGCTCAATGGTTGGCTAGATGGAATGTGCGAGAGCACGGTGCATACATATGCAAACAGAGGCAGATCGCCATAGCTTGAGGCAATATCTTGACGCTTGCTTCCTCAGCAAGCTTTGGGATGCCAATGCCCTTGAACATGTCAAGACAGCACACTATCAGCGCCACATAAATCCCACATTGGAACGAGGCCCGCAATGCTACCTGCGTACCCACTTGCCCATGAAAAGGCGCAGACTCATTGCCTCCATTCGCACAGGGGCACATCATCTTTGAATTGAGACGGGCAGATGGATTGGTGAGCCACGCCAGGACAGGCTCTGTCAATGCTGCCAAATGGGAGTCCTTGAGGATGAATCTCATACCCTTCAAAGTTGCCCAGCATATGATCAAATTCGGACGCGCTATGCTGAGTTGGTCAGGCCTGGCCAGCCATTACATGTGACATTGAGCACAGCATCCGTACGGGTGCTGGGATCATACCTTCAGGAGGTTATGGACATGCGAGATCAGCTATGTCCTCGGGCACGCACTTGACATGTATATATACATTGATGTATACTTGTATAGTTTGACAGCATTCTTATTACTGCCACGGTTTTTCCCTCGAAAACCCTTCGGGGCGGGGGTTTTTTAACCCGGATCTCATTCTCATTCTTAAAGGACATGCCAATCAAAAATTACACATGCTTGAGTTGGCCAAAGGCTATACCCATACAATATATACTAGGAAGGTTTAGGAGCTAGGCCCCGCATCCTGGTCCATAGGCGTAGGAGGTGGTGGCGGCGGTCGATGACGTAACAAAGTCACCCCTGGGTCTACGGTGGCAGCTGCAATGGAGGCAACCTCTGGCGGATAGGCGGCAGCCAATGGGGCCGCCGTAAGGAGCTTCATACTCATCCATGGTGCAATATCCTGCCCCAATGCAGTGAGGGCAAGATCCCGTCGGACGAGCACGTAAGTAAGCGTGCGATAGGGAAGCTTCTTGTGCCCTGCCAACGTGGAAAGAGCATGGAGGTTCCACCATGAAGCCTCGGCCTCTGGACCTAAGTCCCGGGCTACAAAAAGGACTTGCCCCTGCCGAAAAGCTGATAGGAAGAAGTGGGTGATTCCCCAACACCTTCCCTTGCGGGGTCTCCGACGTGGCAACCTCCTTATCTAGGTCCATAGGGACTTCTTCTTCCTTGAGTTCCTCCTGCTCTTCCTTCAAATGAGCAGGGTTATGGTATAGATCCTCTCCCTCCTCATCTGAACCGGAGGGAACTTCGACCACATTAATATTTGGGACATGAGGCCCCATAGCTGTAAAGGCGTCCGGTGAAGGCTGAGATGGCGGATCTTGTAACACCAATTCCCGAAGCCGTAACAAAGTTTCGGCCGGCTCTATGGTCTCCTGATGAAATTGGAGTAGCTGCTGTACTTCCTGGGGAAGGTCAATAGGAGTAAAGTCAATGAAATCATCCATACAGTACTCTGCTAACTCAGAGTACATGGTCCTTGCGTCGGCGCTTAAACCCGGCCACCATGTGATAAGTCCAGATGATATCATCCAAGAGAAGATACTCATGCCCTTGGTGATACACAACTGGAAAGGCGTCTAGCCCGGACAAGCGTGCAGCTCTTTCTCGACGTGGTGCCATCTCCTCTGCCAGCTGCTTCCAACGGGCGAAGTCACCCATGCCTATGTGCTCATCCTCAACCTCCTCTGAAGACTCGGGAAGTAAGCCTTTCTCTGCCAGCAATGTCTCATCCTCAACATACTGATCCATGAGGATGGCTAAGGCAAAGGCAACTTCAAGATATTGTCGCCCCTGATACTGAACAACTGGAAGCTGTTTACCCCATCTAAGCTTGCCCTTGAGCACATCATATGCGTGGGTGTCACCTCCAAGCATTTCTCGGACTATATCCCATTCTAGATACAACTGGGGAGGTTCCCCAAAAGGAGTACACAGGGGGAACATTTCCTCTGTGTAAAACTGTAGGAATCCGGCATAGTCCGGGTGCCACTGCATATTAGAGATGAGGTCGAGGCGCTGGCATAGAAAGGGCTGTAAAAGGTCAAAGGGCACCTGTGGATCCCAATGCTCTCCATCCTGGTACCATGCAAGTAGATCGATGGCAGCCATGGGCGCTGCAAGAGAGGAGGGAGGAAGATAAACAGATATAGACAAATGAAAATGAAACCTTGGAGATCCTTTAAACCCCCTCCCCCCCTTTTTTTTAATAAGCATTTTTACATAATCTGCTGAAATATCACAAGCTTATGATACTTGGATGGGGCATATTGCCTTAGAAGATTTTGCTTTATAGTTTTGCACAGTGAAGTTGAGACCATGTTTTCCTTAATTGGAACCTAGGCAAGTTGAGCTTGACAAGGAACCTAGACTATGGAAAAGACAACATTGTACTTTACACTATATGTGGAAATAACAATGATGCACTTTACACAAAAGATGTGTAAGGGTCACTATTGGGGAATGGACTTTGTTGAAGGTTTTTCCCTTAAGGATTTTCGTGGAAGGTTATTTTTCTTCTAAGATAATTGTGACCTAGATGTCATGGGCAAAAACAACATATTACAAGATATTTACTCTAATATCCAGTTGGATTCCAGAACTTATATTTGACCTTTATGGTATTTGGAGCTGTAGCACCGAAATTAAAATATGGTAAATGTTTATTTTCTCAAAAATAACTTTTAAATGGGTATTTTTGATATTCGATTCAATGTATTTTGGAAATTGATTTAGGGCATGGGCTTGGAAATCGATTTAGGGTTTGGTATGAGGCCAAGCGGCTACATGGCCGCATGCATGGCTACTGGCTACAGGAATCCATGTTCAAGGAGGCCAAAACTGGCACTCGGCATCCAGATTTGCATCTGTTAGCATACTATGGTAGCACCAAATACAGAAGAAATGATATTCGGATCTATTGGTTGTAGCCGAATATGCAGGGTTCTTGATATGCACTTGGCTGTATATGATCTGATAACACAGAAAATCGTTGAAGCCTCAGCGTAACTGCATGAGATTGGCATGTTGCACACTTTGATATCAGAGATGCATCGAAAATACCAAGGCGTAGATGGGCTCTTCTGTTTTTATTTTTAGGGCTCAAAATACAGTTCCAAATATGCCGAGTATGGCACTATCTACTTGAGTTTGGCTTTAAACAGCTTTGTTAGGTTTCCATATCCAGTCTTGTTGGCCAAAGCACATATTCAGAGCATCATTGATGCTCTCGATATTTAAAGAGCCAAGATAACGGATGGCTAATGACGGTTTTTGCAAGTGCACAGTTTTAAATGTTCACAGAGTTCTGCTGTAGATGGCATTGACAAAGGCTGTGAGCAGATGCCTTGAAGCATGGTGCATTACAAGATCAAAATATTCTGATATAGACTGGTCTGGCAGAGCCTCAAATCTGGCTTACCCAAATACAAACAAAATTTTGCTGGAGCTACTCAGTTTGGAAGATAAAGCGGATGTAGCACTACAAATGAATGATAAATCTGACGCTCGCATTCAGGTTTAAGCTTCAATATAAGGATGATCAGATTTCTTAGGTTAAGAGCTTGATACTCATAGTGATTGTAAATCACATCCTCTAATAGAACGTGGTACAATGAGTTTTTATGGCATATCTGCATTAAACTTGAATAGAACGATGCTTCTATATAACTTACTTTTTTGCTTATGACTCTAAATAGAATATGTTTGCTTATTTGCCTATGAATTGTTTATGACCAGTTCTTTAGGATGTTTATCATAATGCCAATTCGGCAATATGATGTTCTTTAGCTGCTGAGTGCTGCTAAAGTATGGCTATGCCTCACTAAGGTCACTAAGGTCATGTGACTTTTTCTTAATATCTTGATACAGTGTTATAGCAAGAATGACAGTTGCATAATGAATTTAAATGCAAGAATCCGATGTTTCTTACCTCAAGTTTTAGATTTGAGAAGAACTCCAAGTTATAATTCCATTTCTCTTTCTTGTTAAATCTAACTCAGGGCAAAAGGATACAATTGGTGATCAGTGTTAAACTGAGAGACCCAATGTACCTTTTGGCCCTTGCATCGTTACCGGGATTACTGCTAACGTTTGCATGATTGGCTGCAGGTACGGGTTCTTTCCTCCAATTGTGTTTCTTTTGCTGTTAGAGTTGGCTTTAGCGTGAAGGATGTGGAATTTTTGAAAAGGACATGCACAAGGCCACTTGGAGTTTGTCCACTTGGAGTTTGGAACTGTCTATATATTGGAATATGGGCTGCAACAGTGGTGGCCTACATAAACAGAGTGATTCAAGTAACACAATTATTTTAGATAATTGATGCATTGATACATGTGGTATGGTCCTCTTGACTCAATTTATATATGTTTGGATAGCTTAACAGTTGATAAGCTAAAGTCAAGTTCTAGGCAAAAATTTCAAACAATTGTACAGAGTTCCTAGTATATGAAATGGCACAGGATTCATATTGATGACTGTAGCAGATGATTACTTCTTATTTCTTATGGTTTTAAGGAATAAATAATGGTCTTCAAATTACTTAGGCTTTGGGAGAAGATGTACTAGTCTAGACCGGCTTGCTTTCGGTTTGGATATTAGAATGTTAATACTGCCAAGGGATTGACCGAGGCAGATGCTGGTCTAGCGTTTGCTAGTTCAGGCTGGGTTTTTTTTAGAAACTTCATTTCACTAGGGACACCTGGTGATGCATCTCTCCCTCTGCTTTAGGTGGTTTAGAAACTGCGTAGAATCCTGATATCTACTCTTTTGTGCAACGATGAATCATTCATTCATTCTATGGCAATTTGCTACCGATATTTTTCAAAGCCAAAGCAAAGTGACCTCCACCACGGTCACAAAAGATGACCTTCTACTGAACTTTCTACTACAATTGCAGATTGCAAGCAACACAAAGGTATGCCTTAATACTATTCTTAAGACTATTTACATTCTGAAAGCAGGGCTAAGTAGTTATAGGGTATGGCATTACCCCCGCTGTAATAGTGGGGTCTTGCCATCCCTATAATTACAGTTCTATAAACAAGGGGACATGTCATACTCTACGGAAGGTGGTAGGGTTTTTTTTATTAAGCATTTTTACATAATCTACTGAAATATCACAAGGTTATGATACTTGGATGGGGCATATTGCCTTAGAAGATTTTGCTTTATAGTTTTGCACAGTGAAGTTGAGACCATGTTTTCCTTAATTGGAACCTAGGCAAGTTGAGCTTGACAAGGAACCTATACTATGGAAAAGACAACATTGTACTTTACACTATATGTGGAAATAACAATGATGCACTTTACACAAAAGATGTGTAAGGGTCACCATTGGGGAATGGACTTTGTTGAAGGTTTTTCCCTTAAGGATTTTCGTGAAGGTTATTTTTCTTCTAAGATAATTGTGACCTAGATGTCATGGGCAAAAACAACATATTACAAGATATTTACTCTAATATCCAGTTGGATTCCAGAACTTATATTTGACCTTTATGGTATTTGGAGTCAGAAGCAATCAAATTAAAATATGGTAAATGTTTATTTTCTCAAAAATAACTTTTAAATGGGTATTTTTGATATTCGATTCAATGTATTTTGGAAATTGATTTAGGGCATGGGCTTGGAAATCGATTTAGGGTTTGGTATGAGGCCAAGCGGCTACATGGCCGCATGCATGGCTACTGGCTACAGGAATCCATGTTCAAGGAGGCCAAAACTGGCACTCAGCATCCAGATTTGCATCTGTTAGCATACTATGGTAGCACCAAATACAGAAGAAATGATATTCGGATCTATTGGTTGTAGCCGAATATGGCAGGGTTCTTGATATGCACTTGGCTGTATATGATCTGATAACACAGAAAATCGTTGAAGCCTCAGCGTAACTGCATGAGATTGGCATGTTGCACACTTTGATATCAGAGATGCATCGAAAATACCAAGGCGTAGATGGGCTCTTCCGCTTTTTATTTTTTTAGGCTCAAAATACGCCCAAATATGCCGAGTATGGCACTATCTACTTGAGTTTGGCTTTAAACAGCTTTGTTAGGTTCCCATATCCAGTCTTGTTGGCCAAAGCACATATTCAGAGCATCATTGATGCTCTCGATATTTAAAGAGCCAAGATAACGGATGGCTAATGACGGTTTTTGCAAGTGCACAGTTTTAAATGTTCACAGAGTTCTGCTGTAGATGGCATTGACAAAGGCTGTGAGCAGATGCCTTGAAGCATGGTGCATTACAAGATCAAAATATTCTGATATAGACTGGTCTGGCAGAGCCTCAAATCTGGCTTACCCAAATACAAACAAAATTTTGCTGGAGCTAGTCAGTTTGGAAGATAAAGCGGATGTAGCACTACAAATGAATGATAAATCTGACGTTCGCATTCAGGTTTGAGCTTCAATATAAGAATGATCAGATTTCTTAGGTTAAGAGCTTGATACTCATAGTGATTGTAAATCACATCCTCTAATAGAACGTGGTACAATGAGTTTTTATGGCATATCTGCATTAAACTTGAATAGAACGATGCTTCTACATAACTTACTTTTTTGCTTATGACTCTAAATAGAATATGTTTGCTTATTTGCCTATGAATTGTTTATGACCAGTTCTTTAGGATGTTTATCATAATGCCAATTCGGCAATATGATGTTCTTTAGCCTGAGTGTCTTGAGTGCTGCTAAAGTATGGCTATGCCTCACTAAGGTCACTAAGGTCATGTGACTTTTTCTTAATATCTTGATACAATGTTATAGCAAGAATGACAGTTGTATAATGAATTTAAATGCAAGAATCCGATGTTTCTTACCTCAAATTTTAGATTTGAGAAGAACTCCAAGTTATAATTCCATTTCTCTTTCTTGTTAAATCTAACTTAGGGCAAAAGGATACAATTGGTGATCAGTGTTAAACTGAGAGACCCAATGTACCTTTTGGCCCTTGCATCGTTACCGGGATTACTGCTAACGTTTGCATGATTGGCTGCAGGTATGGGTTCTTTCCTCCAATTGTGTTTCTTTTGCTGTTAAAGTTGGCTTTAGCGTGAAGGATGTGGAATTTTCGAAAAGGACATGCACAAGGCCACTTGGAGTTTGGCCACTTGGAGTTTGGAACTGCCTCTATATTTGGAATATGGGCTGCAAAGTGGTGGCCTACATAAACAGAGTGATTCAAGTAACACAATTATTTTAGATAATTGATGCATTGATACATGTGGTATGGTCTTCTTGACTCAATTTATATATGTTTGGATAGCTTAACAGTTGATAAGCTAAAGTCAAGTTCTGGGCAAAAATTTCAAACAATTGTACAGAGTTCATAGTATATGAAATGGCACATGATTCATATTGACGACTGTAGCAGATGATTACTTCTTATTTCTTACGGTTTTAAGGAATAAATAATGGTCTTCAAATTACTTAGGCTTTGGGAGAAGATGTACTAGTCTAGACTGGCTTGCTCAGTTTGGATATTAGAATGTTAATACTGCCAAGGGATTGACCGAGGCAGATGCTGGTCTAGCGTTTGCTAGTTCAGGCCGTGTTTTTTTTAGAAACTTCATTTCACTAGGGACACCTGGTGATGCATCTCTCCCTCTGCTTTAGGTGGTTTAGAAGATTAAATAATTCTGGAAACTTTCACTTGCATCTACTATCTGGTCTTCTTATTTAACCAGGTGAAGCTACATGGTAATATTTGTGCAGGTGGCATAGGCGGCTATGCAGGTTGTTTTTACCAGTGTATTCTATTCAGGGTACTATGGTCATGCATAATAATTCGTCAAGAACATGCATTAATGGCAGATGCCATTATTACACATATGGCAGTTGCCATGTTATGCCAGTTGGCTAATAGCAGATGCTAGTCTATGCCAGTTGGCAAAATATCTTCCAAACTTATTTTATGCCAATGGGCTAAATAATTTCTAATTCTAAAAAGCTAAAATGCAACTGCGTAGAATCCTGATATCTACTCTTTTGTGCAACGATGAATCATTCATTCATTCTATGGCAATTTGCTACTGATATTTTTCAGGCTTCAAAGCAAAGTGACCTCCACGGGTCACAAAAGATGACCTTCGGCTGGAACTTCCTACTACAATTGCAGATTGCAAGCAACACAAAGGTATGCCTTAATACTATTCTTAAGACTATTTACATTCTGAAAGCAGGGCTAAGTAGTTATAGGGTATGGCATTACCCCCGCTGTAATAGTGGGGTCTTGCCATCCCTATAATTACAGTTCTATAAACAAGGGGACATGTCATACTCTACGGAAGGTGGTAGGGTTTTTTTTATTAAGCATTTTTACATAATCTGCTGAAATATCACAAGGTTATGATACTTGGATGGGGCATATTGCCTTAGAAGATTTTGCTTTATAGTTTTGCACAGTGAAGTTGAGACCATGTTTTCCTTAATTGGAACCTAGGCAAGTTGAGCTTGACAAGGAACCTATACTATGGAAAAGACAACATTGTACTTTACACTATATGTGGAAATAACAATGATGCACTTTACACAAAAGATGTGTAAGGGTCACTATTGGGGAATGGACTTTGTTGAAGGTTTTTCTCCGTGGACGTTAAAAAAACTATTCTATTCTATTCTATTCCTTAAGGATTTTCGTGAAGGTTATTTTTCTTCTAAGATAATTGTGACCTAGATGTCATGGGCAAAAACAACATATTATAAGATATTTACTCTAATATCCAGTTGGATTCCAGAACTTATATTTGACCTTTATGGTATTTGGAGTCAGAAAGCAAAAATTAAAATATGGTAAATGTTTATTTTTTCAAAAATAACTTTTAAATGGGTATTTTTGATATTCGATTCAATGTATTTTGGACATTGATTTAGGGCATGGGCTTGGAAATCGATTTAGGGTTTGGTATGAGGCCAAGCGGCTACATGGCCGCATGCATGGCTACTGGCTACAGGAATCCATGTTCAAGGAGGCCAAAATCGGCACTCAAAGATCCGATTTGCATCTGTTAGCATACTATGGTAGCACCAAATACAGAAGAAATGATATTCGGTTCTATTGGTTGTAGCCGAATATGGTAGGGTTCTTGATATGCACTTGGCTGTATATGATCTGATAACACAGAAAATCGTTGAAGCCTCAGCGTAACTGCATGAGATTGGCATGTTGCACACTTTGATATCAGAGATGCATCGAAAATACCAAGGCGTAGATGGGCTCTTCTGTTTTTATTTTTAGGGCTCAAAATACAGTTCCGGATATGCCTTGTGAATGCCGAGTATGGCACTATCTACTTGAGTTTGGCTTTAAACAGCTTTGTTAGGTTCCCATATCCAGTCTTGTTGGCCAAAGCACATATTCAGAGCATCATTGATGCTCTCGATATTTAACGAGCCAAGATAACGGATGGCTAATGACGGTTTTTGCAAGTGCACAGTTTTAAATGTTCACAGAGTTCTGCTGTAGATGGCATTGACAAAGGCTGTGAGCAGATGCCTTGAAGCATGGTGCATTACAAGATCAAAATATTCTGATATAGACTGGTCTGGCAGGGCCTCAAATCTGGCTTACCCAAATACAAACAAATTTTTGCTGGAGCTAGTCAGTTTGGAAGATAAAGCGGATGTAGCACTACAAATGAATGATAAATCTGACGTTCGCATTCAGGTTTGAGCTTCAATATAAGAATGATCAGATTTCTTAGGTTAAGAGCTTGATACTCATAGTGATTGTAAATCACATCCTCTAATAGAACATGGTACAATGAGTTTTTATGGCATATCTGCATTAAACTTGAATAGAACGATGCTTCTACATAACTTACTTTTTTGCTTATGACTCTAAATAGAATATGTTTGCTTATTTGCCTATGAATTGTTTATGACCAGTTCTTTAGGATGTTTATCATAATGCCAATTCGGCACTATGATGTTCTTTAGCTGCTGAGTGCTGCTAAAGTATGGCTATGCCTCACTAAGGTCACTAAGGTCATGTGACTTTTTCTTAATATCTTGATACAATGTTATAGCAAGAATGACAGTTGTATAATGAATTTAAATGCAAGAATCCGATGTTTCTTACCTCAAATTTTAGATTTGAGAAGAACTCCAAGTTATAATTCCATTTCTCTTTCTTGTTAAATCTAACTCAGGGCAAAAGGATACAATTGGTGATCAGTGTTAAACTGAGAGACCCAATGTACCTTTTGGCCCTTGCATCGTTACCGGGATTACTGCTAACGTTTGCATGATTGGCTGCAGGTACGGGTTCTTTCCTCCAATTGTGTTTCTTTTGCTGTTAAAGTTGGCTTTAGCGTGAAGGATGTGGAATTTTCGAAAAGGACATGCACAAGGCCACTTGGAGTTTGGCCACTTGGAGTTTGGAACTGTCTATATATTGGAATATGGGCTGCAACCGTGGTGGCCTACATAAACAGAGTGATTCAAGTAACACAATTATTTTAGATAATTGATGCATTGATACATGTGGTATGGTCTTCTTGACTCAATTTATATATGTTTGGATAGCTTAACAGTTGATAAGCTAAAGTCAAGTTCTGGGCAAAAATTTCAAACAATTGTACAGAGTTCATAGTATATGAAATGGCACATGATTCATATTGACGACTGTAGCAGATGATTACTTCTTATTTCTTACGGTTTTAAGGAATAAATAATGGTCTTCAAATTACTTAGGCTTTGGGAGAAGATGTACTAGTCTAGACTGGCTTGCTCAGTTTGGATATTAGAATGTTAATACTGCCAAGGGATTGACCGAGGCAGATGCTGGTCTAGCGTTTGCTAGTTCAGGCCGTGTTTTTTTTAGAAACTTCATTTCACTAGGGACACCTGGTGATGCATCTCTCCCTCTGCTTTAGGTGGTTTAGAAGATTAAATTTTCACTTGCATCTACTATCTGGTCTTCTTATTTAACCAGGTGAAGCTACATGGTAATATTTGTGCAGGTGGCATAGGCGGCTATGCAGGTTGTTTTTACCAGTGTATTCTATTCAGGGTACTATGGTCATGCATAATAATTAAAATCAAGAACATGCATTAATGGCAGATGCCATTATTACACATATGGCAGTTGCCATGTTATGCCAGTTGGCTAATAGCAGATGCTAGTCTATGCCAGTTGGCAAAATATCTTCCAAAATTATTTTATGCCAATGGGCTAAATAATTTCTAATTCTAAAAAGCTAAAATGCAACTGCGTAGAATCCTGATATCTACTCTTTTGTGCAACGATGAATCATTCATTCATTCTATGGCAATTTGCTACTGATATTTTTCAGGCTTCAAAGCAAAGTGACCTCCACGGGTCACAAAAGATGACCTTCGGCTGGAACTTCCTACTACAATTGCAGATTGCAAGCAACACAAAGGTATGCCTTAATACTATTCTTAAGACTATTTACATTCGAAAGCGGGGGCTAAGTAGTTATAGGGTATGGCATTACCCCCCATCGTAATAGTGGGGTCTTGCCCATCACTATAATTACTGATTCTATAAACAAGTGACATGTCATACTCTACGGAAGGTGGTAGGGTTTTTTTTATTAAGCATTTTTACATAATCTGCTGAAATATCACAAGGTTATGATACTTGGATGGGGCATATTGCCTTAGAAGATTTTGCTTTATAGTTTTGCACAGTGAAGTTGAGACCATGTTTTCCTTAATTGGAACCTAGGCAAGTTGAGCTTGACAAGGAACCTAGACTATGGAAAAGACAACATTGTACTTTACACTATATGTGGAAATAACAATGATGCACTTTACACAAAAGATGTGTAAGGGTACTATTGGGGAATGGACTTTGTTGAAGGTTTTTCCCTTAAGGATTTTCGTGAAGGTTATTTTTCTTCTAAGATAATTGTGACCTAGATGTCATGGGCAAAAACAACATATTACAAGATATTTACTCTAATATCCAGTTGGATTCCAGAACTTATATTTGACCTTTATGGTATTTGGAGCTGTAGCACCGAAATTAAAATATGGTAAATGTTTATTTTCTCAAAAATAACTTTTAAATGGGTATTTTTGATATTCGATTCAATGTATTTTGGAAATTGATTTAGGGCATGGGCTTGGAAATCGATTTAGGGTTTGGTATGAGGCCAAGCGGCTACATGGCCGCATGCATGGCTACTGGCTACAGGAATCCATGTTCAAGGAGGCCAAAACTGGCACTCAGCATCCAGATTTGCATCTGTTAGCATACTATGGTAGCACCAAATACAGAAGAAATGATATTCGGATCTATTGGTTGTAGCCGAATATGGTAGGGTTCTTGATATGCACTTGGCTGTATATGATCTGATAACACAGAAAATCGTTGAAGCCTCAGCGTAACTGCATGAGATTGGCATGTTGCACACTTTGATATCCCCAACACCTTCCCTTGCGGGGTCTCCGACGTGGCAACCTCCTTATCTAGGTCCATAGGGACTTCTTCTTCCTTGAGTTCCTCCTGCTCTTCCTTCAAATGAGCAGGGTTATGGTATAGATCCTCTCCCTCCTCATCTGAATCGGAGGGAACTTCGACCACATTAATATTTGGGACATGAGGCCCCATAGCTGTAAAGGCGTCCGGTGAAGGCTGAGATGGCGGATCTTGTAATACCAATTCCCGAAGCCGTAACAAAGTTTCGGCCGGCTTTATGGTCTCCTGATGAAATTGGAGTAGCTGCTGTACTTCCTGGGAGTAAAGTCAATGAAATCATCCATACAGTACTCTGCTAACTCAGAGTACATGGTCCTTGCGTCGGCGCTTAAACCCGGCCACCATGTGATAAGTCCAGATGATATCATCCAAGAGAAGATACTCATGCCCTTGGTGATACACAACTGGAAGGGCGTCTAGCCCGGACAAGCGTGCAGCTCTTTCTCGACGTGGTGGCATCTCCTCTGCCAGCTGCTTCCAACGGGCGAAGTCACCCATGCCTATGTGCTCATCCTCAACCTCCTCTGAAGACTCGGGAAGTTTGCCTTTCTCTGCCAGCAATGTCTCATCCTCAACATACTGATCCATGAGGATGGCTAAGGCAAAGGCAACTTCAAGATATTGTCGCCCCTGATACTGAACAACTGGCAGCTGTTTACCCCATCTAAGCTTGCCCTTGAGCACATCATATGCGTGGGTGTCACCTCCAAGCATTTCTCGGACTATATCCCATTCTAGATACAACTGGGGAGGTTCCCCAAAAGGAGTACACAGGGGGAACATTTCCTCTGTGTAAAACTGTAGGAATCCAGCATAGTCCGGGTGCCACTGCATATTAGAGATGAGGTCGAGGCGCTGGCATAGAAAGGGCTGTAAAAGGTCAAAGGGCACCTGTGGATCCCAATGCTCTCCATCCTGGTACCATGCAAGTAGATCGATGGCAGCCATGGGCGCTGCAAGAGAGGAGGGAGGAAGATAAACAGATATAGACAAATGAAAATGAAACCTTGGAGATCCTTTAACCCCCCTTTTTTTTTTTAATAAGCATTTTTACATAATCTGCTGAAATATCACAAGCTTATGATACTTGGATGGGGCATATTGCCTTAGAAGATTTTGCTTTATAGTTTTGTACAGTGAAGTTGAGACCATGTTTTCCTTAATTGGAACCTAGGCAAGTTGAGCTTGACAAGGAACCTAGACTATGGAAAAGACAACATTGTACTTTACACTATATGTGGAAATAACAATGATGCACTTTACACAAAAGATGTGTAAGGGTACTATTGGGGAATGGACTTTGTTGAAGGTTTTTCCCTTAAGGATTTTCGTGAAGGTTATTTTTCTTCTAAGATAATTGTGACCTAGATGTCATGGGCAAAAACAACATATTACAAGATATTTACTCTAATATCCAGTTGGATTCCAGAACTTATATTTGACCTTTATGGTATTTGGAGCTGTAGCACCGAAATTAAAATATGGTAAATGTTTATTTTCTCAAAAATAACTTTTAAATGGGTATTTTTGATATTCGATTCAATGTATTTTGGAAATTGATTTAGGGCATGGGCTTGGAAATCGATTTAGGGTTTGGTATGAGGCCAAGCGGCTACATGGCCGCATGCATGGCTACTGGCTACAAGAATCCATGTTCAAGGAGGCCAAAACTGGCACTCGGCATCCAGATTTGCATCTGTTAGCATACTATGGTAGCACCAAATACAGAAGAAATGATATTCGGATCTATTGGTTGTAGCCGAATATGGCAGGGTTCTTGATATGCACTTGGCTGTATATGATCTGATAACACAGAAAATCGTTGAAGCCTCAGCGTAACTGCATGAGATTGGCATGTTGCACACTTTGACATCAGAGATGCATCGAAAATACCAAAGGCGATGGGCTCTTTTTTTTTATTTTTAGGGCTCAAAAAATACGCCCGGATATGCCGAGTATGGCACTATCTACTTGAGTTTGGCTTTAAACAGCTTTGTTAGGTTTCCATATCCAGTCTTGTTGGCCAAAGCACATATTCAGAGCATCATTGATGCTCTCGATATTTAAAGAGCCAAGATAACGGATGGCTAATGACGGTTTTTGCAAGTGCACAGTTTTAAATGTTCACAGAGTTCTGCTGTAGATGGCATTGACAAAGGCTGTGAGCAGATGCCTTGAAGCATGGTGCATTACAAGATCAAAATATTCTGATATAGACTGGTCTGGCAGAGCCTCAAATCTGGCTTACCCAAATACAAACAAAATTTTGCTGGAGCTACTCAGTTTGGAAGATAAAGCGGATGTAGCACTACAAATGAATGATAAATCTGACGCTCGCATTTAAGCTTCAATATAAGGATGATCAGATTTCTTAGGTTAAGAGCTTGATACTCATAGTGATTGTAAATCACATCCTCTTATAGAACGTGGTACAATGAGTTTTTATGGCATATCTGCATTAAACTTGAATAGAACGATGCTTCTATATAACTTACTTTTTTGCTTATGACTCTAAATAGAATATGTTTGCTTATTTGCCTATGAATTGTTTATGACCAGTTCTTTAGGATGTTTATCATAATGCCAATTCGGCAATATGATGTTCTTTAGCTGCTGAGTGCTGCTAAAGTATGGCTATGCCTCACTAAGGTCACTAAGGTCATGTGACTTTTTCTTAATATTTTGATACAGTGTTATAGCAAGAATGACAATTGCATAATGAATTTAAATGCAAGAATCCGATGTTTCTTACCTCAAGTTTTAGATTTGAGAAGAACTCCAAGTTATAATTCCATTTCTCTTTCTTGTTAAATCTAACTCAGGGCAAAAGGATACAATTGGTGATCAGTGTTAAACTGAGAGACCCAATGTACCTTTTGGCCCTTGCATCGTTACCGGGATTACTGCTAACGTTTGCATGATTGGCTGCAGGTACGGGTTCTTTCCTCCAATTGTGTTTCTTTTGCTGTTAGAGTTGGCTTTAGCGTGAAGGATGTGGAATTTTTGAAAAGGACATGCACAAGGCCACTTGGAGTTTGTCCACTTGGAGTTTGGAACTGTCTATATATTGGAATATGGGCTGCAACAGTGGTGGCCTACATAAACAGAGTGATTCAAGTAACACAATTATTTTAGATAATTGATGCATTGACACATGTGGTATGGTCCTCTTGACTCAATTTATATATGTTTGGATAGCTTAACAGTTGATAAGCTAAAGTCAAGTTCTGGGCAAAAATTTCAAACAATTGTACAGAGTTCCTAGTATATGAAATGGCACAGGATTCATATTGATGACTGTAGCAGATGATTACTTCTTATTTCTTATGGTTTTAAGGAATAAATAATGGTCTTCAAATTACTTAGGCTTTGGGAGAAGATGTACTAGTCTAGACTGGCTTGCTCAGTTTGGATATTAGAATGTTAATACTGCCAAGGGATTGACCGAGGCAGATGCTGGTCTAGCGTTTGCTAGTTCAGGCTGGGTTTTTTTTAGAAACTTCATTTCACTAGGGACACCTGGTGATGCATCTCTCCCTCTGCTTTAGGTGGTTTAGAAACTGCGTAGAATCCTGATATCTACTCTTTTGTGCAACGATGAATCATTCATTCATTCTATGGCAATTTGCTACTGATATTTTTCAGGCTTCAAAGCAAAGTGACCTCCACGGGTCACAAAAGATGACCTTCGGCTGGAACTTCCTACTACAATTGCAGATTGCAAGCAACACAAAGGTATGCCTTAATACTATTCTTAAGACTATTTACATTCTGAAAGCAGGGCTAAGTAGTTATAGGGTATGGCATTACCCCCGCTGTAATAGTGGGGTCTTGCCATCCCTATAATTACAGTTCTATAAACAAGGGGACATGTCATACTCTATGGAAGGTGGTAGGGTTTTTTTTATTAAGCATTTTTACATAATCTGCTGAAATATCACAAGGTTATGATACTTGGATGGGGCATATTGCCTTAGAAGATTTTGCTTTATAGTTTTGCACAGTGAAGTTGAGACCATGTTTTCCTTAATTGGAACCTAGGCAAGTTGAGCTTGACAAGGAACCTATACTATGGAAAAGACAACATTGTACTTTACACTATATGTGGAAATAACAATGATGCACTTTACACAAAAGATGTGTAAGGGTCACCATTGGGGAATGGACTTTGTTGAAGGTTTTTCCCTTAAGGCTTTTCGTGAAGGTTATTTTTCTTCTAAGATAATTGTGACCTAGATGTCATGGGCAAAAACAACATATTACAAGATATTTACTCTAATATCCAGTTGGATTCCAGAACTTATATTTGACCTTTATGGTATTTGGAGCTGTAGCACCGAAATTAAAATATGGTAAATGTTTATTTTTTCAAAAATAACTTTTAAATGGGTATTTTTGATATTCGATTCAATGTATTTTGGAAATTGATTTAGGGCATGGGTTTGGAAATCGATTTAGGGTTTGGTATGAGGCAAAGCGGATACATGGCCGTATGCATGGCTACTGGCTACAGGAATCCATGTTCAAGGAGGCCAAAACTGGCACTCAGCATCCAGATTTGCATCTGTTAGCATACTATGGTAGCACCAAATACAGAAGAAATGATATTCGGATCTATTGGTTGTAGCCGAATATGGTAGGGTTCTTGATATGCACTTGGCTGTATATGATCTGATAACACAGAAAATCGTTGAAGCCTCAGCGTAACTGCATGAAATTGGCATGTTGCACACTTTGATATCAGAGATGCATCTAAAATACCAAGGCGTAGATGGGCTCTTCTGTTTTTATTTTTAGGGCTCAAAATACAGTTCCGGATATGCCTTGTGAATGCCGAGTATGGCACTATCTACTTGAGTTTGGCTTTAAACAGCTTTGTCAGGTTCCCATATCCAGTCTTGTTGGCCAAAGCACATATTCAGAGCATCATTGATGCTCTCGATATTTAAAGAGCCAAGATAACGGATGGCTAATGACGGTTTTTGCAAGTGCACAGCTTTAAATGTTCACAGAGTTCTGCTGTAGATGGCATTGACAAAGGCTGTGAGCAGATGCCTTGAAGCATGGTGCATTACAAGATCAAAATATTCTGATATAGACCGATGCAGCGAGCCTCAAATCTGGCTTACTCAAATACAAACAAAATTTTGCTGGAGCTACTCAGTTTGGAAGATAAAGCGGATGTAGCACTACAAATGAATGATAAATCTGACGCTCGCATTCAGGTTTGAGCTTCAATATAAGGATGATCAGATTTCTTAGGTTAAGAGCTTGATACTCATAGTGATTGTAAATCATATCCTCTAATAGAACATGGTACAATGAGTTTTTATGGCATATCTGAACGATGCTTCTACATAACTTACTTTTTTGCTTATGACTCTAAATAGAATATGTTTGCTTATTTGCCTATGAATTGTTTATGACCAGTTCTTTAGGATGTTTATCATAATGCCAATTCGGCAATACGATGTTCTTTAGCTGCTGAGTGCTGCTAAAGTATGGCTATGCCTCACTAAGGTCACTAAGGTCATGTGACTTTTTCTTAATATCTTGATACAGTGTTATAGCAAGAATGACAGTTGCATAATGAATTTAAATGCAAGAATCCGATGTTTCTTACCTCAAGTTTTAGATTTGAGAAGAACTCCAAGTTATAATTCCATTTCTCTTTCTTGTTAAATCTAACTCAGGGCAAAAGGATACAATTGGTGATCAGTGTTAAACTGAGAGACCCAATGTACCTTTTGGCCCTTGCATCGTTACCGGGATTACTGCTAACGTTTGCATGATTGGCTGCAGTGCGGTTCTTTTCCTCCAATTGTGTTTCTTTTGCTGTTAGAGTTGGCTTTAGCATGAAGGATGTGGAATTTTCGAAAAGGACATGCACAAGGCCACTTGGAGTTTGTCCACTTGGAGTTTGGAACTGTCTATATATTGGAATATGGGCTGCAACAATGGTGGCCTACATAAACAGAGTGATTCAAGTAACACAATTATTTTAGATAATTGATGCATTGATACATGTGGTATGATCCTCTTGACTCAATTTATATATGTTTGGATAGCTTAACAGTTGATAAGCTAAAGTCAAGTTCTGGGCAAAAATTTCAAACAATTGTACAGAGTTCATAGTATATGAAATGGCACAGGATTCATATTGATGACTGTAGCAGATGATTACTTCTTATTTCTTATGGTTTTAAGGAATAAATAATGGTCTTCAAATTACTTAGGCTTTGGGAGAAGATGTACTAGTCTAGACTGGCTTGCTCAGTTTGGATATTAGAATGTTAATACTGCCAAGGGATTGACCGAGGCAGATGCTGGTCTAGCGTTTGCTAGTTCAGGCCGTGTTTTTTTTTTTTTTTTTTTAAATGATTTATTTATGCTGACATCAGCATTTTCGTACATAATACAAGGACAAAAAAATGAAGATTTTTATTTAATATAACAAAAAAATATTTACAACGCAGACATTCTCAAAAATCACTAAGGACGCTCTCCCCGAATCCTGTGGGCCAGGGCCAAATCCTTTGGCATTATAGTGACTCTCTTTGCGTGGATAGCGCAAAGATTTGCATCACCAAAAAGTGCCATCAAGTAGGCTTCTGCAGCCTCTTGAAGTGCTAGAATGGCAAAAGTTTGGAAGCGGAGGTCGGTTTTGAATTCTTGGGCTATCTCCCGAACCAACCTTTGAAAAGGCAGCTTCCGTATCAGAAGTTGCGTGGTCTTCTGGAACTTACGGATCTCCCGTAAGGCCACGGTACTGGGTCTGAACCGGTGGGGCTTCCTCGGTGGAGCAGGGTTAGGAGTCGGGCCCCTTTGCCGTGGTATCGTCTTGCCCCCAACGACAGGATGGGGCCTGGAAGCATCCACCCGCTCCTGCCTCCGGCTGGAACTCGCGTTCTTCCCAATAGCTCCGACAGTCTTCAACTTCTCCTTGTACTGACTGCCGGACTTATGGGCTACGGCTTTTCTCCGGTGTTTAATGGGCGTCCTGTCCGTCTGGTTTGGCCCCTGCTCTGTCTCTGGTCCCCCATTACCCTGCTGGTCCAGTTGTTCTTGTCGGGCCTTCTCCTCTTTTTCCCTTTGGATTCTTTCCTGTTCCTCCCGGAACTCTCGAGCTCTCTGGAGGTCGGCTTCAACCTCAGCGTACCGTCGTTCCACAATGCGACGAAGGAGTTCAGTGTGGTATCAATTGGGTCTCTGGCTCATGTCAATCTGGATTGTCGTCAAATAATCCAGACTGATGTCAGGAATGTCTCCCCACATGAAGCTCTGGGAAGCTTCATGCCACTCAAATGGGGGGAGCTCGATTGCCCTGCCATCAATGACGGCGACGCCATCTCCTAAATACCTATACTCCCGACCTCGAGCCACCGTATCGGCTCGCTCCACCTCCCTGCGGTCATCTTCCCTGGCCAGGTTTCGGATACGGTCGGCCTCTGTTCTTATGTCCTCCTCCTCAGTGTGTCCCTCACATTCGGGAGGGTAAAATTTAATCAACATCATGACCAGATCAGGTTGCTCGGCCATGGTGTAAGGAAGCTGTCGGAGATTCAACCTAACCAAGAACTGCTCCGAGTAATGATATATTGGATAGGGTATCCTAGCGTCGTTAGCAAATATGTTTACCAACTCATCTAGAAGTATGTCAATCAAGGCAGGGTCGGTAGCCATGTGTTGTGCGATTAAGGCATAAATCTGGGCTATGGTGAGGGTAGCGGGGTCCACGGTACTCTTTTTGGTGGCCATAACTATGGCGCTGAGGTCTAAGGCGGCAGGCAGTGAGGCGCTTGCGGTTAGGAAGACGATAGGGGAGGCGCTAGGGGTAGAGGAGGCGGTAGGGAAAAAAAAAACCAAGGTGAAAGGGCAAGGTCGGGTCCGATAGCTATGGCGGGCGTCAGACCTAGCGGGCGGAGGCGCTATAAAACAAGGAAGGGGTAAAACGTTAACGGCCGCCTAACCCTTAAATTTCAAAAGTTTGCTTTTTTTTTTTTTTTTTTTTTAAATATTTATACTGCGGAAATATGCGCGAATATACGGTCGGGCGCCGACAGCATTATACGCGTTCCTACCACGACTGCAAGTCGATGAAAAGCAAGCGGTGCCCGGGTTGACTTTCGGGGCCCCTCCTTGACCTTTTTCTGCCTGCTGATGACCCTCCTAGGGTATTTGGAGTATGCCCGACCCATTGGAACCACTTTCGCCTTCATCTGAGCTACCCACAAGGAGTTATGGCCCTTCCAACTCGGGTCCTCCAGTCGCCCTAAACTTCTTAGAAAATTTTCAATCTATTACATCAACCTAGCACAAAACCAAACAGCAAGGAGCTAAACAATCACACTAGCTTAAGCTCTCACCTAACTACCGAACTAACGAGTTAGGGTTTGGTCAGTGCTATGATTTCGAGTAACCGAAATCACGGCTCTGATACCACTGTGACGCTCCCAGAACATATACGACACTCGGACGTATACATACGGGACTTTCCCCCCCATGGCAACCAACTCGCCACGAGCAGGGCCCTCCGTCTAACTTGGGCCATCTATAAAAAGATGCTCGAGTGAAGGACACAGAGGGGTCATTCGGCCCACGCCTTCAATGGGGCTCCTATGTCGCGGAAACATGAATACAATGTTAGCACACAGCATAATCATATTATAAAATACCACCACGAGGGGTGGCACATCCATCCAAGTGACAACAACAAAGAATATGCATTTATCACTAGGGAAAACACCCCAAACCCATGGTTCTACCCCGGCTCAGACTCCAGTGAGGACCGACTGACGGCAAGGTCTCAAGAGATCAGCAGACCGAATCTTGACATGGCGTTGGCTGGCATAGAACATCGGCTAGGGTTGTCCACTCCATCCGCCCCTCTTGTGCACACTTTGCAGATGAGTTGAATCATGCTATGGCGTCACTATAGCCTTCCAGAGACGCAGACTCAAGGTATCACCCTTCGAGCCTACTCCACGGTTCATGACGCCCCAGTCCGACGAGGCAGGTCAGGGAAGTGTCCCCTTCCAGGATCACAGTGGTTCCATGGGTGAGCTAGAGAATACGTGCCGCATCAGCGACCCCCGCATCCATACCCGACTTACTCACCCTAAATCTACTCAAAGTACAGGGTACCCCATACGGGTCACACCTCTGCACCCAGGGAGTGTCAGACCCATACCCGGCCCTCTACGTGACCGGCTATCAGGCCTAGCCCACTGTAGGAGTCCCAGGAGCCTTGTATGTTCGTGCAAGACCCCACCCCCACTTCACCACTGCGTCCCTTCTCTGGTGCTAAGCAATTCCATAGCATCCACGACTCGGTGGTCCCTTGTGCACAGGCCGCACTGGAATTAAAGGAGCTACTAGGAGCATACTAAAGCATATGGCACAGAGGTCTCTACCCCCCTGTAATCCCTGCTTTAGGGAAGTTTAACAGAGCTACTTTCATAAACACATCCATCCATCCATAATAACATAATCCATAATCAAAATGTAAATCCTAATTATCAAAGAAGGGTTAATCCTAAGTAAGAACAACCAGAGAAGACTCAAAGAACTTAACTGAAGCGCTAGCCTTAGAGATATCAACTAGATTATCTACTAACCTGAGTTTCGACTCGATCCATTGTCATGAGGTGCCTCCATCTCTCAGAATCTGGGTGTTCAGCAACAGTTCTAGGAACTTGGGCACTCAGCTGCTCCTTCTCCTGGGTCGATTTTGGGTGAGATGGGGGTAGTGATCCACCTTGATGGCCCAAATTAGCATTCCCATGCTGGCCAATCGAGTTTGGCCAGATGGCGCCTTCCCAAGTAATTAATTAACTTAATTAAACCACTTAGATATTAATTCCTTAATTATAGGTTATTATCCTTAATAATTAAATTAGCATAGCTAATTTAATCCCTTTTAGGTCAACCCCCTAGGTTACGATACCCCATGGTGGCGTACCTTTACTGGGTGACGTGTCAGTATATTTATACGTATACCGTATAAATACTTGGAACGTCGCAATAGATGCCTATTTAAAGAGAAACCAGGTATATATGCTATATACATACATTATATTTACATGTGTATTTTGTACATTATGCTCGTATATATAACCAATAATGCTGCTACAATTCATGTCAATAATTTTGTTCGATATAAGTACAGCTCCATTCAATGCAGAAGGCATCCATTTGCTATGTCTCGGCCTGGTTATTCTTATTACAGGGGGTCTACCTTGCCTCCTCGTCCCGAAGATATAGACTTCATTACTTGCACTATGACATATAATGATCTTTATAGATGTTCTCAGAGGGGTATCCCCCTTGATCCCTGGCTGGAAGGAGTAGCAGAGGGTCGAAATCGTTCTTCCAACGGGTTTTATCGTGTTGTTATCCACCTTTGGTGGGTTCCAGAGCGTCGCATCTATGAGATTAATCGCATCACTCAACTACCTGCTCATGATGATCCCGATTGCAAATGAACTTCTGCATTCATGTATGCTATGCCTCTTATATGAGTTCTAAATTCTGTTACTAGAATATTTCAGACATTCGCTAAGTATGTAACTATAAGTGATACATGTGATCCATCTATTTACCGCACATTTTCAATTTGAAAAGCTCTTGGAAAGCTCTTACCGCACATGTAGAACAGTCTGTCTCGCACCGTAGTCATGGTGCGAAATTGTGCCCCCCAAAAACTTTGGAATTACTATTTTCGCACTGTGGCGACGGTGTGAAATAGACCTTCCCACAGAATGTGGAATAGTCATTTTCGCACCGTGGCGACGGTGCGAAATAGACCTTCCCACAAAATGTGGAATAGTCATTTTCGCACCGTGGCCACGGTCAACACTAGTAGATAAATACACAGCCGCAATAAATAGAATAGCAAATAATTACAGATAAATATAAAACACTCATAACGATAAATATTAAAACACTCATATATTAACAACAAAAAAAGGGTTACAAAAGGATGCTAAGGGGGGCATCCACGGAAGTATCTAGCTAAGGCATAGTCCCTGTCCTGCACAGTAACACATCCTTTTTTTCACACAACAGCGGACACTGTCCTCAAAGAAGCTAATTAGATGAGCCTCCGCTGCCTCTTGCAGTATGTCCAAGGCCTCTGCTTGGATTCTATTCACCTCCTCCTCCACCATCGGGACGAAGTCTGGTGCTCTGTCCCTCCTCCTCCTCCTTGATTCCTTCCTTCTGTCAATAATGGCCTGCATCTCGTACCATTCTAGCGAAGGCAAGCTTGGGAATCAGAGGCTGGGTGCGTGCTTGCCAGTACCTAATCTCCCTCAAAGCCTGAGTGCCAGGAGGAGCACCCTTTATCTTCTCAAGGCCATCATATCTAATACTAGGCTCCCCTTCCTTCGGCTTCCGCTTATTCCCAAGCTTATATGTCTCCTTGGCTGCATCTCTCTCAGCTTGTCTCCAACTAGGAACAAGCTTAGGAGGCTTTGCCGGGTCAGATTTCTTCGGCGTAAATTTCTGCTTACGCCGGGGAATGGGCTTTTTAGTACCTGCTCCACTGGAACTGGCCTGCCCGTGATCAACCTGATCCTGCTGAGCATGCTGGTCCTGCTGATGCTGATCGTGCTGGTCCTTCTGATCTTCTGGTCCGTCTGATCCTGCTGATCATGCTGGACCAGCTGATGCTGGTCATGCTGCACTTCCATAATATGTTGTTGCCCTTGCACTTGTTCCTCCCCCTCACCACTGCCAAACATGGAATGCAGTGGTGGTCCCAACGTCATAGACGAGGGGTTTACCTGATTCAGCAACCACTGGGTACCATGGCCCTGGTCAACCTGCCACAGCATCTGGCCGTGTGTAGAAGGCCCCCCCTGTGGTTTCAGCACGTAATCGATCTCATTACACAAGAACTGGAATGGTCGTGCCTCCGTGCCGGACATGGATGTCATCAACCTGGGCCACACGACGTATGACCCGACGGCTTCCTCTATTGTCTCCGCTCCAGGGGTGGGGAAGGGCAGACTGGCTGTTGGATCCAGAGCTACAATACAGTCGTCTGGAACTGGAATATTGTGGCAGACAGTGGCGTCACGGAAAACTCCTTCCCCAACAACATTACCGGCGCTCAGCAAGGAGACCCGAGTAGGAATCACGTTCGGGTTTTTGAAATATTCGTCCACACTATTATTAATAGTGTGGATGACATTTCCAAGGCTTTGCCCGAACCCTTCTGGAAGGACATTCTCATCTACGTCCATCTGCTGGCTTGTGATCGGAATAACTGTCTCGGTCTCTGTGATGGTAATAGCGCTGCTAGTAATGACCTCCTCAACATTCTGGCGCTGGTCAAGCGCCTCATTTTGTGGGATTTCAGGGCTAGCGCCTTCCATGGACATGAGCGGATTTTAGCACGGGAAAGAAATTCAAATAAGCAATATTGTCTGTACCGATCCCATAAACCCCTAGACTAAAAAATGTTTATGGTAGCCACGGTGCGAAATCGGGTAGTCTAAAAACTGCCGACATCCTGTTTTCGCATCGTAGCCACGGTGCGAAATCGGGCAGTCCAAAAACTGCAGACATCCTGTTCTCGCACCGTAGCCACGGTGCGAAATAGGGCAGTCCAAAAACTGCCGATAGCCTGTTCTCGCACCGTAGCCACGGTGCGAAATCGGGCAGTCCAAAAACTGTCGACATCCTGTTTTCGCACCGTAGCCACAGTTAAAGAATACCTAACATATACATCTAACAAGGATTTATTGCTGACATTGAATTCTAACAATTAATGAATATCATAGATGAACATTCATACAAAAGCAATTTCGTCATATGAAAACAATTGATACATTATAGAAAAGACAATTTATAGAAAAGACATTATATTAATACAAAAGTTTTTTAAGTACATTTCCTTTTCTTGGCATCAGGGCCTGGAGTACCCGAATCAAATTCTTCTAAGTCCTCTACTCTTGCAAAGCCCAAGACAGAGCACTATCACGCTCAGATTAATCCCGGCCTTGAGCATGGACACCATTGGTACTTGAAAGCACACATCTCTGTGAAGAAACGGAGAGCTATTGCTGCCATAAGGACGGGATCCCATTACCTCAGAATTGAAACAGGTCGCTGGGGGGTGAATGGCGGGCACGGGATCCCCAGGGAGGAGAGGATATGTCAGTGTTGTGAGATGCACGTGATAGAGGATGAGCACCATGCCCTCCAGCGGTGCCCAGCATATGCCCATGTCCGAGCAGTGCACACTGATCTTAGATGCTCTGACACACCGCTACATCAGTTACTCGCATCACCTATGGTAGCACGACTGGGAGCTTACATCCTGCAGATTTCGGCCGTCAGACTTGCTCTTCGGGGGCATGGTATTTGAGAGCCTACCATTAGGGTTTTTCCTCCCAAGTGGGGGTTTTTTCATCCTGGTGTAGTAGGGATCTACTGTACAATTACATTGTTTGTTTTTGGTGTTGGGGTTTTTGGCTTTTTGCCTGTCTCTGCATGTACCATCTCATAGGCCTCTGGCCCGTGGACGTTAAAATAAACTTCCTTCCTTCCTTCCTTCCTTTACTCCAGCCCCAATTGTATCTAATAGATACAATATATCAGGGTCCTTCTGTGCATGACAAACGAAGTGTTTCCTTGTCCACTCCACTCAAGCCTAGAGCTGCTTTATTTGCAAGGACAGAGTACATTTTGAAGCCCCCGAAGACATACATTGCGATAGCCCTATCTACTGCTATAACTCGATCATAGTTTGCGGCTAGGGGCACGTGGTTGCCAGCTAAGGACAGAGCTTTAAGCTTGAGGACCTCCTGTACTCCAGATGGACTATATTTATTGTGAAACACAATAATTTCTCCCTTCTGAAGGTAGCCCATATAATGTGCAATACTGGCGTCCCGACCTAGGGTGACTCTCTGATGCCTTGCACATAAGTCATCAATAAATAACTCCTGCATAAAGGAAACATCAGATTCAAGAAGAAATAAAAAATGAAACCAGATAAATACCTCTCTCTTGTCCCGGTCGACAACAGCTGGGTTTGTTATTTTGAAAGAGGACTTCGACAGCTCACGTTCTATGAACACAGGATCAGTGTTTGAAGAGCTAGCAGCTTCAAATTTGACATCTTTCACTGCTTCATACCCTGCTTCAGCTTGCTGCATGACAATTTCAAATGCATCCTCTGGAGGTATTGAGGATCCATCATAAGTCACAGCCTCCATCATTTGTCTGGGGACATCAGTCTCAAAGTCTATAAGTCCTCCCAGGCCTACAACATGCGCATATATCTGGCCCAATATCTCGTCTTCTCTCAACCCTGTCACTTCAGATATGTCCGGCAGCAACAAGTATGGTTTCCCACCTACATGGATGGGATATGCTTCTGATAGCCCCCAAGTAGACAATTTTTTCTCGGAGACCTCCTCTTCCACAACCTCGTTCTCCTCATTTTCCAGTACGAGCTTCTCTTCCTCAGGATCTATCGGCTCCTCTACTGGTGAGGCGAGGCGTTCTGTTTGAGCGACCTGTGCACTTGAAGAAGAACTGGCATCTTTGCTTGGCTTAGTGTAAATCATGTATGTGCTGAACATGATATCTAGGCCGAAAAAACTTTCCTTGCCCTCTTGCCTGCACAGTTCTGCAGGTAGTTTCTTCAAGAACCTTCTAATTCGGTCTTGATCAGGTTTCGGAAACATCTTAAGAAAAGCTTGCATGCTTAGTGAAGGCAAACCAGTCACAGGACATGGTTTCACGTCAGGACCAGCTCCAGCCATGAAGCTATGAAGGATGCCGCCATATGCATCAGTAAACCTGTTACACTCTGCCATAATGTCTACGCTCAGGCAAAAATTATTATATACAGTGGTTGCATCCACTGGCTCCTCTAGCTCCTCCTCGAACTCTTCAGGATGCTTCTGACGAAAATCCCGTTCTTTCTCCACTATTTTGTCATACCATGCGCTAAACAGCTCCCATGCCTTATCTGACCCGCTATTTGCCATTCTCGTGGAGCAGCGCCTCGATTTATGACACTTAGAATGTGAGCGCCTTTGTAGCGGCTTGATTTGCAAGAGAGACTAACAACGTGGCAACGATGCGAAAATAACACTTCCTTAATTTATGCTATGCACAAATTCGCACCATGGCTAGGGTGCGAAAACAAGACTTCAATAATTCATTCTATTTACAATTTTGCACCGTGGCTATGGTGCGAAAATACGCCTTCCATTTTTTATACTATGCACATTTTCGCACCGTGGCTACGGTGCGAAAACAACCCTTCAATATCTTATTGTATGTACAATTTCGCACCGTGGCTATGGTGCGAAAATACCCCTTTCATTTTTTTATGCTATGCACATTTTCGCACCGTGGCTACGGTGCGAAAATGGCCCTTCCATATTTTATGAGAGCCACAATTTTGCACAGTAAGTACGGTGTGAAAACACATCCACAATCAGAGTTGTACATAATTTCGCAACATGGCTACTTTAAGTCTTATATTCCAATGAAAGCAAATGTTTGCAATTAATATACAATAGATCTCCAATTAATAATCACTTATATTTATATTAGATAGATTCATATATAGATATGACTTTGGGTGGCATGCATGACCCCAATTTATAGCATTCTTCTCTGCGCTTTCCCACCTTCTGGTCTATCATGAAATGGAAGAAATTTAAGTCTGTCTCAAACTCTAATTGCCGCCGAACATCGAATCGAGACCACTCGCTCTCCGCTCTCAGACTTTTGAACAGCTGATTATCCTTATGAATGTTCAAGTCTATGACAACGGAATGAGTGCCATCATTGTCACCTTGTTCGACAGGAATCCAGACGTACTTTCTTCCTTCACGGACATTTCGCCATCTCCTATATTTAAAAGTGACATACAGAGTTTGCTTCCGAATGCAATATCTGAACCAAACCGTGTCTCGACTTATCCTCCATCGTGAAGTCGAGCACTCCAACTTTCAAGAAATACACTATCTAAAAAACTATCCACCGACTGTTGAACTGTAAACATCTTCAAGGTCTTCTTTACATTGTCGGCGCTCTTGAATATGGCAATGAACAGATCAATTCCTAAATTTATCTTCACATGCCCGCAGACTCCTCCCTTCTCCTTCAATGTCGTGAACATTTCCTGCGACAACTTACTCCGTGCTAATATGATAGAAGTGGCATCCAGAAGCCTGCAGTATAAATCGGACAGGCTGGGCAATGGAAGCTCAGTTAGCTTGGATCTTCATGGAGACTATTCATACCTCCAGAACCATATACCCCTTTCTCTGAGCTGTACTGGTGTGCTACCTTCGAACAACAAGCAGCCCATATCTTGGTGAAAGCAATGGAATACACTACTTATCGAGTGTGAAAAGACAGTGTTCTCCACATCAGATATACACAAACCTGAGAGAATAGGAATGAACTGGATAAGTAACAGAACTAATTTGAATATGGATTGCATAGAAGTACATACTCACAATTTGCTTCTAATCGTGGGAAAGTTCGTCGCTTGCTTATTTTTTCTTTTGCCATATCTGTTGGAGTGTATACATGCCTTGTACAAATATCTCTTTGCCTGATCGAAATCCGACCATCAAAGCCTTCCAATGTGCAGAAACATCATTTCTCCTGCATCTTTTGACTCGCCATTCACCTCGCATTGCAGGTTGGAGTGTAACAAAGCTCCCGGTCGACACCACGAAGCTTTCAAAATCATTTCCAACTGTGATAGAGCTTATAGCCATCTAGTCACAGAATTCAAATAAGAATGCGGAGCGGAATCGAAATACTAGGAAAGGCTACGCGATTTTACTTTGATTGAAGTTTTTCTGTGGTCGAAACTCCCTTTGGCACAGGTCGAAGCAGTTCCCGAGTAAACCAAAGCTCCCTTGGTACGGGCAATCGATCTTCGCGCAAACTCTGTTGAGGAAAACACCTGAGCGGGAATTGAGGGTGGGAGCTAACGGTCATAATTGCCACGTGTGTAATCTGACACCCGAAGCTACAGGCACGGATATTACCGAAGCTACGTGCAGTTGACACCTGGAAAGGCGAAACCAAGGCTCGGTAAAAAAGTTCTGTACAAGCTCGGCTCCCCATTGGCCGCGAGCTTTTTGACGTGGCATCGAGTAAGGGCCCTTATTTGACCTCAAAAAAACTCTAATGGCACTAGAGACAAATTTGTCGAGAAAAAAGGCGCAATTTTTAGGCGCACTCATTTTTTAATCCAAAATCCCAACGGTATTTATCTAATTTAATATATATATGGCAATAAACTTGCTAATTGCATTCAAAACAATGCATTTGAATCACAACTCAAATAGCATTGACATTGATCTCGAACCTTTAGTCAATACATTTATCAAAGTTTATTGACAATGCATTTACTCAATGAACTGAACTTACTCACGATCTGTAATCGAAACCTTGCCGAATATTAGATTGATCAACAACAGATAATCATGGAGTTCAATGCTCCTTATTTTTATGCTCAGATCCTAACCAAACGGAACAGTTTAGATAAAAAACGGTTTATTCTGATCCACATGTTGTGGAGCAGTTCGACCGTTTGGACCTTCTATTTTTGACTTTCATATGATCTTCGATCTCTAACCATTATATATTTACCAATATCTTCAACCATTGGCCTCTTTAATAATATTAGGTTCTCTTAAGAATATGAACGTAATTTTTGCCTAGGCTATTATCTCTATCTTCACAAATAGCCTCGTTAATGATATAGGTTGCATAATTTAGACATGAATTCTCGCATTCTCCTTTCATGACTAGATTTGCTTCTCTTTCATGATTCCTTCTATCCCAAGTTCTTTCTGCAATTTTTGGAATATGTTAATTGGTAGAACCTTTGTGAATATATCTGCAGTCTGCTCTTCTATACTTATGTATTCCACCTATGAATCCTTTTGCCACCATGTCTCTTACATAGTGTATATGAATCTCAATATGTTTTGTACGTTCATGCAGCACTAGATTTTTTGTTATAGCCAAGCAACTCATACTGTCAACATATAGAGTTGTAGAATCATTCTGAATTGCACCAAGTTCTTCTAATATTCTCCTTGCCCATATGATTTCCCTTGCAGCCAATGATGCAGCATTATATTCAGCTTCTACTGTTGCAATTGCAAACACCCTTGTTTTTTACTTCTCCAAGCAATAAAGCTTCCACCTACCATAAGAACATATCCTGATGTGGATTGTCTTGAATCCAGATCCCCTCCCCAGTCTGCATCAGAGTAGGCTGTCAATTTTGTTTAACAATGTTAATCCTTCCTTATGTGTTCTCTTTAAGTATCTTAAGATCCTTTTTCCTGCAAGCCAGTGTTGTTTTCCTGGATTTATTTCAAATCTGCTTAGTAAGTTGACACTATATGCTATATCTGGTCTACAACAATTGGCCACATATAGTAAACATCCAGCTAATTTCTTGTATGGATATTTTAACATTTCTTCTCTTTCACCGTCATTTTTTGGGCTCATTTCACTTGACAACTTCTGCCCTGTAGCTAATGGAGAATTCACACCTTTGCAATCTATCATACCCAAATTTTTGCAACATACCTTGAATATTGTCACTCTGTGTAAGTACCAATCTTTTTTCCTTTCGATCTCAGTGAACCTCTATTCCAAGGAATCTTCTCAGTGGCCCTAAATCTGGCATGCTAAACCTGTTGCTTAGTACCTTTTTGTAATGATTTAAGCATTTCACACTATTAGAGACAATTATGTTGTCATCCACATATAAAGCAATAATATAAAATTCATCTTTGTCTCTAAAAATGTATAGGTTACCATCATTCTCCAATTTTTCGAATCCTTGCTCCTTAGAAAAACATCAATGCACAGATACCACTGTCTTGGAGATTGCTTTAATCCATAAACAGCCTTTTTTAGTTTCCATACTTTGTTTTCTCCTTGCTCAAGCTCAGGTGGCAGCTGCATGTAAATATCTTCATCAAGTTTTGCATTTAAGAAGGCAGTTTGTACATCCATATGATGTATTTCAAGATTCTGAGCATTTGCAAATGCTAATAATATTCTTAGGCTAGACAGTTTAACAAATGGTGAAAAAGTTTCCTCAAAGTCAATTCCCTGTTTTTCTAAGAATCCTTGTGCTACTAATCTTGCTTTGAATTTCCGTCCACTATCATTGTCTGATTTTATTTTATAAATCCACTTATTTCCAACAATATTTCTTCCTTTTGGTCTGTCTATAATATTCATAAGTTTCAGTCTTTTCAAAAGACTTCAATTCTTTATCCATAGCCTGTTTCCATTGTTCTCTATTTTCTCCTTGTATTGCTTGTTCAAAGGGTTGTGAGATCTCAGATTCTAGAATAGCCATTATCTCACTGATTTCAATTACATCTTTATGAAGCCTTTTACTAGTTCCTGCTGCATTTCTTCCATAATCCTTCTCATTTACATTGTTCTGATCATCTTTCAAGATTTCTGCTTCAGTACGTCTTCTATATTTTTTCCTTTCATCATTCAACTGTTTAGCTTCACTAACTGATTCCTTTTCAACCCCTTTTTCATGTTGAATGTCACATTTCTTTTCTTGCTGTCCCAGAGATTTAGTTTCAGGATCTTGATCTATCTGTTCTGCCTGTTGGATATCACCATTCTTTTCTTCTGTTTTAGAAATTCAACCTCAAGATCTTGATCATCATCTTCAATGTCAGGATTTGTCTTTTTATTTTCATTATACTCTACTTTACTGCTTGAAAATAAATTTGATCTACAATGCAGTATTTCTCTATTTTTATACAAAATCTCCTCATTAAATCTCACATCTCTGCTTATTAATATTCTTTTCCTTTCATGGTCAAATATTCTGTAGCCCTTTGACATATTGTCATACCCGACCAAAAAACCCATTATTGACCTATCATCCAGCTTCTTTCTAAGTTGTTTAGGAACATGTGCAAAAGCTATGCAACCATAGGCTTTAAGAAAATCATACCTTATTTCTTTTTTGCTCCATACTGTTCTACTATCTTGCCTTGAATACTTGCTGAAGGTAGTAGATTCTGAATATATACAACTGTTTTCGCAGCTTCTTCCCAAAGTGGTAGACCACTATGCTTAAGCATTAATCTTACTTCATCCAAAATTGACCTATTTTTTCTTTCAGCAACACCATTTTGCTGAAGCGTGTGACTACATGTAATTTGCCTCCTGATTCCATGTTCTTTGCAGTATGCTTTAAAAGTTTCATTAATATATTCTCCTCCTCTGTTGATCTAAGGCATTTTATTTTCTTCCCTGTGTCTCTTTCTACTTCAGCTTAAAAAAGTCTAAATGCGTTATATGCTTGATCTTTTGTTAAGGAAAAAACATCTTGTTCTCTTTATAATGTTAAGAGGACACAAAGATCACTATGCACTAATTCAAGTAATTGTGTTGCTCTGTCAACAGTCCTTTTGAATGGAAGTCTTGCACTTTTCCCCAGCATGCATCCATGACATGTGAACTCGTCACTTTCTCCTGCACATATTAGCCCTCTTTTTCCTAGTAGCTTTATATTGTCAATATGTGTATGCCCCAATCTCTCATGCCATAATTTCAATGTAGAGAATTGTACTGAATTAATACTCAATCTTGGTAAATGATTTTAAAAACCAAAAAGATTTCTAAAGTGTCTTGCCAAGAACTTCAATTCATCATTCAAATAGATCTAACAAGCTTGTTTATCAAAACAGATTCTATAGCCCATATCTATATGAACTGAACTTACTCAGGATCTGTAATCAAAACCTTGCCGAATATTGGATTGATCAACAACAGTTAATCATGCAGTTCAATGCTCCTTATTTTTAATCTCAAATCCTAACCGACCCGAGTCGGTTTAGATAAAAAACGGTTCATCCTGATCCACATGTTGTGGAGCAGTTCGACCATTTGAACCTTCTACTTTTGACTTTCATATGATCTTCGATCTCCAACCATTATATATTTACCAGTATCTTCAACCATTGACCTCTTTAATAATATTAGGTTCTCTTAAGAATATGAACCTAATTTTTGCCTAGGCTATTATCTCTATCTTCACAAATAGCCTAGTTAATCATATAGGTTGCATAATTTAGACATGAATTCTCACAATCTTTCATCTTAAACCTGCTAGCTGGTTTAGATTTAAGTGCTTGAACATCAAGAAGATTGCTGCCCATTGTAAGCATAAATACATACCTCCCATGCACTTGATGTAGACATTAGAATCTGTTGTAGCAACTTGAAATCCTTCATGCTTAGGTGCATCATCAAACTTCTTGTACCAAACCCGAGACGCCTGCTTTAAGCCATAAATGGCCTTCGGGAGTTTACATACCTTGTTTTCCTAGCCGGGTACTTCAAAACCTGGAGGTTGCAGCATATAGTAAAAAAGATATCCATTTAGAAATGTTGTAACCACATCTATTTGATGAATTTCCCAATCCAATTTGACTCCTAAAGCAAGCAAAACACGCAAGCTATTCATTCTCACGGCCAGTGAAAATGTCTCATCATAATTAAGACATTTGACTTGGCTGAAACCTCGAGCGACTAGCCTAGCCTTATACTTGTCAAGGCTGCCATCAACCTTGTACTTTTTCTTGAATAGCCATTTGCAGTCCAATGCTTTGTGCCCAATAGGCAAATCAGCAAGTTCCCATATCTGGTTTGCATCCATGGACGCGAGCTCTACCTCAGCTGTCTGTTTCCAATGTGGAGCTTTGGAGGAAGCCCATGCTTCCTCAATGCTTGCTGGTTCACCTTGCACTGCCAAGCAACACCATTCAACCAAACTAAGTTCAGCATTTTTAAGAACTTTATGAGAAGGTGTTCTGCTACGTGGTGGCAACGGCTGAGTTAGAAAATAAACAAATGTTTTTCGACTAAAATCATCAATAAACGTGATGAAATATACTGCCTTACCAAGGCATGCAGACATCTATGTAGGTCCACAAAGATCTGAGTGGACAAGCTCCAGCAGTTGCTTAGCTCTGCCGCCTACACTTGCAAATGATCTGCGAGGGTGCTTACCAAGGATGCATGCTTCACAAAGATCCGGGTCTGCCTTCATAGTTATCTTCATGACATGAACCATGTTCTTCCGCTATTATTTTTAAAGCTTGAACATTATCGTGACCGTACCTTTTGTGCCAAAGTAGCATTGTCTCCTTTTCTTATACTATTAGGGCCTGATTTGGATCAAACACCTCCAGCTCATATGAATTGCCATGTTTTGAGCCCCTGGCTACTATATTCCCTTCAATCCATGCATTTTTCAAGAAAAGAACTTTCTTATCATAAAAAAAAACTTGCAGACCAGCATCTGCTGCACATGCAACTGACAAAAGGTTTTTTCGCAATTCCAGGACATGTAAGGTTTCTGGAAGCACTGTACTTTCACCATTCAATAGCGTGAAATATTATTGACCACTTCCTTGGACTTGAATTTCACTGTGATCTCCCGATTGCACCAGACTTTTGTCATTTTGATAACTTGAGAATAGATCCCTTTGGATCATGAGGAGTTCAGTACCAGATTTCAGCAGATCCTGGCTAATTTTCCCAGACCCTTGGGAGGTACTGGCTGGATGTACTGGTGGGTTAAGGTGGCTAAGGCTACCAAAAATTGGCTCAAGGTCTGGGGTAAGGCAGTGCACCTAGAGAAAACTATTCATCTCCACAATTTGAGAGAGAGTCTTATAAATGCCTCGGAAGAAGACAAGGAAGATATTCGTGCAGAAATTGAGAAGGAAGAGATTAAGATTGCAGAGGGTTGGAGACTGAAGGCAAAGGTGAGGGAAATTAAGGAAGATGAAAGGGGTAGTTCCAAATTTTTCTTTGCCAAAGCCAAGGGTAGGGTGAAACCCAGGAGGAGAATTTGAGCATTGAGAAACCTTTCTCTAGTGAAGAGCTCTACTCTTTTGCAAAGGAAATGGAAAAAGGCAAAAGCCCGGGGCCTGATGGGCTCCCTGTGGAATTTTTTATTAAGGTGTGGCCTTTGATTGGGGAAGATATTACTTGCCTGGCCAATGAATTCAGGGTTTCCAAATGTCTAGACGCAAGAATAAATACCAGTCTTATCACCCTCATTCCTAAAATAGATGTTCCTGCAACCTTTTCGGACTACAGGCCTATATCCTTATCAAACGTGATATACAAGCTAATATCAGGTACAATAGCCAGGAGACTGAAGATAATCCTGGAAAGGATTATTAGTACTTCCCAAGCAGCATACCTGAAGGACAGATTCATTTTGGATAATGTTGTCACTGCCATTTTGGGCCTTCATTGGGCCAAAGAATCTAACCAGGATGTCGCCCTCATCAAGTTGGATATAACCAAGGCTTTCGACTCGGTTAGTTGGAATTTCCTTTTTAAATGTTGCTATGCCTTAGGCTTCTCTAATGAGGTTATCCTTCTCTTCAAAGCCATTCTGTCTAATTCCAGGTCCTCGGTCTTGATTAATGGGGAGTGTGGCCCATTCTTTCCCCTTGAAAGGGGGGTAAAGCAAGGGTGCCCTCTAGCCCCCTTTCTTTTTCTTATTATCATGGAAAGCCTCCATAGTAAGTTGGAGGAAGCCAAGAATACTAACCTGATTCAAGGGCTAACCCTGCCAGGCAGTGGGCAATTGGATCAGATTTTCTATGGACATTTTGCAGACGACACGTTCTTGCTAGTTTCGATGGATAATAGATCGCTAATCAACACTCAAGCAATCCTGGAGGAGTTTGGGGAAGTCTCAGGATGCAGGATAAATCCTATTATGAAGTCGAAAATTGTGGCTAAGGATCAGGTAAAAGGGGAGCATACGGCTGCTCTCATGGGTTGTAAGTATATTCTACCTACCAATTCATCTAAAATCTTGGGCATTCCTATGGTCATGAAGGGTAGCCCATCAGATATTTGGAATGATATAGTTGAGAAGTTTCAGAAGAAAGTGGATAGTCTTAACTCTAAGTATATTTCCAAGCAGGGCAGAGCAATTATAGCCAATTTTGTGATTTCCTCTTCTCATGTTTACCAGTCCTCTGTTATTTTAGCACCAAAAAAAGTCTCTTCCAAGCTCCAGAGTATTATAGGCAGATTTATCTCCTCTGGCCAAAACAAGAGATGCTGGATCCCGGTTGCTATGAAGGAATGCTGTAAGACCAAGAAAATTGGGGGGTTAGGTGTGATCAATATAGAGAAGCAGGGTGTAGCTCTTGCAGCCAAATATTTTTACAAGGCAGCCTACAACCAGATTAACCACCCTGTCTCCACTATAATCAGGCATTATCTGGGTAAGTGCACCTCTTATGGGTGGAGGAATCTCAGAATCAATTTACCCCATTCTATCTATTTTCCTTTCTCGGTTCCCAAATCCACCCCGGGCTTGCTTAAGAAGTGGATCAAGGCACAGGATCGTTAAAGGGATGTACATATGGAAAGAAGGGCTGTCTATGAATCAATCTATATTTTGGAATCCTGCCCTTCTGGCTAATAACTCTTCTTTATGTCTTGCCTGCCACTTCCCTGATCAAGCCAGGACCTGGATCTCCAAGGGCATTTGTATGATCAGAGATATGTTCAATGATCAAGGAATTATACCCTACAGGGACTCGGTGCTCTCAGGAGAAGAGGACTCCGAATTGCTGTATAATAACATATGCTTGATGCTTACTCAAGGTATCTGGACAGATGAGGCTAATAATTGGCAACATAAGGGGAAAGCTGAGTTCAAAGTTAAAAATGCTTACAGATATCTGATGAGGGATCAGCCCATGACCATGCATATCAAATGGCAAATTGAGAAGGAAAGGTGTGCTAAGAATCTTAATTTTTTATGGTCTAGCCCTATCCCTCCCAAGATTAAATCGTTCATGTGGCAGCTGTGGCACAAGGCCCTAGCTACGAACAGCAAAAGATACAGGATTCAGATGACAGACTCAGACATTTGTCCTAGATGTTTATCTCACAAGGAAGATGAGGACCATCTCTTTAGGAATTGCCTGTGGTCTGAATGGGTCTTGGAGCTGGCTTCAAACATGATAGGCACTGACCTTATTTCCCTAAGTTCTGCAGATTTCTTTATGCCCGAGCAACCTACGGACTGGAGGATTTATATTATCCTATGGAGAATATGGAAAGGAAGGAATGAGTTCATCTTCAACGATGACATCATCCACCCGGAAGCTGTTATTAAACAAATTGAATATGACATTAGATGGATAAATGCAGCAGGATAACTTTTCATGTAATGATCCTTATTAAGTTTTGGTGCTGTGCAGGGATTATATTCATGTTGTAAACTTAAGTGGAAAAGGATGGACGAGCAAGCGAATAATGAATGGGTGAAGGTTTTTGGGCCTCCGAACCCGGAAGAGCACAATATACTATGCTTCTGTGGATGTTGTTGTGATCAAAATTATGATGCCCGCAGAGGCATGATCTGTGAAGCCAAGGATAGCAAGTGGCGTTTTAACATGGCGATGGCGGAATCCTGCATCTGTATTTTCAGTACTCTCTCAATGATGGTTAGAGGCAGAGGTCGTAAAAGGGGGAATCTGAATCTTAAATCCCACTTCTAGCTTCATTTATCTCATCCCTGGACAATCTCCTATCAGCTGTTGTGAACCTAATGTATTTGGCTCGGCTTTTTTCTCTGATTATCTTTTTAAGCCGAATAACTATACGGGTTATACTTCCCTGTAAAAAGTAGTTTTGTAATTATACTTCTATAAATATACTTATAAGCCTTCAATTAAAAAAAAAGAGAATAGATCCCTATTCTTCAGCATCACTGATGTACATGCAAAATCCACTGTAAGAACCTTCTTTCCAGCAACAGTACATGCACTTGTTTCCACAATAGAAGCTTCCCCTTTAATTCTGAGACTCCGATCTGATTGGATAACAAGAGAAGCCTCTCCTTTGATGACTCGTGCCTCAACTAGGTGTGCTTTCTCTGATTTGTTCTTTCTCTCCGGACAATCGACTGCATGATGGCTATATTCAAAGCAGTTCTTGCATTGCCCACTCTTGGCATAAACTTTCTTAGGACGTGCTCCTTTTGATCCTTCCACCTTCCCATCTGATTGCTTTTTGGCTTCTTGTCTTGCCTCCCTCGTGCAAGCATGACTTGTGATGGCCTGGAATCCTCCACTTTGTCTTTCAAGCACATCTCCTTTTGCAAAAGCTTAGAGACGGCGTCATCCCATGAAAGACTATTTTGAGCTGTCAAGAAATCAACAAAGAGAAGCATATAACTGGAGCTTTTGTTGCCCCTCTGGCACTGTATACTTGGAATCCGCTGCTGCCAACATATCAAACATCTCCTTCATTTGATTTATGTGTGTATTCAGATCAGCTCCTTCCACATACTTGCAACCCCTAATCTGTGTATACAAATGCATAACTTCACCTTCTGTTTTGGTCGCATACTTATCTTCAAGCCAAATCCAAAGAGAATAGCTGGCCTGATCCACATCCACTTGCATGACTATGGCTCTGGAAAGACAATACATATGCAAGCCATTGCTTTATGGGCAAAAGTATGCTGGTGGGTGGCAAAAGCAGGCGTCCGGACACATGCTGACAGCACTCATATAGCACCCCATATGGCAGCTTGTTTAAGGTGTTACTGGTACTAGCACACGGTAATTAGGTAATCAATAGAAATATGTAACAACTCCAATTAATAACAAGTGGAATACTATGATAGAATAGTACATCCAGGGTGCTGATCTAAGTGCTGGGGCCGCGTTTTTTTGATACCCACTAGCATACTTTTGCCCTTATTATCATGATGTTGCCAATCCTTTTGAAGCTTGATTTGAGCAGCTGTCACAACATTCTCTGGTTTAGTTTCAGACCCATCCACTATATCCCAGACATCCTTTGCCATTAGGTATAACTTCATGGATTTCTTCCAGCCTTGAAACCCTTTGCCATCAAACACAGGTGGCTTCAGAATTGCTGATACAGATCTGGTCTCTATGACCTCCTGCTCAGATAAGTATTCTTCCAGAATTGTTCTCTCGAGTTCCTCTATTGTCGAACTTCCCTTCACATGCCAAAAGGCTCTGATACCATGTTGGAAAACGTATCAGCTATGGACTAATACAAACCTGCAGCATAGAGTGAGCCAAAGCGAAAGCAAGAATGGAAGAGACATAATAGGAATAGAATAGGAACAATCTGGATGTTCTCTGTATTGCATGTAATCTATAAATACATGGCACTGAAAGGCCAACAACCAAAAACAGAAGGCCAAAGACCAGAGATGTACATGATGTATTTCAACGTATCTAATGTACTCTAATGTACATCAATGTATCGAATGTACTCTAATGTACATCAAAGTATCTAATGTACAGCTTGAATTCTAACAACCAGGATGGATCTAACCTGTAAAGTTATGGACTGCAAAAGGGTAGGCCTGGAACAGGTCGATTTGGATTGCTAATGACCGATTTGGGCTGAGAAGGACCGATTTGCTTGGGAATGACAGAATCAGAGACTTGTACACCATTGTTGGAGCTATCAGGCTGGGCGCGGATTCAAAGCGAAGCAGGTCGAAATTGCTTGCAAAGAGCCGAAATTGGGTTAGAAATGGTCGATTTGGCTTGGGAATGCTCGGATTTGGAGAATCGATGCCAGAAAGTTTCTCTGCCATTGTTTTCTATGGTCGCCTTTTTGCGTCTTTTGCTACTGTTCTTTGTGGTTTTTATTGTTTCTAATCTAGCAACGACCATTGTCAGTTTATTGTTTATTATCTAACAACAATTACCTTTGTTATATGAAACTAAAGAGGGGGGATGTTAAGTAAAAGAGCTAGTGGTCTAGTGCAGGCGATCTAGGAATATGTGGATGAGTAAGCGAAATGAAAGAGATCCAGGCGAAAATATAGTAATTTTAATTAAGCCATGCAATGCTTTGAGTGGATGAATATAACTAAGATAATATATAATTTAGGTCCAATAAATCAAAGATATATAGAGTATGGTACTTGTAGCTCCTAGAGATGGGGCCTTGATTGAGATGAGTTAGCATGGGCTACAACACCAGCAATTTGAAGATTGTATGAATCACTAAGCTGGACATGTGGTTTTTAAGAGTAGACATTAGTCATGCTTAATAAATTGGAAGCTAAGGATGTGGATTTTTAATAAGAAATATTAAAAACCATAGCTAAGTAATTTATGGTATAGGTGATATGAGATTGACTTTACCTTGGTCAAAGGAGACAAAGAAATCATACGGGAGAGCTTCTAGAGCATGGTGGCATTGCTGGGTTACAAAATGTTTCAAGGTGTAAATGGAATTATTAACAAGAGAATGTAAGTTACCATAGGTAAGAGATTCAATAGAGATATAGTATGTGAATTCCTTATGGGGGAAATGTGCTTTGGATGGTAAGCATTACAGATAAGATGATGTTAGTATTCTATTTGCTCAATAAAGTGCATGTGTTGAAATTACATCAGTATGGCACAAGACTCAAGACTTCCTCAACATGTTTGGATTGGTATCATGGTCTTCATCACTAATATAAGCTACTTCAACATGGGTAAGTTGTATGGGCAACATTGGCAAGGATATGATCTAGCCACCTGTGTATAGTAAATATCTATTAAACTTCACATGTCTTGGTCTTTGCATTGTCACACTTTTATCTTGGTATTTGATGTCTATTAGATCCTCCGGGGTCGGATTTCCAAGTTCAGTGGCCTGGGTTGCTCCGATAATACCGATATGCTCATGTTCATCTGTGATTCTCTGTGGAATTCTTGTACTATGAAACCGGGCGTAGTTCACTTGATCAGAATGCTACATTAACTCTTGGAACCCATGGTAATAGGTCATCCAGTTCTAGATATGGGCTATGGAAGGGTATACGCATACGAGGTTCACCCCACCGCTCCCACTGCAGGGCTTGGAATGTAAGCTGGCTAGGCATTTCTCTGCTAATAGGGCTTGCATGTAGGCTGGCTGAGCTTCCCATTTTTTTGGAGTGTGCGTCATGATGTTTTGGTATTTTGGCTATATTCTTTACTTGGCCCATACAGTGAGTGCACGTGCAGTGAATGAGCAAGGCGATGTTCGAGCAGTGGTAGAGGTGCAATTGGAGATCAAGATCGAGTTATAGAAGAAGCTTCTGTTAGAATTGTCTGGATAGATATTGTAAAACCATTGTAGATAGAATTTCTTTTGGATTCGTTATATATAATGGATATTGATTCATAAGAATGGCTCCTTTTGAATTTGCAAAGGAAGATTCAATTCTTCATCAATATTATGAGTCTAGAATTACATGAGTTAGACAAGATTCTGAGTTGCAGGAGCGGGAGGTGCGAAGAAAGATGTTATGGCATTTTGGTTTGGGGAGGTTGCAACAAGATAATCTCTTTTCGTCAAAAATTTGCAAACATTATTAGCTAAAAAAATAATACAACAAGCTGGAGACCGTTAAGTAGTTGCAAGTAAAACTTGAGAAAAATGGGGCCACTTTCAATCACAACAAACTCTAGCAGAGCACAGGCAAAGGGAAGAGACATATAGATCTTTGCACCATAAACAATAAAGTGGGTCAAGTCAATGCCTAAGGCATTAGCGATACTAGTTTAGGAACTTTGGTACCAACAAGTCGAGAGGAAGATTGGAAATTAAGAACCAACAAGGAATCTTCAGAGCATTGAGCATGTTAAGACTGGTATAATATACAATCACTCCATATGGGATCAACCCCACATGCCATCAACTAATCTACTAAGCATGGAGGAAGGCCAATTCTTTCAAGGCAATCTGCATGGTAACTCAAGGGGGTTGGAACCGCAACTGTGGGAGCTAGGGAAACAGAAGTCGTAGAAGCGCTATAACTTATGAGGCATAAAAGCACTAGGCACACTTGCTTTATTACCATTTGAGGGAACACCCCGAGATGGCAATTGAGGAAAATCACTATGATTGAATCCCATGCGTTCTTAAATCAAGAGCAGTTGCAAAGCCAGAGTGTTATCACACAATGCCAAACTAGTTACCTATGACTTCTTGGCAATTGAGGACTTGGTAGCCAATTGAGAAAAAGAGACTGCTTTCCTCACCATCGAGGGCGAGGTAGCCGAGACCAAATCTGGCTCCCAATTGCATGGAGAAACTCAGCAAAACTATCCTTAAAAAGATCTCTACATAAGCTTTCCAACAAGCCCAATTATTCCAAAAAACGAGGTTAGACACAAAAGTTATGGCAGAAAATGTGAATTTGTCCTGATCAGCTATTGTCCTATCGGAGCGCCCATTCTTACTGGCTTATGATTATTGAGGACACATTCCAATGCCTGCACGATATAAGGATAATGTGTAGTGGCTTTGTACCTTGTGCTGTGTAAGTTTTATCAGGCAAAAAATATGTCTCTTTGTGGCCTCAAACAAGAAACAACCTAAGTTCAATTTGCAAGCCTTATTGGCTAAATTATTTGTTTGCTGATAGAAAGATTCTTTTGAAGAAACTGGCAACCATGTGCAACAATCTAATGGATTCCATAGCACTTTAGCTCTTGGATGTCTTGAATTGTATGACACAAATTTAAGGTTGCAAAACACTACTATTTTCTACAAATGATACCAGACTCGAGCCTTTTTTCAACTATTCTTCTTTATAGTTTTGTTAACAAGTTTGTAAGTTGTGCTTGCCTAGTAATTTGGTAGCTGATTTGATTGGCATAGCAAACCAAGCTGGAATAGGCTTTGGCATATTAGAAATAATTATTTGGATATCTTAAACCACTAGGTAGCTTCAAAATCGATGCCATACATGAATTTTCCTTCGATATGGATACCTTTCAGGTGTCTTTAGATGAGATAAATTTATAGATACATAGATGTTGTAATTTAGATGCAGGAGGGACTAATTAGATTATCAAGACTTAACAAACTTAAACATCCAAAAGAAACAAAAAAAATAGCTTTCTTGTTTTCTTGTATTTCTAGTATTTGCAGCCATGTCCAGAATTGGAAGTTTTGAAACAAGAAGGTGTTTCTTTTGCTTGTGTTTAATAAAAGAGACAGGTGTTGTTATGAAATACTGGCTATGGCTATGCCCAATGCTTGGATTTACTAGCTTGCATATATTATAAATATAAGTATGATACATTTAAAACAAAGAAAAGCATGTCAGATCTTGAGACAAAATTGCTAATTTACAAGGGTACTCTATTTTTATTTACATCAGTGATGGACAGGATCAGGGCCAGAAGGCACCTGCCTCTGTGGCTTAGCAGTCTTAATTTCCACTTCTACATTACTTCTCCTTGCAATTTCTCTGCTTTCCAAACAATTCTGCAGCATTTTTCTTGATAATCTTGAACCCTGCACCATTCAAACCTCAACACATGAAAATCTCCTTCTAAAAACATGAAATTTTGAGTTGTTAAAATCAGCCAAGATTACCTCTTTCATAACATTAAAACTTTGATCAAGACGATGCAGATTTTCCGACTTAAGTTCTGCAGCAAAGTATGAATATGTTAGATCAGAAAAAATGCATAATTTGGTTCAAAGAAAAACTAAAAACAGGCCCAAAAAGACTACCTTGAGCAGAACAGGTTGTGAAGAAGAAGATGAGCACTAGAATAACGAGAATTAGGATTTTGCGAATCATGGTTGTTGCAAAATGCTGAGGAAACAAGGCGCTAGATATGGCTTTTAGAATCCGGCAAAATAAGAATGACCCAAAAAGAGAAATTGATCTTTCAACGAGTCCCAAATTCCGTGATATACACGCCCAAATGGATCCATCAACCGATCCGTATTTAACAAGCAAATCCGTCCCTTGCCGCCGGAAACAGCTAAATTTAATCCTGCTGCGCAAAATAAATTGCGATTTTAACAGAATAATGGGATTTTTTTGGGGGCTTTTATTTAATGCCGACATGGCATGGGCGAATTAACGGTCTGAGCTCGTGTTTTGTGATGAAATCTTTGCTGCCCATAACTAATTGTTGGATGAGACATAATTATGGAGGTTACTTAAGCTTAATTATGCTTTTCCGGCCACGATTTGCACAAAACGTAGTGGACAGATGCTATATATTTTGCTGCAGCGGCAGAACCAGAACATCTGCCTAATTTCTCATTTTTTGAAGCATCGATCAATTTCCTTCTCGCACTTGGGCAAATGGGTTGTTTGAATAGGCGATTATTCTTAATTTTGCTTCTGATTGTTGCATCCCTTACCCGGTCACAGTGCAGATTATTAGAAGGTTTAATTTTCATAAATATATATTACCACTGAGGTTTTTTTTCCCTTGTTTTCGTGATCTGACATACTGGCCGGTTTCTGCAGATCGGAATGCAGAATCAAAGGTGTGGCAAGCAAAAACCAGAGATCAAAATGTAAGATGCGGGATGAATTTCTGATTGAAAAAGGGGGTTGTTAAGAATGAAATGCATTTTTTTTTTTGACAGGGAAAAGGGATGGAAGGATCTGAAAGCAAAAGATTAATTCCGTCAGGTCCATCAGATCCAGGGCAATATGAAAACGAATGGTGCAGGCATTTTAGAGCGGAATCGTCCGAAGAAAAAAGACAGGTTCCCTCCGGACCAAATCATCCATCTCCATACCTCACTTTTGTTGAAAATTGCCCACCTTCTAAACCCTAGCTAAACCCATGTTTGGGCTTTTTGTAAATAAATTTTATTCCATACTTATTATAAGTCCTTATTTGTCCCTCCTTTTTTTTTATTTTATTTGGGCATTCAACTAGGCCCTAAATCATGTTTAAACCATTGGCATATCCTAGGTCTTTGTCATCCATAAAACAACCATATTTTGTGAACTTAGCACAATTTTTGTGATTTAAGACATATTTTGTGAACTTAGCACAATTTTTGTGATTTAAGACTTGTTTAAACATGACATGCCTGATATTTATAGTGAGTGATGTTATTCTTGTGCTTCACTCAATGCATCCCACATACATGTTCATGTAAACTACTCTACAGTTGGTTGGTTGTCTGACAACTGACAACGCCTAACATAAAGTTGCATACAGCTAATGCATTCGTGTCACAAGGAAACGGTTGCGTGTTATGTAGTATGAATCAGAGAAAGGGAGATATCACATGAATATCTCCAAGTCATATCACATGAATATCTCCAAGTCACACATATGCCTCAATTGATTTGCCACTACAAGAGGATGGGGGTATAGTGTCAACCCTTATGTCAAGGCATAAGTATAGTGACAACTTTGTGACGATTGCTGCTTTCTTGACACAAAATGCTTCTTTTGTGTCAAAATTGTGTCATAGGCATAATGTCAAATATTTTATCAAAGTATTGACTGACTTTTGTCAAGGTTATATTGCATTTTAAGTGGATTATTACAACCATTTTTTAACAATGTTATAACTAATTTGTACAACTTTTTGTAAGACTTATAACAAAATTGCAGTTGCTTTTGTGTTTAATATATAGACAAAATATTATGTACCATTAGTTAGATGTATTATATGATATAATTGATTTGTGACAATTATACATAAATTTTGCATCTATGCTAGGGGGCAATACTCAACAGAATACTGAGAGTGCTCACCGACAATCTTAATGTTTTCCATTATTGGATTGGTAGGTATCCAACCATTGTTTTGGAGCACATAGTCGTAGGCTTGCCACTAATCTGGTTGGAGGCTTGTCAAATTGGACAGGCCACAACATTTTCAATTTTTTTGGAAAGGTTGAGTAATAAGGTTGTGCGATGTCTATCGATAAATAGAGACCTGGCTTTTCTTAATATTTGTGGACATACCAATGTCTCAAATATTTTTCAATAAAAGTATACGTAAATACTCCAAATCAAGAGCTTTTAATGCAATTGGCAAATATACATTAGTTTAAACCTTTCCTTGCCCACGATTCCTAGGTGGTCCAGTGTTAATGGCACCCTGCTAGATATGGCAATTTTGGAATTGCTTTTTCAATGTCTCGGCACTTGTGGCTCTTTGAGAGTCATAACTTCTTAATCGATAGGATTTGTGATTAGCACAATCCTGAGCGTCCATCGCCAGAACCTTTATTGCTCGCTTAGAATCAGCTTCCCCTTGAGCTTGTGGTATATATTCAGCTCTAGTGGTAGCTCTGGTCGTTATAATCTTGTTGTGGTCGTGATAAACTTGCTCGGATCGAGATAATCTTGGCACCCGACCAAAGAAATAAACTTTGCTATAAGTCGTGAGAAGCTTGCTATGGAGCTCCGTTTATGGCCTGCTGGTTAAAGAAGATAAACACCCCTGCTTGCCTCTTACAGCGGATAAACGGGCTTTGGGCTCTCCTATTTAAAATGGGCTATGAACTCCCCCATTACCTGATGTAAGGGGCAAGCATAGTGTTTATCCCCTTCTTGACTATTTGTCCACTTCTTTGGAACTTTTATTCATTTATTTCCTACGCTCCGTTTTGAGACATCCTCCTAGGCTCAAATTATAGCAAGGCAAGAAAGACGAGCTTTTCTTTGAGCGACGTGGCACAGTTTCATTTGAAAACCTTTTAGGCGGGCTGCAACGACAATGGCGTGAGCAGAAAGCGGCCATGCATGTCCATGGCAATTGGAAGCCGGAGTGCCAGACTGCGCAGTGAATCGCTCAGGAAAGATCATTGTATTCCGGCGCTGGTTTATCTTGGCAGGTATGCAGAGCTTTATTAACGAATTCTTCAATGTGTTCTTCGATTAGGGCAGGCAGAATCCGACCTACAATTCCTGTGATATTTATTTCTCGAAGGCGGACTTCTACAGCTTCCTCTGTTCTGGTAAGTACACTTTTCCTTGCCCAGTGGATTTCAAATTGGTCGTGAAAGAGCATCCTAGTGAGCTTTCAAACGAGGGCAAAATTTAGCAGCATTCCCTCAGAACGAGAATGAAACTTAACTTTCTAGGGCACCCAGAAGAAATCGGGTGTACATGAATGCAAATCCGGCCCAAGACGGCATTATGAATCAGACTGCTCCTCAGCATAGATGCATTAGAACTAGATAGCACAGCATCAGAAACAGATTAATGGGTACAAGTCTCTTCTGTACTCCACATGTTTATGATTCTAAAATCGGTTAATTTGTTAGTGATTGTCTTTGCAGGGAGAAATATGAATCGATACAAGTTATGATGAATGATGCTGATGACCTTCATAGCAAAGGTGCATATCTTTTTATGGTTTTATATTATTTGACTTTGGAATCTTGACATTTGTATAGAGTTTTTTGGCTACTTAGGGCACCACATAGACTTTAGGCAAGGATCTAGCCTATTGGAATAACTAGTCTTTTGAATTTTCATTAAAGTCGGGCCTAAAAATGTTTATATGCCCATATATGTATATGGCAATGGATCTGCTAATACCTGTCAAATGTGGCGTGCTTCTCTTTTCCAGGTTGAAGTATGATGATCAATTGGTTCCTCCAACATTCTAGAAGCTAGAAGCTGAAACATTAAAACAAGGTGCCGAGAAAGTCATCCAAATCATATCTTAAGTCGAGGGTCTCTCAGATCATTTGCATATTTATCTGCAGTTTTCCCTTGCGTACTTACTGCCTTTGCTTTCGCTCCCTCGCAGCTTATGAAGGTTCTAGTATTTCATATATGCTTGTAAGTGTATAACTTATGGCGAAGTAAGGATTTGGAGGATCCATGTCATTCAAACTATAGGAGATTCTTTCAGTTGTTCATGAATACTATTTGATATTTACTGTTGCTTAGAGCATTTAAACATTTTATCCACACGCATTTGAATTGTTGGAACCTTATTGTTATGAATGAAAACTTTTATTTGCTCCATCGTATCTTCCGTTGTAACTTGAAAGTAACTTCAAAGTTGAATTATTGTTTTATTCCTTAAGAAAAAAATATTATTGGTTTATGCATGTAATCATGCACTAAATATAAAAAAAGTGACTCTTTATTAGCTTGTTGTAAAGCTTGTTATATTCAAGTCATAAAGGTTGTCATTGCAATTTTGGAAATATAAGTATTATCTTGGTTATTTGCTTCATACAAATATGTTGAAATATTATTTTTATAGGTTCTAATTATTTGTTGCAAGTCTGTTACAATTGTGCCAGAGTGCTTGACAGTAAATTGATACTCAACTTCTTACAAAGTTAGTAAAAGCATTGATGCTATCTTGACGTTGAGGTGTTACATTGTTGTTGCAATGTTCTTTTGTGTCAACTGTTGTGGCAAGTGATCAAGCCACAACTTTGACGCAACATTTGACGCCCGGGTGACAACTTTGTGGCAAATGATCGTGTCAACTATAGCGTCAAGAATGTGACAAGATTTGGAGTTTCAAGGGTTTCATTTGTGTCAACAATTTTGACGTTATACTTGACAATATTAGTACCTTTCTCTTGTAGTGTGCCATTAGAAACTGAGTTATAACCTTAGAATCGCCTACGCTTAAGAAGATTCAATCCACCTTGAAGTCGTAGGTTAATAACTGGCATAGTGATGTCAAATAAAAGATTCATTGTCCAATGTCAAGTGCTTCTTGTTTCCACGTGAAAAGTTATGCTTTAATGTCTAGAAATAGGTACAGCACATACAAGTGTATGCACAAGAGGGAGCATTCCATGCTGTAGAAACAAGATGCTTGAGCACTATAGATTGTCCCTATGTCATGGGAGGAGAGCTAATTCCCAAACTACCTGCATATAAAATAAGAGTTAGATAGTACACCTAGTCTATAACCTTGCATATTCTTATTTTTGAATGGTCATATATGTGCATCTTGGTGTTTTAGCTTAGAGGTAGCCACAATTTTGCATTTACCTAGCTTTGGAAATTGCTACTCATCTTGTCTAATGCTTTTAACCCAACTTTTAGTCCTCATGATGATCCTTTTCTTTTCCTTTTCCTTTTCCTTTTCCTTTTCCTTTTCCTTTTCCTTTTCCTTTTCCTTTTCCTTTTCCTTTTCCTTTTCCTTTTCCTTTTCCTTTTCCTTTTCCTTTTCCTTTTCCCTTTTCTTTTTCGCTGGTTGTGTGCAAAGTTTCTAAATGCTCATGTCTTGTGACATTTTTTCATTGGATTTTTTTTCGTGACGATGTAATCATGCCCTGGCATCTGTGGCATATGTAGATTAAAAAACATTACCAATGTCTCCATAATTTTAGAAAAAGGCAAAAGGTATTTGTGACTATTTATTTTTTATTGGTAGTAATCGATGTTGCCGGGCAAATAGACTGTTAGTGTTTTGTTGATTGTGTAAGGTACCTTTTTTAGTAATGAGAGGATCATTGTCTATTGTGTGGGTGTGTTCATATGTGGCCATCAATTTTTTCACCATTGTTTGTGCCAAATTGAATTGAATTGAATTCTAAGAGATACGTCCACGGGAACCCAACGGGTTATGGGACGGCACATGCAAGGGCAACAACCCATCTAAAACCTGGGGACTAGGCCCCATCACCAAACACAATAACCAAATATTAAAAGACTATCAAGAAGAAGATAATGCTAATGCTAGTGGTAATTTGGTGCTTCTAAAATTATCTAGACATGGCCAATCCAAGGATTGGAAGGCTTGATATGGGTTTTAGGTAATGGATCAAAGTAATACCAATGATCATATTATGCTAGTGTGAGTCAAAGGCAACCTTTTAAATCTTAACTAAACCCATACTTGGGCTTTTTATAAGTCAGTTTTAATCCATATTTATTATAATTGTTATGGATGGTAGAGAATAAAGAACTTAATACAGAAAATCAACTAGAGGAATACGAGTTTTCGTTTTTTAGGAATATGTGTCGATTACAACAAAATGATATGGATACATCTTTTAACCACCCAATTGGGTTCACTGAGCTATGTTAATTCTACAATCTCTGCTCACGTATTTGGATTTTTGGAATCCATTAGCACTACTTCATTGGAGTCATTGAGCAATAATTAAAGACTGGCTTAAGGAAGAAATTATGCCTAGGAATCTAGGCAGAAAGGATCTGATCAAGAATTGCTTGCTTGGAACTCCATGGAATAAGAGCACTGAATCGTAGTTGTTTGATGTCCCCATCTGGCCGTTGTTTGCCTCTTTTCTAATAAAGATAAAGTTTTTAACGTCCACGGGGACCCCAAGAGGCCATGGGCATATCTGTGGGCCTTCGTCATGTTAAAACCAAATAAATAAATAAATTAATAATAATAATAATAATAATAATAATAATAATAATAATAATAATAATAATAATAATAATAATAATAATAATAATAATAATAATAATAATAATAATAATAATAATAATAATCTAAACATATATAAATCAGTTTCCTTTTTTTCGTCCGCCAAAAAAAAATTCATATTTTCTCCCCGTCGTCAATCAGTTGTGTTTAATTTTCTTTTGAAATCCACTGCTATGTGTTCCGAGAGAAATACAGGGCTTTCTTTGCTTCGATCGCTCCGCCTTTTGCCTCGTGATCAGGCAGTTCTAATTCCGCCAAATTCTTCGATTCGTCTTTTAATCCATCCAATCCGGCCTCTTCTCTTAATTTATCCAATCCAAATCTTCTTTTTTTGCGGATTATCGACGCCTCTTCTCTGCATGCGCCATAGCCAAATCTAAGCCCCCCTTTCTTACGGCGACATCTTTGAATCGGCCGGGATATGGCTACAAATGTTGAATTGGGTCGCCAGGTATTGCCCTGCATGTTTATTTGTTGGTTCGGGATTTTTGTGGAGCTAGCTTTTTAGTTATGGCAGTCAGAGTTATGCCCTTTCTTCCATGCCATGCCATGCCATGCCATTCCATTTTCCAATCGGCCGGAGTTGAATTGAATCCATTCCTGGAAGAGAAATGTGCGTGCGTTGACACCCTGCCAAATGGGTCCTTTGCAACAAATGGCTATGGCGGGATTTAGTGAAAAACATTTGGGTACAGCATGACTTAGTGCAAAAAAATCATAATGGGAAATGATATTTCATCGGAAGAAGCCATATCCAGAGCTTTGAATCAGAAAAAAACTATAACCATAGCTAGACATTAGAAAAGGGTTTTTTTTGAAGGAGATGAAGAAGAAGGATCAAAAAGCCAATTTCTTGTGGCACCTGCACCTGCACCTGCAAAGTTTCTTTTCAAATCCAAGCTTAGCTATTGAAACTCCCGTGTCCGCATCTTCCTTTGAAATCCAAGCACCTTTTCCCGAAATCCGGTAAGGGATGACTTCTTGCACCTGCACCTGCAAAGTCATCCACAAATTCAAGCAGCCGTACTGCTTGCTGTTCTCGACCGCCACAAGTAGGGATCCCAAAAATAGAAATCCGAAAAAAAAATTAGATAAAGGAAAGTTGGCCACTTTTTATTTGCCCTGAGCTAGTCGCTGTTGTGTTTCCCTCTATTTTTATTGTTGTATTTTTGTTCAAAGCTACATCGCTGTTGTGTTTCCCTTTCTATTTTTATTGTTGTATTTTTGGTTTAAAGCTACATTGCCTCCCTCCAGGCATCGAAAAACTAGGAGTTAGTCTCCTAAATTTCCGGTCACAATGCTTATTTTCCGGTTCGAATTTTTATTTGCCGGCAAACAAATTGTGGGTTTTCCTTCAAAATCCGGGAAATAATCTTGAGTTTATATTCAAAATCCGGTGGAGCATGACACTTACCGACAAATTATCTGGTTAGAGCTACCGGGGATTTCGAAGCCTGCGCTCCCTCACGCCTCCCTCACGTACATTCAGACCTGACGTTAAAAAACTCCAATCATTCTAGTTAGAGTCCACCAATATACTAAAGACCGTAAAATAGAAAAAAATCTCCTCCTTTATAGCCATTGTACCTTCGCATCTTTAATAGCAAATGATGATAGACATGAATGTTACCCTTTTTTTTTCAACCATTGTGTACTCCATATTTAATGTAAGTGATGAAAAGGATATAGAAAAATAAAATTGAATATATATTAGATAGCTCAAAAAGATCCTTCAAGACCACAAAAATGATAAAAACATGTGTGCCACGACAATTCGAAACATATTTTTGCCACTATTGGTTGCTCAATTGAAGAAGATGCTACTCATCTGCAACCTCAATCTTTGGAACTAGAAGCCCATGCAACATGCTAAGGCGAATCACGTTGATGCACATGCCTAGATGCCGCGTTTATCACCAAGTCTCCTTGGTGATAAACATGTACCATCAAAGGATTGATCGTTCTAGCATCTATCTATATTCATGATGTTTTGTATACCTTAAACTTCTTTGAACTAGATTAGTCTCTCATAAGCCTTTAAGTATAAAATATTGTTCTAAATACAGATTTGCCTTTTTGGAAAATCTTATCAATAGGCTTATATGCTCGTAGAATAGTTGGTTTCCCAAGCCCGAAAGTGCATTGCCTATGGATATTGAACTCGCAAGGTAAATATTGATATTTCAAAACAAGACCTAAAGTAAAAAGAGCATTTTTCATTCGGCATAGGCCGACACTATGTCAATAAATACATTTTGAAAGCAAAATATTGACAATCCTACAAGGCATTGTTTGGCAATCATCTGAAAAACATAAATTTATTTCATAATGACAATTGGTGCAACCAATTCAACTTCAAGCTCTATTATAACTCTCCTTCATCCACGTACAAGTTTCAAGAGGGCAAGCCACTATGCGTTAGCACCCTATTTCTTTATCCAGAGATTAAAAAGAACAGGTTTTGAGGGAATCACATCTGAAAAACAAAGTGCAAGGAGAAGAAGTGTGAACTATTGTACTAGCAAAGCTTATAATAAGTCAAGTAACTCCAAAAAAGGTAAAAAATGCTTGAAAACAATAGGAAGATTAATCATGAGTCGCATAATTAACCCCAAAAAAATATAAAATGCTTGAAAACAATAGGAAGATTATCAGGCAATAGCAATAATAGATCAACCGAATGCCATTGGCATTCCGCAAGAGCAAATATTTCGCAATGTGAATCTGGCATTTCGTTTGAGGTGATGTTTGAGATGGATTTCCATCAATTCTATTCTTACATATTCTATACACAAAGTTTCTTGTGTGTAGAATATTCTATTTTGAACTTAAACATTGAAATTAGGCATAACTATTGTTGTAGGAAATAAAAATGATGCAGAGGACATATTTACACGATCAATAAGCTTCTTCCACCAACACGGGAACTCAAAAGGAACTTGGGGAGGTATCTTTGACTCTGGCCCTCTTTAACACTGTTTGGGACTTAACACAGATTCTCCATGATGAATTTGAAAAAGAGAAATGTTCGCGGCGGCCTTGGCCGCCGCGATAAATTTCTTGTAATAATAAAGCATTTTGTGAACTTAGCACAATTTTTGTGATTCAAACAGGAAATAAATTACTAATCACACATTTCTTATTGTCCATAATGGCTTAAGCTAAACTTGCTTGCCCAAAACTAACTGCAAAACTTCCTGTGATTTAGCTAGACTCTACAAATTTTCCTTCTCTTACTTTCTAGCATTAGATAAACTAACCCAAAATGCATCCCATAAATTTTCGTGGTATGAGCACAAAAATGTAAAGCTAAGATACTTATATTTTTCCTAGTTGTTTCCATTTGCTTTAGCCATTTTCTTTTTGTAAACATGCTAAAACATTGTAAGTTAGCTAAGTCTAGGCCTTATTTTACTCCATGGATGCTAGAAAACAAACTACTAATCACATGTATTTTTATTACCTAGACTATAATTGCTTTAGCTAAACTAGCTCAAAACTCATTCTGAAATTTCCTAAGGTTTAGCTAAACATTACAAATTTTCACTCTCTTACTTTCTAATGTTTCGCTAAAGAGCCCGAAGATTAGTGAAAGCGTGAAAAAAGTTAAGCTAACATTAATATTTTTTCTTCAAATTTTTTCATCTACTTTAGCCAACTTTTTTTATAAATGTGCTAAAACATCGTCAAACAGCCAAGTTTAGCCTTTATATTATTTTATGGATTTAAGATTCGTTTGAACATGACACATGTCTGATACTTACCGTGATTAATATCTTCACTCAATGCGCCCTACATACATGTTCATGTAAACTATTCTATAGTTGGTTGTCTGACAACACTGAACATAAAGTTGCATATAACTAATGCCTTCGTGTCGATTGTAGTATGAATTAGAGAAATGTGGATATCGCAGATAGGCTTCTCATTCATCTCAACAGATTGTTAATTGTGAGTTCTTGGCATACACCCTGCAGCAGTAGTCTATGACTGCCGGATGCTACAAAGCTGCCATGCTCATGATCACAAAACAAGAACAAGAAAAACAAATATGTACAAAGAGTGAAGGGAACATGCCCAAATGAGGCTCTCCAAATTTGAGATAAAACCTGAGTACATCTGAAGAGGCTCCGGTCTAATATAGTGTAGACCGCAAATCTAAGCCCTACATCTAGCTAAATCTAAGCCATACACTTAGGTTAATCTAAACATGCTAAGTGTCGTCTGCCACCACTGACACCTAGCATGTGCACAATGTTAGTGGTTAACACTGACTCCCCCTAAAAGTTTTTTAGCACAAAAACATGTACAGACTTTTATAAGACAAGTCCGACAATTACAACAAGGTGCCAAAAAAAATTAGGAGTATAAACGATGGTAATGGTTGGTTTGTGTTGCCATAAAAAATCTTTGTAAATGTGTTGATCACGAAGAAGATCCGAAGGAATGTCGATGCAGAACGTGGATCACAGGAACTGGGGTACGAAAGACTTGAAGACTATCCCCTTATATCATGGGTAAGTCCATGTGAACAAATAGTGCCCAAATTTTCACTTAAAAACAATTATTATAGGGGACTTAAAAATGTAAGCACCATAAAAGTGTCCCCCGTGATCGGCCATAGAAAGCGTGGACAAAATCTGGAACAGCGTGGCTCAGCGTGACTTTATTTTGCATGGCGTGGACAGTGAGTGATGAGCGTGACCATGAACGTGTCTCCCCCCCTTTTTTTTTCTTTTTAAAGCGTGGGCGTGGAACAAAAAGCGTGGCTTAGGGACGCTTCACATGTCACGGCAAAAACTTGCCGGACGTCAAGCCGTTGGAGACGCTCAGCTGGAAACTGCTCCAGCAGTTCGGGGAACGTCAAACCGGCCGTCTCAAATGAACTGCATGTAAATACAGAAAAATTTACATGTGAGGCGCCTCTTAGGCGTAAGGAAGCGTGGGTTGGCGTGGCGTGACCGTGGGTGGGCGTGGGCATAGTTCAAAAGGCGTGGACGGTGAGCCGTGGACGTGGCCCGTGGATACAAACAAAAGAAAATTCAGCGTGGGTTCCCAAAGGAAGGAAGGAAGGAAGGAAGGAAGGTACTTTTATCGTCCACGGAGACCAATCGGTCTATGGGACCCAATACAAAAACGCAAAGAAGCGGATTATCGCCGGATTAAAACCCCCCCGGCGGGTTTTCGAGGGAAAACCGCGGGCGAAGAATCACCGGCCGACAAACTAACATACAAAATGCAGAAACACCCAAATATATACAATCATGCACCGTATCCGCAGCGCCTAATCACCGAAAGCGGCCAAAGGGGGCAAAGGTGACCTCGCAGTCCAAGATCTCCCCGATAATGTACGACCCGGGCACGCGTCGACGGCGGTGTGTTCATCGCGAAATGTAAGGGCAAGTCCGCCCCGGATCCGACCAAACGCCGGGCAACTCGAAAGTGTGAGGCTCATCCTCAATGGCACCCGCTTGACGAAGACCGACAGAGCCTGCCCCGGCGGGGCTTTCCAATCCACCCGCCTCCTCGATCGCGCGAAGATGGTGGGCACCTCGCGGCGAATGGAGGCAATGAGTCTCGCGCTTTTCAGGGGCAACCGGGAACGCATGTAGAGCTGTGGCCCCGCTAACACGGGTTGATGTGCTCCTTGTAATGGGCCGCTTTTGACCTGCTCTAGAGCGCCGGGTCCCGAGCTTGCCAAGGAAACAAGCATCTAGGTACTCCCAGTCACGCCACGATCGGCCCACTGTGTCCACCGCGACGCATCATTTCTCCCGCGACGTTCCATCCGGCGAACCACCGATCTCTCTTTACCCTCCAACAGGCCCTAAGCCGCCGGACTCATTGCCACGAGTGTAAGCCAAAAGGGGGCCGAGCATCACCCATAGTAACCACTTTCTGAAAATAGACGATGTGTCTATCAAGGGCTGCCCGCTGAAGGGAAAGGAGGGCATGGCGTGAATGTAGACCTGAAAAGAGCTGAGAGCATCTGAGCCATAGAATGGGGCGGTTAAATCTGAGCCATTGGGCTGCAAAAGAACCCTAAACAATTCGCCCAAAGATGGCGCTGTATCAGATTAATGCGGATCGGTTGTAGATAGAAATGACCGGATATGGTGTCGTTGCCATAGATACTTGCTGAAGGTGCCCTGTTCTTCTGGAAATAGAAGGCGGTGTGTGTGAAATTGAATCCATCATTATTGGCCAACCTGAGTCCCAATGCAGAACTGGAAGCCTTGATTAGAGCTGAGATCTGAAAAAATTTGCTGACCTCTCTTGTATTTGCAGATGCCTCCTGCATAACAGATCAGAATGCTTGAAAACGGCTTGTGCAGGTTGTTTTTTTTGCTTCGAACTGAATAGGATTATAGGAATGCTTGAATCTACTGAAATGGTGGCCTCATGGCAACAGTGTGATGGATCCAGATCAAGAGTCGGTGCCCATAGAAGTACAAAGCCATGGCTTACAAATTGGTTAGGAAGAAGCCAAGGGATCAACACATAAAGTTTCTTCTGAAAATATGTTTGTGCTCCACACACAGATGGAAGTTTGATGTGCTAATGGTGCTTGTGTGCAGATGATGGAGACTGGAGAGCTTTAATAAATCCCTCCTAATGCTTTGTATACAGATGTGCTTGCTGGAATACTGCTATGCAGCCTGTATGTCTAATGAATGGGGGCTAGCCACAGTGCTGGACCTCTTGAAAAATGCCAATAAGCATCAGAATAGGCTTTCAGGAACAAAGGGCTTGCTTTCAAGAAAATGTAAATGGTCTGCTATCGACTTTGCTTTGTGTAGGTAATAAACGTTTGCTTGCAGGACGTCGAACCAGATGGCGAAATCTGCCGCAATTCCAGGGGATCAGAGAAGCTTGAACACCAAAGAGACTCTGGTCATATAAACTGAAAATAATCTTTGTGCTCCAAATAAACTGAGAAATCCGAACTTTGATGCAGATAGAAATGTGAGCTTGATAGACATGCTGCTACTTGGGCATGGGCAGTGATGATGATATGGGGGCTAGCCCAAGAGCTGTCCCTCTGTAAATAATCAGAACAAGAAAGCTTCATAGAGTTGATGCAGATAATGACGTACATACTGCCTATGAGACAAAATATTTTTGGATGTGCAAAAGGCACAAAATTTCTGAGAAGCCAAGAGAAAACAGAAGATAACAGAGAGAATAACAAAGAAGCAACATGATATTTTTTGGTGTGCAAAAATGCACAAAAGGTCGGATAAGCAGAAAATGACAAAGAATCGACAAGATTTTTCTGATAATGATTTGCAGCAGATAGAAGATAGAAAAAGATCAACTACTTGATTTGAGTTTTCTGATGTGTGCAAAGAGGAGGGTTGTCACCACTCCAAAAATCTTTGACAGTAAAACTGTGCTTGCTGCATCATGAAAAACAGAGTTTTTGAAAACCATTTTCGTAACAAGACTAATGGCTAATGAATTGATTGACAAAAGGGCCTCCAGCCAGACCATTTCAACAACTGGTTGGGCCAAATAAGGGAGTTGAAGGGTTGAGAGTAATGTACAAGAAGTATTCAAGAACTGATGAGGATAAGAGCAGCAACAGCAAGATAGCAAAGCTCAAGAAAGTGATCACGAGCGAACCCGGCATAACGGCGCCACTGTTAATTGTGAGTTCTTGGCATACACCCTGCAGCAACAGTCTATGACTGTCGGATGCTACAAAGCTGCCATGCTCATGATTACAAAACAAGAATAAGAAAAACAAATATGTACAAAGAAGAAGAAGAAGAAGAAGAAGAGAGTGAAGAAAACGTGGCCAAATGAGGCTCTCCAAATTTGAGATAAAACCTGAGTACATCTGAAGAGGCTCCGGTCTAATATAGTGTAGACCACAAATCTGGGCCCTACATCTAGCTAAATCTAAGCCATACACTTAAGTTAACCTAAACATGCCAAGTGTCGTATGCCACCACTGACACCTAGCATGTGCACAATGTTAACCACTTGGTGGTTAACACAGATTTTCTACAATGGTGAATAGTGGGTAGTCGCACACATGCAAACTACCCACAAAGAAAAATAAAGGGAATGTTCAATTATACAACTTGGACCCCAGAAAATACAATGCTAATAGATGTTTGTGTACCTGCCGAAAGCTTATCATCGAGATTAAAGAACCCCGCACGAATGGAGAAGTCAAAGCTGTTGTTGCTTGTCAACTTATACCTGTACATCAGTGGAGGGGCTGATCACACGTGCCGCGTGACAAAAAAACCTCTTCAAATAGAGGAGCTGGTCACTCGTGCCATACAAAAAATAAAAGAGGGAGGGGGGGGAGGGATTCAAAGAATATAGAATCAGGGATAGGTTTTGTATGTTCGAAATCCAAATTCCTGACGTATAAAGTTAAAAAATACGTATTTTTTTGAAAAAAACATATTTTACGTATTTTTTAATCGCCGGTCGGAAAAAAAAAATTCGACCGGCCATCGATAAAGTTTTTTTTTAAAGACTTGAACAAAAAAAAAAGCGTCGCAAAAAAAAAAAAAAAAAAAAACGACATTTGCGTGCAGCGAAACCTTTCGCTTTTATCGACGCTGAAAAAACTTTCAGCGTCGCGATTTTCAAATTTCAAATTCGGAAAGAAAAAAAAATATATATTTTATTTTTTTTTGTTGCCCGCTCTATATTGTTTCGTTATACTGTTTCGCGTACGCGAAAAAAGTATCGCGTACGCGGTTTATAGGATTTCGCGCGTACGCGAAATTCAAATTTCAAATCTGCACGCGAATTTTTTTTTTTTTGGGGTTCGCGTACGCGAAAGTTTTTTCGCGTACGCAAAACAGAAGGTTTCGCGTACGCGAAGGCCATTGATTTTTTTATTTTTTATTTTTTTTTTCCGCGTACGCGGTTTTCACTGTTTCGCGTACGCGGTTTTCACTGTTTCACTGTTTTCGTCTTAAATAGCGACCTCCCAACTAGAAAATGCATGCAACACATGCATGCTCGCCCATCCTAAAATCTTGATCCAATGGCTCGGATTGATGTGATTTTAGAATTGGGCTCACATGAAATCGACAAGAGCTCCCAAAAAGAAGACAACTTTAATCATCAAAATGGGATCGAGGGCGAAGGTCGAAAGATTATGGCTAAAGAAGAGGCAAGGTCGGGGAAGAACATGCCATAACATGGAAAGAAATGCCAAATTGGTCAAGCCAAGCAGGGAGATGCAACACCCTTACGTGGTTTCAAAGAATAACGAATAAGGTACTGATGAGCGAGATGAGAAAGCGTCGATGAGATGTTCATAAAGAACCTTGCCTTAAATATTGATCTTCCAACCAGAAAATGCATGCATGCAAGACATGCATCCTCGCCATTCTAGAAACTCGATCCGATGGCTTGGGTCGATGTGATCACAGGAATATCTTCGAGTCACGTAAATGCCTCAATCAATTTGCCATTAGAAATTGAGTTAAAGCCTTAGAATTGTCTAAGCTTAGCAAGAAGCACTCCAGCTCGAAGTCTTAGGTTAATAAGTAACATAGTAAGTACTCCTTATGCAATGTCGAGTGGTTCGTGTTTTCACATAAAAAGGTTGTGCTCTAACGTCTAGAAATAGCTACAACACATACAAGTGTGTGCACAAGAGGGAAAAATATAAACATTCTATGTTGTAAAAACAAGGTCATGGGAGAAGAGCTAATTCCTAAACTATATGCATATAAAATAAGAGACTGTTGTTAGATAATACATGTTAGTCTATAAGCTTGCATCTTCTCATTTTTGAATTGTTATATATATGCATCTTGGTGTTTTGGCTTCCATGTAGCAGCTTTGAAGGATGCGACTCTTGTGTAATACTTTTAACCCAACTCTTAGCCCTCTGGATGATTTGTTTCTTTTTCTTTATCATTGGTTGTGTGCAAAATTTGGATTTTTGGACTGGTATTTGGCAACAACTTGTGACATTTTTTTTGTTTGCTTTCTTTCTATGACGATGTAATCGTGTATTGGCATTCGTCATCGAGCCTTTCTGTGTCTATATAGATTCAATGATGTCGAAGAAAACGTTAATCGATGTGTCAGGAATGTATTGTGTCTATTTACTTCGTACTTGTAGTAATCGACTTCATATTCTAAAATCTTAGGGTTGTAAGGCTATTGATCTAGAATAATTGCTTCACCTCCTCTATAATTGCTTCGACTGGCTGGCATTCAAGGAGCAACAGGAGCACAGATGCAGGTGCTACAATATGGTGGTCCGAGGCTTTCTTGTATGAGGCAAAGGAAGATTTCTTCTTGATGAGGCCCTCTCCAAGATGAGCTCTTTCATGTCATGTGCACATTGTCAGGGCATCCCATCTTGACGTCACGGTAGCAAATTTAGTAGTCAAAGATGCCATATCCTGTTAGGGAACGAGGTTGAAAGACATCCCTATATAAATGGACTATGACTTCACACCGATGCAGCAAGAATCACGCTGCTGAGAGCTTGCTTACGTGAGAAATATAAGAAACACTGGTGGTGCCATTGCCTTGGTTCCTCGGGGATTCATCTATATGTATAGGGGATATGCCATCTAAGAAGATGGGGTTAGGTAAAACCCCCTTATTTGCCATTGTTCATCGCATCCATCCCTCCGAATGTACACCCATAAGATATTTCTACATAGTCAAGACTAGAAACTAGCAAACTTTTGCATGTATTTTCTCTTTACATGTCTTTCTATATATTCTATCCCCTCTTAGTGTATTTTTCATGCAACCAAGCCATTGCTCATATTTTTTTTTGCGTATATATACTGCACACAAATACTAATAAAATTCCCCTAGAAGTATACGTTGATGTTATCTATACACTACAATTGTGAACCCCCCTTGAATTGGTTCAAGGTAAGGTAAGGACTCTCTAACCACCTATCCATGTTATGGCAGAAGCTGTGCAGAACAAAAAAGTTGGGTCACCATCGATGTAACAATTGGCCGGCTACAGTTCTTGATGCAAGTGTTGCAGCTGCTAATACAATCCCTCGTGGTGTTGGTACTATTGGTGCTATTTTGAAAACCCCTCGAGGTGCCACTATTATTGTTGTTACTATTGCAATCCCTCGAGGTGCTGCTACTGCACCTGCTACTGCGGCGACTCCTCATAGTATTACTATCGCAACTGCATATGTCATCACTTCTAAATGGGGACTCTATCTGCATGTCCAAACTCCATAGTTAGGGATATGGACTTCATTTTCCTTATAGAAACATGGGAACATGTTGGACGAAGGATAATAGATCTGTCAAGATACCAATACTATGCATTGTTCAATGATTGCATAGGCAAGGGGGGACATGGCAGAATAGTCTGCTACTATAAGACAACATTGGCACCTCCAAATTTTCCCCATAGGGTAGATACACAATTGTTACATATGATTAAGAGTATAGAACCAGTGTAGAAAACCCCTTGTCACTGCATGTTACTTTCCACATGCAGACTCAAACTTCTATCATCGGCACTCAGACGTAGACAGACTAAACCCATATGTAATGATGGCATTCAACAATACATAAAATTAGGACATGTGATGCTAGTTGAAAATTTCAATGCAAGCACATGCGAGGAGCAACTAACAAAGTTCAACCATACAACTCCAGGCAACAGAGGACTTTTAGTCGCGCACGTTCGTTAATAGAGTTATCTTGTCATTTAATTTGAAAGACAACTGCTTCAGATGCACATTATCTTTGACTTCATTTGCAATGGTCTCGCATAATAGCCATCATCCTCCCTCTACACTTGTCAAGTGGAGAATCATGGAGGAAGATCCAGTATTGTAGATTATGTGCTTGTGGCTGAGCAAGATTTACACCTTATCAAAGATCTGCAGGTGGCAACAGATAAAAGAGATTCAGATCATCAACCTCTATTTTTTGAAGTAGATTGAAAACTTGTGCAGATCCACTAAAAGCTAACTTCCACTTGAGTCAGCTCCACCTAGATTACGACCAAGCAAAGTCTTATGCCCAGCTACTAACAAAAGCATGAATGAAAATTCTACAGTTTCCCCCATAAGAGCAATAGTCTGACAAGCTGGTCACAATCCTTTTGAGTGTCGCAGATTGATGCTTTGGGAGAAGACGCAGACGAAGGCCTTTGCATTTGATAGCTTTTGTGTTTGACAAGCTTTCCTTGAAATGGGTAGATTGATGCTCAGTGCAAGGAGCTTAAATGCCAGCTTAGACTGGTTATTGATCCAACTCTCAGGTTGCAGACAATTACAAAGCTTTCCTAAAGGTCAAGAGGGCACAATATGTAGCAAAACATTAGTGGGAGATGTTCTACCTTCTTGATCGTCACTCCAAGGCATTTTGGAGAAGACGTATTATAGAAATCTATGCAATCTACTAGAGACATCTCTCAAAAACATTGCACGCCTTGATAAGGACATCAGAAAGAAGTGACAAGATTTCTATTGCTGCTTTTAACTTTGCCAAAGATTTTGACACAGTTCCTAGGGAGAAGCTGTGGGAAATAATAACACGGTTGGAAGTCCCCCAAGAGTTGCAATATGCAGTATATAGACTCTATGAACCATATCAGCATGAACGTCACCATCTGAACGAGTCATCAACTTAGTGTTGGAGTTGATCAAGGGCACCTACTCTCCCTTACGTTATTTAAATTGTACATTGATCAACTTGCATTAGAGAAAATATGGGGTTTCCAAAGGGTCCCCTAAGAAATTATAAATTACTTTCATTGTATTTTCTTGTTAAATATAATATGGGGCTATGGGTCAATTTTTTGCATTAATAATGCAAATCTGTGATATCTTTTCCACCACCATTTCAAATCTCTTATTCCTTTTTATGCTCCCCTGCTGCCACGTGGATGCCAAGTTCGTATGTGTTAGCTGGGGAGATCTTCCCTTCTCGTGAACTGGAGCTCCGTGGTCGCCTGCATTCGTTTAGGATCCACCAACCCACTATAAACTAAAAGTGATGGCATATGAAGTCAAACAGATCAAGTGCTGCCTCTTGGATCCAAAATTCGGCCGTGCATTCCCACCTGATCCATGAGGCAACTCCTTTCTCCATCCGATCTGCTTTGATGTTTTCACATTTGAAATTCAAATTTAAATTCAAATTTAAAAATTCAAACCTTGTGCCCTGATCAAAAACCAACAGGATCATGGCCCGAGCAGTTGTCCATACACTGTTGCTTCAATTGCTTGCTTCCACTGTTATGGCCCAGATCACAATTAATCTCCCATCAGCTGAGTATGCTCAAACCATAAACAAGCATAGGTTAATTTCAAGGCACCTTGAAGATAAGAATGCATTGCGCAATTCTGGAGCAAAGCATGCAAATATTTGGGCAAGAAAAGAGATTTACCCAAAGAATCCTATGACCGGACATCATCCAGATTTTAATTCGGTTGCCAGTTTAGTAAAGTTTGCTTGTGAAGGTAAATCAAGTTTGCTTGGATATTGCACAGACATGATGCAATACAGTGGCCAATTGTTGACTGAAATTCACAGATTAAGGTGCATGCATGCACGAAATGAAGAATTTTGTAATTTAGCAAGAACAAGCATGTCAATGGAAAGTGCAATGAAGGAGAGAGAGAAGACAATTATAAAATAAAAAAATGACATATTGCAGCTTGAAGGTGATAAAATGCTTGCTAATTGTGTGCTGAAATTGACACAGCAAGAATGTGAGTCAGAGAGCAATCGTGCAAATGACTTGAAGAGGAAACTTGTATGTGCTGAGAAGAGATTGGTCCGGATGAAGAGGACCTCTCTTGGATGGTGAGAAAGGAAGAAATAGAAAAAATCAATTGAGAACTTGAATATGACGTGTGGTGCTGCCAAGAGAAGAATTTATGCAATGAAGAATGTGTTAAACACAAAGAGGCCACACAATGACCAACAGGTTGTGAGGAAAAATGTAGGACAGATTATTAAAATAATTGTTAACAATGATGAGATAATTTCCTTGCTTGATGACCCTTCAAGCATTGGCCGTAGGAAAAGAGTGCTTGAACATGTGGTTGGCGAGATATACTCTAAAATTGATGCATCCAAAGTTCAAGAGGTCTGTGATACTGCTAGGATCAGTAGGCAGAGCTACAAGTTATTGTTCAAGCCACTTTATGATGCTTTGAAGTCATTCAGCACAAAGAAAATTGCCATCCCTAGACCCTACAGCTTAGAGCTAATCAAAAGGAGGAAAAACATTTCAGTAAGTGAAATATTAGGAAGCATGCACTCTCTGGAATGTGGTTTTTCTGTTGCAGTTTCAGTTACAGTTGGGAACAATAAGGGCGCCAAAAAAACTAGAAAAGATCCCAAAAAAGGCTCAAGAAGTAAAGAGAGAGATATTCTTGGATTGTATGCGAAAAAATAACGTGTGGTTTGAATTGGATAAGATTTTAAGTTTCATGGTCGTTTATTATAACATACAGGAAGCAAAGGTGAATGGGCAACTCAAAATTTCCTTGAAGCTGGATGAGATGGAGATGTCACACAGAACAAAGTACGAGAGAGTATCCTTAACTCTGACGAACAAAGCATTCACAAGCAATTATGATGAGGAAAGGAAGAAGAAGAAGAAAATTAGGGATCCAGATTGGTTTTTTGTGCAATCAGAAGACCATACTTGGTGATTGGGCATGTTCCATGTTCAGAAAGAGAACTACAACGTTTTGAAATGGGTTTTTGATCAGACAGACATCCCAAGGCTGCTAGGTATGTATGGCAATGGTGTGAAATTAAGTGTTGCAGGCCATGGTTCCTTTATTGTTAATTTCCATTTGGCATGTGACATGAAGACAGAAAAGGCTATGTATAAGATAAGTTCTTCAGGTGCCAAGACCACAAGGAATTGTATTTATTGCTGCTACACATTGAAGGAGAAGAAGGGTCCAAGAACACTCTTGAATGTGATTAGAACATGCCTCATGATCATCAGTTGAAAATTGCAAACCATGCAAATTGTAAATTGAAAATCATGCAAACCCTGTTTGGTATTATCAATTGCAACTTGAATTTGGCACAAGTATTAGCAATACAGACTTAAGAATCATGTAAACCCTGTTTAATATTTAACTTGCAACTTGAATTTGGCACAAGTAATGGAAGTACAGACTTAAGAAACATGTAAACCTTGTTTAATATTTAACTTGCAACTTGAAGTACAGACTTAAGAATCATGTAAACCCTGTTTAATATTTAACTTGCAACTTGAATTTGACACTTGAATTTGGAAGTACAGACTTGAGAATCATGTAAAACTTAAATTGTAACTGATATTATACATGCAACATGAATTTGGCACAAGTATTTGGAAGTACAGACTTAAGAATCATGTAAAACCTGTTTGGTCTTTTGCAACTGGTATAAGACATGCAACATGAATTTGGCACAAATATTTGGGGGTATAGACTTAAGAATCATGTTTGATGTTTAGTTTAGCAATTGGTATAACAGTCATGCAACTCGAACTTAGCACAAGTGTTTGCAATAACAGACCTGAATCATGCAAGACCTGTTTAGTATTTAACCTGTTTAGTAAAACTTGTGTCTATTACTTGCAATTCGAAATCAATATCAGATTTGGTACTCAGGTTTTATAGGATATTCTAGAATCATAAGTTAGGAAACCTACTGATATAACTTTAATAGAACTTGCTGACATGCATTTTAGAGTATCAGGAATTGAACCTGATTTCAACCTGTATTCTCAACCCCTTTTTTTTTTGCTACACTTTAGTGACACAAAATACATCACATTCATCATGAACAGCCACCTACTCTATCATTATCCAAGATTACAATGCTTAGAGTGTTTGGGGACTTGCAGCTCTTGCATTGCATGACAGATTCATGACAGAAGCCTAACTTTTAACCATCCAAATAGAACTGAAAATCAGCATAACAACAAAATGACTCGACTAGCTTCCTGCACTCGAATAATGTCCAATCTTCCTCCACATTAAAAATTATGTCAGCCATACACGTACAAGCTATTGAGAGCTCCATTGAATTTGAAGTGGCCTGGTGATCTTCCACCGCCTTCCATTCCCAATGATCTTGTTCCCAAAAGCGTCGTCTTCTCTCCACAAAGTAATTTGCATATAATATCTGCTTGGTGCTTCTATACCTGCAATAGCAAGTGCCAAAGATTTCAAACATCAAAACCCATGCTTCCTAAACCTTGCCTTGCTAAACTTTTCAATATTGTCAGGGTTTCCATCTAACAATGCACTATGTAGTGCATGGCTAGCTGTAAGGTCTTGGAGATGACCATTATATCCATTTTCATAGTTTTTCAAACACCTCATGATACTCCCAATATAAAAATCTGGACCATCACTCCACTCTGCCCATGCAAGATTGCCCCGGTCATTGAGATCTGCAAAGGGTATGATCTTCTATAACTTTGATATGTACTTGAAAGATAAGTCTTTTGCTGGTCCATCTTGTCATGTATAATACATAAATAGTTATTAGGTTCCAATGCAGATAAGGTCCTCCACATCCAATAACATGATCTACATGATAGTTGATCAGTCATATGATCCTTTATATGCTCCCTTATCCTAGCCCTTTGACTCGGTTGCACAGCCTTATCAAGAGTCTCCTTCAACTTAGCACACAAATTGCACTTTGCAAAGTTGTTTGAAGTTGCTATGGTGACATGATCGAAATGCTTCTTCCATCACCTACTAAAGCTAGGTTGGGAGATTGGAAGAATTTCCAATTCTTGAAGTAGGGAATTCACTTCCTCCAAAATACACTTTTGAGTACAATGTGATGGTAACCTTTTCTCAACAACTGCTCTTCCCTTTTCATCCCTTCTGCTTTTGTGTGGCATACACTCTGCATTGAAATCAATATATTTTTCAAACATCTCCCTTGCAGCCAAGATCCTAGCAGGTGGTCTCAACAAACCATTATTTCCATGCAAAGCAATCCTGGTCCCTTCTGCCTACTTGTTTAGCCAAGTTAGAGCAGAGCTCTAGCATTGCGGGATGTAGATATATATTTATTGTGTACATATTATGTACACATACGATAAAGATCTTATAGGTAATCTAAGTGGCGATACAAGGAGAGAAGGACGATGTACTCCAAAGTTACCAATGAAGGGTCTGGAGATATGTTCGAAATGTGCATGCTAGGGTATGATGTTATAGTTGGCACTTGAAATAAATGTCAACGGCCCATAGAATAAACCTTAAGATGATGGGGTTGAATAGTACAATAGTACAATTCCAGTATAGGTATCGAATAGCAGCTACCTGCTAGAAGTTTGAATGTGTCTTGCATAGACACCAAAGACTAGCTTTCTCACATGATCCATACCGGAATCAGGCAGAGGTGAATAGCATGGGTTACATGGAGGTGTAATTTAGGATATACAGGACTCGAACATGGATACAAGTCCGGGTTATCTCAAACATAAGTAACTGTAGAAAGGCCCACAAAATACCAGGCAGGCACCTTGATGACTCCAGGTAATTTACGATTAATACAAAGGCTCACCCGCCACAGAAACAGAATACGGCCGTATTCTTTTTAGAATACGACAATAATTTAAAAAAAAAACCGTATTCAAAAAATGAATACGCCGTAATCAATTGTCAAAATAGAATACGCCCGTATTCAAGTGAATACGGGCCAGAATACGGCCGTAATCAGTTTTGAAAGAAAAAAAATGAACGGAAGGGGGGAAAATTTTTCCCTTTGTTCTCTCTTTGTTCTCCGCTGTCGCTGCTGGACCGACCTGCTGACTGTTCAATGGCGCCCGCCGAGCTGAGCTCCAGTTGCACAAATCTCGCAGCCCCTTCAATAATTGGAACAGATGATGTTGATGAACGTATAGCGCAGGGCCATTTTACATTTAGGCTCTGAGACCCTTGACATAACACGGAGGCTGGCCGTATTGTCTGACCGCTTTGATAATGATGTTCATGCATTGATCGAGGGCGAATCTCGTAACCGCCAGCTTAAGATTCAAAATCAGGAACTTCGTTTCTTAGTATCCAGCCTATACGCCCACTTAGAACCAGTGGAGCAGGAGCAGGAGCAGGAGGTTGAGGTGGAGCAGGTGAGGTGGAGCCTGGGGTTTTTGCTGAGGTCCTACCTGAAGAATTCACTGTGCCCTAGAATGGATCCATCTATTCTCATATATTTGCTAGATGTTTATTCCAGAGTTTATGCATTTCAATGTGGTTTCTTTGTCCAAAGATCATGCTTACCACTGTTGCAAAAATGCACTGAATTCTAGAGCCTACACCCTGCAAAGAAGGTACAATTTCTTGTGGTTTTTAGTGGTCTTATTGATTCTATTACCCTCCCACTGATTAACTAATTCATAAATTTACCAACCGTGGAAGCGCTGCTGAAGCATGCATTTGAATCATTTCTCATTAATCTCGGAGCTGGCTTCTGTGTACCAGATGAGAGAGGATGCATGAACATACGGGTGATTACCAGCAAAGAATCTATATATGCAATGGAAAGCGCTGGCACTATATGCTAAGATGGCTCCTGCGATGGGATTCCACACTGCGGCATGCTTCAAGCAATTCATTTGTTAGGTTATATACTATTTCTCTATTTTCCATTTGTATTTTGTGTTATTATCTTCGTATCCTTATCTGGCAGATGAGCATGAGATGGGCATGAAGTTTCTGAGATGCTATTCTATTTGTTTCCAAGTTGGTATATTTTCTTTGCCTCTAATTGTGTAGACCTTTTGGCATTTTTGTATGCAGGACTTTTAAATTGCCTACGAACATCAATATCTCGCATAACAGCTCATACATGGGTGAATGGATGAAGATACGATATTATCCGTCTTCTATTCGCCTCTATAATTACTCTCCTCTATGTGAGATTGAGTTTTTGCGAAACTCCGACCAAAAGGCAGCATAAATTTGTTGAATTTTTTGACATCAGAGATGTAGGGCGTGCTCTGGTGGCTCTAAATGGGACAGAAGTTGGTGGAAAACATGTGAAGGCTGAATTTAGCAGGCCTGGTGGCCAGACCAAAAGGGCTAGAGCTCAACCTCAAGTTCAAGAGGTGCAGCAGCATAGTGCTCCATATCCAACAGATCCAGTACCAGGGCAGCTAATTTTTTATGGGTTTAATCCAGATCAATGCTACCCTTTTGTACCCATGTGGATTCCTCCTCAAATCCACCATTTCCAGCCAATTTGCATTTATCACCAATTTAAACTAGATTCTTCAGACGCAGAAAGAGTGCAGATCTGACGAAACAAATTGTGTGAAGAATTTTGTTGTCAGAAAAAGTCCAGCAGGGAAGAATGACTATTCTTTTGTGACTTTTCGTAACGTACAGTATGTTTTTGACGAATTTGAAGCCCTCAAGAATATGAAGAATTCAAGAACTACTCGGATGATCAAAAACATCCCCAACAAGTATAGGTAAAGAAAAAAAGAAAATCCCTGCCATATCTTCTCTTGAAAAAGGTTTGATATGCTCTATTTTTGTATCTCTTTATCCTTCTTTTTGTTTGTTTTCTATGGCTACAAGGTGCAGTGTATGTTTGCTTATTTTCTATGTTTTTTTTTTTTTGAAGGACGAACAAAAACGTTTATTAATCAGCAAGAATAAGTACAAAATGAATATTTCTCATCTAGTGGTATAAGCACAAGAGGGTGCTGCTGGAACACGAGCCTGCGACACCATGTGCTTACTCCATACTAGATAAGTAAAAGGAGAGAAGGCTCTGCTTAAGAGGCTAACTACATTGAACCTGTAACGGCGTCAAATCCGATGTGACTACTGGAATCTTAGGAGAGTTTGAAGATGTAACTTGGGCCTTTGACAAACCAGTATTATCTTCAACCAAGTCAGCCCACTGGAGTGGAGCAAAGCGACCACATGCAATAGAAGGAGCAGAATCATGTATAGCAAGTGCTGAGGAGAGCTGGGATGCAGAGGTGTTACAACCCTTACCTAACTTTCGAGGTTGATGAAGAGCAGGTGGATGTTTCGGTGGAGGGTGGGCACCACGACGATCAATGTCCATGTACTGCCCACAAACCTCTTCAACTTGCTCTTGCGACCTCTGAATTTCATCCAACCTTTGCCTCTGTTGATCCAGCAGCAGAGGCGTGGGACAGCAGCTGGAATAGATGTAGAGGAAGTCACAGGGGGACGAGAGACATCCATTGAAGAAGGAGCAGAGCTAGGAGTAGGATTTGTGGCAGAGGCAACTAGAGGAGCCTGCTGATAAGACTTACGATACTGAGCAAAGAGAGGGGCCTCGGGCCATTTAACAATCGTAGCTTGAAAGGAAAGAATATGGGTCCACTTTGAACAACAATTGTCTGAGGCAGATCACGATGAATGGGGCATGCTACACAAATCTTAGTAATGCCATTGGTTATAGCATGTTGCAGGTAAAGCCCAATCTCACTAGCAATGGCAGAAACTCCTGAAACTCTGGAGGAAAATCTTCAATAGCAATCCAGAATGGGGCACGTAAGGCATCTGGCTTACCTGGAAAAGAGCCAGGAACATACTATTGATACAACAAGAAATGTTTCCACAGAGGATCAACACCTCGTTCTATAGCTGAGCCACCGGCTCAGGAGACTCAAACATCAGGAGAAAACAACGTTGATCTTTGGCCACGAGCTTGATGGATTGATACGCAGGAAGCCCTAATTTGTGTAGATCCCAGATAACGAAGATCCCACGTGCTTCTGATCCAAGAAGGGGCCAGTGAAGTAACAAACACAGAGCATGCAACTAATTGCTCCACATGACGACGGTGAGTCTCATGACTGATTTGCACCACAGGGGCCCCAAAACACTCAAAGGTTGACTTGCACTCCTGAACCTCATAAAAACTTTCAGCTGGTGGTAACAAACTATCCATGGAGTCCTGCTTGACCTGCAACTGCTGAAGATAAGATGCAACTTCTTTGTTATTATTGTTCACCATGGTGGCAATGGCCTCTGAGACACGAAATGAGGTGGCTGAAGATGACACACCTTTACATAACCACTCAGAGAAGCGGACACCTGTAACCCTGGCCACTGTGTCAGAAGGCCTTTAAGGTGTAGAGGTCGAGATATGCGGTGTGGTTGAAGAAAAAGGTATCCCAGGCTTGTTCGAGGGAAGAGGGGGAAACTCCTTCTGCCTTGAGGAACCTCCAACGTGCATTGGATGTCCTTTTTGTTCAAAAGCGCCTCCTTCATGTGAGAGACTCCCAATATCTGTTGGGGATGCAACCTGTGTCACATTCTTTTGAGCAGGAGCTACTAATCTCATATGTTCTGAAGAACTTCCAACATGTGTTGGAGGTGCCTTTGGAGGTACCAACATTCCAGAAGAACTTTCCAGGGTCACTTGTACCACACTGCCTCTAGAATCATGAGACATACTATTAGACGCTGGAATACCAAGCCGAGAAGAGGAGAGAGCAGAAGCTGCTGCCTCGGTTGAACTCGGTACACATATGCTACTGGAAGAAACAAGAGCATGAGGCAATGCCAATGGATTGAGGTGCATAGAAGCTTGCCTCTCCTGCGCCTCATATCCAACTGCCACTGATGATACCAAATTCTTAGGAGAAGAAGGAGCACCTTCACGAGCCAGTTTGTGGGCATCTCGAACGCTAATCTTTGGAGAATCTAGAGCATATTCTCTTCCACCATTGCCCTGTATTCCATTAGGATTACTAGAGAGGCATTTGGAAGGACTATGAGTTGCTTTTACCATCTCCACTAGAAGGGGCCGAGATTTTAGAGCCTAAGCACGCCTAAAACTGCCACCAAATGCAAGAGTTATGGCAAATAGAAAATTGCAATCAAACCCTAACACTGCCAATAAAGTGCCGGAACTGTCAGGCGATTTTTAGCTGCCAAGCCTAGTTATTATACAAATTGCACATCAACAGAAAGAGGATGCAACGAGCTTTCCAATGAGCCCAGAATCATTCAAATCTGACATGGGAATCAAAAGTTATGTGCAAACGAATGGGGCTGAAACCCTAGGCGCCATCACCAGTGCCCCTCAGCCAAAACCCCCCAATCTACCCCCTGTTAAAAATATATGTCCTTATTTTCTATGTTTTGTGTGCAGTCAGCAGATGCTTCTCAATCTGCTTGATAACCATTGTATGCACTGGAATAGACAAGTAATGGACTTGAACGAACCACCTTCGACTTACGATTTTGTCGATCTTCCCATAGATTTCAAGCACCAGTCCTTGGATATTTAAATTTATTCATCCAATGATCTCTTTTTAGGCCAAATTTTAAAGCCTGACATCAGCTCCTTTGTTTCACCTTGAACAGGTTCTATCCTTGTGTGTGTCTCTCTCTAGATGCCATCTATCCTGAAGATAATGCTAGTTTTTATGGACAGAAGCAGTTGAACCTCTATTTTTAAATGCTGACAGTAATATAGCTCATGGTAGTTTGGTTTGTATTATCTTAATATTTGCCCTTACATAAATATTTGCCCCATAATTGGGTTGCATTAATTGTCTATTGCTTATTTAACTTAGTTTTATTTTGCATTGCTAAAAATATGTTGAAGGGCATTAAGCCGAATAGATTAATCGCTTATCTAAACTGAGCAAAATTATTGTTCAAGCTGCGAGAGTTACTTGGTGAAATCTTAAAACTCTATTGCCATGTTGGTCTGGTTATATGGCCAGATGTCTATTTGGGATATCTGAAAACTTTATAGCTATGTTGAGCAAGTTTACTACTTTTTTTGGCCCAGCTTTGAGCCAGAACTAGTTTATAATCCTCCCCAGATGTAGATGTTGACTATATGAAATGATAAGATGCCTTTCGTTATGTTCTACTTGGAAATAGTGTCTTAATTCTGTTCATACAATAGCTTTCACTACTAGTTTTAATATATCTGAAAACTTTGGTGGTTTATGCTCAAATAATTGTTATGATTCTTGTCGTATGAAATCATTTTAAAGTATTTGTTCCTTCATGCAATATTCATATTGCTACTTATATTTTACGGTTTCTTGTAGCAATAGTAATATATAATAAAAGTAGTTCCAAAATGTGTTTCAATGTTCTTGAATTTATAAGGTATAAATTTACAACTTAAACGACCCTCCCTTTAATTTAATTAAAAGGAGATGTGGGATAATTGAGTCGCGAGTTGATGTATGGGCTGACTCAAGGATTGATGCATGAGATGCCACTATAACCAACTCAAAGATTGCCTTCTATCCTGACATTATAACCGACTCTATTTGTGACATATTGACTGACTCTGATTCTAACGCTACAGGTACTCATTCTGACGCTACTTCTGACCCTCAAACTGATGCCAAGGTTGCTTAAATTATAACTCTAATTGTGATGATAGAGTCGACTCTAGTTCTAACACTATGAATGACTCTAATTGTGGTTCTATACCGACTCTAGTTGTGATGGTTGAGTTAACTCTAATTCTAACACTATGGTTGACTCTAATATTGACTCTAATGCTAATGGTAAAGATGTCTCTAATTCTAACGCTATGGTTGACTCTAATTCTAACAATATGGTTGAATGTTAACTCTAATGCTGATGGTAGAGTTGTCTCTAATTCTAACACTACGGTTGACTCTAAGTGTGACTCTATGTCTGCTGAAACTGACGCTAAATTCTGACGTTAATTCTAACGTTTGAACGACAGAGCTTAGAGTCAGTTGTAGCATCAGCCATAGTGTCAGTTTAAGGATTTTTTTCATTTTTTTCCGTCTAAGTTTATAACTAGGGTCTGACTCTAATACCCCCTTCTTCTTGTAGTGTTTTTCCCTAAAATGCATTAATGTTATGCCTAGCAAAAACAAAATTTCAGTCTCAACAGAGTTACTTGTGATTCCTCCAGATAGTGAGCAACATGTTCTTTTTTTATATTTCTCTCCAATCTTCTAGTTCTAACATCCTTTGTGTTAGGAGACACTCTGGTGTTCTCATTCCATTTTTTTTTAATCTTTTCTATCTGTCCATCTGAAATTGCATCGAATCTTTTAGGCATTAGAGTTTTTTTGGGATCCCAAAATATCCCAATAAAAAATCCTTGAAATTCCACGTAGGCACTCAGGATCAACCAATGGCTTGGAGGTAGTATTTTATTGATACCAGTATGACGTGGCAATTTTTTTGAAGTAAATATATTTAATTCATGGCAACCTAACACCTCATTAAAGCAGAGAGAAATTAATGCAATGTCTTCTAGATTTTTTCGCCTGAATCTATGCAAAGAGAGCGCGAAAAAATTAGAGCATGAAAAACCTAACTCGAAAAACCTAGGCACCTAATAGGAAACGTAGGCAGCAAGAAATTTGTAAAAAAAAATCTACAACTATTGATAGATACTTTTTCTTGTCGTGGAGCAAAATCTCTGACTCTATAGCAAGCTCGACTGCTGATGAATGTCATTTTGGATTCGTCACAAGGCAGCTGAATATCTCTTAATTGCTACGAAGTTCATCTTGTAGGAAGGTCTTCGGTTTCATTCATCGTGAAGGTTACATTCATTAATTTCGTTTCATTTTTGAGAGTTTGTACTTAAATACATTTGGTTCAGGCAATTACTAATACAAAAATTCTTTATTGTGACAGCATTAAGAGCTAACGGAATGCAGCATTAAGTCTAGAAGAAAAAGTAAGATGTTTTATTTATCCTGCTATGTTGGTATGCTAGATATGGATATCATACTATAAGAAGCGAAATTCAATTTTTATCTGCTTAGAAAGAATACAAAACTCCTTCCAGTTTTTGCATGCAATAAGAAATGTGTATTTATGCCTCTGCATAATTATTACAGGTTTCGGTGTTGCACGTTGGGCCAGCACAAGGCATCTTCTAAGAATGTATGCAGGTTGGCTATGAGATTATAATTATTTTTTGCTATTTTGCAATTTGATCTGAATTAGGATAAGGAATGAGCATTTGCATGATATTTTGCAGATTGCTCTCTTGAAGTTACGTGTGGCAGACTTTGAAGAGATTGTAAGTGTTTTCAGCCCTATCACATTATATATTCAGTGGTTTTTTAGTTGAATTATATATTCTCGCTTTGCACAGATAATGGCTAGTAAGCGATCTGAAATTAGTCAAATTACACTACGGAATGAGAAGGATGACAATGGAGAGTGGATCGATTTGAATATCTCAGTGGGTTCTTGGGTGACAATGAGGCCTGCACAGCACAGTTGTCACGCAGTAAAAAAAAGAAAGCTCAATGATAAGACAAACCATTGGAAAGCATGTGTCTTAGGATTCGTGATTAATCAAGGCCGTAAAAGTGTAGAAGAGGTTGTTGTTGCGCATGCGTATGGGCCTCAAGATATGATGAAGGAGGATATTGCAAGCAGTCCTACATTTCCAAAGCTTGAAGTGAATTATCTCTGTTCTTCTGAGTTTAAGAATAGAGTTCCAGCGCAAAGCATCACAAGTGTGCTGGAGGTCCATCATCATACTATCGGGCATTTGTTATTTCCTGATGTTTCTTTGCCTTCTCTCAGGGATCAAGGTGTTTGGTTCCACAAATATCATTACACAAAATCAAACGGCAAGTTGGGAAAGTTGACACTTGTAGACTGCCCTACACTATCTCAGATTTCTAAAGGCATCAATAATATACATATTGTTACGGCCTTTCGATGCTTATTAGCAGGCGAAGTAAGAAAGTTCTTGACAGAAAGAGGTGGAGTTCGAGCTGGTGCAAAAGCCGTCATTCCAATAAGTGTATTTGCTTATTTGTTCAAGGATGTAAAGACGTTTAGGGTTGCACCACAAACATACACCTTTCAAGGTGTTAGTGAATTCGTTCTTGAGCAAATTTTTCATGGAGAATGGAGGAAACGGATCCACGAGACAGGTGGACAAATCACTGTATGTGAGGTGGACTCGACCAGTTTTATATTCAGGTATGCATGTGTAAGACCTTATTGGTATGATCTAATTTTCCGTTATCGTGTTTGAGTTCTTTTATTTCAGTTAATAGCTCATAAGACCAAGTAACCTCTTGGATGATTTAGATATGAATAAACACATCTGGAACAACAACGAGCATTTAAGTGTCAGGAGCATTTTTTGTGCAGCAAATGGCATGTCAGTGTCAGGACCTTTTTAAAGTTCACATTGCAGCAACAGGCATGTCAGTCTTTGAGTCTATATGCAAAATATTGGGCATGCTAATGCCAATGCATTTCAGTCCATAATTTAATTTAATTTAATTTAATTTAATTTAATTTAATTTAATGTATTGATCAAGCCATTTAGGCCCCCAGGCCTCTATGGCAAAAAAGTAACAGTAACAATAATAGCACTTAATCCATAGCGCCACCAATGTCAAAATTATTCATGGAGTGAATAAAGCAATTATCTCATCTCTCTCTTTCCATATACTACACAGATATGAGCTAAGAATATGCGCCGGAAGTTGTAGAAGTTCTTTCAATGAGGTAGCGGTAACTGCATAGTTTGCCCTTATGTGCTCATAAGCTGAGCATTCCAGAAAAGTATGCTGCTCATTTTCTACTACAATATCAAAGCATCCCAAACATAATCTTTCATTGCGAGGAGTATTATTCCATCTGCCCATTTCAATACATAGATTATGAGATGACAGTCTTAACTGAGAGATCACCATGCGATTCTTGCGACTGATGTTTGCTACTAGGTAAGATTGCTCTTGATAGTCATCTAGATCATTTATATCAGCCAAGTAAAACCGCTTCTTGGTATCTTTTCCATCCTCCAATGTCCACAACTTGCAGATTGCTTTCTTTGTCACAAATTCGTGAACTTCCTTAAAGTTCAATGAAGTCGGCCAATTATCTTGACCAAGCCATCTAGCTGCCCACTTTCGGACATCAGCATACCAGCCCTTCCTATTAGATTGTTCCAATGCTTGCAAGGGGAACCTTGTTGAGTCCATGGATAGAACGCGATTTACATAAGTAATGGTTCTACATAGAGCTTCAGCTTCAAGAGGCAACAAACCTGCTTCCGCTAATAACATAGAATAAGGCGTTTGGATCTTCACCCCAAGTTCGCCAATTAGAAATCTTTTTTGTACCTGTTTAATATCATTCCATCCTTTTCGAGAGAGACCTGGTCCCCAAACCGGACTGCCATATAAAATCACCGCTCTCACTTGCACACCAAAGAGTAATTTTCTTAGCCTCCAATGATCAAGATTATTACTTCTGCATAAATGAATCATACTGTATAATGCCCGCAAACCACCAGAGGCACGTTTTTGTGTAGCTAGTGTCCATTTATAATTATCTGATATATCAATACCTAGGTATTTATAACTAGAAACCCTTTCTAGTGGTTCACCTCCTATATGGAACATCTAGAACATCTAGATGTTGCTGTAAACCAGTGGCTGTTCTAGATATTAGCACTATATCATCAGCAAACAACAAGAGCTGTATCACATATTTACCAAGTTTTGCGCCTACACCGCCTAATCGTGTCATCCAACCTTCTAGCTCATCAATGAATAAACCAAAAAGCGTCGGAGAGCAAGGGCATCCTTGCTTGACACCAATAGTATTAGCAACTCGACTGCTGTTCTGTGAATGGAAAAGAAAGTTCAATAAGAACCTGATTATATAGACATGCTACAGCTTGTTTGAGTTCTGCCGGTACTTGAAGTATATCAAGCCTAGAAGCAAGATCCTTCCTATTTACAGTATCAAAAGCTTTGGCAAGATCGATAAATGCCAAAAATCTTTTATTGCCAGAACCTTTCGCTCCTTCTGCTAACACTCTAAGAGTAACAAGATGATCCAGTGTGGAGTGATTATTTCTAAAACCTGCTTGTCCAAATGCCCTGTTCTCATTTTCATCAGCCCAAGAAAATAGCTTGCTTTCCAGCGTAGATGCGAATAGTTTTGCAAATGTGTTGCCCACTAGTATTGTTCGGTAATTTCTTACATCATCTTTGCATCCAGATTTATGAATAGGAACAACTCTGTTCAAATACCAATCCTCAGGAAACTTGCCCTGCATGAGAGTTTGATTATAAAATTCTGCTAACAAGCTATGAAGTTGCTGCCCACCCCACTTAAAAAGCTCTATAGACATACCAGTTGAGTCGCATACTCGCCCATTTGCCATCTTAGCTAGTGCTTTGTGCACATCTTCATCTGTGAAAATAGGAGATGCATCTCCGTCAAAAGCAAAACCATCAATATCTGCCGTATTATAGAGCGATGTGACCAGATTTAATAAGTCTGTCTTGCTAATGTTACCAGCTGGTGTCTGATTCTTTTTCAGATTCCAGAACTTTTTAGGATCGGTAGCCATGGTAGTCAAGGAATTTTCCTGATGATGATAAAACCACTTTCTCTTTTTCTGTCTCACTAAACTCTTATAATGACTTACCGCGGCAGAATCATTAGCTTTTATCTTGCAGGCCCTCTTTGCTTCCCAACATTCCCGATCATACCATTTAGAATCTCTCCATCGTGAGTTTCTCAATTTAGAGTAGCCAAACACTTGTTTGGCCGTGTCTAAAATTATCCCCTGGAGCATTTTTGATTGCTGGTCAATTGCATCCCCCCAACACACATTCTCAAGTCTTTCGGACAGCATTTGTTCATACTTTTCAGCCAACTTATATCTGAGTCTCAGCTTCGGTTCTGGAATGGGCAACGCACTTCTAGCAATACTAGTTTTTAAGCAAAAAAGCAAGGGTGCATGATCTGAATCTGGAGTTCTGTCAAGAACTTCAAAAGATGATACTATTTGCACAAAATTTGGATCTCCCAAAAGAAGATCTACAGCGCTACATCCATTATGCTGATAGCAAGTATGCTTATGCGAATCCGGAAAACGCCATAATCCATTATAGATTATATATCTAAAGGACTCGCACAATGCCGAAACATGCTTACCCATTTTATTTGTGACGATATCTAATGATTGCCGGAGCCATCTATCAGCTTCTTCCTTATTTTCAAGCAACCATAGAGCATTTCCCTCTACAGATAATATCATAGCTTGTTTGTTCCCAACTCGCCCATTCAGATCCCCTGCAATGAAAACTGGTCCTTTTTTGATATAATTAGAGATGTCAGCAGCTAAATGAATGAAAGGATTATCTATGCAAAGACCTTCTTGACCATAGACCGCAGCCGGTATAGGATACAAAGGTGCAAAATAAGCAATCGCAACATAAGCAGATGTATTCCCTGTTTTAATTTGTAGCCAAATATACTGTGAGTGCACATCTTTGCTAGCAATTGTAACTGCTTTGGTTAGATATTTCCGCACATAGCATGCTACACCTCCCCATCCCCTTCTGCTATTTCCTAAAGGATTCCAAACTGAATCTAAAAGTACCATGCCTGGAATCTGCATAAGCCTTTTGGTTTCATATTCCCATGTTTCTGTGAGTGCCAAAATATCACAATTGTTAAATAGTTCAGCATTGCTTAGAATCTTAGATTCATTCAAGCCATGTATGTTCCATACAAGAAGCCTAAGGGCCTGAAATCCCTATGCCTTATTGCGGATGACCAGTTTATTATTGACAATATAAGCATTTTTGCCTTCATCCCTATGCTTTTTCACTTCATCTAACAGCTGCTTCCTCTCTTTTTGCTGCTGCATGGTTAAATCGTCATTTAACCAGAGCTTCTGCCCTCTCAAATGACTTCTATGCTGCATTACCCTTGTTCGCGCTTCGATTGAAGCAAATTTTAACAATACCAATCTATTTCTGCCATCTATCTTTTTACCAATTCTTCTGCAAGATAACATTCCTGGGTCTACCAAATGCATGCTCTCTCTAAAGAATAAGTTAACAACTTCGTTAATATTCTCACCTTCTTCTTCTTTAAGACCAGCAACAAGAAGATTCTTCGCTCTCATAGTTCTTTCCTCTTGTTCAAACATCCGCTCTGATGCACGTGCTTCATCCTCTTTAGCTCGTTCAAGTAAAAGTGTTGACACCCTGGATTCAACCTGTTCTGCGATTTTTACTGCTTCATCAATTCCATCGTCACTCTCATCCTCATCACTGTCTTCTTGCTCTGCTTTCCAATTTTGAAGTTCTTGCTGTGTATCAGATGCCGATTTCTTTATCTCTCCTACTTCTTGACGAAGCAAGACAATTTCCTATTTCAATCCTGAATTCTCTGCTATAGCTAATTCGTATTTCTCAAGAAGGGCCTTGTTTTGCTCCTTCAGTTCTTCTACGAAATCAAGAATTTTTTGAAGCAATTCCATTTGTTTTGCCATTATCAGAACAGATAGAACAAATAGGAACTTACATAATGCTGCAACCAGCTATTGGTGATCTCGACCTGGAGCTGCGATTTTCCCCCCCGTACAATTTTTCAACGCTTAGGGAGCGCTTAGGACTACAACCCTTGCATTTGGTTGTCCTTGCTGTTATTATGGTTTTGAAATATTTAATGTGGTACTGCATCTTTTAGGTACAGGTTACCGAAGCAGACCTTATATTGCAACTTCTTTGTTCAAAGAAAGAAAAGGCACCGAGAAAATGGTCGTTTATGTTGGAGAGCAGTGGAGGAGCATTGCATTAGGACTCCGTCAATTGAGCTGAAAGTGCATATAGAGAATGATCATATTCAAACTTTGAATGTGGAAGAGGTATGGACATTATTAGAATGCAAAAAGTTATTGGAGTCGCTGATTGGATCTTCTGAATTCCATTTCATGATGGACGATAAGAAGGTAGGATATAGAAGAGAGTGCACAATTATGTGCAAAGATTATATGCCGCCTCATATTCTGAGGATTGAACACAGTAATTGATGTATTTAATGAAGGAAAAAATAAAACAAAGGTTCTCCTGGTGGATTTGGGTTCGATTCCCAAGGAATTGTCTTGATTCATCATAGGAAGTCTCAGCATATTGTATTTATTGATTTACAGGTTTTTCCTACTTCGCATGTTGTATAATTTTCAATTCTTCAGACCTGACTATTTCTGGTAAAAACCTTTGATCACCGGATGATTTTGAACCTATATTGTTTTGCTGTTACTCTCTTCTGATGCCTGCTAATGGAAGGCTATCTTCTGGAGTCACAGTTAAGCTATAATCAGTAGCTATGTCTTGCTGCTGCAACCTCAAAACACATATGCAAAAGCATTGTGTTCATTCCTGTATGGAAGGATGTGACTACTCAGTATAAAAAGGTGTTCAATTACTGTTACACAACAACTTGATTCTCGTTAGCTTTAGTTTGAGAACTTTTATTGAGCTGAACATTGCAAAAAGAAAACTTCTGAAGGCACCTGGCCAACAAGAGGTATTGTTTTTTTGTTTTATTTTTGTAAGTTTCAGCTTTACTTTGATTGCCTCTTAAAAGAACAACGTTAAGCTTACATTTGGTCTTTGATAAACTTTTATGGAATATGTAGAATGAATAGTATAGCCCATGATTCTAGTCGTGGGACTACACACAAGCCTTATTAGTCACAGAACTACTGACAGCAATTAAATGGCCTTTGAAAGAAGGGAGATCTAATTGTCTTTTTTGCTGTTTCTATAGGATTACAATGTAAATATGATCCCAGAATGATAGACATATGGAACCAGTTGTGTATAACCCACACATTCTTTCATTCATGCTTAAACAAATAGATGCTTTTACTATGCCCTCAAGTTTACATAAATATTTCACTAATGCCCTGAGGTTTGCTAACAATTGCTAGGATAGAGCTTACCAGGAGAGAGAAGGCAGCAGGAATCGAGCCAGGACCCACTCACTGCTCTGCAGATGTAACGGGGCATCATCACTGTCAACGACTCTTCATAGCTATAAAACGCTAGGTAAAAAGAGGATCAGGTTGTTGCAAGTTATTTTCAATTTCGTTAAATTTTCTAACTATATATTTTTGACATGCTATTGAGGATGTTTAGCCGAACAAAGAGGCGTGTCATCCAAGCGTCAGCCACAAATATTGCTGCATGGACCATATTCTAATCAGGTAAAAATGTGTGGCAGTTTAAAGGCTTTTCCATATGGGAAATGGGTTCATGCTCAAATTATCAATCACGTGACTGTAATATTCACAATTCTTTGTAACCTTCTCTTGGACATGTACGTAAAGTGTGGTAGTTGTACGATGCGGGGAGGGTCTTTGAGTACATGGGCAACAAAGATGTCATTTCTTGGACAACCATTATTGCGATGTAAGTGTGCAATGCGATCACTATCATGACAGTTTTAGGCTATTCAAGGCTATGAAGTTAGCAGGCTTAATGCCCAACGGGGTCACCTTTCTTGTTATAATCGATATATGTAAGTCGCCTAGAAGATTACTGCAGGGAAAATTGATACATTCTTATACAATTCTGGCTGGTTTTCACAATGACATTGTTGTTATGACTTCTTTAATCGGTATGCATGGGAAATGTGAGAGCCTTGAGAATGCAAAATCTTGTTCCGAGCATCCCGCAAAGATGATGTGGTTTCTTGGACTGCAATGATTGGTTTATATAGTCACTTTGGTCATGGTGAGAATGCTTTTCAACTTTTCCAAAGAAATGCATCTAGGAGGGCTGCAACCTAACATGGTTACCTTCACAAACATCCTGGATGCATGTGCAGACTTGGCTGGTTTGGGCAAAGGGAAAGTTAGTCCATCCTTGCATGCCCAATTCTCAGTTAGAATCTGAACCATTTGTACAAACAGCCCTTACTCATATGTACAGCAGCTGTGGATCTGTAAAGAATGCTCATCATATATTTAATAAAGTGCATCAGGACGATGTGGCCTGCTGGAACGCTATGTTTGGGGGATACACCCAAAATGAACATGAAGCTGAGACACTTGTACTTTTTCGTCAAATGCGAAAGGTAGGCATCAAGCCTGACAAGGTAACGTTTATGAGTGCATGTCCATTTAACTCCAAGATGTATTCCATGAAACAGACAACCGTGTGTCCCTTATTGATGATAATTAGCCTTCGATGGTTTGCCTTTGCATGCTGAGATCAGGGAGCCATATGACAACTGGCTCTGGTCCAATTTCCTAAATACAAAAGACCTTAGCTAAGCCCTTAATCTCTGCAAAAGTCTGTACAACAACAACCTACAATGCACCATCTCTATACTAGCCCATAATCTATTCACAATCATCCAGCACACATGCACCACTTGTACATTTTAAAGAACTGCCTCTATCATTTCAGTCCCTTCAATTCTACTGAAGCAATCTTTATTTGTTCACTTCATTATTGCTCAAACCAAGTTAGTGGCATGTAGACTGCCTTTGTCTCTCTATGAATCCTCGGATGGAATTGAGGAGCTAATGCTGTGAGGATGCCCAAATTTGAGATGCTTTGTGTTATTGTTCCATGCAAAATGATTTCCCTATTAAGCTTTTTATTTTTCCACCTTTCAAGACCTAGATTATATGTACTTTGTCATTGCTAGAATATGTGTTGGCATCATACTAATTCAACATTACCTTAATACTTCCAGCAAAAGGTGTCTCAATATCTTCAAGGAAATAGTAATGTCCCTATTGAAGATGCAACCATACAGCATGCTCAATGCCATATATCTATCCCTATCATCTTCAAATCAGTGTGTTGTTCCTATAGGCCAATGGCAAGTGAAATGAGTAAATTCAGTAAAAAATCTCAATATTAGATGATTAAATCAAATAAATAAGGACAATGGCACTTACAGATTTAATGTGCGAAGGCATATTTTTTTCCCAATCCTCACCCGCTTGTTTCTCCACTGTCTTTGTGTTTCCTTAGCAGCGGACTTCTCCCATAGTTCTCTTTTGCGCTTGCGGATAGCATCTCTCAATGTGTTTCCTTAGCAGTGGACTTCTCCCATAGTTCTCTTTTGCGCTTGCGGATAGCATCTCTCAATGCACTATCTAGTTGTGGACTTGTTCTTCTTTTAACATTCATGTCTAGCCTTGATGCCTGGCTACTGACATGGATATCGTCGATTATTGACTTCGTCTCACCGTGTCGATAATCGACGATGCACTTCTAACGTCAGTTCTGGCGAGTTTTGACGTCTTTTCATCAGAAACTTCGTCAATGATTGACGACGGATTGGCATCAGGTCGTCGAAAATGATGTTAGAAATGACGTAACGCTTTGTAATCTAATACATGGACGCATATGGCTATAAAAACTTCTTCCTTTGATTAGGTTTCTTTATCATTTATATGAAAAATGAACCTCTACTAGTTTTGAAGCTTCAAACAGCATTCAATTCAATCAATAAGTTCTTATTGCTACTTATTGTTCTTGTAATAATGTTGTTAAAAAACAGGTCCTTTGGCATTCTTTGTGTATAATTTAGTAGAAATAGAGCTCATCGACATATGTGAGGCAAGTTTGTTATCTATTAACTTCAAAGGCCCCATTCAAGGACACGAATCTATAAAGGCCAGATTCTAAAAAAAGGACAACATGCTCACACAAATATCATACTGTTAAAAGCACTAGTAAACAAACCTACTTTCCAAGCAACTAAATATCAACAATAATCTCGTTGATTGCTACCGAAGCATATTTGATATAGTAAGCAAACAACCTAACCAATAAGGTTTCAAAACATGTCGTGCTTTAAGCGATCACATATTTCTCTTGCAATACCACTATAGTTCCTTTCCAAGTGATATTAACATGTCCAATATGTTCTTGAATTCTGTATTGCATAATAATGATTGCCTGTGCTCTATCATGATTCGTCTTCTACAAATATAAAGGCAGGTTAGAAGACATCAGGGCCCTGGAGCCAACCACGATGCGCCACGTGACGACATTTCTTTTAAAGAATGTTGATTGAAATTTTTTGAAGGACGGAAGAGACTGTTCTCTTTTTTACTCGGATGGATCTGCGATCTTACTTGCATTCTGCCGCTTTTACCCCCGAGTCTGCTATTAATATCCAAAATTCTATTGTTTTTATCCCCCTGGATGTCTTCTAACCTGCCGGGCTGTGACACACTTTCCAGCCCAGAATTGCAAGTAAGGAGTCTTTCCCTTATACATAAGATACATATATAACAAAGCGATGTGCTTTTTCATGGTATGATGGGAGAAGAAAAATCACAAATATTCTTACGTACGGATTTCATAAGTCCCAAACAAAAGAATTGGGTAAGGGTCAACATTTGCCTCCACGCTGCCGCGCGTCGGCAAATGTTTCCCCCACGGAATTTAGGCCGTGGGGCCATTCTTATAACGTGAATGTTAAGCTGTCATTTTTTCTGACGTGTCATGCAACTGGCGATGACGTGGAAATCTTTATTGAAAAAAAAAATGGACGGACTATTTTCTCTCTCTTCCGGCTTCGCGAAGTGGCTATGGCGGTCTGAACAGCACCAGGCCATTTTCGAAGGCGCTGGGGCGTTTTGAGACTTTGATGGCGCTGTATGAATTTCGAAGGCGCTATGGTGTTGTGGAGATGATCATCGATCCATTTTTATGTTTTTTGTTAGATTTTCTTGCATGTTGATAAATTTTGCTTGCAGGTGGTGTTTCGACGACTCTTGCCGAGTTTCTGATGTTCTACAGTTTCTTGACGAGTTCTGGAGGTTTGTTCTGGTGTTTCAATAGATTTTTCTCGAGTTTTTGAGCTTCTTTTCTGATTTTTCGAGCTTCTTTGCGAGTTTTCCGGCTTCTTGGCAAGTTTCAGGGATTTCATACAGAATATGATGAAGATTTAGGTTTGGAGTTGGAACTGATTTTTTATCAGCGATTTTGTTCTGTTTTTTCATCTAATGATGATTTTCTGATCTATGGACCACTTTTAACTTGTGTGATCTAGTGTTGATCTGCACTGTTGTAACTCTTGTATCAATGAAATGAAGGTTTTTACTGTAAATTTTAGTGTGATAACTTGTTTTTGATTGATTTCACTAAGAATGTAAGGTGAAATTTAGAATGTAAAGTAAATAGTTTAGAATGTAAGGTGAAATTTAGAATGTTAGGTAAAAAACTGAGAATGTGTGGTAAAAGGAAAAAAACCAATTGAGCCAAACATTCCCTAAAAGAATTAGAGCCACGTGGCAACACAACAATGGTGGAGGGGTCAGAAAAAAATGACAGCTTACATTTACGTATAAGGGAAAGACTCCTTACTTGCAATTCTGGGCTGGAAAGTGTGCCACAGGCCGGAATTTCAGGTAAGGAGTCTTTGGCATAATGTGAAGGCAGGTTAGAAGACATCCAGGGGGTAAAAACAATAGAATTTTGGGTAAGAATAGCAGACTCGGGGGTAAAAGCGACAGAATACAAGTAAGATCGCAGATCCGTCCGAGTAAAAAAGAGAACAGTCTCTTCCGTCCATCAAAAAATTTCAATCAACATTCTTTAAAAGAAATGTCGTCACGTGGCACGTCGTGGTTGGCTCCATGGCCCTGATGTCTTCTAACCTGCCGTTATGTTTGTAGAAGAGGAATTATGATCGAGCACAGAGGCAATCATTATTATGCAATACATAAGATACGTATATAACAAAGCGATGTGCTTTTTCATGGTACGATGGGAGAAGAAAAATCACAAATAAAAGAATTGGGTAAGGGTGTGAAACCCTCCCACTGTATACATAGCAAATGCAGACCTTGTGTATGCATCAAAACATTAAGATGGTTGAGGCCACAAATTTCCCAAACCAGATTTACAAATAAACTAAAAATAGAAGACGAAGAAGACCCAGTCTGTTTCGAGCACCGCACAAAGAACGACAGCTAAGTGAATAGTAACTAAGCATTGTCAATAGACGCACGCGATGGATGGTTGACTGTACTTACTACATGCAAACAAACATTAAACTAAATCTCCCTGCAGAATCATGCATCCTGCTCTCGAATCGCTCATTAGAAATCCGTCTCTAAAAATCAAAGCTGCTAAATGAATAGAGGATCACCTTCTCTGACGCTCCGTTCATGCCAATTGCTTATGTTTACGGGCAGTTTTGCCTTCATTGTGTCAATAATATATATATTTTTAGTTCCTGCGAATCCGTCAACGTATACAGAAGTGGCTTCAAATCAAAGAAGCATCGGAAGAAATCAAGTGAGAAATCCAATTTGGAAGCCACATATTGGGCAATGGTTCCTAGAATATAATGCCTCTGCTTCTATAGTTCGAGTCTCTGAGGTTAGTTCTTAGAAATTAGGCTTTTTGCATCTTGAATCATTCTTACATTTCTTTGGGGGGCTTAGCTAGTTAACGAAACGTGCATATGTAAGAAATGAACCTCTAACAAGCTCAAATTCAGAAGATTTTTAATGCGTGCAGAACCTTCACAACAAATCCTGCCATAAGCAATGCAGTGGCCATGGTGTATGCAATAAGGAGCTTGGAGAATGCCACTGCTTCCATGGTTATTCTGGTAAGCATCCATTGTACTTAAGGCTATTTCTTCACAATTATTGTGCTGTTCTTAGATAAAACTCTTACAGGCCAAGGATGCGAGCAAGAACTAAATTTGGAGTGCAATAATCCCACTAGCAAGGAATGGCCTTATGGAAACTGGATAGTATCCCAGTGCCCAGCTTTTTGTGATAAAAGGAGGAGTTTATGTTACTGTGGAGAAGGTTCCATGTACCCACACAGGCCTGTAGCTGAAAGCTGTGGATTCCTAATGAAGTAGGGCTCTACCTTCCAATTTGCAAAAATTTGCTGTAATTGCAACCATGCTGGATAGTGAACTTTTGATCATCTGCTCTTGCTTACATGTGCAGCGGAAGTGTTGTTGACTTGACTAGAGATGACTTCCACACGATATATGCTAACTCGAGCGCAGATGTCGGTTGGTGCAATGTAGATCCACAGGATTTTTATAGTGGCAAAGTGAAGATCAAACAGCAATGTTTTTGCAAGAATGGATGCACTGCAGGAGCACTGTGTGAGATCCCCACAGAATGCACATGCATAAATCAGTGTTCTGGAAATGGATTCTGTGGTGATGGTTTTTGTCGTGTAAATAATCATTCCCTTGCTTTGTTTGTGCTCATAGTTAAGGAGCTTGAGTAACAATTGTTTGTCCATGCAGTGCAATGAAGGTTGGTTTGGTGTTGACTGTAGCATGCCTTCTTCACTTGCACCACTACAGAATCTGCCCGGTTGGCTTCGACCTGCAATTGCAGAAATTGGTAATAAGAACACAGCACATTTTCAGAAAAAGGATGCAGAGGAGGAGGAAGGCAATCTTACAATTTCCGTACAAAAACAGCATCCTCTGATTTATGTGTATGACTTGCCACCAGAGTTCAACAGCCATCTTTTTGAGGTAGACATTGCTGTTTTTAGGATAAGAGGTTAAATATACATGGATTAAACTTCCAAGTCATGCAGGGAAGCCACTATCGTCTTGAATGCGTAAACAGGATCTATAATGCTGATAACTCTACCCAATGGACATACCAACTCTATGGATCTGAGGTACTTTATCTTGCCACTGTGCATATATATTAGATGTTCAAGGCGTTAATATTGACTGCTGTATAGAAATGATGTTTGCAAAGCCTTATTGCAACAGATTGCTATATATGAAAGCCTTCTTGCAAGCCCCCATCGAACGATGAATGGTGAAGAAGCCGATTACTTCTATGTGCCTATATTGGGGTCGTGTGCTATAGCACGGGCAGATGATGCCCCTCACTTTACCACACAGGTTCTCATAGTGCTTCACTTCAGAGATTCCCAAATATAAGCTCTCTGTCACTTGTCCACACCCTATTTAGTGTGAAAATTCACTGTCCTCTCTGCTCCTTACAGGAACATTTGCATCTTAGAATCTATTATTCAGCAGACATGTATAAAAAAGCATACAAATACATCAAAAAAACCTACCCCTACTGGAAGCGTCATCAAGGGCGAGATCATATCTGGGTAGGCTCTCTTTATCATGGTTATATAGTGCCAAAGCTTTGGAGACTTATAATCCTGTAATAACACAGTTATTTGCATGGGATGAAGGGGCATGCCCTGCCCCAAGGGAAATATGGAATAGCATGATGCTTTCTCACTGGGGCAACACAAACTTGAAGCATAAACTTTCTACAACAGCCTATTTTCTGGATTTTTGGGAAGCAATTCCTGAAGAATTTCGCGGTGATCACCCTTGCTATGACCCAACAAAAGATCTGGTGCTACCTGCATGGAAGCTACCAAATCCAAAATTCATCAGTGAGAAGCAATATGCAAGGTAAGTTACCAGCCAGATTCATTCTTGCAACGATATCTCTTAAGCATGTTGAGTGCAGACCAAGGAATGAACGTCCAACCTTATTTTACTTCCGAGGAAATCTAGGCGGTGCATATGACAATGGTCAAATAGAAGAAGGGTCTGCATCTTTCAAATAAGACACATTTTTTGATGATTTAGACATGATTACTTACAATATCTCGTTTTAAATGCAGTTATAGTATTGGAATACGCCAGAAACTAGCAGCAGAATTTGGATCCAGCCCAGATAGGAAAGGGAATCTGGGACGACAGGCTGCTCCAGACGTGATTTTTGCTAATAGGAGAATAGACGATTATGATTTGGAGCTATCCAAGTCTAGGTTTTGTGGAGTGTTTCCAGGTCATGGATGGAGTGGACGTATGGAAGATAGTATTCTCCATGGATGCATTCCTGTTATTATTCAGGCCAGTAGATCATTATATTTCAAGAACTTTCTGACACAACATAAAAAATTTAACCCAATAAAGTTTGCTCAAATACAGGATGGGATCCATTTGCCTTATGAAAACGTTTTCGATTATGATACCTTTGCAGTCCGAATCCCTGAAGATGACATACCCAATATGATCAACATACTTCGGGTAAGCCTGTGAAACTTGATCTGGGCCTGCTTTAGGTATAGCATTTGAACCCTAAACTCTTGATCTTTCAGAATATGACTGAAGAAGAGGTGGATGCAAAGCTGCAAGGAGTTCAAAATGTATGGCAAAGATTTGTGTACAGAGATGCGATTATATTAGAAGCAAGGAGGCAAATGGAATATAGAGGTTTTGTGCCTGACTGGGCGACCATGTATGGGCAACTTAGAGGAGATGACGTTTTCTCTACTTTTATACAGGTAGTGTTATGTCTCAGCTTTTGTGACTCATGATCATTTTTTATTTATATAACAAGTTTGCGGTGGGGTTGTAGGTGTTGCTCTTTAAACTCCATAATGATCCATGGCGTCATAATTCAAGTTCTGTCATGGATATACCACATTAGAAGTTTTTGAAGATGTACATTCTTTGTTTCTCCTAGATCTCTAAGGAAAAACATGATCATTAGGCATAGATACAAAGCAAGGAATTGTTCCCTCATTGCCTTTTTCTCATTTTAAGGTTGGACAGTTTTATATTACAACATGGAAGATGGGTCGCCGGAATCAACCTGGTGCTGCCATGTGGCAGTCCCCTACACTCCGGAATGGAAAGAGGGGCTGCCATTCCGCTCAGCCGGTGAAGATCAAGATCAAGCCGGTGCAATCAGGAACAAGAATCGGTAAAAAAAACGCAGCTCCCATCTTCCATGTTGTGGGGGGAAGCAAATCGGTCCCCCCTTCCGCAGTGGGCAGGGGACTCGCTCCCGGCTGTCGCCGGTCGCGAGGCTCCCCCTGTCCACTGCGGAAGGGGGTCCCGATTTCCTTCCCCCCATACATCTACACAAGAAGGTTACACATTTTTACAAATTGTTGAAGTTTGGACGTTTTTACAAAATGAAAGGGGAATTTTAACCAAGCATTATAGAAATGTCGGGAAAAGCCTTTGTAAGAATAAGCTTAACTCAGAGCAAAGCTCTCAGCTTATATCCAAAATATCCAAATGACTAGAGACCGAGACCAAGACAGTAAGTTTTAGCTTAAAAATATGTGAGGTAGCAGTCGCATTTGTTGTAAGTCTTTTAATTTTATGTCATATTCTGGTGTGCCATTTCTCCTACATATTGAAGCTTTGACAATGCCAGCCCTAATTCAAGATGAGAGATATTAGACTCCATAATTTCCAGAAGCAAGGATCTAATCAATTTTGATGAAATGTAAGCATAGCACTTCTATTCGGAAGTTAAACCTGGAGGCATTTCTCATGGTGTGCTATTACTAAACAATAATAGAATAGAATAGAATAGAATAGAATAGAATAAAGTTTTTATCGTCCACGAAGGTCAATTGGCCTATGGGACTCAAAACAGTAATGGCATATCAATATTAAACAGTGATATAAAGATTTTATAACTTACAAAGTCATTGGAGGAAATTTTGTTCTACTTCTTTGCTGGACCTATAACTATTTCAGTTGTTTAGCAGTACAAGGACTTCACTTTCCACCCCAAAACTTACCCAGTAGATAATGTGCACATCACTTTGGGAGGTAAGCACAATTTTTTGATGGCCTATTTGACTATTAATATTAACGAAGTTTTGTAAGCACATTAAAGCTCTCTTCAAAATCTCGGGCAAAGTTTCAATGCCGTATAAGTGAGATAGAAGTTAAAGCTTACATTAGTTATTCCAAAGCACTACAATTTTCTACTCCCATTTTGTTTGCACCAAAGCCAGCTGCACCTACTACATGTCTCCAGACATTTGCTCTTCTCACTTTTGGAGCATGTAGCAAGCATTGTGAAAGAGGTCAAATACTTCGGATCAAATCCCTAAGCCTTGGCTACGTCTTTATATTAAAACCCAAAGATGTCCCATAAGCAGATTTCTTAGACAGTAGCAAAATTGTTCAATGGAGGCATATTCAAGAAGCATAAATGAGGACGACCTTATCTCTATCTCTAAGCTCACAGAAACTTAAAAATTATAGCAGAAGATACAACTTTAAGAAGCATCAAAGTACTATAGAAGCATCAAGTAGAAGCGCAACCACATCTCAACACATAAAAAAAAGGAATCAATTCACGGTGTTTATGGACTGGGCTGACGAATGTTCTTGGATCCGTACGAATTGCAGTGTGGAATGGATCCACCAGAATTATTTCAAAACACTTGTATGTAGGATCCTGCATATGAAAACATAAGAAAGCTTGAACATAACTTATTGAAGCTCAAGACTAACAGAAAGCATAAGTAGAAGCACCACTCTAATGACCGACCTGATCAGTAAAAATGCAACACTCTCTTAAGCCTTCAAGATGCCGCCCAGCTCATTCCTTGGCTAAAGAGCTAAGATTTATCTTGAACTTCAATTCGGTATCTTGAAAAACCTGAGAAAAAAATGATACTTAGTTTATTTGCATGATCCCAACGAGCTCAAGCGTCCTAATGATGTGCTTTACCTGCGGTCTACTCATGTTTAGTATCCGATCAAGCTTAGTGCGAAATGAGACTGGCAAATGAGACGGAGGAGAATCAGCTGAGGTGCAACAATAAGCTGAGCACAAAATTTCGTAGAGAACCAGCCAATCCTAATTTTTCCTTCTAGAGTTCTCATTGAATGCTGGCGGGCCAGTTCAAATTTTGCACTTAATTTCGTCAACTAGGATTCCGCAGGGGGAAACTTGGATCCGGGGGGGATGAAGGAACGCCGCATGTGGCGTTACATGCGGCGTTCCCTTGGCACAAATACCAACACAATCCCAAAATAAAAACCTTAGGCCCATATTCATATGCAAAAATACCGTTCGAAATACAACTAATTTGTGGCCGTTAGATCATTAGATATGCCTAAAATATGCCTCAGATGCTCAAACCCATCCTCTTCCTAATGAATTGCCCATTAACAGGGGGGGCAATCCAGGCGTGATTACTAGTGCAGTTTATGGCTGTAATGGGGGTTTCTGTAAAAATACTAAGACATATACAAGGGGGTCTCCTTGCATGCCGACTCCTTGCATGTAGGTGCACAACTCCTATATACGATAGCTGCACCCCGTGGGAAATCCTCATTATGAAAATGGATATAGCAATTAGGCCCCTTTTCCACAACAGGTGGCATCTTATATTTATGAAGATATCATTGGGCCACATAAGCACATAAGATAAGCTGGTTTTTCCATTGCAACTTATAAGACATGTCTTGCAGAAATTCCGTACAACTGTGGAGTCTTATTACAACTGTGGAGTCTTATTTTTTTCCGAGGGAAAGCCCCCGCCACAAAATAAAACGTCTAATCCTATCCAATCAGAAGGTTTCTTCACCAAGAATTTAGGGTGTCAGAAAAAAAGGTTGGACACTTGGAATCGTTAATGCCAGAATGGAGGGGAGTCTTGGAATCGTTAACGCCACAAGCCGGATTGCCATAGCTGCGAACATCAAAGAGATTGGATTGCCACAGCCCACTGCAAGTCGGAATGCGAGCTTCGATTCTTGCTCTGAGCTTTAAAGCCCTGTTTCGATGGTCATTCAAGCTTCCATTCTTGCTTAAAAATCATCCAACTGATCTAAATCAAATTCGAGACCCATTTTGCAACCTGTCCGATCATTGCAGGTATTGATCACCAAAATCTGATAATTTTGCAATTGTGATCTTTCTGGCAACCTATTTTCTGATAATGATTCTGGATATATGCTGCAACCTATTTTGCTCAGATAACTTGTCGGATAGCTTAAAACAACCTGCCGGAACGAGTTACTCATCTAGATAAACATAATCGATAGATTTTGTAAAAGAGAACAGAATCGATAAACAGGGGAGAAATTCAGATGCAGACCTAAATAAGGAGAAGGGCAATCAGATGCATCAAATAATGTGTGTTTTCCATCACTGTCGATTGCTTCAAAAAATTTCTTATTTTCACGCTCCTTGAAAAGCTTCTTGTAGCGCTAAAAACAGTCATTAAGCCATAAGCTGGTCTCTCATTCTCTCATTCCACATAAGACTCTGTGTAGCACTTACCAAATTTCATCCTGATATTGCAATAAGGGCATGCAGCGAATGGAATAGAAAAATCAAATGGGTCGATTAAATTTTGGATATGCAGCATAGATAAGCGTCTGAAAATCGAATTCGAGACCCTATTTTGCTTCTGGGTTCAAGGTATGCACCAGAGATAAGCATGCAAACTTGCCGTAGTACTCTCCAAATGAATTCTGGTTAAACTACTATTTACCACAGAACGGGATCTCTCTGCAAAGATTTTATGGCCCGGATTCTTACCAGTCTATGTTGTGAAGCAAAAGAATCGCAGGTCGAAGATTTTATGGCCTGGATTCTTACCAGTCGATGTTGTGAAGCAAAAGAATTGCAAGTCGATAGCAGGTCTCGGCTCTAAAGTCTAGAAATTGGTCATGGAAAACCCAGATTATAAGACACGTCTTATCTTAATGGTAGATGTCTTATATTTTAAGCAATGGAAAATTGATTTCTTTAGAACATGTCATAGGCATGACATGGAGCCCAAAAGGGTGTCTTATAAAAATGTGACAGCCATAAAATAAGACTGCTGTGGAAAAAGGGCCTTACTTAAGATTGTTGCATCATCCTGATAACCATTTTGTCAATATTGTTTTGCTTTCACGTCCCCACCTCCCCACCTCCCCCCCTCCCCCCACCCCCAAATTTTTTTTTTTTGTGACTTCTTCCGCCTGCGAAGGAGCTTCCGGCGGCCATGGATCTGTTTTGAGAAGAATGGTCCACGGATTTCCAAATTCCACGAATCGGCAGACGGAGGATATGAAGAACAGGGTTTTCAGTACGAATAGGTTTTCTAGTAATGAACAGGGTTTCCAGCAGGAACAATGCTTCTGGAATAGGCAAATATAATAGGGCTTTCAGAATGGGCAGAAGAATAGGCTTCTGGAATCGATTAACTTTGGATCACGTGCTTTTTGCAAAAATGAAAAGCCCTTTTGCTTACAAAAATCACCGACAATATTCCTGGCTTCAGATTAAAATTGGAGGCATTCTGCCCGCTATTGGACCCCAGATGACAGAGTTAGATCTCAACAACAACATGTTCACAGGCTTCATTCCATCAATGACAGGAAGCTAGATTAACCTGCAGTATCTGGACCTGTCATCAAATAAGCTGCGAGGGAGCTTACCGCGCAACTTGGGTTCTCTAGTTTCTATTCAGTAATGGCGATGACGATAGCAAATTCCAGGTTAATATTATGATCTTAGTTTTTCTTCTGGAAGCAGCGAATGTAATAACAGGACCAAGGAGACAAGCCGGCTGAATGCATAAGAAGTGCGACCTGTAAATGCTGTGTGTTCATGCCGACATTTTGCTTGCAATAGGAGCGAACCTATTCAGGTTTATCTGAAGCATTTGGATCCAAAATCTGTGCCTTACATTTTGAAAAATTTCTTACAGGTTAAAACAGGTTTATCCATATATAGTCTAGAAATATGATGTTGGTAGTTTCTGCAGCAAGGTCTTTGTGCAATAGAATTCTTGGTCGGTGCTGGCTGCCTTAGTTACTGCTATGATTAGGTTCAATACAAAATGAGGATATTGTTCCTTTAGCTTATGTGCAGAGTGCAGTATGTTGTAGATCGTCTAGTAGGTTACCCTGTTAGCTAATTAGCTTCTAGATGATGGCTGCCCGCTCGCATGTTTGTGGAGTGTCTGTAGCATCTATCTGTTGGTTCTTATGATTCTGCAGCCTGCTTAGAAGTCTTGTGCTAAGGTTTAATTCCTTGCTATGACCATGAGCAATATAATGCTAGTCTATATTGATATAACAGAATTCAAAAACTCGTTAGTCTTGAGGCTTTATATGTTGCAGCTAATGGTAGTGCTTTCTCATTATCAGTATACGTGTATGGCTGGTTAACTTTAGAGCAGGATATGCTTGCATGCTCATGCAAAGTACAGGTTTTAGCTGCATGCCCACAAGACACTTAAATAATTACATGATGTAGCATGTCTTTTTGGCGCTCTGTATTATTTTTCTTTTGTAGAAGACCCTGCCTCTCACTTTATCTATTTAGATTTGGATTTGGTGTAAAAATCGAGATCCACAAAGAAGATTTGCAGAGATATTTTGAGCAGAATGAAACTATGTCTTTCAAGAATCACTCTGTCTCCAGCTCCGGTAAGGGGCTTAATGGTCTTCTAACTGCATTACCTGGAAGTTTTTGCAGAGCTTATAGATGAGATGAATGCCTACAACTTATAGATGAGAATGAACGCCTACAACTACAGCTACAACTTAAAAGGAAATGTTTGAAAACAGGATTTTGGCAGCAAAGATCATTTCGTAGCTTCTTGGACTTGTGCAGAAGATTGGTCAAATATAGAAACACGAAGGCACGAGAAGGGTACAAAAGGAAAAAGGAATAGTAAAAGATAATGATTCAGTTGTTACTCCCACAAACAGAGGGGGCCATAATACTGCATAGTAGGAAGGAAAAACAAGGGGGAAGTGGCATCAGGAAAAATTCAAAATTCAGAATGTTGGGAAAAGGATGAATGGCAACGGGAAAAAATCCAGAATCCACAAAAGGAAAATGGATAAATGGCTCTAGAATGATGGAAGAAGAATCTGATAATAATAACATGCATTAGCGAGCCCATTACTATTAAGGTTTTTTCTCGAAAACCCTTCGGGGCGGGGTTTTTTAATCCTGATAATAATCGGCTTCACTAATATAGTCCAGGTCAGTGCGACTTTGTTGCCGTTGGGCACCACTATTGGGCACCAATACTATGCACAATAACTGTCGACACAGTGAGGGGAACCTCCAACTGGCCACCAGGATAGAGCGGGTACAACCTGCCGGCTGGTGCTCTATTTCCACATTGGAGTTTTGATGCACCATCATAATTTGACCCACTATTAAAGATGGGACAGTGGAATCCACAATGTGTACAGCTCAAAACTGTGGTCATGAAGCCAAATATAAGCGGGGTGCGGGTATCAATAGAAAATAAGATAAGCCCTACGAAAGGGCTACAATGAACCAACATGATGCGCTAGTAGCACCCCCCTGAGGGAGCTTGCCCATGCTACATCAGTCCAGGGGCCTCAGGGCACTAGGGACAATAATTTAATTCTATTCTATTCTATTCTAATAAAAAGCTGTTGATCATGAGCTCTCCTGATAACCATTTTCTCGATATTGTTTCGCTTTCACGTTTTTTCCTTTCTTAGTCTAACAAAAAACTGTTGATCATGAGCTCGCTTCATCAAATCAAAATGCTTAGTTTCAACAATATCAAATTTGCACTTTTTTTCTCCACTCAATTTGCTACCTTGAGTACTTTAATACAAAAACATTAAAGGAAGTCATTGGAAGTAATGATGATGTTGAGAGTTCCATTGGTGATGCATGTCAAGTAAAGTCCAAGTAAAATAAGATCTAGCCTAGTCAAATAAATATAGAAAACAATGTGAAGATCTCTGCACAATGCAAATCCAGCCTTTGAGATATCCCTTTGAGATATACCAGCCATGCAGCTTTCCATCAATCAATATGTTTTTCATACATTCAAAAAACTTTTGTCAGATCTGCCAAGTGTAAGTAAAAGAAATATAGTTTTTGTGCTTTTGTATATGTAGTGATGTCACAATAGCCTTTATAATGAATAATTGCTCTTGGCCCCATAGGAAAGCTCCGCCAGAACTGCCAAATCTGGTAAATAAACAGCTCCAAGTAGCCACTGTTTTTGGTTTTGTGGACATTAGACTCCCTTCCAAACCACAAAGGACAATTAAATATCTGAGGATTATTCCACCATACATGCTGCCAAAGATCGAGACACTCACGTGAACCACAAAAGCTTGAAGTGTTTTTTTTTTCCCCTGGAAGCTTAGCATATCCTGTTCTGGTTCTTTCTGCTTGGATATGCTAAGAATATCTAGGCACTTATGCCGCTTGTCCATATTTTTACATACAAATCTGGGCACCCACGAGTGCCTGATGTTCCTTGGTGGGCTGTTTCATTGGATCAAAACGTTGGAGGTGTGATTCAACTCCCCTCTCGTGCCGCAGATCTTGATCACGAGCGGATCTCTCTTCCACTTTGGCCCTTGCATTCTGCGTGTGGTCATTTTTAAACCTTCGATCCTCGTAAGCTTCTTATATGGCATCAGCATCCTATGTTGCATTGGTTTTTAAGTCTAGCATTCCTTTGCTTTTGTTCGATATTGCATTGCGAGCACATTGTTTTGGACATCTATCATTTTTCAAGCTGACGTCTTTGTAGATTATTCTACTTTTCACAGAAAATTCAGAAGTTTTTCTCGCGATTAAGGTAATAAAGGGATTTATTAGTGACATCTTTCTGCTTTGATTCAATCTCATCTAGCGAGTTTAATGTCTGTTGGCAGAAGTTCAGCATTACAAGATGTTGGGATTCCACAAGCAAGTATGTCGATTGAAAGATGACATGCAATGTCTCTACAGTATGTGGTTTGGAAAAATTCAGGGGGATACACACAAGGATAGATTAGAGGCCTTCTACAAGGGCCAAGCAAACGAATGTGGGTGAAATTCTCTTTATGAAACATGATACCTTTCTGATATAAATTTTGAATGATTGTCATTGCTTTTGAAATTGTGCAGATGATAATTTTAGAGCAGGGTTCCTTCATGGCAGAAAGGAAATGCTGGCAGCCTGTGCAGCTCGATTGCACGATGCTACAGGCATGGTTTGGGTGGATCTGGGAGGTGGAACTGCAGAGAATGTTCGTATGATGTCAGAGTTCATGGACCTTTCGGCTTTTGACAAAATCTATGTGGTAGATATATGTTCTTCTCTTTGTGATGTGGCAGTAGCCAAAGTGAAACGAATGGGGTGGAGTAATGTTGAAGTAGTAGAGGAAGATGCTTGCAAATTCAATCCAGAGCGTGCTGCCACACTCGTCACTTTCTCCTATTCACTATCAAGTATGCAAATTCCAACTAAATTCAGTATTCATAAAAGGCTAGCTTCATGCTATGACATTAATAGCTGAACTATGTTGTGGGCAGTGATTCCTCCTTTTATCAAAGTCATAGATCAAGCATTATGCTATCTGGAAGAAGATGGCATCCTGGGAGTTGCTGATTTCTTCACTTCTGCAAAGTATGATAATCCCAATAGACAGCATTCATGGATGAAAAGATGGTTTTGGAGGTCTGTCTTTGATTGTGATGGGATTGATTTGGGTCCTGATAGAAGGCAATATCTGGAACACCGCCTTGAAGCAGGTAAGGAACAAACCATGTAGAAAAATATTGTATTTAGAGCCTGAGTGCATGACAACTGATAACTTTTGGGTCTTGCAGTTTTTGAATACAACGGCCATGGAAAGATTCCATACGTTCCTTTGTTGAAGCCCCCCTATTATATTTGGCTTGGCAAACGTCGAAACTTTTCTGGTGAGTTCTGAGACTAATTCACCATTGGTTATGACAATAGTTCTCACTCCATCATCCTATAGGGATGAATCCCCTACGCTTTCCTGTAAGAGCTGCTGATGATCTAGAGGCCAAAAGACCCAGTACTTTCCCACCAACATTTCTCTACTCTTTATCATGGGAAGACCCTCGTGAAGATGAGAAGGTTCTAGACATAGGTTCAACAGACACTGTGCTCACCCTTACTTCAGGAGGGTGCAATACTTTTGACCTCCTTCTACAGGTTTCTCTTTTTTTGTGTTACACTATATCCCTTGGTTTTTAGATCTATTTCTATATGAGCCCAATTCAGCTTTATTATTATTATTTTTCCAGGGTGCTGGGCTTGTTGTTGCAGTGGATATTAATCCTGCACAGAGCTATCTTCTAGAGCTTAAGAGAGTAGCAGTCATGCGGTATGAAAAAACTATAAATATCATGTTGCAAATTGCTATAGTGATGCCTAGAAGTATCCTGACACCCAAACTAATGTTGCAGTTTGCCCTTTGAAGATGTATGGGAGATGTTTGGTGAAGGTGTCCATCGTAAATTTCATAAGTTGTTTGAAAGGGAGATTGCCCCTTTTCTTAGCCAAGGCGCTACAAATTTTTGGTTAGATCTTAATAATTCTTATATCACTTTTTGCTCTTTTCCTTATTTACTAGTTAAAGTTAGTAGGATTTTATCTATTATGCAGGAGAAAGAAAGCTCATTATTTCAAAGATGGAATCTACTATCACGGTAAGCTTAAAGAGTAGTTGGTAGGAAAGCTATTTATTTACAACAGCTTAAACCTTTACTAACAGGTGGAATGGGAAGACTGATAAGAGCGGTACGGGCGGTTGTAAACTTAACAGGAAAGGTACGAATATAAACTGTCTAATTACCTTCAGTATGGAGCATGATCCATTAGTCTGCACTTGCCAGGAACAATGGCTGAATAGTTTCATTAATGCCCCAACGTTGGAGCGTCAAAAAGAGCTTTGGTACGTATTTAATAACGTCCTATTTCAAAACTTTAAAGTGCTTCTGACTTCAACCACAAATTCATCTATAGGTTTACTACTGTTGGCAAATGGCTAGAGCAAGCTGGGTTTTTTGTGAGGGCCTTATCATTTCTTATAACAAACCGTCTTACCATGTGGTTCTGTGCTGGGGTCTGCAGTGGACAAATTAGATTGATACGCAAGGAAGATGATATGTATAGGTATGGACTTTCTATTCTAGGTATAAGGGACAAAGATATACGCATTGTATAATGCTTAGTCAGCAACCTTCTTGTACTGCAGCTACATTACCCGATGTTTAAACTCAATAGCTGCCTTTTCTCATCTTCGTGACAGGTGAGACTCTACCTTCAACTTATACACATTCTTGTCTAGCTATATTTACCTTAATATGTTATGTTTCAGCAACTATTTCTATCGATGTTGCCTAACTGGGAAATTCTCTCCAAATTGCTGCCCACGTTTCCTTGAAAAGGATAATTTTTATGAGTTGAAGGTAGGACATGTAACGTGAAGAGGAACTAAATGAGTTTGATGGTTGAATAATTGCCTAGAACTATTGCAGACTAAACTCGCCAACGAGGAACGCCTCCTAATTCGTACAGGAACCTTTGTTGATGAATTGAGAAAACGGATGTACTCAAAGGTTGGTCTAGAGAAACATGGTTCTGCACTATAATGCAATGTGGTTCCTTATGTTTTCTGAATGCAGGTCATCTTGATGGACCATGTAGATTGGCTAGGACAAGAAGACATAGACACCCTATGCCAAGCTTTGAGGGACCATGTCAAGGTTTTTCCCCGCCTAAAACTCAAGATTTAATTTGTCTCTGGATATAAGTAACCTGCTAGTCAACTCTACGTTGTACAGCCTGGAGGTCGTATAATATGGCGCAGTGCTTCAAGAGCCCCTGACTATGGCCACTGTATTGAGAAAGCAGGGTTTAAAGGTATTGCAATGTTGATATTATTCACGTTTCTCTTTTCCTTTTAATTGATACATAACTGTACTTTGCAGTCTTACAAGTTTCAAATAGTGCAAAGTACATGGATAGAGTAAACATGTATGCCAGCTTTCATGTGGGAATAAGGCTTGGCGGCACATACTCAATTCCAATTCATCCTTCATCTGAAGTCCATGAAATGCTAAAAAAAAGGGAGGATGCGCTGCAAGAACCCAACTCTCCAGATTCAGTAATTCCTGCTCCAGTTTTTGTGGAACATGCTTAAAGAATGTTCCATACTGAAATTTTTGCATGAAGTATAGAAGTGAAGCATACGTATTGTACTTACTGCAGCCTCTGGTTTCTATGGAAAGGAATTACAGGAAACGTTCCATTGCATTATTTGGTATTATAATTGGGGAAATGGGAAAGCAACCATGGCTATGTCCCCTTCATTGGTTGTAGATTTCTTTGTACTTGGATTCTTTGAGAATGATCCAATGGATCTCATGGAACAGTGTGCCTCTTTGGAATTTTCATATACAATTCTAAATGGCATCAAAACTTCAATATGCAACGTACCTCCCTTTGGAATCGAAAATTACATTTGTACCATACTAAAGTAGATCGCAAGTGTGGATCAATGCATAATTGTCTTTCAATTTATTGAAGTGAATAAGAAAGTGGTCATTTGAAGGATCCATAAATGCTTGGTCTAATGGTGACACACTAGTCCTACAACAAATATAAGTTTGAGGCCGCCCAGAGTTGCATTCAATGTAAGGTGGTTAGGGAAAGTATCCAAGAAGCGTTATTGTGTGTACCTATGTGATATAAAGTACATTTTTCTTCTTCCTTTTCTTCTCCTTCTTCCTCATCAAGAGTTGGCTAACCATGCCTTTGTGAACGATGCCCTCGAGCTTACGCTCATAATACCATAAACATCTGAGGTTCTAACCAATTACCACTATTATTTCGTTTTCCGTGGACGCTAAAAAATCTATTCTATTCTATTCATTATTTCCTACATGGTGAGACTAAACCTTGTGCATTTTTACCCTAACAACACTTGAGTCAGAGGGCTCCACTGCAAACTCTTTGGAACAAATAATGAGTTTTTGAAAACAAGCTTTTGTCGTAAGTTGTTGCAGACAAAGCTCAGTTTAGTTTTCCAAGTTTTGTTTGCTAGTGTGGACTACTTTGGTGTTATTCAAGTTCACCCCTAACTGTTTATTATTGTTTTGTGTGCTAGTACGAACTGCTTTGGCATTACCCGACTTCACCCTTAACTATTTATTATTTAATACATGTAGTTCAGTTGTTATGAAACCTAGGTATCTAACCCATTGTAGTATGAAGCTACCAAGGTAACCATACATTGTTGAGCCTATGCCAGCATTAGACATTTATTAACACACATGTTAACATGTGGTTTTTGCGGAAGGGCAAAATGTACAATGATTACTAAACATTTCTCGCTTGATTACTAAACATTTCTCGCTTGAGTTGCCAGATGACATGAGGGCTTCTTATGGGTGACATTCAATAGATAAACAAATAAGTTAAAAATTAGAAGGCAAATTCATAGATGGAGCTTACATTATATAGAATGGCATGGGGGAAGCCATCTACATGCCGCAATCGGATTTTACAGGTTATGGAGGCAGCGAGAATGGCTGACCCCATGCCATTCTACTACATCAAGGCAAGCACCACCGGATTCTACAGGTTTTGTGCAGCCACTTTCCATTCGATAAGAATGATCCAAGAATTGGGCAGTAATGCAGACCCACTTACCTTGATGTTTGTACAGCGCAAACTTCATCATCAACACGAGACATAAGAGTTACACTAGGGTTTGTTGTATCATCAAGGACTACAATTGAGGAAATTAGAAAACTACAATTGGGTTTCTTTTGATATCGTTAAAAATTTGTAACTGCTGGTTAACATGGCATAAGGTCTCCGATGGTCGGAAATGTTTTGCGGTGGCCGAGAACTTTTTTCCTGGCAGAAATTAGATAGCATGGACACAGTGCTTATTTGGAGGTATTCGAGAGTATAATTGGTCCAGCATATGCCTAGGATTTGGGATATACGCATATCGCATATCCTTGAGAGCCTACTGTTTTTGCGCCATATTTTGGGTATTTAAATAAACGCGGACACCTTTGCTACACACGAGTACCCGGTTCTGTCCTAGTTGGCCACTCCTCTGTTTTCTTTTCCATACTTGATTCCGGCGGAGATCTTGTATATTGTGCTCTCTTCCCAATTGCCTCCTTGCTTTAAATTTCCGCTCCTTTGCATTGCCTTTCTGCACCTAAGGTATTCTATCAGCCTGTTCACCAATTCAATTCAATCCGTTACTCAGTTTTTCTAGTTTGTTCTTTCAGTTTCAATACATTATCCAGTTTGTTTTTTCGGTTTCAATCAGTTTTTTCGGTTTCTTCTTTGCATTCAGTACATTATTGACTTGCTTTTTTCAGATTTCACAATGCTGGCTTTTCACAAGCAAATCTGGAGGTTGAAAGATGACTTGCAATGCCTTTATAGTATGTGGTTTGGGAAAATCAGTGGAGATTCTCACAAGGAGAGGTTAGAGGCGTTCTACAAAAACCAGGCAAATGAATGTGAGTGATAATAGGCCTACTATAATTCAAAACATAATTGCCTCCCAAAAAAAACTTATTACTCATGTTATTCTAACTAATCAATGTTATATGACCTTGTTTGATGAGTATTTCTCTTCTTTGCAGATGATAATTTTAGAGCTGACTTCCTCCATGGGAGAAGGGAAATGCTAGCAGCTTGTGCTGCTCGACTGCGTGATTCTACAAATATGGTTTGGGTGGATCTAGGAGGCGGCACCGCAGAGAATGTTAGAATGATGTCTGAGTTCATGGACCTTTCAACATTTAGCAAAATCTACGTCGTCGATATATGTTCTGCTCTTTGTGAAGTAGCATCTGCCAAAGTTAAACGTATGGGTTGGAGTAATGTGGAAGTAGTAGAAGAAGATGCGTGCAAGTTCCAACCAAGGGGTGGTGCCACACTCATCACATTTTCTTATTCACTATCAAGTATGTATTATCCAGCGTATACTTTTATTTATGGGCCCTATATTATTTTAATCATTAATAGTCAAATTACCTAGTCAAATGTATACTTTTCTAGGCTCTACATTGTTTGAATCATTTAACTGCAGTGATTCCTCCCTTTCTCAAGGTCATCGACCAAGCATTAACTTACCTTGATGAAGATGGGTTGTTGGGTGTTGCTGATTTTTTCACATCTGCGAAATATGACAAACCTAATAGACAACATTCATGGATGAAAAGATGGTTTTGGAGGTCTATCTTTGATTCAGATGGTATTGATTTGGGGCCAGATAGAAGACAGTATCTAGAACATCATCTTGAACCAGGTACGAACTAATGAGGTCTTACAATGACTCCCATTCTCTCTTTTTTTTTAAACACTACTGATGATCTTTATATGCAGTGTTTGAGTACAACGGCCATGGGAAGATACCATATGTCCCCTTGTTGAAGCCCCCCTATTACATTTGGTTGGGAAAACATAGAACTCTTAGTGGTAAGATACCACAAATTGAGCATTCACTATCTACTATAATAAACATTTCTACCAACATGATTTTATAGGTCTCAACCCCCAGCGCTTTCCTGTTAGAGCTGCTGATGACTTAGAGGCAAAAAGGCCTAGTACCTTTCCACCAACATTCCTTTATTCTTTGTCATGGGAAGATCCTCGTGAAGATGAGAAAGTTCTAAAGATAAATCCAGAAGATACGGTACTCACTCTTACTTCTGGAGGTTGCAACACTTTTGATCTTCTTCTACAGGTCCCACCCTACTTCAATCTACCTTTTGATATGATTATGGGGATCTATATGCAATATGACATTGTATTATTGTATATGGTGTAAATGATCTCATTTATTACGTTATTGTTTATATATTTTAGGGAGCAGCACTTGTTATAGCGGTGGATATCAACCCCGCACAAAGTTACCTTTTAGAGCTTAAGAGAGCGGCAATCATTCGGTACGGTATAATGCTGTATATAATTATCTACTATAAATCAAATACTATATATTTATTTGTTCATTTATTCATTTCTTGTTATTATAAATTATTATTTAACATGCTTAATCTTAAAAAAAAAACAATTATGCAGTTTACCATTTGAAGATGTGTGGAAGATGTTTGGCGAAGGTGTGCACCCTAAATTTGGGAAGTTGCTTGAACTTGAGCTCGCCCCTTTCCTTAGTCAAGGCGCAGTAAATTTTTGGTTAGACTAAACGTGCAATTATCATATGGATAGATGATTAGTAATGAATATTGACATAATGCAATTTGAACGTAGGAAACGGAAAGCTCATTATTTTAAAGACGGCCTCTATTATCACGGTAGGTTTACATGCTTTTGCCATAGCTAATTGCAATTATGATCTACTGGTTTAACCTATTTTAAACAGGAGGCATGGGAAGATTGATAAGAGCAGTAAAAGCAGTTGTAAAACTAACAAGAAAAGAGAAGTGGTTAGAGAGTTTTGTAAATGCTCCAACATTGGAACAACAAAAAGAGCTTTGGTATATATGAACATTTATTCAATTTTATTTACTCGTATTTATGTCCTTTCTAGCTTTTCATATTATCTTGTGGACCACATACAGGTTTAGCAGTGTGGGCAAATGGCTAGAGCAAGCAGGCTTTATTGTAAAAATGTTATCTTTCCTTGTCACCAACCAGTTAACCATGTGGTTGTGTGCTGGGGTTTGCAGTGGTCAAATGAGACTAATCCGTAAGGAAGATGATATGTACAGGTGGGCCCTTGTAAACAATTAAGTATAGGTCATTCTTATGTATCACCTCTAACATTCCTAAAAATTGGTTTTAACATGTGCATTTGACAAATTTGCAGCTACATTGTTAGGTGCTTGAACTCAACCGCTACCTTTTCCCATCTTTCTAGGAGGTTAGTGTTGTAAACTATGCCTATAGAGCTTTCTAGTTTCACCATACTAATACACATAATTTCAGCAATTATTTCTATCGATGTTGCTTGACTGGTAAGTTTGCTCCACATTGTTGTCCTCGATACCTTGAAGAGAGAAACTTTAATGAGCTAAAGGTATGTCTGACCGCTTGGTGGTAGAATGGAATAAATTGTTGCATGATAATATTGGCATCTTTGAAGGGTAAGCTCGCCAAGGAGGAATGCCTTTTAATTCGTACTGGCACTTTCGTCGAAGAATTAAGGAAAAGAATGTATTCAAAGGTTGGCTTAATGGACAAGTTTTGATATATCTCCGGGTCTTACGCTAAGCTTAGTATTGTTGATGCAGGTCATTTTGATGGACCATGTAGATTGGTTAGGACAAGAAGACATTGATACCTTGTGTGAAGCATTGAGGGACCACGTGAAGGTTAATATAAAGTTTTTGCTCCTTGTTTTTTTGTTTTTTGTTTATTTGTTATTCGTTTTTCATTTTTCGTTTTTCGTTTTTCGTTTTTCGTTTTACGTTTTTCGTTTTTCGTTTTTCGTTTTTCGTTTTTCGTTTTTCGTTTTTTTTTTTCGTTTTTCGTTTTTCGTTTTTCGTTTTTCGTTTTTCGTTTTTCGTTTTTCGTTTTTTCATTTTTTCGTTTTTTCTTTTTTCGTTTTTTTTTTCGTCTTCCGTCTTCCGTCTTCCGTCTTCCGTCTTCCGTCTTCCGGTCTTTCGTCTTTCGTCTTTCGTCTTTCGTCTTTCGTCTTTCGTCTTTCGTCTTTCGTGTTTTCGTTTTCGTTTTCGTTTTCGTTTTCGTTTTCGTTTTCGTTTTCGTTTTCGTTTTCGTTTTCGTTTTTGTTTTTGTTTTTGTTTTTGTTTTTGTTTTTGTTTTTGTTTTTCTTGTTGTTTCCCTTAGAGATATGATACTTTTGGCTTTTTACAGCCGGGTGGTCGTATAATATGGCGAAGTGCTTCAAGAGCTCCAGATTATACTCGAACCATTGAAAAGGCAGGGTTTAGAGGTATCTTCCACATTATTAGATTGATACGTTATTTCACAAGGTTCATTATATTCTTTTCATGCTTCTTATGCAGTGGCACAAATTTCAAATAGCACAAATTACATGGATCGTGTAAATATGTATGCAAGCTTTCATGTCGGAATTAGAATGGGCGGTGCAGATTCATTTTCTATGCGTCATTCATCCAAAATGCACAATTTGCTCAAGAAAAGAGAGAATGCATTGGAAGAACCTATCTCTCCCGATTCGGTGATTCCTTCTCCAATCTTTATGGAAGACTAAAGGCTCCTAGTATTTATAATATTTTGACGATTGCCTTCACTCAGTTAGATTATTTGTTGTGTATATTTTCTGCAAGATGGGGAATTGGGCTCCATTGCAAACTAGTGACGTCTTTCTAGTGATTTTTGAGTTTGAGTAAGAGGTAGTTTTGATGTGCAACATTGTCATAGAGGAGTTGGTGAAATAGTTTGTAAGTATGCATTGCAAGATATATGAAGGAAGAATTACGTAATGGTTTTTGTGGCAATAAAACTCTAAGCAAGAAAAGCTAACAAAATACTTCTTTGATATTAAGAATTGAATTGAATTTATTTTTATCATCCTTGGACACCAAAAGATCGAAGTGGAAAGAGCACAAGAAGCCATTACTGTACAGGATTAAAAAACTATCGTCCCAGAGGGTCTTGGAGGGAAAAACCTTGATAGTGAGCAGGCGATCTCAACCAATAAGTTGCTTCTATAACAAAGAATTGATGTTAAAAATATGCAAATAACAATAGCTTTGTTTTTCCATCTCAGTATCAAGAAAGCATAAACAACTGATATTTAAGTACTAGTAGTTTTTTGCAAACCATGAATTCTAGCTAGCATGAGATTTTAAAACAACAAAATCATGTCATATAGCATCCCTGTAAATCCATAGGTTATGCCCCAAAGCTTAATCTTGATCTAAGAAACGAGTGCCTGCAAACCTGAGAAGTCTAGCTGGAATGTTTAGGTCTTGCTTCAAAAATTCCCTTGCATCATGATATCTGCAAAAGGGCAAGAAATGCTATAAAAAGGGACGCAAAACTAAATGCAAAAAAATGGTATGAGCTTTTGGTCCTCCATGAAAGGCCTTATTCCTGAATAAAGTATCAATTGGACATGTGAAATTTCAGAAACAAAGATGCCGAGGTAAGTTGTTCTTCCTCCGAACTTATTTTGTTAACCAAACCTACAACATTTATAAGGTTCAAACATATCTTTTCCTCATTTTTTTGCTCAATTTCTCAAAAGATGCGAGCTGGGCCAATTATAAAAACTCAGGCAACATCCCTCTTCTCAATTCTAGAAAAAGATATGGGAACAGTGCACAAGGAGATCTTCAAATATGAAAGAATTTATGGATTGTTCCTTGTGTTGCTTATTGCTATGACCATTCATCATCACTCTCATGAAATTCTGTTACAAGCAATGTGTGATGCATCTAACATTTTCTGGGATGTACTTGGGGTGGACCAAACGATGCTCACCACTTTTACAACTTCTTAGAGCACCATCTGTGCATGACTTGGCATTATGCATTCTTGAGATACTAGATGTGTGTCTTAAATTGCTGAAGCAACCATAGTCACCTTGATCTTCTTTGCACAAACTGATTTACTATTAATTGTCTAGCATCATCATTACTGCAAAGGCTTTTCTCTTGAAAAACTTCTAAGGCAAGAGTTTTTTAATCCTAGAAGTAAATGGTTGCACTAGTCCATTATATGGGTCCTATGGCCTTTTGATCTTCATGGACGTTGAAAAATCTATTTTACTCTCTTCCTTTGTATATTAAGCCTTAAATAAGATAATTTCATGCTTCACTAATTAGAAGAGTTCATGGCATTAGAATAAAATCGTATCTTCTTGAAGATTGTAACTATTCTGCATCTTTCTTCATGTTAATTATCCGGAGAAGGAGGTATACTGATAATATTATTTTGTCAAGAAAATTGCTACAAATATGAGTAATAACTGAAATTCCTTCGTTCTCTTGAAAGAAAGATGGAAAACTTTGGGGCACATGCCAATCTAGGCAGATTGCCACAGGCAGATTGCATTGTAGGAAGAGGTGAGTTCCTCCTTGTTATGTGAATCCGATTTTGCAGGCAATTATAATTTCAGGTGGTCCTATCTAATGTCTGCAAGGAGCTTTTATACTTTACTCAAGTTAATGGCTCCCCATATATCTGAGGTAAAATCTAAAAAATGGGTGAAAGAATTTGTCTATAAAGAGCAAGCTCTAGCCTTGTGAATTTCATTCCTGCTCAATAATTGGAAATGTTTTATCTGCTCCCACTTTCCCTTGGTGTCTCCACTGTCCACAAGTTTACTAAATCGTTGTGGAGATATTGTCATCAAATCTAAGAAGTTAGTGTATTAGAGCTTCTAATGGTGCAAGGTTGTGTAAGACTTTGAATCTATATCTGAGTTCCCGCATGTGATTGATGTCATTGATGGATCACACATTCCATTTCATTATAGGTACACTCGAAGTAGATTATTGGTGCCGCCATGATTACTTCCACTCAATTCTGTTAAAGTGGTGTGTGATACATCTAAGATCTTCTAGAATTATGCAGTGCACCCTAGTGGAAGCAATCATGGTGCCGCCACGATTGCTTCCACTCAATTCTATTAAAGTGGAATGATTGTGGAAATATTGGCATAAAATCTAAGAAATGAGTTTACTAGAGCTCATGAAGGTGCAAGATTGCAACTGATAATGGAAGACTTTGAATCTACATATGGGGTCCCGTTTGGGGTTGCGCTATTGGTGGAACGTGCATCATTGATGGATCACACATTTAATTTTGTTATAAGTCAGCAACTAGGTACACTTCAACAAGTTATTGGTGCCGCCATCACTTCCACTCAATTCTGTTACAAGTTGTGTCTGTTACATCTATTTCTAGGTTGTATATTGTACTGAACCTTGTATCACATGATGTGTCTTCATTGTCCTTAAGTATACTAGAACTGTTGTGGAGATACTGACATCAAACTTTAAAACTGAGTTTATAAGAGCTTTGGAAGGTATGCATGGGATAGTCTTTGCAAAGAAGCAAAGACCGACAAGGAAAGGGAAAACTTTTAAGAAGTATAAAAAGAAAGGCAAGCTCTTCTATTTTAAAGATAAATTTGCACTCCAAAAGTATCTAAGGAAATTAATCCTTCATAATACGCATAATAGCCCAATAGTCAGTCATGCGGGTTTCATGAAAACTTACTTCAAGATAAAAAGTAGTTAATTCTGGCATGGCATGAAGAAGGACATCGCCAACTGTCAGCAGATGAAGGCAGAACAACTTTGAATCGAGGTTGCAATCAATTATGGAAGACTTTGAATCTATATCTGGGATCCTGCGTGTGGCTCATTTTCTTAGTGGAATGCCCCTCATTGATAGATCACACATTCCATTTTGTTACTAGTAAGCAACAAGGTACACTCCAACCAAACTATTACATCCAATTATTTTAAATTAAATCTGGTTTGTTGGGTGCATGTTCACATAGGGGGTGACTCTGGGCAACAAGAGCTGTCGGATGGGTATATTTTGGACCGTAGATAGCAATCCTCATGGGTATGCTCGTACAAGTTTTTTTATATTGTATAGCAAGACATGCGGAATACTATAAGGTTTCAGACAATGTACTAAATGGTGTTGATTTCATACATTTATTATAATATTTTAAATGGGGCTTTCGTTGCCCTCCGTCACCCCTCGTGTGAATATGCACCCAAACCAAAGGGGGTCCTATGGTGAATTTAATTTAAAAGAATAGGATGTAATGGCTTGCGTTAACTAAAAAAAAGTTTCCTCCTTCGGGGCCTTGGGGATGTTGTAGGGATGAATGAACGAAGTACACAACATCTGTAATGGTATTATAAGATAAGATAAGACATATTCAAAGAGTTTCATTGATATGTTTATTTAAGAAATTAATTTAGAAAATGAAACAGAAAACAACATATAAATTATACTAGTAGTGGTTGCTCGACGATGCCGGTCATAAACATGATTATAAATTAATGCAAGACATTTGGTTAGATTGATTATGTGATGTTAGATGGAGTGAAGAAATTAGGTATCGGAAATTATGATATTGTTCAAGTTGCGACATACCATATGAAGATGACATCAAGTTTGGATATGCTCTATTTTTGGCTGTGTAATGAACTTTAGATTTTATGCAAATGCTTTATGGATGGAATAGTGCCATGTAGATGTTGTTGCGAATGTAGATGTATGAAATTGGATGTTTAAATTATTCTGAAAGTTTATTCTTATGGTGAAGTATTAAGTGTAGGCTTGTGATACTTTGTTGCACTACTTGTAGCATGAAGGGTCAAAGATATGTTTGTAACGAGTTAAAACTAACCATTATTTTAGGTTGTTGCATGTGGATGGTTTTTGTGTAATGGAATCGTCTTTTTACTTATGCTAAAGCACCATTTATAGTCCGATATTTTGCAAGAAGGGCATTGTTGTTCTTAAAGTTGTGTATATTTGTTTGCGGGTTTTTGTGTGTTTTGAACATTCGTTGAAGGGTCCATTTTAGACTCTAAGTTCATTCAGAAAACTTTGAATAGAATTAGTAAAAAGGACATTATATCTGCTTAAAATGGCACATAAAGATAGCTAAGTGTGGAAACATGGAAATTGCAAAGGAAGACCTTCGTTATTCGGCCATTATATCTGCTTAAAATGGCACATAAAGATAGCTAAGTATGGAAACGTGAAAATTGCAAAGGAAGACTGCAGAAACGTGAAAATAAAGTCCTATGATTCTATTAAGTAGAATTCCCTTGATCTTAGCATCCATCTCCCAGTCATTTTTGCCCCTTCTCCTTGTGCTCCCCGCGATGGCACAATCTGCTCTGCCCTTTACAATGGAAGCATCATCTTTCACTATTGAAGAATCAAACTATGACTGATAAAAGTCCAAACGAGTCGATATTTACAGTCTAGTGCTTCAATTTGTTCCTCTAACTGAAATGTGCCCTCGTCCAATGCTTCGTCTGTTCGTCCAACAATTTCTCCAAGTGCCCCTCCATCATCTAACAATCTCTCTAATATGGAGTCCAACAAGATTGATAGATGGTTTTTTGAGGGCCTATGTTGCTCTCTTCAATAAAGGACAATGATGCCTCTCTTCCAGAAAGCTAAACTGATCTTTCAGGTGAGAAAGATCGTCAATACCATCAAATTACTCATGGTCTTGTGGAAATAACGAATTGATGAATTGAAAAAGAAAATTGAGTCCTAAGATTCTATTAATTAGCATTCCCTCTTAGCATTTCCACATGGCAAGCATATAACTCCAGTCATTTTTCTTCCTTCTTTTCGTGCTCCTAATGATGCTAATATGTTGCCTTTACGGTTGAAGCATTACTCTTCATTGTTAAAGAATCAACTCATATCTAAGAAAAGTTCAATCGAGCCCAAGGTTATGGTCTCGTGCTTCAACTATTCCTCCAGCTGCAATGTGAGCTCATCCAGTGCTTCATCTGTTCTTCCAACTGTTCCTTCATCATTGAATAATCTACCTGATGTGGAGTTCGACAACATTGACAGATGATTCCTTGAGGAGTCTATGATGCTCATTGCAGGAAAGGATAATGAGACCAGTCTAGAAGATGACTTTCAAAGGGCTAATAAACTGACCTTTGAGATTATGAAGGTCATCAATATCGATAAATTGCTCATGGATCGTGTAAAAACCTGAATTGATGAACTGAAGAAGAAAACAAACTCCCGAGATTCTATTAATCAGTATTCCCCTAACCTTAGCATTTTCACGTGGCAAGCATGCAGCCTCTAGTCTTTTTTCCCCTTTCTTTTTGTATATCCAGCAATGGCGCAATTTGCTCTGCCCTTCACTGTTGAAGCATCACCCTTCACATTTGAAGAATCGACAACCATGGCTGGATGATAGAGGGACAATTGGACCGTGACCATATTCTTGATTGGATTCTTTTCAACCATGGTCATCGATTCTTCAATAGTAAAGCGATATGCTTCAATATTGAAGGGCATAACAGATTGAGTCATCACTGCGAGCACGGTCATAAGGGAGAAAATGATTGCGGGCTGCATGCTTGCCACATGGAAATATTAAAGTCGGGGAAATCCTACTTAATAAAATTCCAGGACTCAGTTTTTTTTTTTTTTTCAGCTCATTAATTCATGTTAATATTAAAGCACTGAACCATCGATTGAACTTTTCACAGCTCGTCGATTCTTCAACAGTGAAGGGTAATACTTGAACAGTAAAAGGCGGAGCAAATTACGTCATCACTTGGAGCATGGACAAAGGGGATAAATGACTAGGTATACATGCTTTCCACATAAGAATGCTAAGGTCACGGGAATGCTAATCAATAGAATTTGGGGACGAATTTCTTTTTAAATCAATTCGTGTTTTCGCACGACGATCTACATTAGCAATTTGATGGTATTGATGATCTTCCTCATCTCAAGGGTTAGTAGCCCTCTGAAAAAAGATCATCTAGACTGGTCTCATTGTTCTTTGCTGCAATGCATAGCATATGCCCCACAAGCAACCAACTATTAATGTTGTCAGACTCCACATCAGGCAGATTGTTGGATGATGGAGGAATAGTTAGAGGAACAATTGGAGGAACATATGAAGCATTGGATGAGTGAACGTTGTAGTTGAAAGAACAATTGAACTATCGGACCGTGACATTGACTCGATTGGACTCTTCTCAAGCATGGTCATCGATCCTTCAACATGAAAGAGTGATGCTTAAACAGTGAAGGGCAAAGCATATTGCACTATTGCAGGGAGCATAGGCAGAAGGGTAAGGGTTACATGTTTGCCACATGGAAACGCTAAGATCAAAGTAATGCTAATTTATAGAATTCCAAGACTTGGTTTTCTTCTTCATTTCAATAATCTGTGTTTTCACACGATCCATGAGCAATTTGACGAGTTTGATGATCTTCCTCATCTCAAAGCTCAGTATTGCTGCAATGTATAGCATTGGCCCTTTAAGAAACCAGCTTTAAATATTGTTGGACTCTACGTCATGAAGATTATCGGATGATGGAGGGGCAGTTGGAGGAACGAATGAAGCACTGGACAAGGGCATGTTGCAAATGAAGAAACAGTTGAAGCATTGGACCGTGACCATGAGCTCGATTGGACTTTTCTTAACTATGGTCGTGTAACGGACCCATGTGAGACTGCTCGAGTGGATCTTGGTGTCGTGTTCTCGAGACACCGGCATAATGGGTAGATGCGACTACTCATATATAAACGTCTAGACGGTTTGTCCAGTTGGTTAAGAGCATGTCAGTTAGGAACGTTACATTTGGTATCAGAGCGGGGCTCGAGTTCGAGTCTCCATGGGAGCAAATATGACTCAGAATATTGTTGGACGGTGGGTTAACTTGGTCTTGGACACTACGGGATGGTGTGGTCTATGGTATTGTGATGCTTGAGGATGAGCATAGTTCTAATGGGAGAGATCGTAACAGACCCATGGGAGATCGCTCGAGTAGATCTGGTTGTTGCGTTCTTAAGACACCAGCATAAATGGGTAGAAGCGACTACTCATAATCGTCTAGACGATTTAACATGTCAGTTAGGAACGTTATAGGTCTATTCTTCAATAGTGAAAGGCAGAACAGATTGCGCCATCAGTGGGAGTATGGGCTGAAGGGTGGTAAATGACTGGCATGGACATTGAACAGTTGAATGTGGATTATGAGAACAGGCATGTGGTAAATTAGAACAGTTGAACATTGGATTATGAGAGCATGGGCTGGATTAAACTCTTCTTCGCTATGATCATTGATTCTTCACAAGTGAAGGGTGATGCTTCAACAATGAAGGGTAGAGCAAATTGCGCTATTGCTGGAAGCACGTGCAGAGGGAAAAAAATTGACTGGGGGTTACATATTGCCACACGAAAATGCTAAGGTCAGGGGAATGCTAAGATCGGGATAATGTTATAAGGTCAGTGGAAATGGTAAGACCACGGTAAAGAAAAGGTCAAGGTGATGCTAAGGTACTAAAATGCCATTAATAGCAATTTTGATCAATCTACACCAAATTAATCACCAAAATGCCCTACACACCAAACTTAATTACCAAAATACCCCTTACATACCAAATTTAATTACCAAACTATGATTCCCCCATGGGATTATGCCATAATTCCGAAAGCTACTACCCCACATGAGGAGCTTTTCTAAAGGCTTCTTTCACTAAGGATCCTTTGTGTCCTCAATATCAACCATGCTAAGTCACAATTAACCTATTTTTCTTAAGTTATCTTGTGAACTTCTTTTTTTGATCAGCTTCAAATGTTGTTGTCTTTGGCTCCCTTATAATAAAGCGGAGACACTAAAACAGAGGCACTAAAACCTCTTGGTCTCTTAATAGGAAAACCCAATGTTTCAATCTTCGTTAATAACCGTCATGTAGTTATCTGATTCCCTACCCTCTTAAGACTTTCAAAGTCATAATCTCTAAGGGGTCTATGCCTCAAGGCAACGGATCCTCCACTTTCTACTTCAGTATCTAGAATTGTTCCCCGCGAGTAGGGTAACTCTTACGATATATGGACTACTGGTCTATATAATCTCACCCCTTCTAATCTATACACCTCGTCTTGATTTTTATCGGGACTTGGAATTGCTATGTATTGCCCTCTTCTTGGTTATCCCTAAAGGTATAATCGCCAAAGTCATCGTACTCCTTCTTTTCTTCCATCAGGGGGGCGCGATATTTTATACATTTTTTTATTCATTGGTATCTAGAACCTTTGAGTAGTTAAGCTCTCATTATCGGTTATTCCAACACCGTTCCAACAATCCTCGGGATGTTTTTGAATGTAACATCATCGTATATGCTAGACTTACTCTAGCTATTTTCACTGATTTAAACTCTTCTCATATCTCTTAGTACGACGTATCTAAGATAGTCAACTCTAACCATTGGGATAGCTTGAATGCTTATCTCTGGTAAAGCATACCTAACCCAATATCTTCGTATATAAGCATATCATTATGCTTATTCTTTAAACCTTGTCGAGTAATATTTCACTCGCCTTGTACGAATATTCTACTATCTTCCAATATGATATACATCTAAATATCACAATCGACATCCATATCCTCACTAGTGTAGTATTTGATACTACTAAGTCCTTCCAACATCCACCATTCCTATCGTGTAACTATGTGCGATAGTAACACGTGTGAGCCAACTCTAAATCTAGATTCATAGTGATTCTTTGACATAGCCACCTAGTTATGTTCATACTTGCTGCAAATGTATATCGTCCACTCGTTATTTTGTACCATATACATGCTGTGGTTTTGACACCACACTTTCTAGACTCTCTAGCCTTAGTTGCCTTGGTCCTCAAGCTCTAGTCACAAATTCCATAGGGGCAGATGCGACCCTAAGTTCCTAATGGACATGTTTAACGTCTAGTATAAGAACTCTTATCTTCATTACTTCCGTATTCATATGGAATGTGAACTAAAAGTTCTATTATACACCCTATCTTTTTCTAGTTATGTTTTACCATTTAATGGTCCTAGTACGCATATACCAACACGGAGCTACTCCTCGGGATACACACACGATACCAAGTCCAGAGCATATTCTCCTTGCTGAGATGTTCATTGGGCACCTACCTTGTTCCTACTCCAGACTTTAGTCTATTCAAAGTGTCCCTCCAAACTCTCTATATTTGAAACGTTGTTTACAACTACTCTCAAGTTCCTCTTGTCTCACACTTGTCATGTGGGTACACGACTTAACATACCTTGCAGCTTTTAGATGGTTGCGCCTACTCCTACCAATTGTCGTCTTCTCTTGACCTTGTGTGGAAACTACGTTCCACACTATTGTCCAGTCTGTTATTCGGCATCTCGATGCTCCCAGCAGACATAAGATGTGTCCATTTCCTTAATTTATATCATGCATGATGGTTATGCATTTGACCAACGTCATTAAACGTATCCACGTGGCTACGTGGTCTTCTTAGTCGTCTATAACCTTGTGTCTTTATACTTATCCTACTCAATCTATAGTAAATGCCTCAAGAATAGAAGTTTAAATTTAACAAAGAGATTATAGAAGTCACAATCATCATTGAATTGGAGCCCTATAACTACATGCATTGTATCTCTTCCATTAACCGTCCATAAAGGTATTCCTCTTCTCTACATCTTCTTCTGTTGTGCGCACGCGTTTAGGTTTTGGACGTTCAAGAGGTATGCGTGTGGCTGGTGGTAACATACCTCCAATAGCATCATCGTGCACTGGCTCCTTATAAGTGTCACAACAAGACTGTGTAGGGGTATTTTGGTAATTAAGTTCAATATATAGGCCATTTTGGTAATTAAATTTTGGTATATTGATCAAAATTGGCACGTAATGCCATTTTGGTAATTAAATTTGGGTAGATTGATCAAAATTGGTACGTAATGCCATTTTGGTAATTAAGTTTGGTGTGTAGGAGCAAATTGGTATATTTATTTGTATATTTATTGGTAATTTTGAAACTCATAAAGGCATTTTGGTAATTACATAAACTCGAGGGGCATTTTGGTAGTTTTCCTATTTAATACAGCAACAGTGCAAATGAAAATGATAGAGATCATACAGATTTAAGTGGTTATCCATGATGAAGCAGTTATCTCTAAGTGGTTAGTATGGCTGAACAAAGACAATTACTTTTGGGCTATGGATGGTGGGATTGTCAAGAGGGGCAAAATATAGCAAAAAAGCACTTTGAGATGTTTGAGAACTACAAAGGTAATTATACAGCTCTGGGAACAAAGCCGCATACAGTAACATATTTTTTATAACGTAAAAAACTTGAAGGACTCGTTTCTTTTGCAATCCCGAACGTATGAATGAAGTTGTTTCTTTTGCAATCCCCAACGTATCAATGAAGTTAGATCTGTTACGACCTTTAATTGATTTGCAAACTTCTTTCCTTGGCAGCCGGACCCCTAATACGTAAGGCACAACTGTGCATCAAATTGAATGCACCTTCTGAATTACATTGCTTAAAAGCAGTCTTTTCAAGGATGTTCAAAGCATATAAATAGATACCTTGATGGGGACGTATTTAGATACAAATGTGCAATACTTGCAACATAACAATAGCACATCAGATAATCATTGAAATTTTAGGAGCAACAGGGCCAACTGTGCTCCCTGTTTGGTTAAATTTCAGGTTCCCACCATGCTGACCCATGTTACATACCTAATGCACCTTGACAGGCCGGTAGAAAGGCAAAGTGCTAAATCAGAAGTATGCCAAAAATCTGCAATAGAGCAAAATGATTTTTGAGGTCTTCCCAAAGTACAAGCAAGATCAATCTGAAATGCAATTGATGCTTAAGCATACCTCCGATCAATTGCATGATCATTCCTTGCAGCATCCATTTATGGTTAATGGAGTCATTCTAACTTCGTATTCATAGAGCTTTGAATAAAAAACAAGTGGCTCAACCCTTGAATGGCCTATAACCCAGGACAGATTGATTATTCCAATGCCTCCCTTCGTCTTCAAATTTTCTTTTCCCAGTAGATATTTTAATGGCCTCCACTACATCATCAGCCTTCTCTGGTGCTTTTGCCATCTTATGTCTGCCACAAGCATGTGAAGATAAGTACATTTAGGTCAATACGTAGAGAAACATAGTTCCAGCTTACCTAAGAGTGGCAGACATCTCCTTCCCATGTTGTGTGATCATGTGTTGCTTAAGCATCCTTCCTATTAAGTATGATATATTAATCTCAAACCACCCTTAAATACAGGAAAAGAAAACAGGGACTTGCAATCACGCTTCTAGTATCTCAGTCTGCCTAGCAACTTTGACAATTTTAAGCTGACTTCACTCACAAGGCATCAAGGGTAACAGGTACTGGAACAACTCTTGGGCCTGGTCCGACAAACTTGGCCCAGAGATGTCAGTTTGTTGCAAAAATCGTGTGGATGCATGCCTTCATGATCCGGTCGAATGTTCTTCATGTTAACAGGAGGTAACTCATACAGGCAAAATATGACAAAGTGTTCAAGAAGTCGTCAAAAAATAACATTTTGAATGGGGTATGCACTGGCTCATGGGAACATGCTAACTTGCCTCTATCCAGCTAGTGAAGTCAGTTAATACCCAGCCCCCAAGTGTTCCATTGAATACAATATAAAAGGTCATCAGCAAGAGAAATCTTAGAAATGCAAAAGCACATGAAGATACCACACTTCTGGTTTCTATCCAATTCTCCAATTCTACAGCCAACAGGTATGTGGTAGTATAATAGAGGGTATAAGCATATTCTGTAACCCCCAAAAAAAAAAGACCAAAAAAAAAAAGGAGGAGTACATTAGTGTAAAGCCTTGATTTCACTTTATTTCATACCTGTTGCCTGAAAAGAGCAACCTTCTTCTTCACATTTTATGTGAGATCTCAGATGTGCAGATTTCTGAGAAGGGTTTTTAAACTCTTTCTCACACGGCTTACAATACAAAGGAGACTCATCTTTTGAACTGCATAACATTTGTACCATCATTACATGTTCAAGTATAAGGGAAATAAAAAAGAGTATTCTAGAGTATTCTGACCTTGGCGGAGCAGTTCCCATACCACCAGTCTCTCCAGCATCATGATCTCTATTTCTGTCCCCTGCCATTCTATTAAAGGCATACTCAGTTGCAGCACCACTTTCTTCCACTTTCCGAGGTCTGCCTAATAATGAAGGCGCTTCTAAAGACCCATTAGAACGGACAGATCTTGACATGCTCCTACCCCCTTCATATGTTCCATTTGATTGAAGAGCCATTTCAAAATCAAAGTGGGCTCTAGACTTCCGGGAAAATGAATCATCACCGTACTGTTGATTGGACCAGGAGTCGTGCAATATTCGTAAATCATAGGGTTCCTGGTAAATTTATGATCTCATATTAACAACTACTCAACGAATAGCCTTAATATAAACGTTTCGAATAGACGAGAGCACCAAATTCCTTACCTGAGAAGAGAGGCTAGGAGATCCTTCTCTAGCTCTATCTGAAGCACTTAATGAGGCCCTTCCGGCAAGCATTTGGGCAGGCAAAGAAAGCTCATAATCATAATCCAATATGTCATTTAAACGGGCAGTAGCAACCTTCTGAATCTGAACTTGCGCATGTGGGTGCTGCTGATTTGCAGAAATCTGCTGAGAATATTGGGATTGAAGATGACCCATAATTCCATGAGTTTGTTCTAAGGCTGCTGCCTCCGCTGCAGCTGAAGCTGTAGATCTTCTCTTTGTGGGGGATTGACGAGCACGAACCTCGCGTCCTCCCTCGAATCGCATGCGCTGGGCCTCCATCTTTGGGACCTAAAAACTTTTCTTTTTTTCTTCTTGATCTGCTCCAGAGGCCTCTACGGTGATATAGTGAAAAGAAATACGTAGAGTATTTTCGGGCAAGCTTTTTTATATGGTAGTATAGGTAAAAGGTTTTTTTCCTGACTTCTAAGAGATCCTTGCCACGTGGCGCAATTTCACACGTCGCCCTGTTATAATGCTAGATATTCAAACACAATGTTAGAATAAATTCTCGTGATGAGGACTCGTGATTAGGTTTCCCAATGAGGATTCGAGGCGGCGGATGCAGGTGGCACTTTTCTTTGCAAAAAAACTCTTGGTCGTCGTATGGTTTTACTTCTTAGTATGATCTGCAAACAAGCGATTGCAGATCCGATTTTTCTTATTGCCACGATCTTTCCAGTCCAGAGTGTTTCGTTTTGTGAATTCGTCTGCAGGTGGGAGAAGAGCAAGGGATGGATCTGCCGCAGGCGTGGGAGCAGGGTGTGTTGCTTGCTTCTTTGGATTGTTGGCCGGTTGTTCTTAGAAAATAGGATCATCCATTTGCTTATGTGATTGTTGCAAAGAAGGCTTTACAGAAGGAATTTTGCACATATCTTCCAATTTACTGCACAAATTTTGTAATTGCTTGTAATTTTTATAGAGGGAGTGGGCTACTGTACATTGCTTCTATTCTTTGGGTGTTAGTGTAGAGAGCTTAACATAAGGAATTCTGTATATTAGAGTAGAAGGATTAGCCTGTTTCTTTGTCTGTTGCTTCGAATCTGAGGCTTCGATGATTCTAAATCTGGCTTCGTGCATGTGGTCTCTACGTTGGCTGGAGCAAAGAGCTCTTTCTGATTTGGGTTTTGGCACGTGTACGGTGTGTTGACCCATGTGCATCAGACTATTGGCGGAAATTTCACATCCAACGGCTGAGGACTTCTTGAGTTTTTTTTTGAAAGCAATTAGAGTTGAATAACAATTAGAGTAGCAATATATAGGCACACCAAAACACCAGATAGGCTTTTCATTCATCACAGCAGCAGTATACATTGGGTTTTTATTTTTCGAAGTGAGTGGGGTAGTCGACCATAGGCACAATATCGGACTACCCCGTATCAAGAGAAAATGACAATAATATCATAATAGAGCGAGGCAAAGATAAGAAAAGTGGCGACAGCTTCTTATCGGGATAAAAAACCCCGCCCTTTCAGGTTTCGGAAAAAATTCTAATAAAAAACGATCGCCAATGTTCTCGAGGTATTGCCTAGAGTGGCAGCGCGAGGAGCAAAGGATCAGTACCGAGTGAAGAGGAAATATATATGTCCCTTGATTGTTCTAATCCTGATAATATAAACGCAAGCACCCATAACTTTTGTTAATAAGCACAACGTATGGATGGTGTGGACTCTTAGCGTGAAGCTATTTGCGTGCATCCTGTAAGGAATGCCGATGACAACAAAAACCCACAAAACATAAATCATCATAACAGAAAGAACTTTGAAAAAACTCCAGATGAGCTGATCATACGTGCCCCCCGACAATAAACCTCTATAACAAGGAGGGGTTGATCATGCACGCCACGTAAAAACATATAATTTTGAAAATAACTTGAAAAGAAAACCTCCAGAGAGGCTGGTCATGCATGCCACGCGACACTGCCATTTATTTGTTTCAGTTTGTTTAGATAAGATGGAGTTTGTTGATGACAATAAAGAAAGAACTCCAGGAAGCATCCAAGCTCTGGCACCAGTGGAACAAGCTCCACCAATAAGGATACAGTGAAGGTATCAGATTAATGAATGATAGTAAATGCCTCCTTAAGTGAGTTGAAGTGAAGATTTGAAGGACTATTGATTAATACAATGCAAAGTATGGATGGCTGTCTTAAAATCTCAAAATGATCCAACGCTAAATGATGTAGGTTTGTGAAACCTTATAATCGCCATATCAACTCATATATAATTCAGTTGGTTTTTTGTTTGAGGCTATTTTGTTTGATGTTATTTTGTTTGAAGTCTTATGGTACTGACACGTATGTTATTTTGTTTGAAGTCTTATGGTACTGACACGTATGTTATTTTGTTTGAAGTCTTATGGTATTGACACGTGTGCGCATTAAATATTGGAACCTAATAAATTTAGTGACGTCGTGTTGGAGATTTGCAACACACCCTAACGGTCTGGAATTGTCTCACGTCTCCATCTAAGGAATAAAACCGGTAATAAAATCTAAACAGGAATTATAGTAAGAATCCATCCCTAGATTATTTAGAATGCAGTACGAATCCAGCCCTAGATTGAGTGCCTCAGTGCCGTACATGCTGGAATATTTTGCATTCAATTTAATCCTTCTCTCACAGCTATATAAGCGAGCTGCTGGTAATGGCATTCTGCTTCATGAGACATGGCTTCGAAGAAGAGAAAATTTGAGGAGACAATTCTTGGCTTCTTGGATGATTATCTTCCGGATCCAAAATGCCGCAGAATCGATCTTCTCGTGCTCGTGGATGGTTGGATAAATTGTGTTGGTGAGGATGACGAAGGTCCTAATGTGGAGCAGGGTGGAAGCCATAAGATTGGGGACAATTTGGCAGCTGTTTCTGGTAGCCTTAATCTGGATGACCAGTTGTTTGATGTTTCCGACAGCTTCAATCCCTTTGATCTTGACTTTGATTTACCTGCTCAAATCGATATATTTGAATTTGATGACTTTTCTGAAGATCTCTCTGATATTGGTATCTTACCATTCATATTCGGATATGATACAGTCTTAACCTGTAGTAGCTGCCTCTGTTTTTGTCAGCAATGATGAAGTGGACGAATCTGGCCGCTGTAAAACATGTATCAAGGAATGGGTAGTGGGATGCCCTGAAAAAATGCAATCGTAGCTCTAAATATTGTTGTAGTTTATCTATATATGAAATAAACAGTATCTTACATCGTCATATATAAGCAATGCTGAGCACTCCAAATAAGAAAAAATTGCAGAAGCAACCCTGAACTTTGCTTTCAATTGACTGTAATGCAAAGACAAATTCCAACCTGTGACCCATAAACAAGGCAATTTGAAAGGAGTATTGTTGGTGGTTATCGGCTAAGCATACATCAAAACTCCACTATGCACAAAAAAGCCTGAAACCTGAAATGGCATATGCCTCCAGGATTAGTAATGGAGGTAGCCCTTCCAAAGAAAAAACAAAACGGATACCATGTTGAGATTGTTCAATAAAACCCACTGCTTCATTGTAAATAGCCTGTGCCTTTAGTTGTGGGTTCCTCGTATTCCCCAGTTTTGCTCATCAGAAACCTGTTTGCTACATTTGCTTGGCATTGGAGGTGTCAACGAGCAGCAGGTCTGAGTCTGATTGCTTATAGTCAAAAGGCAGTCTGAGAAAAAAGGAGCCGGATATGGCAAAGAAAGATGTGCAGCCGACCCTTAGTATGGCCATGGCTACCTCTGCCCTTCGAAGAGCTTCCCAAAGCTATGCAGAGGAAAAGATAGCGCCTCAGCCTAACATGCAGATAGAGGATTTCCTTAGTCACTAACATGCAGCTCAGATTTCTTGCACAAATGCAGATTTATTGGATTGGAAGGTGACCCCGTCGCTCCTTCGAACTGGCAGTTCTCCTCTGGGCGCCCAACTTTACATCCTCGAAAAATCCTCTGTTATGCTCTAAAAAAAATTTCCGCATCCATGGCCTGCCATGTCCCTCCGATCTGAGCTCCCGTTGCTACAATTGTTCGTTCGGCTGGAACTCAAAGGGTTAAGCCCATCAGGCTAGAATAATGAAATTAAAACTGTAGTTTACAGGAAAGAATCGAAAGCCCATCCCTCAAACTCACTCTCAGCGTGCAGTTGTGCAGCCTGTCGGATCTCCAAATTAGAAAGTGTGTAATCCCTTTTGTTTTGGCCGATGGTCTGCGTGAAAATAAAACCTACTCTTTTCATTCCTAACCCGGCAGCAATTACATCCACTCGCTTTTATTCATCAGGATCCCTCAAAAATATAAGTTCTTCTTCTGTGCCTTGCTGAGGAAACTCATAAATAAAATTTACAAAAACATCCCCTGTATCATTCACGGATCCATACATAAAACCCCCTCTCTTCATTGCAGAGGCCAGATTTTCATGGACATAGCGTTGAAAAGCATTGGCGGCCTCTCTATCAAAAGATAAGGAACTACAGTGAGGTTTTTCCTGTCTTTCAATTCGAGTTTGCCTTGCAATTAGGTCATCCATAGTCATCTTCCTCCCAAAAACTCCTGCTGGATTTACTGGGGGACCTGCTATTACACGCTCTCCACTATAATATAGGAAGACTATAGAACCATGTCCTAGACCTAGAGAAGACAGGAACGCTGATAGGTCCTTAAGATCTGCCATATCAGAAGCTACATCAAAGGGTTAAGCCCATCATGCTGGAATAATGAAATTAAAACTGTAGTTTACAGGAAAGAATCAAAAGCCCAAAGATTGCTCCCAGAAGCCCAAAGATTGCTTCAAATTCTGAATGGTCGAGCCTGTACAGTTAAGGCTCTTAAGGCTCTTAAGGCTCTGAAATCAACAGTTTGTTAGTCCGATATTGCTGGAGCCAATAAATGCACCATTATTACATCATTATGAGGTGCCTTTTTAATGACTGCAACAATGATGTGACAACTTTCCCAATCCAGGTCATTATTGTTTCACATCATTAGAATCACCTTTGTATATCACTATTATCACGTAGATATCAGATAATGTTTCACTATAATCATATAGATATCGGATTAAGATATTTGCATGTGCAAATGTTTCACTATAATCATATAGATATCGGATTTAAGATATTTGCATGTGCACTCATGGTGTTTTAGTTTTACAAAAACGTGCACGTATTGTTGGCATATAAATAGAATGCATCCTCAAACATTCGAACACAACTCGAACTCCTTTGGGCGCTTAACTTCGCTCTGCTCCTACTTCTAAGGTAATCAATCCTTTGCAGTGTTCTTCTTGCTCCTTACATTCTATATTTCTGATTCCCTTCTCTCGACCATTCTATAAGTACATTATATATCTCCATTAAGATCTACAATAATATTTCATGTATACTATTACCATTTACTTTGAATCCTTTACGAAGTTCAAACTGTTTGAATATTCCTTGCTCTGTGAGTTAATAGTGTCTGCTGATTTCAGATGGGCAAGCCATTGCTGGAGACCGTGGTTATGATGACATCTAGGATTAAAAAATTTCTATATATTACGATTAAAGTAAAGGGAGATGAGTTATACCATGTGGAATGTGGTTGGATCCATGGACCCTCGGAGTTTCTTTTTGATACTTTAGCTGTGGAACGTTTTCTGCCTAGCTCCTTGCTCAACAAACTAGAAGTAATCGAAACAAATTACCCTTTAGGCGCCATATCCTATTATCTTGAGAAGTACATGGGTTGTGGCTCCATTGGTCCTGCAGGTATCTTCAGAGTGGAGACTGAAATGGTGGATGGTAGGATTGAAGTTGGGATATTTAGTGACATCTTATCCCGAGACTTGGATTATTGAATGTACCTTTGTTTAATTTAATATCAATGTTAACATCTACATAACGTTAATGTTTGAATCTATTCCTTTGTTTAATTTAATATCGATGTTAACATCTACATAACGTTAATGTTTGGATCTATTGCATGTTTGGATCTATTTTGATTTTTGTTTTTTATGTCTTGCATTGTAGTAGATGGCAGAATTGGTTGAGGAGACCATTGTGACTAAAGTTGACCTGGGTGATGGGATTGACGAGTCTCTAACTGTTCACGATATGAATGCGGATTTGAATAATAATCAGAACAGTCGCAAGGTATCCGTGATGACTGTCAGGAAGGGAACCCTTTGCAAGTACAGACGGAACCAAATCGCTGTGCACATAGCATCGCATAGGAAACGTGCTCCTCCAGTGATGGCAAAGAAGTTTCAAGAACAGGTGGATAGGCTTTCTGAAGAGCTACATAAAATATCTAAGGATTATATCACTCTTTCGATCAGTGTTAAAAGGCTCACTGCGCAATTAATGCGTCTCCACCGATTGTTGCAAATTGTTGAGGCTAGTGATGCTGTAAGGTCGGCAGTATTAGAGGGAGAGATGTAGATGACTCAATCATGTTATGTGCTTATGATAACTAGATGATAATGCCATTGCCATGGACATATTATAGGATACTTTTTCCTTGCGAGACGTAATATGCTCTCAATATATATTCGTTATAATAAACTCGCTACGTAAGGTATATACTGTGAGATGAATTGTGGATTATGCCATTATAATAATTAGATAATCCTTGTGAGGCATAATATACTATCAACATAATTCCATCGCAATAAATACATTATATGAGGTATATGTTGTGAGCTAAATTGTGAACATATTATAAGATACTTTTTCCTTGCCAGTCGTTATATGCTCTTGATATATTTTCGTTACAATAAACTCGTTACATATAGTATATACTATGGGATAATTAGAAAATCATGCCATTACTATCGACATCTTATAAGATAATCGTGCCATTACTATGGACATCTTATATGATACATTAGATCTATGAATTATGAGTTGTGTCATATAATGCATGATGATGAACTACGTTAACAATGCAGTTCCTTTGATCCTAATTGCAGACTCCCAATCTCATTGCTATCTATCCGAGGGAAGGTATTCTTGGATGAGACAAACATGTAAGTCTTCTTCTACATCATTGTGTGTCACAATAGAATTTGCATTGAATATGGATGATAACACATCGAGCCCTCCTGAGAACCACATGGAATCGAGAAGGATAGGACGGTATGCAAATTTGCGAGCAATGGCAAGAGATCGTGCTAGACGGGGGGAGACCCCTCGTGCTCTACCAACAATAGATTATAGGGGAAGGAATCAACAGTTGGAGCGTGAGCAGCATGCAAGCTTGAGTGATGCTGCTCGAGAGGTGGTACGTGAGAGAGCGAGACGACAACCAATACAACGTCAACCTAGGAGAGCTAGCGAATTAGACAGAGCTCCTTTACATACAAATGAACTTAGGGTAGACGAATTTGCTCCAAGTGCAAATGTTCCATCTGCTAGTGAAAGCGAACTACCCGAGGAGTCACCGGTAGTTGGAGGTGAGCAGAATACCTGTAACTCGAACTGGTATGCTAGATTGAGTGAGGAAGGCAGGGATGAAGTGCGTTGTAGGCGAAGGGAACGGTATGCAAATTTACGTGAATCCTCCTTCGCGGCTGGAGTTAGGATAAGTGACTTTGTTTCAAGCCTAGATGTCCTACCTACATTTGATAGGGAGTTACACGAGGGGTCACCAGTAGTTGGAGGCCAACAGAGTACGTATAGATTAGGATGGTATGCTAGTTCGAGTGAGGAAGGCAGGGATGAGGTGCGACATAGGCAAATAGAGCGATATAGAAATTTATGTGAAAGTCGCTTTCGAGATGTAGCTCGTGCTAGGAGTGGACATCGAAAGGGGATATCTCAACTTGAATGGTAAACATACATGGACATGGAACAAACATACATGGAGATGGAACAAATGAACTTAGGGTAAACGAATTTGCTCCAAGTGCAAATGCTCCGTCTGCTAGTGAAAGCGAACTACCCGAGGAGTCACCGGTAGTTGGAGGTGAGCGTAATACACAGAACTTCGAGCTGGTATGCTAGATTGAGTGAGGAAGGCAGGGCGAAGTCCATAGGCATAAGGAACTAGGTATGCAAATTTACGTGAATCCTCCTTCGCGGCTGGAGTTAGGGAGTTACATGAGGGGTCACCTGGAGATGGAACAAAAAGAACTGTTCCAACTTTGAATGGACATGGAACAAACATACATGGAGATGGAACAAATGAACTTAGGGTAAACGAATTTGCTCCAACTGCAAATGTTCCGTCTGCTAGTGAAGGCGAACTACTCGAGGAGTCACCGATAGTTGGAGGTGAGCAGAATACCTGTAACTCGAGTTGGTATGCTAGATTGAGTGAGAAAGGCAGGGCGAAAGTGCGTCGTAGGCGAAGGGAATGGTATGCAAATTTACGTGAATCCTCCTTCGCGGCTGGAGTTAGGGAGTTAAACGAGGGATCACCTGGAGATGGAACAAAAAGAATTGTTCCAACTCTGAACGTGTTAACGACAATGAAAACGAGTTGGTCAATGACTCATTGGCAATTGCGGGTGATCATAACACGTACAGAGGAGGATGGTATGCAAGGTTAACTGAGGAGGACAGAGATGAAGTACGCCATAGACGAAGAGAGTGTTATGCGAACTTGCCTGATGAAGAAAGGGATCGTATACGTCTAATGGAAAGAGGACGTCACACAAATATAGCTGCTGCAGGCACGACACTTAGCCATATCGAGATGCAAGCAGGTAGTATGGAGGACGACTCAGTGTCAAGGGTGCTTGCACATTGGCAGGCTCGTGCACAACATATGAGAACAGCAATTAATCGAACGTTCACGATGTGCACATGGAATAAACGATGCACATATTGCCATATTCCATTGTTGAATATTGAACAAAATGGGTTTTGTTGTAATAAGGGAAAGTGGTTGCTCCCGCAGTTACCTTCCTTGCCTGATGCATTGGTTAATTTATACAATATGCGGGGTTTCAATGGAGTATGTAGAAAGATAAATAGACTATTTTGCTTCAGCGTGCTTGGAGTTGATGGAGAGTTCGTCAACTTGGACTTCCCTTCATCAGTAACGATCATGGGTCGTACGTATCATCGGTTGCTTCCAACAAGAGATACTGAAAATCCCATACACTGGTATATATATGACGATTCACAACGTTATGTGCAGGCAGGACTTCAGGGTGTGCCCTTTCAGTGGGTTGCAACCATTGGTTCAATTCTCGATCGAGCAAATCCATTTATTAGACACCTTCGAACTATGGGGAGTGTGCATATGCCTTCGGCATATATTACAGTTGAGGGAATAATTGGGAGCGACGAAATAGCGGCAATTGCAGAGGTTAGCAATACCGCTGATATTGCATCCCGAGTTGCGGGCTTTTGGGCTCGAAATGCGGGTGAACCGACTTTTATGAATATTCTTGATCCCATGTATGAACCTTTGCAATATCCACTACTATTTCCGCATGGTACACCAGGGTGGGGTCTTAGGAATGAATATGGTCTCACGCAACTAAATGGTACAGAGCAAGAATCTTGCATGAGGATAGGTTCCTTCAGTTATGTGGGGAGTATCTCGTTGATATGTATTCAAGGGTTGAGGACACACGACTAAATTACTTTAGGACTTCCGCCTTCAGGAATAGGAGGATTCAATACGATGAGGATTACTCTGGGCGAGAAAATGACAATCAAAATGATGTTATCCTTCCTTCGTCATTCTTGGGTTGTCAAAGGTGGTGCTCTGTACAGGTTGCTGATGCGTTGGCATTGTCTAGGTCAAAAGGCCGACCAACTCTATTCGTTACAATGACGACTAACACGGGTTGGCCAGAAATAAGGGCTGCCCTTGGGCCTGGACAAAATGCCTCTGATATACCTATCACTGTTGTCCGATGTTCTCATGGAAGGTTGCAATGCCTAAAAGAATTGTTGCATAAATTCTTTCAGCGGGTATCATATATAATAGCAGTAATAGAGTTTCAGAAGCGAGGATTACCGCATTCGCATCTTGTGTTACGTACCGAACCAGATATACCAATAGAATGTGTTGATGAAATTATATCTGCAGAACTACCAAGTGATCCTATTATTCGAGCGCAGGTCCAAAAATTTATGATTCATAGACATTCTAATAGATGCTCCCCACGTGGTGCTTCTTGCTGCTATAACTATCCAAAACTAGTTAATCCAACGACGCACCTTGACTTGAAAGGGTACGTGCAATATAGGAGGAGGAGTGTGGATGACGCGTGGGTAGTTCCATATAATGCATTCTTGCTACATGAACTCGATTGCCATATTATGGTTGACATCGCATCCACCGTGCATGTCTTCTCTTATCTCTATGGTTACATATATAAGGGCTTGATACTGCAAGATTTCAAATTACTCAAGAGAGGCATACAAACACGGAGACGTCATCGGGCCTTGATCAGCAGAGAGTTCCGTTCACACGAGATACACAAGCGAGTGGTGAGCATACAAATCTCAATACAGGTCATTGCTCTGAAAACATTCCGCAGACGCATACTACTGCATCGGTTCCTAGAGATGAGATACGTGAGTACTTAAAGGCACGATACCTTTCGGCCATGGAGGCATCTTGGAGAATAATGTCATACGACATAATGAACAAGTCCCCTGCTGTTAAATGTCTACCTTTGCATCTGTTGCGACCGAATACAAGATCATTGTTGGACCGATACTTCTTACGACCGCTTGATCATGTATTCGATATGTTTACTTATATTCAATACTACGAACAATATACGTTAATACCCTTTAACCCATCGTTAGCATCTGAATCTGGATCATATGTATAACAAGAGCAAGAAGGAATTACACGAAGCATCGTGAAGAAAAGGATTAGACAACCATTAGTATGTAGAATACGTTTACTATTACCTAAGGTCGGTGAGGCGTTCTACTTAAGACAAATTTTGTTGCACCGTCCAGCCAGAACGTGGGATGAATTAAGAGGGGTTAATGATCAAACTTATGAGACATATCAACAGGCTGCAGAAGCGGGGGGTTTGCTTGCGGCACACAATGAAGCAATGCTAGTTATGGAAGAGGCAACTTCTCTATCATTGAGTCCTACGCAGCTACGTTTTCTTTTTGCCATGTTAATACTTGATCAGGGACCAGCAGTCGATTTGTGGACCAAGTTTCAGGTGCCTATGAGCCTTGACTTATTAGACGAATATCCAAATGATGATGTAATTGCATTCAATGAATCTCTGCACTTAGTCAATAATATTCTCGTTCAACATGGGACTAACATCATGGCGTTTGGGCTACAATTGCAACATCGTATTGGTAGAGATGTGATGCACGAGCTAGCAAAATTTTCTGACCATGCATCGTACCTAGCATCTATGCTTCAAATGTCAAGTATGATGAATGATAACCAGCTAGAAATATTTCATTTCATAAAACAATGGTTGGAATCTCCTCTAAGCAATGGCCCTATATTTGTAGATGGAAAAGCTGGCACAAGGAAAACATTTGTTTTGAAATGCATATGCTTTCTCATACGCAGCAACAGAGGCATAGTCCTTCCATGTGGTACAACGGCACTGGCAGCCCGATTATATGCAGGTGGGCGAACGGCACATTCCCTATTTCAGATCCCTGTAATTGAATCTTATGCTGGGCTACATTTGATGTTAGACCCCGATTCAGGAGCAGCACAACTCATCGTTGCGGCTAAGGTCATTATCTGGGATGAGTTTCCAATGGCCAATAAGGCCGTAATAGAAAGCGTAAATCATGTGTTGCAATGACCGTGTGGAAACAGTCTTCCTTTTGGTGGAAAATATATCATAGCTGCTGGTGATTTTAGGCAAGTCGCGGGAGGAGAATTGCAGCATTCAGTGCATCTATAAAATCATCGTCATTATGGAAAGTATTTCGCGTGTTGAGGTTGCATCAACCAATATGAAATGCAGGGGATCCAGAGCTCATGCGTTTTGTTGACAATATTGGGGAGAACTGGGAACAAACTACGGTATCGTTGGATTTATTCAACATAACTACAAACATTGCAGATACAGTTGAGTTCCTCTATCCAACAAATATCCTCCACGATCCAGTCGAATGTGACAAACGAATTTTCCTCGCTCCAATCAACAGGCACGTTGATGATTTCAATGGTCGGGTTTAAGCAGGGTTCCTAACCAGGATAAGTTGTATTACAGCCATGATCATATAACCGAACAAGACCAACTTATTCATGACCATCCCTATGCAACATCGGATTTCTTGAATAATTTCACACACTCTGGGATTCCCAATCATGAACTCACACTTAAGGTGGGGGCGATATGTCATGTGATGAAACGATTAGACATGGAGAAGGGACTTGTGAATAATGCTAGAGTTGTGATTGAATCGATGCATGAGAAATTTGTAATGGTGAGGGTTTTAGGTGATCCAGAAGGGAACATGTACCCGATTTCCAGAAAAGATTTCTTCTATCAACCAGAAAACCGCCCATGGACTATTAATCGACGACAATTACCACTCCGACTATCGTATTCAACCACGTTTAATAGCTGTCAGGGTTTAACATTGGATCAAGTGGTCATTGATCTGCGCACGAATGTCTTTGCACATGGCCAGTTATATACGGCCTTTACTCGTGTACGAAACAGACAAGACCTGCTAATATTCCTCTCCCCAGAGAACACAACCAAAAGTACTCTGAACGTCATCTACAAGGAGCTACTCTAACAAAAAGGTACATTTCCTCTAGCATATCATACATCTATCATTGATGTGTGTTACCTTGCAATCTGAAGGAATTTACACCAATGCAGTAAGTGGCGGTTGCATATAACTCCCTCATTACCCTCCCCCTCCCCCCCTCTCCCGTCCGGTATCACAAACATGTTTCCTTGCATTTTAGTTACAAATTATAAGCAAGTACGTCATAAGACGACTGGACTTCAAATAAGGTACTTCCCTTATATTTTAACAGGTACTATTGCCTGCCCGTGTGATAGATGACGTGCTGTTTGATTATAACGGGATTTCCCTTTTCAGTTGCAGGTTAAGCAAGTACGTCATAAGTCAACTGGACTTCAAATAAGGTACTTTTTCCTATACTTTAACAGGTACTATTACCTGCCTGTATGATACATGACGTGCTGTTTGATTATAACGGGATTTCCCTCGACCAAGTTTGATCAAAGTGAACAAATAAAAACCATCCATCGCGGTGATGGCCTAGTGGTAAATAAACAAAGGACTCCTCCCCAAAATAGCAACAGTCCCCAAACCATAGAAAAATTCCCACCCAAATTTATCTATAAATACAAGGCTAATCCCTCATTAGCCACATACACTTTTGCTCCGCACTCCAAGCCGATCTTCGGGCTCCCTAAGGAGCTCATATATTTGTTTGACATTCTCAACTCTATCAGAATCATGGCTACTGCATCCTTCAGGCGATTGTACATCGCCACTCCCCATTTAGCAGAGGCAAATGTCAGCTCCGTCTTCTCAATTTTTCAACATGAGTTCGACCTATCAGCCACAATAGCAGCAACACCATACTGCAATGAAGTCATGCAAGATTTCTGAACAAAGGTAGGTTCTACATTACAGGTATTGCCTCCCTATATAGGATTCTTCGTACCTAAGGCATCACTCTAGGCAGCCCTAAGCCACATCCCAAACATAGCTAAGTACTTGGATAACGAAGCAGCTCGCATGCCCGATTATATGACTAATGACTGTGAATATGAGAAGATACTTCTTCTACATAGCTGCCTTAGCCATGTTCTTGTTCCATAAGGCCCAAACTCAATTAGGGGAACCTTCAATCCAGCCACTGGCAATAGAACCCGTTATCTCTGCAGGAGAAGACCGCCTACTCCTCGAATATGAAAGCTCCGATGAAGAAAAGGAAGGAAGTGCAGAGAATGAAGACATCGAGGATGTTACCTAGGTGGACCCTGCTAAAGAACAACACCAAGCAGAACAAGAAATCCACAGGTTTGATGCGGACGTACAGACGACTCGAGGCCACTCGGGCTAGGCATCACAAGTCTAACTCCCATTATCATGGGAGGTGAAGAATACCTTATTCTCCACGACATCAAGAATCTTCCAGAATGTAGAGACCGGGGATACAGAGTGGACGAGCTCCTCCACCTCCTATGGCAGCAAGTAGACCTCGATGACTTCATCGATAGGATTTCCCAAATGACGTCCACGAATCATGTCATACACATGCCAGCCTACCTTAGACGTTCAGGCCTACAGTAAAATCAGGCACATGATGATCCAACACGAGTTCCTCCTCCACCATACCCAACCCCAGCTATAGAGCAGGAGCCGTCAACTTGGATAATTTTAGAACTCAACTTGCGGACCACAGAAACCTGATCACAGTTCCGGTAGACGAGTAAGCGGGTAGACACAGGTAAAAAAAGGAGACAGAGATAGAGGGCTGACAAGGAGGACAAGATAGAGCTCTCAAACACTATCTCCCACTCCTAACTGACGGCAGAATAGCAGTCATCCACCGGCAGTTCAGTCCGCAAGGGGGAAGAAGTCGTATTCATGCTAATCGCACTCTCGGGCTTCGGTAGACATGCAAGACTTCAACAGAGTATGGATCACGTCATTGCTGGTCAGAAGATTAATAGCATTGAGTATCTTCGACTTTGCCATCCCATACTACCGGTCTGGCAGGCTAGCAGTCACCGCCGCTTATACTTCTGAAAGGAAAGTCGAAGAGCTCGTAGCACCCATATAAGGAGGAATGGCAACTAACGTTTTGAGGAAGTTGGGACATATGGTTGGTACAACCCAGGTCAAGAAATTCTTAGAGGATCACCCAGGGCCAGAATATCGATGATCATATTACTGCCCAGGTATTGAAATAATATATCTGATATTAATAGAATATAAGCTCCTTTGTCTTGCATTCTAAATACTAATTTGATATATAATCGTCCAAGCAATTCTCTCAAGCCACCAGAGGGCAACCCCTCGTGTGCACAATGGGTATAGCCCTCCAATAGAGTGTATTTGCATCTTCTTTGTTTTGTCTTTTCGTATTGATTGAGGGAGGCAGTAGGTGCGGATTGCTTATTGGTGGTTGTTTTTTGTTGCCCAAAGGGGTAAACCCATGTTTGATGGTTGGTTAGGAATATTGTCTGGATTCCCAGGTCATATTGAAGAATATTCTTTAGATTCTTGCATCGCACACAATATTTCTGAACTATTTTTTTTTTTTTTTTTTTTTTTTTCTTTTTAGCACAACAGCTTAACCTTGGGTGTCACGTTATCTTGAAGCCTAGCCTATCCACGTGTATATAAAAATGATTTGTACTATTTTTATACCATTAGAGCTTGATCTTGAAACATAGATGGCCTTTGAAAGTTCATCTTCTCGTGTCTTTTCAAACGGTCCCTGGCAAAAAAAAATGCCTATTCCGGGAGGTTCTCTATCCAGCTTAGTATCCGGCTAGGCTTGCCACAGACAGATCTGGCACAGCAACCAACTGAAGATATTGCGCCAGCCACAGACAAATATGCCCACTGATTTTGCAGATAAAGATCCTTGTTTTTTCTTCTCCTGCTCATTTTTCTGGCGGCAGCCCTGCTCATCTTTCTTGCTATATGGCTTCTAGTGGGACTTTCCAGATTGCAATAGAGAAGGAGTTGAAGACCTTAATATTTAGGGCGGTGATTAATTTTCTTTAGTAGCCGGCTATGGAGGAGCATTTGCTTAAGAGGGAAAAGTCAGTTTTGCAAGGGCATGAAGGTGCCGTTCTATGGGTGTGATTCAATGGCGATGGTAATTACTGCCTTAGCCGTGGCAAAGATCGTACTCTTCGGCTCAAGAACCCGCACAAAGGCCTACGCATCAAGTCTTAATATGTTCATGCCATAGAAGTTAGAGATGGGGCTGTCTCTGCGAATAACTCTAATCTCTGTTCTTGTGGTGCTGATAGACAGCTCCTTTAACTTCAGAGGCCATGATAGTGAGGTCTCCACCTCTAGCTTCTTTATCTGGTTATCGTTAGCGAGGCTGCCTATTATAAGGCAGCGTGCCTTTATAAAAAGGCAACGTAGTTACTTTTAGCTTTCACCTTTTTCCATAGAAAATACCTTTTATAGTATCTATATATTGTAACATGAATCATTCAATATATGTGTCTTCTTTTGTGGTGCATACCTCTCTCTCTTATATTTCCTTAGTAAACAAGCAAGCTTAACATGGTATCAGAGCTTGCATCTGTTCTGAAGCGGTTGTGAATTTTCAAGGGCTCACTGGAACAAAAACTTTGTATGTTTTTTCTGGAGCTGGATGTCCAGCTTGGAAGCTTGTCCTGCAAAGCGAAAAGCTTTTTGGAATTGTGATTGGGAATAATCTTCTTCCGGTGCAGCCAGTTGACGCAATTACCGGTAATCTTGTTCAGAGCGGTGCTGCATACGATGCTTGGGTTAAGGATGTAGATGACTGGAATGAAAAAGATCAAACAGCTCGAGCATTGATTCTCTATGCACTTAAATAATCTATTTTAATGGATGCTAGATTTTGTTACTTCTAGTGAAGTATGGAAGTAATTAGAAAAAACTTATATGAAGAAGACTATGCATAAAGTGCTTAGTCTTCGCAAGGATCTTACATCATTGCAGTATCGTTTGAATGATTCGTTTGACGAACATGTGGATAAATTGAAAGCGCTTCTAGAAGCACTGTCTGCAGCTGGTGCTAGTATTCCGCATGATCAACATGTTGTTCATTTTCTGGAATCCATGCCGGAAGAGCTTCAGACTCTTACGATAGTTCTAGCCAACAAAAAATCTATGACCTTAGATTGGGCTTGTGAATCTTTAAAAGATGGAGGACGAAAATTATAAAGAATAGAATAGAATATAATAGAATTGTTTTTATCATCCACGGAGACCAATCGGCCTATGGGACCCAATACAAAAAGCACAGCAGTCACATTACTACCCGGATTAAAAAACCCCCGCTCCAAAGGGTTTTCGAGGGAAAAATCGTGGCAGCAATGGTTGACTGGGGGCATATATGAGCCCTCAAGTCCAGTACTTGCTGAATGTATGATCCGAGTGAGCGCACCGAAGTCGTGCCCAGTATCATGTATAGCGGCTCATCAGGTCTAATCAACTGAGCATAGCGTGTCCGAATCTGATCATATGCCGGGCAGCTCTGGAAAGTGTGACATTCATCCTCAACAGCTCCCGTCTGGCAGCACTGACAAACCCTATCCTGACGTGGCTCCCCAATCCATCGACCTATCTCAATTTGGAGATGGTGGGCACCTGTGCGAATGGAGGCGATATGCCTGCGCTTTTTCATGGGCAGATGTGAACGTAGGTAGCGCTGTGGGCCTCGTCCTAATGTGGGATTTATGTGCTACTTGTAATGTGCTGTTTTGACTTGCTCCAAGGCCCTGAAATCCCAAAGCTTGCTGGAGAAACAAGCATCAAGGTAACATCTCAGTCATCCACGATCGCCTCTGTTTCTACACGGATGCACATGTGCTCTGGACATTCCATCTAGTTAGCCACTTTGCACTCTTTTATCCTTCCAACAATTAGGTGAGTCGTTGTGGTCCCATTGCCACGTGCATAAGCCAAGTCGCGGTGAGCGATCATCATCCATATTTACCACCTTACGAAGTAGACGATGTGTCTATCAAGGGCCGCTCGTTGAAGTGGCGGAAACCCGTCTCCCCGCAAAGAAAATTTGATATGGGACCGTGGATTTCACTCCGAGTGCACGTGCTAATAAGGCTTTCCGCACTTGTTCTAAGTCGCTCCAAGTAGCAAGGGACACCACTTGGGCCCCGGACTTCAACCCCGCAAAAAGAACGGGCTCTACCAATACCCCAACGGATGTGCCCGATGTCCCCAATCATACAATTACGCTCTGTGGTTATTGTTCGCATTGCATAAAAGCGCTTTCCGACTTGTCGCTACACGCAATCTTATGGAAGTGTCCCAAAGATAGTGTAGAAGGAAACTCCACTCCCAGATACTTGTAGGTGGGTGTCACCTCCACTTGTTGCCCTCGATAAGTGAATGAAGGGGGCCTTGGATGGCGCGAGGATGAGATTAGGACCACCTTAGTCTTGGCCAGATTGACGTTCATGTCATCCAGAGCATCTAGGTGAGACTGCATATCCTCTGGAGTGTGAGCTAAGAGGTCAACATCATCTGCATAGATGAGTTGCCTGATGACCTGATGCAAAAGTTGGGTCCCTCCACCCCCATTGTCTATGAGCCAGTGTCCCAACTGGTCAATGTACAGACCAAACAATGTTGGGGAAAGAGGACATCCCTGGCGGACCCCAATACTGCTAGTGAATGGTTGTCTTGTCATCCGCATCTGACCTGAACAACTCTCGTACAACCTGTATACTGCATTTTGCATATCCACAGGAACCTCTAGTTGCCACAATCTTTCCCATAAGTTTTCCCGAGGCACAGTGTCAAAAGCCTTTGCAAAGTCAACAAAGCAACAATACAGGTCCCGCCGACGGTTTCTGCTATCCTCAACCAAAGTCCTCAATGTGAAGATATGATCAATGGTTGAATGCTTCGGGTCCGAACCACCGCTATGCGTGAGAGCTCGCATACCATTTATACCCCCCACCGTCAACTTTGCTCAATAATGCCGCCTAGCGGTTTGGCAAACACCGAACCCGACCATGATTGTTCGGTAATTGGTTGGACTATGTGGATCTCCCCGCCTTGTAAATGGGGACAACTCGCTTGTGGTCCACTTGCGGGGAATCCTTCCCAGAGTGCTATGTTGAACATAGTGGTTAGGACTGGTGCCATAGGCTCCCCTGCCCACTTGAGCAACTCTGCCTGCATACCATCCAGGTCCGTTGCTTTCCCATTGGCCAAACGCTGCAAACCCTGGGTAACATCATCCTCTGTGATTTCTAATGTCAGACCATTCTGTGGGGGTATGAGTGCTCGTGTCCCTTGAGGATCATAGAGTTGCTGCAAGTATTGTTCCCACTGCTCATTAGTGATGTTCCCCATAGGCTGGACTGGCTTTCGAAGAACCTTGCGCCAAAAGGTTATAGGATGGCTTTCCAACATGTAAAACATTTCCCTTTGATGACGTGCAATGTACTGAGATTTCTTTGCCTTCAAGAAAGCACGATACTGTGTGGTGGCACGTGGGCGCATTGCAGGATCTGTGATCTGGCGGAGCCGGCATTTGTATTCCTTACACTCAGCATCAAACCACCGATTACGCGGGAATGTTGCAGTCCCTATGATACTTCTCGGGTATGCTATCCCAAAACATCTTTCTGCGACAATACCAAGTAGCTCAATCAGCTGACCCGTTTGCTGCTCTAGCGTGGGGGCCTGCAAAATTCCTGAAAGGTCATCTATGAGCATATCATCATAATCCTTTGCCTGCTCATAATCCAATCGCAAGTGAGGTATACAAGGAGCTGCCATAGAAGGGGTTCTAGCAGCCTACCAAGCCAACTGCAGGTAGAATGGAAGGTGATCTGAGTCGGTCTCCTCATCTCTACTGTCTGTGCCTACCCGAAAGTGGTTGATCAAATGTACATCCTGCTCAGCGACTAATAGATAGTCCACCACACTAGATCCTCCACCCTGATTCTCTTGTCTGCAGGTGCACTTACAGGAGGAAGGCCACTGTGCCAGGCCATTTCAAATTACCAAGTCAAAGACACCACATAGTAGAAGCAACTGCCTGCCAAAGCGCGTGACCTGACTATCATCTGATGTTCGTGGCCAAGCCACCTCCGCGGGGCGCAGCTGTAACACATCCTGAGCCAAAGGATCAAGTCTCATGGGCTGCTCTACTCCTGTCCGTGCATTGAAGTCCCCAAGGAGTACCACACTACCCAACTGTCTATGTTGTCGTATGTCATCATATAGATCGACATATGGAGCTAGCCTATCCACATCTGAGTGGGCATGGTAAAAGTTGCTTTCTGCATTTGGAAAGTAGCAAGCAGCCAAGAAGAGAGGGTTGCCACTACAATTCTGCACTCGCACCCACAAGTACCGGTTGTGTCTGTCAATCTTGTGCAGGAAGACCGATTGTGCCAAAGATTCCCGGTAATAACATGCAACCCCTCCATGTCCCCTCTTGCCTGTGCAGCTATTGAAGACTGAGAAATGTTGAAGCCTAGAAAATAGGGTAGCCTGTGTCCTGCGTGCTCCCATGTCTCCATGAGGAAGATGAGATCCATATTTGCAGCAACAGAGTTGAGACTATCCCCCTTCTGCCATGGGAAACCTCGACAATTCCAGGAGACCACCCGAAGACACATTCCCTATTTGTTAGTAGCAGAGGCATGCGCAGATTGAGTTATGGGGGAAGAGTGGGAAGCAGTAGCAGACTGAGTTATGCGGACAGAGTGAGAAGCAGTAGGGGTTGGGGCAGAGTGAGAAGCAAGAGGAGTTGGGGTGGCATATGACCCAGGAGTAGTGGCAAAGTGGCAGCGGGGGGCGGGGCTGGAGCGGTGGAGGAGGAACATGATCGAGGAGGAGGTGGGGGTCGCGGTGAATGGCCCTGAGGGCCGGAGGGTTCTGCAGCAACATTCCGCGGAGCGGAAAAATGTGCATCTTGCCTCGAACTAGTCCCACAGCTCCTCCTTGACAAATGGGATGCCTCGAACCTTGGTGAGCTCACGCTGCCGGGACTCTTGTTATACTGGGGGTGAGGTCTCGGTCCACATACAAGGATGTTCCCTTCAATTGCTTGCCCTGGCGCAGTATGGCATCCCATACTTGTATATCTACTACTGTGAATATGACAATACGGTTGTAGGCAGAACGTCAAGCACCATGACGGCTGGCTCGAGCAATGTGTACAGGCCTAGGCAATGTCATACGATTGATGATCTGCATCTGGAGTCGGTGAATGAGATTCTCTCCCTCTTCTTCCGGCAGGCTACGAATCACCAAATTATGACCTCTCCGTCTACGTTCACTAAGCTCACGTGGATCAACGTTTGTTGGGACAGCATGTATCGGCTATTGTCTGTGAGTTGAAGGTGTTGTCTGGTGTCCATGAACAGGAGGGTCTTGTTGGCATGGAGGGAATGGTGAAGTAGGGCATCGTGGTGCCCGCCTAGACTGACTTCGCATGGTTGCTTGAGCATGGGTGGCAGCTGAGGTGCCTGAGATTGCCTCCGCCTTCTGAAGCCGAGAGCTCAGCTCCTGCTGGAATTATTTCTGCCGCTCCAACTCGGATACACAATTTTGCAAGGCCTCGTGTGCATTAGCATGGAGTCCTTTCCCCTGTTGGATTGTAGCTTCTCGTAGCTCGTGTGCCTCTTGCTCTTGAACAAGAGAACGCTGTTCCAACTTCTGTATCCTAGAGGCAACCACATCATCTGCCGATGTTAAGGTGATCTCCATTGTGCTGACCCCCGCTCGAAGGGCCTCGGCCAGAGCAACCGGCTTTCGTTAGTTGCTATCCGAAATGCCCCCGAAAGTGGCAATGACATCCGAATGTCCGGATCGAAGACGGGAGATATCGCGACCATCTCCTGCTCAATTCTTTCCTTGTCCTTCATTATAACTTCATCTCGGTAGACATGGTATCTATTTGTGCCCTGAGGCCGGCAAAAGTCCGTCTATCCCGCTCCCTTTCAAACCGCAACAAGTTTAATACCGCCAAGCAATTGTTGCACTTGGGTCTCAATGCCCGCAAACCGCTGTTTTACTATAGCCGGTTTCTTCTTAAGCACCTGGGGATGGAGGCTTGTTGTCGCTCGCCAGTGTGTGAGATCCGAGTGGTGTGATCCTCAACCATTGCCCGTGGTTTGTCTCCCCCTCCTCTCATGGCATGACCGGTGTGCCCCCTTTGTGGAATTAGAGTCCGAGGTCCGCAAAGTCGGGTCTGCCGACCGTGGCCGGGCCGGGGTGAGCTTGCCGCCTGAGCCTTTGCACGAGCCTTTGGAAGAGGCTTCTCCCTTGGCCTGACTGCTAGGTCTAGGTCTCTTGCGCGGTGGGCCGCCTGTATGCTCCTCCCAAGTGGGCATATCAGGCAGTTGTGTCTGAGTCTGGGTCTGGGTCTGGGTCTGGTTCTCAAGTTGGGTTGGGGATGTCCTGAGAGTGTCCATGGGTACCTAGACAGATCTTGAATCAAACTGACCAACAAATTAGGGCAAGCCAAGGGAATATGTGAAGACCTAATCCATAATCCAAAAGAGCAAACCGGCTGGAAAATTGCTGTTCTGACAGAAATAACTTAGCCAACAAGGATCATACCACACACCATCGGAAAGGTTGCTAAGAGAGCTTTCCAACGCAATAAATTTCAGCTGAAAAGGGCTTTTGGATCTTCTGTTATGAGTGAAAACGTGTGACTAGCACCACCGCCTTAGGGTTTGAGCGCCTTTGGAGATGGATGCCGAAAAACTGTTGTTTTGCTATATGAACCCTATTATAGCATATGCAAATCACAAACCTTCAGAAAGCTATCTGAGAGAGCTTTGCAACGCACCAAATTTCAGCTGAAACGGAGTTCGAGATCTCCAGTTGTGATCAAAAACATGAGATCGGCATTAGGAGCGCCTAGAGAGAGGAGCGCCTAGGAGATTAGGCATGTTGAAGATAGTGTTTGGTGAAAGAAGGCAATCTATGCAAGACGATCAAGCTTTAATTGTTGATAGTAAGAAACGAGGTCGAGAAGATGAAAAGGCTTTTGTTACTGATACTAGGCGGAGTCGTGGTCGTGGTCGCAACCGAGGCCGCGGTGGTGGTAATCAGTTGTTGGCTAGACTTGAGCAACCTAAATCAGAGACTATTTGTGCCTATTGTAAAAAGCCGAATCATGTGGAAAGCGGGTGTTATTACAAACGTTTTGTGAATGAGCATAAAGCATTACTTCAGGCAATTCGAGATGGACCTCCTATTCGAGATGAACTAGTATTGCATGTGATGAAGCTTCTGAAGCCGCTTTCTCTACAAGAACTGTTGTTTCCATGACTGTTGATTCATGTGCCACACAACATATGACATTCCATAAGCACTGGTTAAAGAATTATTGCCCACTTTCAGTTCAAAAGCTTGTATTTCTTGGTGATAACACAAGTCATGAGGTCAAAGGCATTGAAGATCTTCATATTGATACTCCTAATGGAATACAAGTCTTGCGTGGTATTTTACATGTTCCTGGTTTGCGCCGCAATCTTGTTTCGGTCTCTAGACTTGCAGGTCTTGACTTAAACATTCAGTTTGATAGACGGTGGCGTAAATTTATTCAAGATGGATGTGTACTTGGAGTTGCCCCGCGAGAAGGTCATCTCTATGAGTTTAGGTTGACCAATGATTTTGTGAATCTTATGACTGCCAGTGGGGATGAATCGAGCACATTGTGGCATCGTCGTTTTGCACATGTGAACTTCCAATATTTATTGGACATGGCCTCTGATACAATCGTGGATGGTCTATCATTGAGTAGCACTGCATCTATGGGTGTGTGAGGCATGTGCTGTTGGAAAGCAACATCGCCGTCCTTTCAATGTGAAAGGCAAACATGCAACACAGCTTTTGGAGCTTGTGCATGCTGATGTATGTGGCCCACTACCTTATGCTTTGAGTGGTGCATGATATTTCATCTTATTTGTGGATGATTTTTCTCGTAGAGCTTTTGTGTATTTTATCTATACGAAGTCCTAAGTCCACCAAATTTCAAGTGTTTAAAAATATGGTGGAGATGCAGACTGGCAAAGTGATCCAGAGATTACGTACTGACAATGGTGGAGAATTTACTTCTGCTCAATTTAAGTGTTTTTGTGAAGAGCATGGTATAGTTCGTGAGCATACCATTCCTTATTCTCCTCAGCAAAATGGTGTTGCTGAGTGCAAGAATCGTACAATAATCAATGTTGTTCGATGTATGCTTATTCATGCTGGTTTGGATAAGTCATTTTGGGCAGAAGTTGTGGCTACTGCTGCTTATGTACAAAATCGAACGGTAAACTCTTCTCTAAAAGGCATAACTCCTTTGCAATTACAGTCAGGAGTAAAACCAAATGTTCAAAATTTGCGAGTTTTTGGTTGTTTAGCCTATGTTCATATTCCAAAAGAGAAGAGAAAGAAGCTTGATCCAGTCGGCCTCAAAGCCATCTTCGTAGGCTATGTTGTCGAGGTATAGGGATACCGATTTTACTTTTTTTTTTTGAGGGAACGAATTTTTATATTTTATATTAAAAGATTAAAAAGTACAATGTTACACTGCTTGTAGAGAATTACTACAGGAGTAATCTCGGCATCTTCATTTTCTACATGCAGGAACTTATTAATTGCTCTAGAAGTTGATACCCTTGAGAAGCTCATAAGGCCTATCCGCATCGTAACCAGATTAAGCAAGAGGATCTATAGTTGCCAAAAGGCACTTGGAAATAATTCGTCTCATCCAAGGGCACTTACAAATAATCTGAACAACCAAAATAAGAGGAAGATATATGCACCTTGCTTCACAAGGCCTAGAAATCTGTATCAGAGTAGCCAAATATAATGGAATTCAGGCATCAGTACCTGATCTTAGCACACAGCTCAAATGTAGCAGTATTTGAGCAAACCATATCCATATCTAGTGGATTGGTATCAAGGAAAAATTTGGCATTAGTACCAAATTATCTTCAAGCTTCAGAGCTTGAATGGCTTCTTCAATCATAGCATTAATTGAAAAAGCAAACAAAGTGCTAGGAAATTCCAAGTATTTTCCAATCTATCATACAACCTGTTTTCTGAACCACTCTAGCATAAATCAGTGTCAGACCTTGCAATCCCTTTGACAAAATAATCTTCCTGATACATCAAATGCAAAAAATTGGTTCTTCCTGCTACAAGAAAGAGCATAAAAGGAAGGGCGATAGACTTACTTCTTTCCAAAAGAATGAAATGTGATATTCTCTGATGAAAGGACTCAAAGAAACATCTTTACCTGGGCATCCCAATGGATCTACCCTTTCGGAAAGTCTTTATTAAAGACTTTGAAACAGTAAGAAGCGCAAGATGTCAATTGTGTTTGTGACTGTCTGCATTTGTATCTGCTTATGACCCTGCTGCACTTGGGCCAGGCAACGAAACCAGATGGCCATGTGACAAAGCTATTGCTAAATGCATCCACAAACACCGAACCAATACCATACTCAGATTTTGCTTGCTGAGAACGTTTGTCTGGTGGCACAAAAGGAAAAGCCCTAGATCAAAAATCAGATCCCTGTACCAAAGCGAAAAATCACAAGACACATCCTTCCTTACAAAGAACACATCCTCGTTAGAGGATACATGCTGCAAGAATGCCACCGAAAAGATGTAGTGAACCCCTCCAACAGATTTTTTCCCTAATTCTCCTGGAGAGCAAATCCATCAGCCCTGCTAGCCACAAAAGCCACAAATATTTCTTCAAGAGCAACCGCTGTGATGATTGGGCAGAAGAGAGGGCGGCTGCTCCCTAGCCGGCCAAGAACAGCGCCCTGGGCGCCAACGACATTGTGTGTGATTTTATGATATTGCTACGTGAAGAGTCATTACTAGTCGTGATGCAGTTTTTGACGAGTCTACTATGGCTAACATGGTTACTTCTCGTCATGACCCTAACGTTATTCTTCGTGATTTTCAGCTACTTGATAGTGAATTAAATCCTAATGTGGATAATGGGTCTTTACATTCTCATGTTGACAATGGGCTTGTAAATCCTGAAGTGGAAGATGATTTTGTACAGGAGTTTGATTTATATGATGGTGTTGATGAGGACCATGATGGTCTACTTGATGTAGAAGTTGGGGTTCCTGATGATGAGACTCCAATACGACGGCAATAAAAGCCTACCAAACGGATCTTGGAATATCATGTTGCTTTAGCTACTAGTGCAGATCCAGTTATAATAAAAGAGGCTATGTCTTCGTCACAAGCTGAGAATTGGCGCATGGCCATGGAAGCAGAGTTTGAATCTCTTATCAACAAAGGTACTTGGGAGCTTGTTGAAATTCCTGAAGGATGAAATCCAGTTAAATATAAATGGATCTTTCACTCCAAATACAAAGCAGATGGCTCGTTCGATAAGTTCAAAGCACGATTAGTTGCGAAAGGATACTCGCAAGTGGCTGGAATCGATTATGAGGAAACTTTCTCACCTGTTGTTCGTCTCACTAGTTTGAGAGTATTGCTAGCATTTGCCACTCAATATGGTTTGTTTGTACATTAAATGAATGTCAAAACTACGTTTCTCAATGGAGATCTTAGTGAAGAAATCTACATGAGTCAACCAGAAGGTTTTGAAGTACGTGCTAATGAGAAACTGGTTTGCCGCTTGCGAAAGGCTTTATATGGTCTACGACAAGCCTCTAGAGCCTGTCAAGAGGAGACTATCTTATGCATTTGAGATGGTTGACATGGGGGAAATACACTCGCGTTTAGGTATTCAGGTCAAATGAGACAAAGACAAACGTTTGCTTCAACTCTCACAGTCTAAGTACATTGAGACACTTCTTGAGAAAATTGGGTTACTTTATGCTAAAGAGCAACCTACTCCATTGCCTGTTGGTTCCACGAAAACAAGAATGTCGAAGAGGCAGTGTCCAGTAACTTATGAGGATCAGCTAGAAATGCAGAAGTGTCCTTATGCAAGTCTTGTAGGAGCTCTTATGGATCTTGCAAATGCAACTAGACTAGATATTAGTTATGCTGCTAATACTCTTGGTCAATTCATGACTAATTCTGGCAAAGAACATTGGCACAATGCTAAGCGTGTTTTGAGATATCTTAAGAGCACGATTCATCACTGTATCACATACAGTAAGCAGACAGGTTTGAATGCTTTCAGGTTGCTTGGATACACAAATGCAGATTGGGGTGGTTGTCCGGACACATATAGAACTACAAGTGGTTGCTGTTTCTTTTTAGGAAAATCTTTGGTGTCTTGGATGAGTAAGAAGCAACGATGTGTTTCACTTTCTACTGCTGAAGCAGAATATATTGTTGCATCTTTGGCGAGCCACGAACTTGTTTGGTTGCGGCGCTTGTTAGAATGCTTAAGACAAGTTCAAGATAGACCGAGTATACTTATGTGTGATAATCAAAGTGCTATAGCTTTATCAAAAGACGAAGTTTTGCATTCCAAATCCAAGCATATTGAGTTACATTATCATTATGTTAAGCTTGAAGTTGCAAAGCGCGTACTTAAGTTAGAATATTGTCCAACTACAGCTATGGTTGCAGACATTTTCACTAAGCCTCTAGGTGAAAAGAGATATCACGACAATGTTAAAGCTCTTGGTATCCTTGAGAATAAGCATAGATATTAGAAGATTGTAGCACTCGGGTTTTTTTCTTTGTGACCACCAAAGGTTTTTTTCATCCGAGTGCGAGACCAAATTTGCAGGTGGGGAGATTATCTATGAGTTGCAATATTTGGTCTTCTTTCTTAGACACAATATTTTTCTATATCTTATTTGGTGAAAGACTAAAGTCACAGGTGGGGTGTTAGCGAGGCTGCCTATTACAAGGCAGCGTGCCTTTATAAAAAGGCAATGTAGCTACTTTTAGCTTTCACCGTTTTCCATAGAAAATACCTTTTATGGTATCTATATATTGTAACATGAATTATTCAATACATGTGTCTTCTTTTGTGGTGCATACCTCTCTCTTTTATGTTTTCTTAGTAAACAAGCAAGTTCAATAGTTATTTTTTGAACTGCATGAGATTCTTACACTAGGAATTTGGCAGGTGAATTCAGTAAAATTCAACGAGCTCATTACAGCTATTGTTTCAGGCGGATATGATAGATCTGTGCAGTGTGGGATTGCCCATCCCACAGCATGAAGCCCATTCAAGTATATCTCTTATCAACAACCCAAATGCACCACTCAAATTTTAGAGCGTAAGCTCTTTTGTCTAGCTAGATTCAAGATGTTGATTGCCAATTCCTGAAGAAATCTCGCCATTATGTCAACTGGGCCAGATTAATTCGGGTAAGCGTCTCGCAGACATAATTTGGGTTGTAGCTTTCATGCAATTTGTGGAGAAAAATATCATATCTGTGTAGGATACTGCATTGCCGCTTCTCGATCTTTTCCGGGTATGAATATTATAAACTGCCATCCTTTTCTCAAAAATACAAAGGACGGCATGCCAAATAAGCACAGAGACACAGAGAAATTGTAGCACTCCTCTCAGAACGTCATAATCCTTAAGAAGCTTGTAGTGTGGAAGCTCTGCCTAGCATGTATACACCTGTATTGCCTACTAATAACGGTGATTTGGAAATGCTTGGTCTGTTCTTAAGTAAAATGTGCCGTCGCTGTGCAGGATTGTCCTGCCAAACAAGAAGCCAAACAAAAAGCTTTATTTCTGAACTGCAGCACAGAGAAAAGGATCCAATAAGTAGGGTCTGCAAGCTTAAAATGGTGGGAGAATGGAAATTGCCATGTAACAGGACAAATTATAGTGGTTAAGTGTCAAAAGTATGATAAAAGATGCATATGGTGCAGGAGGCTGGCAATAACTTGGATTCTTGCCACTATCATTACATCAGTTACTTTCTGAATGCAGGTATTGTGCATCGCCGCAAGGAAATCCTTATTAACAAGTGTGAAGAACGTGCTTGCATGTTGCAAGACCAGTTCATGTCCAACATGAATCATGTTCGATCACTAACAGCATTGGTAACTACTTTCCATGTTGGAAAACAACCATCTGCTCTAGAGCAGATAGTATAATCTTGTCACAAGTTCAGAAGAATTGAAGATCTTATTTTCATCCCAATTTTTGTTGATATGATATGACCTCAATCTCATGCAGGGAACTTTTTCTGCATACACAGCACGCACTTCTTTTGAGAGACCCCTCATGACTGGTGTTGCACATGCCAAAAGGATGTTACATTCTGAAAGAGAAGCATTTGAACGGGAGCATGGTTGGTCAATCAAGGGAATGTATACAAAAGAGCTGCAACCTGTGAAAGACGAGTATGCACCAACTGTTTTGACTCAGAAGACTCTATCACACCTTGCTTCTCTGGATATGATGTCAGGAGAGGTGTAGATCTGTATCACTTAGATCCTATTATTACTTTTGGCGGATTCTAAGTGGCTAGATGTTCTTAATGCATGCAGGAAGATCGGGATAACATATTATGGTCGAGAGTGTCTGGCAAAGAGGTTTTTACTAGCCCTTTCTGACTTTTTGAATCAAACCATCTTGGTGTAGTCCTCACATTTACTGTTTACGACCCTGATCTTCGCTTGGATGCTACGCCCGAAGACCGAATACAAGCAATAGCGGGGAGAGTAACATGATGAATTTGTTTCAATATTAATGGAACTCCATATATCTCAAGCGGGATGTGGTTAATGTGGCCAACCAGGCCACATTAACCACTGGTTAATCATGCCTGATACATGTGGCCACATTAACCACAACTCGCTTGAAATATATGGCGTTCCAATATTAATTGCAAGAATGATAGCTTCTCTGGACATAGACTCACTTTACATTAAGTAATCTTAAGCCTGTAGTAGCATGTGAAGCTTAAATGGATTTACAACCATTATGAATATAATCCAATAAAAGTTTGCAAAATACTCAAGACGAGACGTTTCTTATGCGAATCTATTTTGAAACACACTTTTCCATGAATTGGGTGGCTAGCTGCAAGTTTGGTGGAAGAAGAAAGCTGTTTCAGTAGGCAATCATGATCTTAGCCATTGCTCTGTCATGTTGGGCATCGGGCTTTTAGATGTCGCAAACAAATAAGGTGGTGTTTATCTTTCTAACTTGGGCATTCTTTCAAAGCATGCAGTTGGCAGATCACACTTCCCAACCCCTAGGGGCAAGAGAGTTCAGGATCTGGAGTTATGGAAGCTCTTGCTTAGATATTAAATTGGACATTGTTCTCTATTTTTTTCTATCTATCTATCTATCTATCTATCTATCTATCTATCTATCTATCTATCTATCTATCTATCTATCTATCTATCTATCTATCTATCTATCTATCTATCTATCTATCTATCTATCTATCTATCTATCTATCTATCTATCTATCTATCTATCTATCTATCTATCTATCTATCTATCTATCTATCTATCTTCAGCTGCATACATGGACATGCCATCATACCGTTTTGAAGTTGCTATCAGGCGCATAATCAAGTATTTTGATCTATAAGTAGCATTCGTACTGCCATACTGATGTATTATTAGGATGTTGATTAATGTCATGGGATATCCTCTCCATGTCATGGCAAATGTGGGGCATATTATATGTTGTCTTAGAACATAGATTACACATATATAAATTACAATAAGATCAACCACATAAGATAGCTAGCCATTAATGGACATCGGATTAATGACATGCATTTGTGCAAACAGATACGTAGGTGGAACATTTGATTTTGAATCTTTGGTCAAAAACCTGTTGAGGCAGCTTGCTGAAAGTCACGCTATCATTCTAAATGTTTTCGATGTCACAAACCGGTCAATGCCATTAGTCATGTATGGTCCATGAATCGCAAAAATGTATGTTCACAATCCATATCACAGTCAGGATGGGTTTAATTTTGCATTAACATATTATAGAAGTACATATGTTTGTTCACTATAAGACACTGCTTACATATGTAAAATCTATCAATCACAAAATAGTTACTCTGTAACACAATAACAACAATGTCATGTTTTCTGTAGATAACCATTTGTAGGCATCTGCCCACAATTATCCAAGCATATATCCACAATGAAATATAAGCAATCATATATCAGATTAACACAACATGTTCATAACCCGATTCGCTCAATCTTTGTATTAACGGCAACAATGATATGGTCTGCAGGGTATGGGATAAAGCCTTGTAGAGGTTGGGGCTTACGAAGGATCTGCCCTTTTGGTGAAGTGCATAACAAACACACAGGTGTTTGCTTTAAAATTTAGAGAGCACAGTCATTACATAGATAGTTTCAAGGAGCAGTTAAATCATCAGAATAAAACCTGATTAGTTCTGCTCCTACAATCATGAAATATTTTGCTCCTATAAATCAGTATGTTGCCATTTGTATACCTTCATGGTTCGATTTTCTAAGCTTCCAAGACATGAATCTCTAATGAAGCAATAATAAACCTAAGATTGAATCATTGATTTTCGTTGACACAATGGTGTTGATAGGATATTTTTTCTGCTTGACTTTTTGCCTTTTCCTTGGGAAATGCCATGTCATACCTATTCGCTTATTTAAAGCTTGTGGCATGGCGTGTTAGGGTTTGTTGTTCCGGCAATACACACATTTCGCCTAAGCCTTCGCCCTATACAATGCGTATTGCACAACAATTCCTTCATAATCGATCCGGTTACCCAAAGCCATTTGGGCAGTCCAGAAGTCGCAAATTGAGAATTTTGAATGAAATGGCAGGATTGTGATTGCCAATGCCCCAGTTCTGTTACCATTTGCATTGGGTTTTATGAAGGATTTTAGCCCATGCTCCTGATGTTCAGCTCTGGGGAGAATTGTTCTGAGGATCCTCATTGCTTCATTTTGAACAGGATTATCAATTGGCGTGTTGTTCTATTTATCGTGGGTTCGACGACAGGGGAGGACAAAATTTTGGAGCTTTAGATGCATGAACGTGGGGAAGCAGATGTTCCCGCCGTGCTGTTAGCCTTGATAATTGTATTGCTGCTGAGTTTAGGTCTTGTGCATCACATAAAGTCGAGGGCATCTAGGCAAACAGAAAGTCGTAGGTTTCAGCAATATTTATTGGAAGGATCAGCAAGAGGAGAGGATACACAGGTGCCCATGCTGACGAATCGTAATCTCTGTGCTGTTTGTGAGACACCTTCAACCAAACGATGTTCAGGCTGCAAGGCCGTCTATTACTGGTCCGTTTTCTCTCCTTTATCAGTAATATTTGGAGTGCGAAAGCCAATTGCATTAACCTTGTAGCATAGTCGTCTAGGAGTACCTTGGCAACCATAATGCTGTCTGATAAAATTTACTGAATAGTGAAATGCCAACTTCTGTTTGTGAATAGAGCACTCAAGAGAAGACAATCCTATGGGAGGCAGTTTCTCTTCTTAAAAGAAGGGAAAGAGTTTTACTGAAAGCTATATAAGCCAGACGAACAATGATAGTTAGGAGGATGAAATAAGGGCAGATTATAATTTATGATACAGGCAATATCTGTTAAAATCATTTTGTTTTGATTTCACACATAATACATTTCTAACAATGAGACTTGTTGAAGCCCACATCGACATTGCCTTCTGCATGTGAGAGGTCCCAGCAGATGCATTAACTGCAGACATTGTTCCACTGTATTGCCGGTTGTCGTGGCAATCTGAACTTGTTTTTCTTTCAATTGCTAATATTGTTTTGAGAGTTACATATGATATCTGCATGCTTATGTATTAACCTTCTAGTTGTTACTTATCAGTTCCACTAGGTGTCAAAGTGAGAACTGGAGTCGGGGCCATAAATTTCATTGTCGCACAGAGAACATAAGGAGGTCAGACACTGCTTCTACCAAAAGGTTTCAAGTATGTGAAAGTAGGGGAAACCTTACGGAGCTGAACAACAACACAGATAATAGGAGCAGTAGAATCTCTGCAGCTCCCTTTTCTGTGTCTGATGGGGTCCTTTCGAAGCCTGATAAGGTGATATTTCTATAATTTGCTACTGTCTTTCCATGCTCCATTACTTTTCTGTATGGGCTTACGTCTTATTATACCTCAGGTGCTGTTCCCTTATGATCGCTTTATTGAGTACTTCAAATGGGATCGAATGCGGGCTCCATGTGGGCTCATAAATCTGGGCAACAGGTATCAGTACCCTTACCAAACGTTTTGTCTCTTTTAAGGTCTTTTTAGTGTATAGGTTCTTTTTTCTATTTTACCAAGTATTGCAAAATTGTGTTATATCTTGACTGCTTTTGAGGTTGTAATGGGGGTCATCTTTTTTCTTTTGCCGATTTTGCCATTCGAGAATGTTCATTTAATGTGCTGCCTAGATTTTTTTTAAGTGTTTGTATTGTGTGTTTGTTGGAGGCATTGTTTGATGATAGTTGATAGTTGATTGTGTCTTTGCTGTTTCTTTTAAAGCCGTAGGAGGCAAAATCGAGAGTTCCAGATACTGAAAAATGAATACTAAACAGAAGATTATGCAAGTCATATGACCATCATATCATGTGTATGCTTATCTAGAATTCACTTGTTTCTGTTGCAGCTGTTTTGCAAATGTTGTTCTTCAGTGTCTCACATACACGAGACCACTCACTGCATATTTATTACAAAGAAGCCACCAGAAAGGGTGTAAGTAGATCTGAAATGTATTTGTCTCAACTATTCGAAGTCTTTATCATGTCTTTGGATGTTAATACTGGTTTCTTTCTTGGTATAAAGGCAAACGAAATGATTGGTGCTTTATGTGCGAACTTGGAAATCATGTATTAGAAGTTTTTCAGAACCCACATCTGAATCCATTTTCACCTATTCGTATTTTGTCACGTCTTCGTGACATTGGAAACCACCTTGGGTCTGGGAGGCAAGAAGATGCACATGAGTTCATGAGGTATGAGAGTCTGGGCAAATTTGTGAACTTGGTCCTTTGTGTGATTTGTGCCTCTATAATTCTCGTTGTTCTTGCTTTTCTAGATTTGCCATTGACTCAATGCAGTCAATCTGCTTAGATGAGGCTGGGGGCGAGAAAGTTGTAGATCCACGTTCACAGTTAACAACTTTAGTTCAGTATATATTTGGTGGACTTCTGCAATCTCAAGTAATGAAGCCTCCTTGGAAAGAATAAGGGAATTGGATCATCACTTAGAAAATGCAGTATGAAGACAAAATGTTTTGGCCCTGTGTGCAGGTGAAATGTTTCCAATGCAACCATGTCTCTAATAAATACGAAAACATGATGGATCTTGCAGTAGAGATTCAGGGTGCCGTTGGGTCTTTAGAGGATGCTTTGACACAGTTCACTGCAAACGAGTGGTTGGATGGCGAGAATAAGTACAAATGTGACAGGTCTGCCAAATTTCTGCATACTGTATTAGCAACTAACTTGCAAGTTTGATCTTCTAACTTACAGTTACACAGGTGCAATGGCTATGTAAAAGCTAGCAAGCGTTTGGCTCTCTATGAAGCTCCCAATATTCTTACTATTGCACTGAAACGATTCCAGGTCCATCTGAGATATATTTCTCTTGCTTAATTTCTTTTGACATATGTTTCTTATATGCTCTTTTTTGATACCAGTCAGGGAAGTTTGGAAAGCTGAATAAGCGAGTCACATTTCCTATGGATCTTGACATGTCAATGTACATGAGTGAAATTGTGGACAAACCATTGTTTTACCAGCTTTATGCTGTAATTGTTCATGTGGACATGCTGAATGCATCATTTTTTGGACATTATGTCTGCTATGTAAAAGATATGCATGGGACATGGTATAAAGTTGATGACAGCAAGGCAAGTTTGCTAATTATTTTATGTTTACTGTGCCTTTCCCATAGTGGAGACTGATTATCTAATCCACATTCAGGTGAAAGAAGTGGATATAGAAAAAGTATTGTCTCAAAAAGCCTACATGCTTATGTACAGCAGGTAAATTACAAGACGTTTCTGCAGGCAGGCTTCTTTATTTTATTTTATTTTATTAATCACATACAGCTTCTCTCTCAATGCAGACAATCAGTGCGGCCTGGCCATAATACAGATGTTAGAAAAGAATCCCCTTGTCAAGCTGTTTCTGCATCGTTGTCAGCTTCTAGTGCACACTTGGGTGAAGTTTGCAATAGTGCATCTTCAGGAGCCAGCACAAGTGAAAAGTTGCCTTTTAAGTCACTGAATTCTTCCTTGTGGACAGAACAAGGCTGCATGAGTTCGGCTGGGGTTTTGGCTGAGACAGCGTTAAGATCACTGCCCAGCAATCCAGGCTCATCAGAGTCACATTTCATGGCTATGCTACCATTTGAGGACGTAAATAATTTATCAAATGTCTCGCTACAATCTGACGAGAGATCTGATGAGAGTTCTCATGGGTCTGATAATAAAAATGAATTTGACACACACATATCATTATTAGAATCCTGCAATGGTGATGATCCCTTGCATATGAAAGTTGGAAAAAGAAGGTTTGAAACGGAATTGTACCCCCTACATAGACCTAAACCTTTAGAGGTGGATCAGTTATGGCCTCATTTATCTTGCCCCCCAGAAGTTCCTTCATGCTTTGATGGGACAGATGCCCAACAAGGAAGAAGCTTGAACCCCTGCTTTCCTAGCAGCTTGCACGAGGAAATATCTTGTGAAAGTATTCAAACAGAACAAGATTCGCCTGCAAAACGGCAGCACTTGGAATTTTGTTTAGATCATAGTGAGGAGTCGGATAACGTACTACATGAAGATAGTGGAGGGCCAAAACTGCATTTTGCACTTTCTGAGAAAGCTGGAGACTCAATTGTGGACACCCTCGGACAAAATACAGGCTTGAGTGGCAAAATAGTTAGTAAAGAAATTGAACACATGCTTATAAACAGGAAAGGGGAAAATTTAGAAGGAGAAGATATGGAGATGCCTTCTATGATTTGCAGAGATAATGAAGGTCCATTGATAAATATTGATGGGAAAGATGAAGGATCAGAATGCCAGCATTCTATGGTTAGTAAAGAAGCTGAATGTACAATGATGGATATTGAAGAGGAATCAGACTGTGAGGTTGCAGAGGTGTGTTCTTTAGCTGAAAATGGACTCTTGGATACATATGGAGGGCATCTTGAAAGTGGTGCTGATGGTGTAGAACAATATCAACAGGATATTGATAACCTGAGCAGCCAATCTGTGTCCTCTGAGATAGAAGCTACGTGTCACACACCTCCTGCTTGTTCCATGGCGCCAATTTTGTTGAGTGGACCATCTGACAATGGAAAACTGCTTTGTGGTAATGGCAACTCTGATGACTTTGGTTCTCCTAATTCAGCAAAGGTGGGCATGGTAAATAAAAATGACGAGTTTGATCAGCGCCCGTCTGAAAATCCTACAACATCTACATCCAGAATCGTAAATACATTAAAAGAGCATGTTTCAGAAATAGAGCATATAAAGGTCATGGAGCAGTCATCAGTTGTGAAAGTTTCACCCCATGCAAAGCCCTTGTTTGCTCGTGGTTTTCTGGATAAGTCTTCAAATGGCAAATCACCGACAGTAAACTTGAAGAAGGGATCAGGAGTTCTCCCTGTCGCTGCAGCTGCAAGTATCCAAATCGATTTCCTAGATAAAACAAGGTTACAAGTGCCTTCAGGGTTGGAAATCAGGCCAGGACTTGTCAAGTTAGATTCACTGGGGGACCAAGGCAATGTCATTGATAGAACTGACATAGAAGGTGGAAAGTCACCCATGAATAGTTCTGCAAAGCCAGCAGGATCTTGGATTAAACCAGGGTTTCTAGTTAAATCGAATTCTGGGAGGAACAAGACATTCAATGGTCCTCAAGGCGATCACCCAATTTTAATGGCACCAACAGCTCAGGATTCTAGAAACTTGGAGTCAAAACTTGGTCCTGATTACAGTTTATGCCAAGAAATTGTGAGGGAAACAACAGCTGTGGTTCCAGGATCTCATTTGCAAGCTATTACAAGACAGAAGCCTAGACGAAATGATCCGTGTGCATGTGGTTCCCAAAGGAAGTGGAAGAAATGTTGTGGCGAAAATGGTCATTTGTAACACCTTTGAGGACCTGCACATGCTTATGAGTTGCTCCCATGCATAATTATGGGATTCTTCGAGATCAATATAAATATTCTTGTACAAAAAATTCAATGTGACATGATGTATGGATGCTGCTAAGCAACTCAGTAGTATACAATGAAACATTGTTTGGTATTGATTTGCTTGATGCCATTTAAAATATTGGGGTATTTCATAAGTTAAATCTCTGCCTTGTATCAAAAGTCACCTTTAAAGCCACTAAAACTTGAAAAGTGCAAAAAGAATTTACTAGATGTTGGAAGAAAAGTATTGATTTTTGTCGGAGAGATTAATGTGGAGGACGAAATGCCGGATGGCTTGATATGTAGTTTGAAGATGAGTTCATAACAATTCTTTGTGCTTGTTTACAGTAGTTATCTTCAATAGTGCTAATTCAGCATGCATTTTTATTTATTTGCGCGGTGGTTCAGCTATGTGTTATTTATTGTTTTGCAAAATAGCATGTTACCCTGGGCGGCCAGGTTCAAAACCATCAGAATTTACTTGTTAAATGAATGCGGGAGAAAATATTAGGGGGTGGCCATTGTTTGGAGTTGTCAAGTGGATTTTTCCTGCAACATATGACCATGAAACAGTGATTTCAGGAAGAATATGTTTCTAGAATATATGATCCATGGGTGCTAGATTGAAAACCTAAAAGAAATATAGGGAAATGTACAATATCATCATTCTTCTTGCACAAGTAAATTACTTAAGTACCATCTTTTTCTTCTACGGCGTTAAAACTAATTTTATCTTTTTCTTCTACGGCTTTTACTATGCAACTCTTTCTTTTAGCCAAATCAGTTTAGTTTCTATTTCCATCCTAATTCCATTTTGCTTAGCAGCTTACTTCTGCCCATGCTCAACTCAGACACATCAATGAAGAAAATAAAAAGCTAAAAGGAATGTTGGCCAGAATGTCAAGCAAATTTCCTGGCTCTCAGGGCAAATTGGTTGCTCTGACAGAGCACGAATTTGGCAGCGATTTCCTCTGCCGTGCAACCCAAATTATGGGAAGATTTCCCTGATTTGGAGAAAGAATTTGAAGCAGAATCATAGCGTAGGTCGTTTTTTTTTGCTAATGGTTGAATAATTAAAAGGATGGATCCTAGGTTAGTTGGTTTATAAACTGGTACCAATTTGTGCTTGATGTGTAATGTCCAGCCATGGGATGACAGGTATTCTAACTCTCTCCGAATTTGAGAATACCTCTGATTTCTTCTCTCTGCTGCACTCAAAGAGCACTCTGATTTTTCACAGAGGCATACGATCTATTTTGCATCTTTTTTGCAACCAGATTGTTGGGTCGAATCTATTATTACGATGCAAACACCAAGAAGCCCAGATTTGCTGCCTCCAAATGTATCAGCCGCTGCTACAGATACATTGGGAGGCAGAACCTGGCCTCCCAGTGCTTGGATCATAGTAATAAATCCGACCCAGCAATTTGAGATGGAAAACTAGTAAATGTGTGCGCCGACTTATATAGGCCTTTGATAATAAGATTGATTTCATACAGCTGCTATCCTTTGTGAATTTTATGGGATTTATAACCAAATAAAGTGCATATCCACCCTGCCACTAAAAACCATTGCTAATGCGGGAATACAAAATGCATGTACCTAAATAAAATAGGTGTGGAAGATGATGCCGGCATATTCTTGCACATGCATAGTAATATAGTGAGTTAGGTGATTGTGGCAAGAAGCATTTCAAAAGTCTTAACATTTAGAAAAAGGTTACTTGCACAATAAATAATATGTCAAATAATTGCAAATAATATAACATAAGGTCAAATAATATAGCATAATTGCTCAATTACATGCATGCTCTATTTAATAAGCAGGGTGAATTTCACAAATATTGAGCACATCGTGCGAAGCCATCATTGTCCTTGATCACTCCAATAATTGCTGCCTAGGACTGCTACGCCAAGGATTTCTAACTCAAAATTTGGCAAGCTTTCTACTGAGTCATGAGGTAAAAGATGTAGATTGGGTATCATAAAACCAATCCTTGCCTATTGTACTGATGGAAACACGGTTGCGCCAGGGCTATTTCGCATAAGGCGGTTCGTTTATGACAGAGCATCTAAAATAAAAGATGTATTTTTAAATATAGCATGGGCAATAGACAAAATCAGATATCATGCAGATAATATATCTGTAGCAAAAAAGTAAAGAGAGTCTAAATAAACTTGTATGACCATGCGTAGCAAAATTAGCTCTATATCCATTACCTGCCTAAGAAGATGTAACATCAGAGGCCAACCCATTAGAGGTTTGGTGGGATCACTTATAGCTTGATGCCAAGGTGGAAATCACGTTGTCAATCAAAATACGAGCGCGTACAACCTTTTCTTCATCCATGCCTGCCTTCCCATGTCAGGTGTCGTCAAGGTACAAGTTCGGCATTTTCCTTACCTACCTGCCCTGGAGGTTCAGTGGGCAGGAAGCAATAATTACAAATTATTCCCGCCCTGAATTACCACCCAAATGTATCGGGTGTGTATATGTACCCTCCCTTCCCCCCAAGCCGCCCGGCTTTTCGCGCCTCTCACTCCCAGTTTGCTCATATGCTTCAATTCATTCGAGTTCTTTGATTTCATGAAATTCAGGTTGTTTGGTTCTAATTAGCTTGCCGGTTCCTTTCAGATGGCGATTAGCTATGTTACAGTTGAGAATAATTTCGGCTGCTTTAATATATCTCTTGGTAGCTTCATTACAATTCGACTGCCATTCAAAGGTCCTCACCAGATGATCAAAGGCAGAAGAAATGTGATTTCATCCCATTGATGGCTATTATTGTCGGATTTGAGGTTAGAGGGGAAGTAATTATCCAGGTGAGACACCTATATACACCCACAAACATGGGAAAAGAAAAGATAAGAGGTCGACGCAAATTCCCTGAGCTACGTGCTAATTGTGAGTTTCAATCTGTCTTTCATTATTTATTTATGAAATCAACTAATTGGGTTTTTGGTATCTCAGGGCTCTGTATTTCGGATGTGCTGGACCTGGAGCCATCGATCTCCATAACAAGCATCTTCCATGCTTTCTATTATGATATTAGATCATTGCTGTTTGAAGGTCAAACGGAAGTGCAGCTGCGGGAAAGGGGGTTTTGATTCCTAAGATATGAATATTATTCTTGGAAAAGCAAAATTGTGGACTTACCATTGCCCCCAATATCACAGCTTAGTTCATGCCCAATGGATTCCAGTTCTGTACATTTTATGTGAAGATTAGTCGTCCCGGCTGCATGAAGGAATTGAGATGGTAGATTGCAGGATAAAGAAGGAAAGCGTTCGAATCAGGTATTGTATTCAAAAGCAAACAGTGTACATTAGAGTAGATAGACATAGGTTCCAGTGGAACAAGATGATGCTGATGCTACCCACTCTGCGGTCATTGACATTTCCATCTTTAAAAGTGGTCAATTGTTTAAAATCTTAAAAGTCAAAGAAGCATGGTCTTTATTTGATGTAAGAATTATTTTGGAATCAGAATGCGACTAAACTTCTTCCATTTTTTGGTGGATGGTGTCAAAGTAGGAAAACGTAGGGAAGAGTTGTATACGACAAAGCTTTGTATGCCTCCTGTTGTACTTTCCTTAAGTGAAAATAGTTAACAAATAAAATAACAGTGGTGTCACTGGGTTCAAATCCCAGTGTTGTCTGCCAAAAACTTAGATCCTTATACAAAGTCAGCACCGTGACCACGGTGCGAAACATGTTGAAGTTTGTGTAGTCGTGTATTAGTTTCGCATCGTGGCCACGGTGCGATAAACCACCATATGCAGAAATAAACAACGCAATCCATTTAACATTATAAACATATAGATAGAGTTATTCATTCTATCCTGATGATTACATTTAACTATTCTTCTTCATCATCCTGAGGTGCTCCAGAGATCCCTTTTATCATGAACAACCCACTCTCTCGATTCCATATAAGGTGGATCACAACATCGACAGGATCAGGATAATTGCGTGAAGGATTCATAGCAACAACGGTCAGTCAGTCTTCAAGGACTATACCAAGCAGATGGCACGTATAGAGGTCCTTATGATTCATACTACACGTAATCTCATGAGCAAGCTCCATCTAGCTACAACGAAAAGGCAGAGGCCGAGACTATGCCCTCACCGCTTGATGCATATCTATTTATACCCACCATAATTATGATAGCATATACGAACACTTATTGCCCGCATTATTGAGTATTTTCTACATACTGTACGTATACATTGGTGCAGCTATTATATTTAGCTTAGTATATTATGTATATTAGTTAAGAACTTAATTGGTCAATTATTTTCTACTGGTTGCTGTTGTGAATAGGTTTGCTTCCATTGTTGTTTGCCTTTGACTATCTTTTATCATCGACAAATATTGCACCGTGGCCATGATGCGAAGCCATGCTTGTTTCTGTAGGCATATTGGATCTTTTCGCACCATGGACACAACGCGCTATATGCCACTTTTGGACACTTGAAATTGGTAGTTTCACGCTGTGAGCTCGCAGCCACTTCGATAAAGGCGATCACAGTTTTTATTGCTCTAAACAAGGTGCTACAATTCCGCAATGGCGAGCGCTAGGTCAGAGAAGGCGTGGGAACAATTTCAGGCATGGTATGATGAGATCGTTAGGAAGGAAGCTGAGCATTGATTATCACACCCAGAAGAGTTTGCTCAGCAATCTGAAAACCCTGAGGACGCTATTGTAGTATACAATAACTTTTGCCTGACGGTGGATATAATATCTGAGGCAAACAAACACAGTGACGTGCATGGTCAGTACATTCAAAGCTTCATGGCGGTGGCAGATGCTGAAGCGCGTCCTTCCCTCTCAACAGGAAAGGTTCTATTGAGTGTGAAGTCCTTTTTGAAGTTGTTTTCCAAACCTGATCATGATAGGCTTCAAAGGTCGTTCAAGAAGCTACCTTCCGACTTATATGAGAAGGATGGAAGGAATAATCTATATCCAATTGACATCATGTTTACTACTTACATGATCTATTCGGTGCCACAAACAGATAGGGAGCAACCATAAGTGAGGGCTATTGCAGAACCTCATTCACCTGTTGAGGATATTTTTGATGCAGACAAAGAGAAGGAACTGGTGGAAATGCTAGATGAGGACAATGATAAGGAGCAGGAAGATGAAGCCGCGCATGAAGATAAACTTAACAGATGGGGTATCACGGAAGCTCTACCAATTAACATGGGAGGGAAGGACCACCTGCTTCTCCATGATGTATCTTTGATTACTGGTTTGAGGAAAGACGAGATCCTTGGACAGATCTATGCTTTTGTTGTAGGTCTAGACGACTTCATCGATTTCGAGCGGGAAGTGCCAAGGGAGCTGAATGAAGCTTTAACTTCTGATGGAGCTTCAGTAGCTCCAAAGATTGCATTTGATAGGGTTCTGAAGATGGCAGAAATGCGCTTGAATGAAGTCTCAGAAGTAAAGTTCGAGGGGAGTTGTTCAGGAGCTAAAGATACTGAAAAAGTTGAATGAAAAGGGGAATCAAGCTCCTTTAGGTCTTCTATTCTATCAAACATATTATTGGAGCTGACGAAGTGAAGGTATGCTAGCCATAACTTTGCTTGTTTTGCTAAGTACATATTAAGTTTGCTTGCTGTTAAGTTGCAAATAAGTCGTATTTAATTAAAGTGGGTCTCATTCCATTCCCACTTTTTTTTTGGAATCCTCTTATTTTACAAGAAAAGGATGTGTGAAGTATTTTGGGGCTTATTTTTCATTCAAAATACTCGTTTTTTTGTGTGAGGGTGAATTCCTTTACCAAGACATTTTGGCCCTTCTTTCTTGAATGAGTAAGCAAATTGTTTATTTAATCACCAGAAAATGCTAGTTTTGAGATACTTTATATAAATGAATGGGCTCATTACAATATATATTACAATGGGTGAAGAGAAAATAGTGGCCGTGTTGTTACAACAATTCACCCTCTTCACACACGGACCACAAGTGAGAATGTTGTGTGGAGCACTCTCCGAGCCGGTACAGACGATAGGAACTTGTAGAGGGAGGCCTTCATGGGCCACGCACTGGTTTGTCCAACCAGTATCATCACTCTCTTCTTGCCTTCTTTCTTCAATGAACGGGTCTTTCCATTGCTCCCAAGCATGTATTATCTGGTCGGGATAAGAACTGCAGAAGACAGAATCAAGTTGGTCAACTGATGCTATAGGCAAGAAAAATGAAATAACAACCAGTTCTGAGGGCCATTTTTAGAAAATACAAATCTAACAGCCTTTTTGCGTGTCGAGAAAGACCCTCAGCACTGCATTTTTCCCTCTAACCTGCCTTTCTCGACTCGCGAGTCGAGAAAGGCTCTCAGACCTGCAGTTCCCAAAAATAGCCTTCAGAACTGTGTTTTTTTTTAATGAGCCACCTCTCTCGACTCGCGAGTCGAGAAAGGTAGCTCGGAGTGAAAAATGCAGTTCTGAAGGCCGTTTTTGGGAAATTGTAGGTCTGAGAGCCTTTCTCGACTTCGCGAAGTCGAAAAGGTGGCTCATTCAAAAAAAAACACGCTTCAAGGCAATTTTGGGAACTGGCGGTCGATACCCTTTCTCGACTCGAGTCGAAAAGGCGGATTAGAGGGAAAAAATGCAAGATCTTGGTCTTTCACTCATGCGAAATCGAGAAAGGTAGCTCAAAGTATAAAACGCAGGTTCTGAAGGCTATTTTGAAAAACTGCACGTCTGAGAGCCTTTCTCGACTCGCGAAAGGCGGGTCAGAGTGAAAAACGCAGGTCTGGGGCCTTTCTCGACTCGCGAGTCGAGAAAAGCAGCTAAGAACGAAATGCGCAGTTCTAAGAGAGAAAAAATTACATTAAGATTTTAATCATTTATAAGTTTCTCAACTTATCTCATCCTAACCGAGTGTTTTATGGCCACTCGACACCCCTTTCTTAAGTGCACTCCATACTCCATGGAGCTTCTCTATCAATGATTAAAAGTTGAAATTTGGAAGGGGGAAGGGGGGCATATACTTTTGAAAAGGAAAGGATTTGGTACATTTGGGGTGGTGCCATTGTTTCTTATGTCATCCCTAGACAAATATCTCGTTGGCCACATCCTTTAAAAAACCCAAGGCATTCCTAGGAAATCTCCTCAGTTCAGGTTGTGCCCATAGAATATACCCCAAGAATGATCCTATGGAGTCTACAACAAAGAAGCATAAAACAACCATGTTTTAGATGACAAAAAGGTATTGCTAAGGAAGTTTCTAATTTTATTTTAAACAATCTTCTTTCAAGGTCTAAAACTTTAAAATTTAAAATTAATATCTCCGTAGCCTATCATTACCAATTTCAACACTAAATATTATGTCGGACATTCTTATTTTTCAAATATCCCCCCATATATAATATTTTTTTTTTTATTTTTTTTCAATGTTATTTCTATACCCCGCTTTTTTTCCCCACCCATTTTTAAATTTTAAAATTTGGTACACACACCTTTGAGCCGGAGATACCGTTGTACCACTTGGAAGAAGCTGATATAATCTGCCATAGCCATAGGTCCGACCAAATTGATTCCCGAAGTGATTCCACGTGATTCGGAGTCTTGGTGTGGATGCGGAGCAGGGAAAACCTGGAAATCTACAGAATCCTCCAGAAGGCTTCAAGCAGAAAACCATAGATTAATACCGTAGAATCGTCAAGAAGACATCAAGCAGAAGAACGAATCGTCAAGAAGACATCAAGCAGAAGAACGCATCACCTGCAATACCTCCTTTTCTTGGCTATGGTCGGACCATGGCGGCATCCCGGCGCTTTGCCCTTTGAATCTTGCATCCCGGCCGCCCTTTGAATCTTGCAATACCTCCTTTTCTTGACATCCCGATGCTTTGCCCTTTGGATCTTGCAATACCTCATTTTCTTGGCTATGGTCGGACCATGGCGACATCCCGGCCGCCTATCACTTGCAATACTGACATTTCTTGACTATGGTCGGATCATGGCAGCAGATAAGAGATAAGGGAGCGGCCGGAGCAGAATTGCCAGAGCTTTTGGGGTTCGATGGAGCTTCCCTTGCAAAGAGGTCTGTAAAAATTTAAGCAAAAGATACATTTGAGCATTCTGATTCTGGCAGCTTCTCGCTGGACAAGGATATAGAGTTCGATGGAGATTCCCCTGCAAAGACCTCTGTAAAAATCTGGGCAAAAGATGCCTTTGAGCACTCTGATTCTTGGAGCTTTTCGCTGGACAGAGCTATGGAGTTCGCTGGAGCTTCCCCTGCAAAGAGCTTCCCCTTTATGCTATGAAATCACTGGCAGAGCTATGGAACTTGTCCAAAGTTTCGCAAAGCTCTGTTCTAGCTTAAACATTTCCTTGAGTTCTGCTATGACCGAAAATTTGTTATTTGCCATTTGCTCTTATTCCACTGCAGTTTCAACTCCAAAATCTCTGTTTGCCTCTACGCTACTCGATCCGGTGCCTCCACACTCTCTGTTACCTCCATACTCCCTGACAAAAGAAAAGAAAGCAAGCATCCTTCACATCTGACAAAGGAAACAGAAACATGGTGCTGCTTCTCGTATTCGTGAGCGGCCGGTAGGACTGGGTGGCTGGAGATCTTGGCCATATGGAGCATGACCTGCGCTAATAACTTGAAGCAGACATCTTCGTGGATGATCTCCAGGTACTGCAGCAGCATGGCCTTGGCCAGCGCACTCTTCTTCAATCGCGGCTTCTTCCATCACAGAAACAGAGGCCCCCAGAGGTCGAGGGAGTTTGGAAACTCGACCATGGCTTCTGATATAAATACAACAGCTCCAAAGACGACATTCGAATCTGGCGCCCAGCTGACCTCGCCAGATTTGGCGAATTCGACACCAGCCATGGAGGCGTAAAATGCATTATGGTCGCCTCTGGATGTAGCATTTTGATGCTATTTCGGCTCTACAGCTCCACCCAAATGGGTCAAAGGTTTATTCTATGTCATGGGATAGGATAATGAAGATTTTGGGAGCACAGAAGGGAGAAATCCTCAATCCTGCCCATTCTCGCCTCGTGAGGCGAGAAAAAACTCACCTATTTAATTAATTAATTAATTAATTAATTATATTATTTAAGTTATCTGCTTAATCTTTTTAGTTTTTCGAATAGTTGTTTAGCCATCGAACCCCTCTCCCTCCTCCCCTTTTGCCCCATTGCTCTTCCCCTTTGCCCCTCCTCCTCTTCCCCATGCCCTGCCCCTCCCCTTTGCCCTTCTCCCTCCTCCCCTTCCCCAAGAGACCCTACTCCTCCCCCTCCCCTTTGCCCTTCCCTTCCTCCCTTCCCTTCCCTCCCCCCATTTGCTCGGACCCTCCCCCTCCCCCCCTCTGCATTTCCCCTCCCTCCCTTTGCCCTTTGCCTTTCCCCTCCCTCCCTCCTGTCTCCCCTTCCTTCCTACTCTTCTTTCTCCACCACCCCCCTTCATTTTCTCGGATTGTCGTGTGTAAATGTTATTCTTATTTTATCAAGGAAAATCTAATAATGATTCAATGGCAACTTACTTTTTTTTTGCATGAGTCCCATTTTCAGCCCAAATTTTGAGATTTGACCCACTTTAATTAAATGCGACTTAAATGAACTTTGTTTACGCAAGAAATTTTTGTGGACGATTATTTGCCAAGACATGATAGAGTTACCCTTGGCCGAGATGCAAGTATTGCCCACTATATGGGCTACCTATATAAGGGGGAAATCGTTGTGTTCCATTCCAAGTACAGCCTATCCAGACCTGAGGAGGTTTTGAAATTGAAGGCCCTCTCGTTGATTGGTAGTCACCTCCTATTAGCTGCCAATTCTGATCGAATGGTGGCTGTCAGGAGAGATATCGCCACCCATGTTTTTGGTGGGTTTAGTATGTATTCTGTCGTTGCCAATAGAGCTGCATTGGCCTTGTCCGGGGTGGATAAGGCTACAATTCGACTGACTTGGGAAGAGAGAGAGCCACAGATTCCTCGTCTTATGTACCTGTTGATTGCTGGTCTGCAGGAATCCGACTGGAAGAAGTCGAAGTTTTTGATGATCTTCATGTCTCTAAGAAAATGAAGTTGTAACCAAGTTTAATTAATGCAAAGAGACTTCTTACATCTCTGTATCATGTTATTTGGAACATTCCCTTTAGTTTCAGTTTATTTTATTTTCACAGTTGTATTTTACTTCCACCATCGCCACGGTGCGAAATACTAATTGTCGATGCCTTTAAATGACAAATATTCACACCATGGCTACGGTGTGAACGAGCGGATGGTACAAAGCTGTCACGCTCATGATCAAAAAATAAGAACAAGAAAAACAAATATGTACAAAGAGTGAAGGAAACGTGCGCCAAATGAGGCTCTCCAAATTTGAGATAAAACTTGAGTACATCTGAAGAGGCTCTGGTCTAATATAGTGTAGACCGCAAATCTGAGCCCGGCATCTAGCTAAATCTAAGCCCTACACTTATGTTAACCTAATCATGCCAAGTGTCGTCTGCCACTGCTGACACCTAGCATATGCACAATGTTAACCACTAGGTGGTTAACACTGCCTCCCCCTAAAGGTGTTTGCAGAAAAACATGTACAGACTTTTATAAGACAAGTTCTGCTTGGGTATGGGGCCAGTGGCATTTGAGATGTGCACACCCACGGCAAAGAGCGATCCAGATGCTGAATCAAGCGATGACTTGCCAAACATATGTAGTGAGTATCAAATGTTTACGATAATATTTATTTTTTTAAGTATTCTTGGTTCCAAATTGCAATGACATTTCTTTGTTTGTTTAGGCACACTAAGCAGTCCCAAAAGCTGCAGAAATGCAAAAATGCCTTTCGTGGAATATACAGGTGCATCTGTCATTCTTAATAGTAAGAATGTCTTAGAAATTTTCTCATTTTTTGGGCTTAAAGTTGTAGCTCGGTTTGGAACATGCAGAAAACTTTGTCTATTGCACGGAATCAAAAGAAGCTAATGGAGAAATTCATCACGTGACAGATGACTGTAAGGATCTTGTGGGCATGATAGATCATGAAGCAGGCCATGACGAAATCTCTGAGGAGGCAGATTTGGTGGAACTGGAAATGAAGGCAGAAGAACATGCATATGAGAAAAATTGTTCTTTAGAGGAGGGTATTGAATGTAGTGAGGAGTTAGAGGAGGGTATTGAATGTAGTGAGGAGGTAAAGAGCATAGAATGCCAGTCTGTTCAACAAGTAGACAATTGCATGGAAACAAAGGAAGAACCTTATTTTTCAAATGAGAAGGTTCGATGCGATGAATGCCCTGCTCTAAATGTTGAATGCCAGTCTGTTGAACAAGTGGAAACGAAGGAAGAACATTTTTCTTCACATGAGATGGTTGGGTGCAGTGATTTAGGCATTGTGGTAGTTGAAAGATCTGAAAATGAATGCCAGTCCGTTGAACAAGTGGAAACGAAGGTTGAACATTATTCTTCACATGAGAACGTTGGATGTGGTGAATTAGACATTGTGGTAGTTGAAAGATCTGGAGATGAATTTATAGAAACAGATGAATCCTATGAGGAGGCCAAGATCATGGAAGGTCAGTCCATTGAACAAGCTGATGAATGTGAGGATATGAAAGCAGAAAAAATTGCGGATGCATCTATGCTGTCTCCAGAAAAACATTTTCTGAACAATGATGTTGAAAATGATGAGTTTGAAAGCAGCACTTTTGTGGAATTCAACCATAATGTCACAAACTGTGCATCAGAAATCCATGTTGAAGATATGAAAGCAGAAGAAATTGCTGATGCGTCTATGTTGTCTCCAGAAAAACATTTTCCAAACAATGATGTTGAAAATGATGAGTTTGGAAGCAGCACTTTTGTGAAATTCAACCATACTGTCACAAGATAACGTACAAATCTTTTATCGGAAAATGAGATGCTCCAGCAAAAGCATATTGAAGTTTATACATCAGGGACACATATTGAAGGTGATGTATTGGAGCTCATATCTCAACATGAGATTGAAGGTGAGCAGCAGGTTAGCATCAAACCTGCACCTCTGGGAACCGTAGATGCAGGCAATGCCCTTAGGATACATGAGCTCAGTAAGACAGATGGAGGGCATATCGTTAATGATGGCATTCTAAATGCAGCTGCTGGCCTGCCCAACACCGTTGCTGATCATTTGAAAAATTTTCAACTTGAAAGTCATGGTGTGAACCCAGAAGGTGCTAAGAGGAAAGAAAATGCTTGCTCGAAAACATGACTTTGAAGTGTGATTTAAGCCATTTCACTCTCGGGTCACGAAGGGCAACCCTCCGTGCGCAGCACCTTGTTTGTAGTGCTTTGATGTGTAATTTTGTGCTTTGACGTACCTTCAATTGTTTCTCTTTTATCAAATGACAAACGACATTATGCACTGCAAATTGGTGGTTTAATAGCAAAAAAGCTCACATGTGTTAGAATATATAATGGAGCGCATTTTAAGGTCTATAAATCATTTCATTTTTGCCGGAGGCAGTATCGGATTACAGTATACGAGCTACCTTCAGAATGAGTTGTCTCACATTGATAGTCGTGAGACATCGTGGGCTCCCTCTTACTCTGGCTAAGATGTTATCTGTAGGAGGATATCACAAGAGCATCCAAAATACGTACAATATTAATTTGGTGATGTGTGCTATGTGGAGATGTATATTCAGAGTTTCACCAATAACTAAAGTATGCCAATGACCCAGGACAAAATTTGTGTTTTGCATTTCTATACCTATTTTTTGTTGATTTGCTTAACTACTTCTAAGGGTGACATTTTGAGCATCAGTTTTGGATCTATCTTTCCAAATTTTGAGCATATGTTTTCTATGAGTTGGGAAACTACACTTTAGTCCCAATTAGGCAACGCATTAGGGCGATAGAAAACATGATTTTGAAGTGTGATTTAAGCCATTTTACAGGGCAACCCTCCGTGCGCAGCACCTTGTTTCTTTTTCTTTTTTTTCCTTGAGCGTGGGGTGGCTTATGGGCCCATGGGCATGAATGTGGATTGTGAGGGGAAAAGTCATGAACATCGTGGCAAAACACACGGCATGAACATCATGATATAGCGTGACCCACAACTGGCGTGGAAAAAGTACTGATGTCAAGACAATTTAGCGTGGGCCATGGCGGCGTGACCCGTTATCAACCAACTCTACGGCGTGGGCCGTGAGCATGGGAAAATCATCTGAGCCATTGAGCTCAAATTGCCCTAACTGGTGCGATAACAGAGGTGGCTGCCAGGCATTTTGGATCATCTAATAGTAATTGCAAAGCCTTATTTTTGCTGGAAGAGCAGCCGGTATCTCGCTTTCTAAGCTGGGGCTTCAATAATCTTTCAAGGTTTTTCTGAAGACGGAATAGAGAGATCTGTGCCTGAATCGGCTGCTACTGCTTCTAAATTCTGTTGCACTCTTTAAAAAGAGGTTTAAGCTTTCTTGTATTTGCAGATGCTTCTGGATAGCAGATAGATATACTGGAAATGGCGTGGCGGTTTAGGCTTAGTAGAGGATGGGCGCTAGCCAAGAAGGCTGGCCCTCTTGAAAAACTCAATAAGAAAGACAATTTGAATGCTGTAGACTGAAAATATGCAGATCTTTGTGCAGATGAAACCTCGAGACTCCTTGCTTGGAACTAATTTCTGTAGAGGGGCAACTTCTGCAGGTATTGCAAATGATCACTCATGATACAGAGTATGACTGCTGAAACATGCTGCATTCCATTTAATTTTGAGAAAATCATCTTCTAATTTGATGTATATGCAGGTCATGTGTGGAGGAGATCCCAAAATAGCTCCGTAGACTGAATGTGCTAGGAAGAATTGTAGCAGAGATGGGAGTATGCAGAATGTAGATCCTCTAAAAATTCACAAAGGAATAGATTTGTTGCTCTCTGATTGATATTTATGCATTTGGAACTTGGCTGCTACAGGACCGTGGATAATGATATTGGGGGCTAGCCAAAGGGCTGGCCCTCTATAAAATATGAGAATAAGAAAGCTGATATCCTGAGCAGAATCCTTTCACAGAGACTTCTGTTAAGGATTATACAGATGAAAATGATGCTAGATATCTCCTTAAATCACCCTTCTGATGTGCTGCCAGTGAGACATATTTTTGGATGTGCAAAGTGCACAAGCTTTCAGATAAACGGAGATAAAACAGAAGATAAGAAAAAACATCATGATATCTTGGATAATTTTTCAGCAGATAGAAAAATAGGATCAAACACTTGATTTTTCTGATATTTATTGCAAAGAGGAGTGCTGTCACCACTCCAGAAATCCTTGACTTTAAAACTGCGCTTGCTGCAGCATTAAAAACAAAGTTTTGAAAACTGTAGTTATAAGACTAGTTGCTAAGGCCTCCAGACGAATTTCATTATTTGGTTGGGCAAACGAATGGATTTGACAAAGGGGCCTCCAACCAGACCATTTCAACATCCCATTGGGACAAATAAGGGAGTTTGAAGGGTTGAGAGTAATATACAAGGAGTATTCAAGAACTGATGATGATAAGAGCGGCAAGGACAACAGCAAAACAACAAGGCTCAAGAAACTGCTCACGAGCGAACCCGGCATAACGGCGCCACTATTAATTGTGAGTTCTAGGCATACACCCTGTAGCAGCCGTCTATGACTGTCGGATGCTACAAAGCTGCCATCACAAAATAAGAACAAGAGAAACAAATATGTACAAAGAGTGAAGGGAACGTGCGCCAAATGAGGCTCTCCAAATTTGAGATAAAACCTAAGTACATCTGAAGAGGCTCTGGTCTAATATAGTGTAAACCGCAAATCTGAGCCCTACGTCTAGCTAAATCTAAGCCCCACACTTATGTTAACCTAATCATGCCAAGTGTCATCTGCCACCACTGACACCTAGCATGTGTACAATGTTAACCATTAGATGGTTAACAATTCACTTCTGTGCCTTTCGGTTGCGTGCTTTGCACGGTAGCAATGATTTGTACTAAATATCTTTGTTCAATATATTCTTCGTAAAACTTTGTTCTCAAGACATTACGTTAGACACTTATTAGCCTTCTCCACTCATTTCTCACATTAAAGTTTAGAGATGGAGGCGTAGAATAGTGCTAACATCGGATCTAATATTGTCAACAACCAAACTCAACAAAATGGGGTGCTGTCTGGGCGCCAAGAAAATGGGAACAATTCTGAGGCCAGTGCCATTAACTATGCCAATGCATCTGGTAACCAGCACAGAGCAGACTCTTTCGAACAGGAAGTTGTTCAGCAGGCAGGTCTCAACGCTGTAGTTCAGAATGTTGCCAATGTAGCAGAGGAGATATACAGAGACATGTCGTCCGAGCCAAGGCGTGTATATCTGTTATCCTTAGGCCATTTAGTTGCTGAAGGTCTCTTTGTGCAGGCAGCTGTTTGTCATGGAGTGCCTGTGCCCGATGATTGCATCATCATTTTTGTCGACGTTGTAATTGAACCGGAGACTCAGTTGCCTTTTCCTTTGATAGGAGCTGACACCTTGAACAAGGCACTCGGATTCTTCATCATCTGGCCAAGGCTGATGGTATCGTTAGCACCAATAATGGGCACTTTGGCTGTCTTAGTTAACGAGATGGATTATATAACCAGACCTAATCAGACTGTGCCAGTGCCTGGTGTGTTAGAAGGAGCAAGGCCGTCTTTCCTTGAAACTCAAACAAACACTAAGGATCCTAAGGAAAACCAGGACGAACTTTAGGATGCTGAGAAGACTGAGGATGTTGCTGCTCAGAATGTTCCTTTGAATCTTGTTCTTGTTCAGGATATTTCTATTCAGGACGTTTCTCTGAATGTTGTCCCTAACCCGGATGTTCAATTACAGGCTATCCCCGTCTAGGATGTCCCTGTGAGACCTGATGGATTAGCAGCTTCAGTTCTCGTGACGGTTTTACCTGTCACCGTAGTCCCAGAAAAAGTGCTGGTTCCTCTGAATCAGACTACTATTGAGACTGGGAAACCCAGTAGGCATAAAAAGAAATCAACTCAAACTAAGCAGCTGCAGAAGAAGTTAGAGTATTATATGAACTTTCTATTGAAGCAAAATAGAGATAAAAGTTGTTTCCTTGAAACAGGGCAAGAGCTAGAAAAGAAAACACAAAGTTCTTTAACCAACGGATTGCTCCCAAGCTCCTTGCAGCACATTCATGTGACCAAGAATCTCTGTAGCTTATCATCCGGAAAAAGTTGGTAGAACAGAAGGCAGAAAAATGATGCTGATTCTTGTTCTTGCACTATAAATTCCACAGACGAATCGTGTTGATCTTGCTTCCATGGAACATTTGTAAGCATTTCACAAAAAAAGGGGCATGAATCTTCCTCTTCAAGGGTGACGGCGGAACCCTAAATGACGATGGCGATGGACTTCTCGAACCCTGTGGATGCTTGAACCCTCTGGTGATGGCGATGGGCTTCTCGAACCCTGTGGATGCTTGAAACCCCGTGGACGCTTCTGGAAGAATAAGCAGTGCCGCCATGAACAGGTGGAGGAATAATTACGCGAAATAAAAATGATGCAATATTACAGTAATTTGAACAAACTGTTTATTACATCTTCGTAACAATCATTATATGGCAAATAAATAGCATGAAAAATTATTCGTCTATATTTGTTGAAATCTGGAATAAAAATTGCATAATTACGGATTTGAACCTTGGCCCTTGCAGCAACAAATCAAAGCCCTTGCCAAAATGCCAATCCAAACACTAGGTGCTTTAGATTTTGTCCAAAATATATAGCCAGATATATCTTTTGCAATTTCTTTTTACAACCTATATTTCCATTCATGGTAGGGCTTCATATTTCTTAGGCGCCATCTTCTTGGACCATGGCAGTGTGTATTACCAGAATCAGAGCGGAAAGTTCGATTTTCCTTTGCAGGGATTGTAAATACAGATCATAGATGCTCCTTTCGAATCTGGATCATGGTAAGAACATGTTTTACAGGCAGAGGCACATAATGACAGGGAATGAAATAACAGATTTAGCAAAAGATCAAAACATAATCATTATTTTCTTTTCTTGTCTTGACTCTTTGTTTAGAACATGTAGGTATGGCAAGAGGCAGGTATGGCAAGAAACAGATATAGACGAAGACAAGGCTGTAAATCTTGAATGAAGGCAGTTTTAGAGGAAAATCTGGAGGCTAGCTATAGTTGGCTTTCTTCAATCAAATCAACAAGCATATGTAAGTCTATTTTACTTCTAATGCTTCCATTCTTATTCTGCTGGCCAGTCAAAACAAGAAAGAAAGCAGAATATAAATGCCTCTAAATTTGCATCCAAAATTTAGTAGTTCTCTGTTCTATGCCGTTCTACTAATGCATATTTGAGAAAGTGGAGAAATTCTTGGATGGAGACATATCATGCTAGCAAAATGATGCTTGTCCTGGCATGTTTAATGTAATCCCAAGGTACTTTCCATTATGTCATACCTAGTACTTCCCATTATCCTCATACCTATTAAACTACCTCACAGGCTACAATTTGTCATTATATCTATTAAACTACTCCATAGGCTACAGTTTGTCATTATATGGAAGATATTTGGTATTTAAGTGATTCTAAACAGCTCTGCCATCAATATATGCTCAAAGGCCATCTCAAATAGCTCTACCATGAACATATATGCCCAAAGCCCTTCTCTGTGGCAGCTTGCATTGTGCCAAAGAACCATATTTTGAGAAATGCTACTGAATCCATCATCACTTTTAGTCTACTGATGCAAGAGCATATGAGCAGCTGCTTCATTGATATATTGTCTAGGGTCTAGATATTGTTCATTATGTCAGTTCTCTGAATAAAAGCTACAACAGAAAGTCGAGATGAATAAAAGAGTTTTCTAGGATATATAAATCTGTTTGGGGCAAGGATTAACAATGATGACTGCAAAAAAAGTGGAAAGTCACGATGAAGATGCATTTACATGAGATGCATCACTGAAAATGTTCCTACTACAGGAAGAAAACGTTGAAAAACTTCGAAGGTATATTTTTTATGTGAATGTTGATAAACTATGTAAAGGTACATTTTCAATGTAATACAATTTTCCTTTTCATGGCTCGCTAATGATATCCTTTTGCTGATGGTTTTGGAATTTTCACTATTGAATGTCTTTAAAAAACATATGAATTCACTAGGAAATACAAGTTTTTAAGCATTGCATTCATTAACAACAACAACAACAACAATGATCAAAACATGACATTGACAACGACAAAACAGATGGCGTCCATGTTAAATTGATGCAATGCATGGTTTAATTAGTGACAAATCTTCTCATTATGAGTGGTGTTACAAGTGACTTTACACATGACGATAATCTTAACACTATAAATGGTGTTACCGGTGACATTAAAAGTAACGTTATAAATGACCTTATTAATGACCTTATATGTGACGTTATATATGTTATAGTAGATGATGTTATACCTGACTTGATAAACGACTTTATGGCTGCCATTAATTGTGACATTAAACGTGGTATTATAATTGACTTTATAGGTGACGCTACCAATGATGCTATATATGACGTTGGGGCCTGGGACTGCCACTATAGGTGACGAAGGTGCCGGCAATATATATGACGTTATCATTGCTACATTCGTGTCACCATTATGCGTCACCCATAATGTCAGTTTTTGAGAAAATTTGATTTGCACTTCTAGGCCAAAAATTGACACAAAAAGTGACACTAATTGACCCCTTCTCTTGTAGTGTATGGGCATTGGGCTCTCCAGTTCCACCATGTATAGCTGCATTTCCATGGAAGGTTCTTCCCCATGGTAAAGCAACCAAACTTCTTGGTATCCCTGTAGCTGTTCATATTTCATCTGAAGATGCTTGGAAAGCAGTAATTACGGGCTTGAAAAAATACCCTTTTTATTGGTCCACATTTAAGCTCTCTATGGCAGGATGAATTATTGTGGTTAAGTCAGTTTTGAGTAGCATCCATGTATATATGGCCTCATTCATGCTGGCTCCACAGTCAAAAGTCCAACTTATTATTAGGGTTGTCAGGAACTTCATATGGGGGGAACAGAGGAGAACACTGATATCAAAGTCAGTTGGGCAAAGTGCATGTTGCCGAAGCATTTTGGCGGCCTTAGGATGATTAATTTTCTTTTGCAGAGCAAGGTGATAAATTTTAAGTTTATTTGGAGAATTTTAAATAACGTGGACGAGTCCCCAGGTTCCTGCCTTGTGTATCAGTCTTTGCAAATGTGCATCTCTTTTGGATCTCCATCTGTTAGGCCACTTCTCCTTTTGGCTCTATTTTACCCACTAGCAGCATACCCTATGCTTCTCCATTTCTCAGAGGATTGCTTACTGCATGGGAGACTATACGATCTCTATTTCATTTTCATCATCTTGCACATACTAGCATTAATGCAAGCTATTGGTGGATTCCTTTAGATGGTGGTCCTCTAGTATCTTCGCTCCGTCCGTTGACATAGTGCTGATGGAAATTGGCAGGTGTGCATCTAATATCCGATTGGTATAATAACCAAACACACTTGCTGACTTGGAAAGAGTTTAGAGCTAATTTCCTCTTTTTAAGGTGGGATCAGGCAAGTTCAGTTCTGCCTCCAATAGCACAAGTGGATGCCCTTCAGCTTGGGTGGTACACGAGTTTGTCAAAGCAGATAAGTTGGTGAACTCCATGTATAAGATCTTGCTTGCTACTGAAGTCATGCCTCCTTCAGCAAAGTGGCCTTTGATCATCCCTAGGGACCGGCAGAAAGCAGTATAGAAATGGGTATGGGATAAACTGCTCCATCCCAAGGTATTTATTTTGTGGTGGAAAATTATTCATTGCTGTGTGCGCGTTAATCTTGTGGTGCACATATTTCATCCATATGTGTCTGCACTTTGTCCCCTATGTACAGAGAGGGACAAGACAATTGAGCATTGCTTCTTCCTGTGTCAACACATTAGGCATGCTTTGATGTGGCTTCAAGGCCTTTTTTACTACAGTTTGAATAGTCAGCATGTGTTATTAGCAGTCTACCCAATTGACTGGGAAAATTCGGCAAAAAGGGCTTTTCATCTGGCTTCTGCATGGATCATTTGATCCATTTGGAAGAGAAGGAATCTTCTCATATTCAAAGGTCATGTTTGTTTTGATGCATAGATTCTTGTCGAGGCCTACTAACGAATTGTCAAAGCTCAGGTATTCATCAATAGCTAAAAAAATAAGGGAACAAGGGAACGAAAAACAATACAGTGACTAAAGAGTCCCTAAAAACTTGGTAAATTGGCGCGACGTGAGGAAAGAAGAAAGGAGAAGGAAAGAGAAATGACTATCGCAGAGGAATCAAGGAGAAAATCAAGGGAAATTGTGAGATAATATGACTTGCGAAAAAGGTAAAGCAGTCGAGGGACGCTCGCAGATAGACAAGGTTGCATAATGGCTATCAATGCCAGCTGGATCAAAGGAAAGATGGAGTAAGGGAGAAGTAAAAGGTTGATAATCTGTAAAGAAAATATCAAATATAAAGCAACATTCTTTATTTATAACCATAATGATGCACAAAAATCCAACCTAGCTATCCAGCGCTGCTATGTACGTAACAACTGGTACACCAAGAGTTGCATTAAGAGGACCAAGGGGGCTGGATCAAAGCAGGAGGAGGTAGAGCAAGATGGGGCGTCTGTGGCGGAGAAGCCATTAAGGAAGTATGGTCGAGAGGCATAACATTAGGAAAAGGTGGAGAAGAGGGAGGGACAACGTTATAGAAAAAATGACGACGAAAGCAATATGGCAAAAATGACCACAAGTAGTACAACGGAGGGATGACGGGTTAGAGGGAGAAGTGGGGGAAGATGAAAAAGAAGAAGGCGAGCTGTAGGGGAAACTCCTTGAATAGGACAAACGTTTCTCTTGGGCTAGCTTTTTGGCTTGCTAAAGACGTTTAAATTCGTCAGAGAAATAATCAAACTAGAGGATTCGCTAAATTGTAATGCAATGTCGTAGCCATGTTGATCAGCAATAAGCACTAATTCATCTCTTGGTGTACTAGTTGTTTACCTCCTTGCCATTTGAAATCCTCCTGAATTGCCACCACCACAGTAGCTAGACTACCGTGGATCCATCTAAGCTAGATGTCATCATAGGAGCAAACTTATAATAATGATAAGTCGAGTCAGGCTCAAAGATAGTAGTAGGTCGGGGCGGCTCACTCATAAATGTCCTACTGAAGGTATTCAAGTCGTATCTGAACGGATAATTGTTGCAACATAAATGCTTAAAAGTTCCTAAAGAGTGGCCCATTGCTATTAAAGCTCATGGAGTAACTAAGTATAACCTGGGTCTGTCGGGGTTGAAGGAACTAGCATCAAGAAAAATAGGGGATGCATTTGACATGGAGGGAAAAAGAGGAGCCACTTGCAGAGAATGAAAGAATGGGAGGATGAACATGCAATATGGAGGAAGGAGTAGGGGGAACTCCTTGAATAGGACAAATGTTTTTCTTGCCTTTTGGCTTGCTAAAGACGTTTAAATTTGGCAGAGAAATAATCAAACTAGAGGATTTGCTAAATTGTAATGCAATGTCGTAGCCATGTTGATCATCGATAAGCACTAATTCATCTCTTGGTGTACTAGTTGTTTACCTTCTTTTGCCATTTGAAATCCTCCTGAATTTCCATCACCACAGTAGCTAGACTATTATGGATCCATCTAAGCTAGATGTCATCATAGAAGCAAACTTATAATAATGATAAGTCGAGTCGCGCTCAAAGATAGTAGTAGGTCGGGCAGCTCACTCGCAAATGTCCTACTGAAGAAATTCAAGTTGTATCTAAACGGATAATTGTTGCAACATAAATGCTTAAAAGTTCCTAAAGAGTGGCCAATTGCTATTGAAGCTCATGAGGTAACTAAGTATAACCTGGGTCTGTCGAAGGAACTGGCATCAAGAAAAATAGGGGATGCATTCGACATGGAGGGAAAAAGAGGAGCCACTTGCAGAGAATGAAAAGAATGGGAGGATGAACATGCAATATGGAGGAAGGAAAAGAAGCAATAGAAGATGGGGACAACCAAAAGGAAAAAATGGTGGATGTGGGAGAGAGGGATGACATAGTAGAGAAAGAGCCTTGTTCAATGGAGTTCAGCTTCGGAAACAAGGAAGCTTTCCGTTGGTGACGAGTACCCGCCACATGGGCCAGCTGTTGCAGGAAAATTGGACGAGGTGTAGCGGCAGTGGAGGTGTCGGAGGATGTGGATAAGTTCAATGACCTTTGAAAGAGCATGAAGAGAAGATCGACCACAAAGATTGCCATGACGATGATGTCCAGAAAGGATCTGGCGATGAAGCTGGATGGGAACAAATCCGCTTGAAGAGGCATATCGTATGTAGGGTACTAATGGGGAAGGAAGAGATGATGCTGTGAGAAGATGCCGATAACTGGTCACAAGAATGAATACTATTTATATAGATGACCCGTCCCTTCCAAGAATACCGATCCAAGTTCATCTCTATCAAAATCGCCCCTTCTTCCATGTTCACAGAAGAAGCATACAAAAAATGCTCATGAAATTTGCCCCTTCTAAATTACCCCTAAAATAAAAAATACTAAGCGTAATGTATGGCCTTGAATACGAGTATGCACGTACCATAAGATTTTAGTGCAAATTTGTCCCAAGATAACAACCCTTTCAAACTATACAACCCAAACCATTGGAAATTTATGGCAACTCTACAACTTTATCCAGATTGTGCTAAGGAATCATTCGAGATTGATGCCTTGTGCAATCGCCATGGATAAATGAAACTTTTTGCAGATGCTTAGATGAATTCTTAGATGTAACGAAGGATGAAAAGGATGTATGCATATAGGAAAAACTTTCTACAGTATGGAGTACAAACTTCACTAGATTTTTCTTTGTCCTGGTTTGAAAATGTTAAATTTATGCTTTTTTATGGCAGTGGCAAATGTCACTGCCCATGGGCAGTAGAGGCTTTGTCAAACCTCATCTATCTATCTATCTAAAACCACATCCCTTAGGAGGTTAGTTTTGTAGCAGAACACAAAGGAGTCTACATGACATTCAACTAGTAAGGTAAGACACAACAACCACTCAACAAGCTTGGCCCTTCAATTGCCACTAAACATGCCCTCTAGTTCTACTTGCATCCCACAAGAACAACTATGCGATATACATATCAACAACATTGAAGAACAATTGAAGCAAGAAAGAAAGACTTGAACTATGAATGTTTTGATCATCATGAGCCGAATCTAACACTTAGCATTATTGGATGTAGGGGAGGCAATTTAATGTATTCAAATGCTTGAGCCACATTCTTTTTGCTACCAACAAACAGATATGGGGCTAAGCCTTTGCATTGTGCAATCTTAGATATGTGTTGTTTGCTATAGGATACATGCATCCTACAAGGCTTTTCACTTGTATTTGAGATAACACAATCTAGGCTTATGTACGTGCTTCTATTTGGCTGTTAATGATTCTAACCTAATTCTTGCTCAAGTTCTTGCTTTGATGCCAAGGGAAAAATAGCATCACACTCATCCTCGTCTCCAGCTCCACAAAAAATAAAACAACATGTTAAGTGGAATTGTGTTCGATATTATTGAAGAAGGATTTATGTGACATCAATATAGGATATGACTTATTTGACAGCCTACAAGGCTCTTGCTTTTGTCCACAATTCCACAAATAATCATAGAAGGTATTTGGAAAGGGCAACCCCTAGACCCTGCACCCTGGACTACCACAATCGTCGGATCCATCGATCTTACGGCCCAGACCATATGTTGGAGCCTTTGGGCACCTCTCGTTTCGCTTATGGTCATTTATGATTGGGATGCCTGTGATTTTTAAATATGAAATACAAATTTGCCTAAGGTTTATAGTTTCAGGAATTATATCCATATCAAATCCCCCTGAAACCCTCTGTTATTATGCTACATATATCAACATCTTGTTTGTAAATTAATTTTTTATGGATGTATCAAACATTTACAAAAGAGTTATGGGGATGCACATGTGTATAGATAGATAGATAGATAGATAGATAGATAGATAGATAGATAGATAGATAGATAGATAGATAGATAGATAGATAGATAGATAGATAGATAGATAGATAGATAGATAGATAGATAGATAGATAGATAGATAGATAGATAGATGGCATTCTTACGTCATGCCACATTGGCAGCATCCATGAGGACATATGACTGATACCTTGAGACTTGAACACAAGCTCTCTTAATTGCTAACCCTAGGTATACTAGTAAGCAACTGATAGGGGTATACCTTATTCTAGCTTTTATTTTTGTAGAATTGAAGCCTCAGCTCTTTTACTTCTAGACATATATAAACATAATCATGTTTGAACATCAATGATGCCACTTTGTTCAGATAACAATGTACCATATAGAAGCTCTTGTTTATCTACGATGTGCTCTACATTTTCTTAATATCTAGCATAATAATAGGAGGTTACCTTTGTGATTTTTATACGCTTTTTATTATGGTTTTACTATGATTTTATTGATGTATTCATGTGGATGTATGAAATAGTATTTCTAGAGTGCACCCATTCATAACCGTCGATTTTATATGAGGAAAATAATTGTGCGGTCATGATTTAGGTTTGTGCGCATGTGATTTTCAACCCTAAATTAAAGTGTTCAGGAAGATGTAGAAAAATATTTTTAGGGTTTTTACCTATGCTAATTATCAGGAACCTATGCTACCCTATGCCATTTCTAGGTCTTGGAACTATTGTTGATGCTTTGAAAATCCAAGCATACACCCTCGAGCCACCAGAGGGCAACCCTCTGTGCGTAGCACCTTGTTTTTTTTTGCTATTAAATGACGTCATTTTATTCATCTTCACATCATGAGTACATTCTACATATCACGTGGAATCCATTCCACTACCTAGACGTGATATGCTGGGAGTTGCTTTGCATGTGATTATCTAGTACATATGACAGGTTTAAGGTCTCTACCGCAGGATTGATTAGTCGTGCTTGAATCCATGACCTGGGGGCAATGGATTTTTGAGGTCCCCATTACTAGACCGATGTTGGCAGGTTTGGACCCGTGACATATGTGTTTTTGAATAATGCTGACACATAAACTAGGTCTTTTTTTAGAAGCATGTCTAAAATTGCCGGATTTGGCCATGCTTTGGAGCTTTGCTTAAAAATGGATGCTGCTGTTTCATTTCCACAATCTAGGCTGGATCCAGAACCATGTGAAGCATAGCCTGAAAGAACGTTGGAGGTAGCCGCAATGGATGCCGAGGCAGGCATTCACTAGGTTAGAACACTATTGTACAAATTCTTATGCTTAAAATATACGAACAAGAGAAAGGATAAAACCAGACACAAAGGCTGCCATGCTTTAGCAAAATCATACTCGAAACCCACTAAATTAATACAACGATTCTTCCAAAGCAAAAGACTTGCCAATCCTCATGTGTGAAACAAAAGTACCAAAACCAAGCAAGGGAATCGGCTTCGAAGGGATAAGAGTATATCGGATGAACAACTCCAAGAAGCATGCATTGCCCATCACAAACCGAACCATTCTTAGTTGCTACCACAAAAATTTCCCAAAAAGATCACTAACCTATATTTCCAGAGTACTCACCGTATACAAGAAAAGGACACCTAAAAAAATATACATAATGCTCCAAGGCCCAAACAAAAAAAAAGAGGCCCTCAAAAAAGCAAGTTCCAGACAAATATGTGTTCCCACCTCAGAGAATTCGAGACTACCATTTCTGTCTTCTAGATTATCCAACATAACGGCATGTTCATGTTTCCACAAAACCTATGCATTAGAATTGAATTGAATTGATTTACTAGTAAACGTGTGCCCGACATTGCCGCGCATAAGTAGGAGCTATAAGAATTGCTACTCTTTACGATTCCTCTTAGAAATAATGCGTGATTCTGACAATACCAGCCATTCGCAAGACGTTGCCGCGTGCGTCCTTCAATAATTGTTAATAAAAAATGATTACGTTAAGAGAACCCTAGCATTACCATGAGTTCTTGTGGCGTCGAAATATTTTTACCCCGGTTATTGTGATTCCATCGCAAGATATTCCTTGCCGCAGAATCACGAGCCCGGGAAACGGGGTCCCGTTCTGGAGACCCCGTAACCGTACACTGACAATGCCACTTTATTCCACGGACAGAATCACCGCCATTTTATTCCACGTGATGGAATCACCATCGTAATTGATTCTGCCCGGTGGAATATCCGAAGTAAAAATTCAAATTTATTACGTCGTGTTATTCTTTGGGAGGTTTTGCAGCTGCTGCGGCTATGGCGGCGGCTATGGCGGAAGAAAGGAGTTGCTCCGGAACGTCGCCCAGAACGGCCAGATGAACCTGCTGCCTTCTGGGGCTGGATCCAGCAAAGGCAATAGCTGCAGCGGCAGCTGCAGCCATGGAATGCTGATTTTGGGGTAGACTGATTGAGAGAATCAGAAAAGTTAGATTCGGCATGGCCTTGGGAGACGTATTGGAGGACGGAGCCCCTTGCCGCTGCAACAGAGAGGCTATGGTGCCAGCTTTTGGGCGAAGAAGGCGAAACCGGTGGAGAAAGAGGAGACAAAGGAGGCGGGCTCTGTGACAGAACAATGAATGTTGAAGAACAGGGGATTTGGCGTTTGGGTCCCGTGTTGGGTGCCTAGATTTTGTGGATAGTAGATGTGGGTGGTACGATTTTGAGTAAAAACAAGTAGAAGCAAACAATGCACCTGGATCCGGCAGCCAAATAGTAGCTGTGCCATTGTTGCATGCCAGATATTTGCAGAGGAATGGCCGGTGAAGCTCGGCTTTGAGAAGCGTTAGAGATATAATGTTGCAACTCCGTTTTTGCTTTCAAAAAATCAGGGATCCCCTGTTTCGCCAGAACTGCAGCGATCCCCTGTTTCGCCAGAACTGCAATGATGTTTTTGTGTTGCCCAACGGTGTGGCATGATACTGGATTTTTCCAAGCCGAAATCCTCCATAGCCACTAGAATCCATACCTTCATACCCAAATCACCCAGAACCAGATTCGGCAGAGGACCCAGACAGGGCGATGAAGATGAAGAACCCGTTGCTGCTTGTGCTGCCGGAACTCGTTGCTTGCTTGTGCTTATGCTGCTCATTGCTGCCGGTATTGGCCGTTGCTCTGGCTATGGCAAGCTCTGGCTATGGCGATTCCAGCCTGCTCCGGCCTTTTTCCTACCAGGCTCAACCGTTGGGATATAGCTAGGCTTCCTTTTCAGTTTTTGGTTCTCGGTTTTGCTTTCAAATTAAGAAAGCATTCATAAGCCCAAGCTGTTAAAATGCTTCTGTGCAAAAGATTAAGTGTTGAATTGATACAGATGAGAAAGTAAGCCTGTTTGTTTTTTTTTTGTCTACCGGTTTGTACTAGTCCAGCCCAAAGAGAACATCCTTCATTTCTTATTGCCGGAACAGGGTTATGTATGCTTAGCTAAACCATCCTGAACCAGTTGGAATCAGAGGAAATTTATCTTGGACCATTTTCTATGGAATCAAATGAAAATTTGGGATTGAACCATGGTAATTTTTCCTCCCTGTGGCCTGGCCTGTAGACAGATAGGTCCGGAGCGATTTGAAATCCATGGTGATTCCACCGGAAGGAATATTATGGTATGTGATTCTACGGGTTAGAATATTATGGTACGCGGTGATTCCACGGGTTAGAATATCACGGTATGTGATTCCATCTGGCGGAATTACAAGTTGTTGGTGATTCCACTCGGCAGTATTTCACGAGGTGATTCCACCGGGCAGAATTTTACGGACGTGATTCCGCCGGGGTGTATTTCACCATGGTGATTCCACCTGGCGGGATATCAAGGTGATTCCGTTTGGTGGAATAGCAAGGTTGTGATTCCGTCTGGCGGAATAACACGATTGTGATTCCGTCTCGCGGAATAAATAGATTCCGTCTGGTGGAATACATAAGCGGTGATTCCATCTCGAAGAATCGTAAATTGGTGATTCCATCTGGCAGAATAGCAAAGTTGTGATTCTGCCGGAAGGTATAAATGACCTGAAAGCGACGCTGTCAGGTACGGATAACGGGGGCTCTGGTACGGATAACGGGGTCTCCGGCCTGGTGATTCCGCGGGATGGAATTTTTTACGATGGAATCACAATAACCGGGGTAAAAATATTTTGTTCCGTTCTTGTGAATGTTGATTAGGATCTTAATGGCATTAGCATTATTACGCAGACACAATACAATGTGTAGCAATAAATGCCAAATAGTAGGTGCACGTAGTAGTACCAATTTCACTACGAGGATTAAAAAACTCTTGCGCTTGTGTTTTCGAGAGAAAAACCTTAGTAAGAAAATATATAGTGCCATACGGTAATGTTTACGATGAGATTGGGGCACGTTGTATCTTCTATAGCCTATGTAACTTCAATTTCATGCTCTATTTTGGACAAGAAATTTATTTCAAAGAAAGATAATTGTAATGATTGGCTACAATCGAACACGTGGACAAAGGTTCCAACCTATGCAAGCCATGGAATTAGAATCACAAGATCCTCGAAATATTACAAAGATAAGAAGGAACTGTTAGAGAATGACTTGTTAAGAAAAAGTGGAAAAGTGGCAAATTTTATGGACAAAAAACATGCGGTGAGACATCTAGTTAGAGATCTGTTCGCCACGTGGCCTAAGGTACACCTATACTACAACAGGTTTCTTGGAGTTTGGTATATCTTAAGATGGACGGTGTAGATTGACTCCATCTAAGCTTTTATCTTTTTTCATATATACGAACCTTTCTGATTCTCTGGCACTCTATTTTGCAACGGCGTAGCCTAAGTAATAGAAATTCTTCAATCTTCTTTGCCGTAGTAAGTAATCTTCTTTGCCTCATTTTCATTTTTTTTTCTGAGGTTTACATATGTGCGCTCAAGTTGGGCCAAATGGAACCTGTTTCATGATCAGATCGTGCAGAACCAATTATTTTAGTCGTCTCAAAGTAAACAGTATCAATTTACATGATAGCGAGTAAGTAGATTGAGCTCTAGCTTTTGGAGCTGTGAATTGCTCCGGCAATGGTGGTTCAGGTGGATGCCTTGGATTATGCATGTATGGACTACCCAAATGCATCATCTAACCTGTTTTTTGCTACTCTGCTCTGGGGTACTCGAAAACATTCTTCTTTTGCACATGTGACGGAGGCCGTTAGTTCCATTGCGTCCGGAGATATGCTTGCCAGACTCAGTGGCAAATCCAAGCATCTTAGGAACCCAAAATGTGAACCCAGAACAGTGAAGATTACAGATAATGATGCTAGAAAAGGACGGTCTTCCGAGCTAGAGGTGAAAGAATCGGTTCAAGATTTTAGATACTCTGTTTCTGATGAAACATGCTTGGGACATGAATTGGAGACTAAAAAGAGTGCCCAGGACCTATTTCTGCCAGATATTGGCGATACGAAAAGCATGTCAGTAACTATTACCCCTTCCCCTTTACAAGATTCAGTTGCATCTCACAACAAATCCTTTGGCATCGAATCAGCTCCAATGATCTCATATGACTTTTATTCTAAATCGTCTGTTTCCACCAGTCCAGTAAGGGGATTAACTTTGGGACGACTACCGTTGTCAAATGACGACACAATTAAATCTTCGATTCTTCTGGATGACCTGGAGTTTATTTTGGAAGAAAATACAAAGAATGAGCTTCTAGGTCGAAGGTTAGAAAGGAAGCCTGCGTTGAAGAGGGGAGTGCTCAAGCAACTGATTTGTGGTGGTTTTGCTGGAGTTGTGTCTCGTACTGCTGTTGCACCCATAGACCTGATCAAGGTAAGTTAAAGATAACATATAATGATAGTCTTGGTTGAAATAAATGCTTCAACATATAGTTATAGACCTGATCAAGGTAAGTTAAAGATAACATATAATGATAGTCTTGATTGAAATAAATGCTTCAGGATATGCCTCAGGATATAGTTACATGAGTAATTCCATCTAAATAAACACTTGAAGATGAAAGACGGCATACAATTTCATACAGAGGACTGTTGCTTAAGCATATCTTGTTTTCTGCAGACATATTTAATTACTTCTCATGGATCACTGGGGCATCATAAATCTGCGATGACCATTTTCCTGGAAATTTTAAGGAAAGAGGGCTGGAGAGGCCTGTTTAGAGGTAGGTACAATGGTATTCTTGTGAGTTCCTTATATTCAATAGCTTTAAGCAAAATCAACCCTGTCTAATGGCAGGGAATGGAGTTAACTGCATTCGAGTTGCACCAAATAAAGCAATCGAATTATATGTGTTTGAGACGATTAAAACCATTTTGCACATGGATGGCCATCCATTGAAAAGCTTAGCGGCACCAATTGCTGGAGGTGCAGCCGGAATAGCAGGCACATTTGCTACATACCCGTTGGAACTTATTCGGACTCGCATATCTGTGCATGTAAGTCGTGTATTAGCAGCAGATTGTGCCCCGCTTCATTTTTAACTCTTTTCATTCTTTGCCAGCCAGAAGAATACAAGGGGCTGGTTTCATCATTAATGAAGGTTGCAAAGAACGAGGTAAGCATGTTATCAATTTGGCAAGTTCATGTTCGCCTTCACAGTCTTTTTCAGTGTTTTCTAGAATAATGTAAAGTCAGTTGCAGCATTGGAATGGTTCTGTAGTGAACACAAGGAGCTTGTAATCCAAATCAACATTGTAGGCCACTCTCACTGGATGTGTCTAGAGCAGGATGTATGTAATTTGCTATTTTATGTTCAGGCGTTTGATAAACAATCACAATAACAAATGGCGCTAGGTTTTTGAATTAAACCTGTAGCTGGATGGAGCCACCATGTGCATAAGAATATTAATTAACTTCATTTTCTGACAAAAAACACAAGTACAATATAAAAATTCAAAGACTCGAATGTTTTTTGGGCTTCTTCATGATCTGCATGTCATAATGAAGTTCTTATTTTTAGTATGCGAAGAGGTGACTCTTATCTCATTGAAATGCCATTTGACAGGGAATTGGAACACTTTATGCTGGCCTAACTCCTAGCTTAGTGGGGGTTTTCCCATATGCTGCAACAAATTATTATGTTTATGATCGCCTGCGCACAGCTTATAAGCATACAACAGGAGAGAAACATGTACCAACTAACTTTACCCTGCTGTTTGGAGCAGTTGCTGCAGCAGTATCAAGTGCTGTTACCTACCCGCTAGAGGTATGCTAGAGTTAATGCAGTGTAGTTGTATATGACTTCATAATATGTGCGACTCTTCTTGATTCTTCTTATGTTTGAAGGTGGCAAGAAGGCAGATGCAATTGCCGGCTACAGGCACATTATTACAGAAGCATGCAACAGATGTGGTTAGAGACATATACCAGCGGGAAGGATTTCTGGCATTATACAGGGGGCTAGGAACAACCTGGTTGAAACTAGTTCCTGCAGCTGGAATATCTTTTGTATGTTATGAAGCTGCTCGCAAAACATTTAAGATCGAGGATCGAGATGTCTCTGAGACGAAAGACAGCAAAGTAAATAAAAAGTCTTTGCTAGTTCCATGATATGTGCAACAGGGTTGCATCATATATAATCAGTGATTCTGGGTGAAACCATCACCAATAACTCAGGTTTGCATGCCATAATTTCAGTTAGGGATACGATTTGCCATGAACGACAAATGGAAGGTCTGTGAGCGTTTTTTGTTTTTGCCAAAACCTTCTTTATACTTGTAATAAAATGGAGTTCTTTTTTGCAGGCATGCATCTCTAAAAACAGAGAAAAACAAGAAAGTTGCAATCGTTAAGATCCCAGAAAGAGGTGTTCAGTTTTACAGGTTAAACATGTATCTCTAGGAACACAGGAAAGCAAAATATCCTCTTTTAACATCATCTTGTGCAGAACAAATGTTTTTATACTGCGAGGCTCTCGAAGATATTTTCGGCGTGTACATTTGCTTTAGCCCAAAGATTTCTGCTGTAGAATGCAAATTTGTTTTTTAGCCATTTCATATTTGCTAAAATGTAAGTCAGAATCATATATAACAACATTCAATAGTAAGACATGCAACTTTGATGGAACTGTTGCTGTTAGGAGGGCAAACACCGGGTGTGCATCTAGTTTTCAAGTCTATCTTGTAATTTTCAAATCGTGGGGTACACATAGCAGCGAAAAAGTGGACAAAAATCCAAAAAACTTATGGTCTTACCACTTTCATAGCAGATACCTCTGCTCTGGGAGGTAGTGTGGACAAACATAGTCTCCATCTTCCTCTATGGATGGTGTGTTTTGAAACTCAGAGGTTGAGGCAGAGTGTTTCGTTTAGCAGGTTTCTTTGTCAGCACAGGTGTTCTAGCATCACAATTTCTTACAGGCTTGGTCTCCTAGAAGAAAATATGCTTCGGAGCACACATGCCCATTTGCAACACGGTTCTTGTGTCGTGAGGGTCCGGTCACATGATGCTGTCAACAGGGTTCCCAAGCCGTCAATCATAGAAATTGGAAGGGTCACATGCCGGATTTTGACAGGGAAGAAGCCCTATTGATAGCAATCCGTTCAACGGGCTTCTGCATCGGTTGGAAGCATTGCCGTCAACAAGGATTTCCGAGATGAGGATAGCCAAGATTTTCTAGCACTTTTGGCAGCAATCCCTCTATCGGATCACAGACAGGCGCGCCAAATTTTCTTGCTTCCGGTCTTTCTTTGCAACGTGGAATCCTCACTTTGACAGGATCATGTGACCCGAGCAAAAAATTTGGGTTCCTGTCAACGACAAAGAATCCCTGTTACCCGCTTCATAGTGCAGCATTAGATATTCGTAATGACCGGTGGTTGTTGCAAATTACGCCATTATTCCGCCAAATTATAAGGAGGAATAGAACTTCATATTTTCTCTCTATTTTATGTCTAGTTTCAATTTTTTTTACTCCTCTAGCTCTAGCCTCGCCGGAACCGCCATATCCCATCGTATCAAGAGATCTTGATCTTGGGGTCTCATACTAGACCACCTCCCCCGAATGTTTTTGGTGCTCTACCAAGATGCATTCTTTACCAACATAGATATGGCAGAAAAGGTCTTGCAATGGCTCTGTTTGCATCCCTAGACGTGAAAAATTTAGCCATGGCGGCAAATCGGGTTTTGGATTTTGGATATGGTAGTCGTAGTAGCACTTCTAGTGGTGCTCGCATTACGTGGATATTGTTCAATATTTTCCAGCCAGCTTTGAATCAGTTCTACAAAATGAAAGGGGCTAAATCTATAGCAGCAAGGGTCGGATTGCACGGCAGGATCCACTGAGGATCGGATTGCACGGAAGGATCCACTCCTGAAACTTAAAGTTCAGTTAGAAGCAATTATAGCCTATTATAGGCTTAGATTATTTGCAATAGTTTCCTTTGTGATGTCCTCCCCCTCCCATATTCAAGATCTTGCCCAGTGGCCAACTTCCCCCAATGTGATGGCTGTAATTGCTTCTAACATTTTTCTTCTTATCTCTTCGATCTTGACATGTGGCCACCTTCCCCCAATCTGATAGGTCTAATTACTTCTAACTTCTCTCTCTATGATGTCTTCTCTTCCTATTTCTAGGATCTTGCCACGTGGCCACTTTTTCCCAATCTGACGACTCTAATTGACTTTATGTAGGGAATGGTGCCCCTGCAGGCCCTTACGTGGGGCTTGGACACTGGCTCGCCCTAACTTGCCAGACCCTTACCCCATGCAAGGGTCTGGAGGCTAAATAAAATTCTAGAGGATTGAATTCTTCGTGCAACAACTATGTGGAAATGCACAGTCTGTGCAATTTTTGTTGAAGCAAGGTGGCCTCTTGCTCGGCACATGGACTTAGCCCCATGTACTAGCATGAGGAAATTTTTAAGTATTCTCTGGGATAGGGGAATATATTGGCCGGGAAGCTGTACCGGAAAGAGTTTCTAGAATATGGATTCAATTAGATATTCTGAAGGACATTCCCAAGGAGTTAATATACAAGGATTATTTCGGAGGTAGCAAAACTCTAAAACTGGTATGGAATGGCCTTCCCATCCCTTGTAGCATATGCGGTCTGAGACTTCATTGATTGGGGGAAGGGGAGTCCAAGGAAAATGGGTCAACAAGGTTAATATAAATAAATAAATTTCTGAACTACCAAAGGACCTTCCTACTAAAGCCTTAGAAAGTTGGACTCCAACAAAATAAAAAAGGAAGAACAAGAATGAAGTGCTTATAAAAAGGCTAGGAAGCAGAAAGCCAAAGAAAGGAAGGAAAATATAGAACAAGAGAGACAGAGAAATTTTAGAAAAGAGTGGAGAAAGAAAAATGAGCATGCAAAACTGTTGGAAAAGTCAAGGTCCTGGTCAATCCAGCTGAAACTCTAAAGGACCACAAGAAAAGAAAAGACCTGGTCCAACATGAGAGCCAGCTCATTACTCCAGCACACTTATTAAGGAGCAATGCTCTCATTATAAGTGAAGCATGTATTCCTCCAATGAATAGTTATCCTGAATCCTCAGATTCAGATGTCTCTGTGGGAGGAACTAAGTTATTCAAAGGGGAACCTTGCAGGGAAGGAGAGGTACATATCAGCCCCACTAAAATAGAATTTAGAACTCCTGCAAACTCTGGGACTCCCAAGGAGCAACAGGAACATGTCAATTTATCTGCACAACAGGGTGGTATAGAGATGCATGACATTCTATTGAATCTCATGGAGAAGCAAGAGGACATGGCCAAAGATTATGTTCCTAACACTCCTGTAGTTCTATCACCCCCTACTAAATGTGATGGGCAGTACAATTTGACAATGTTGAAGGAGATTCTGATAAAGGAAGAGAGGAGTTAAGGTTGTCTTCAGATAATGAGAGCCTAACCAACGACCTTATAAGTCCAAATGGCCAAGGTGTGGTTAATAGCAGTCAGCAAGATCTTCCGAGACCATGTGGCCTGGAAATTGATCTGGTTAGATACACTAATAGGCCAATAAGCCCACATGACCAAGTCTTGACTTCCAATAGGGTATCTAATAACAGATTGAAAATTGAAGTTTCTGATGAAGAAAGGGATAAGGAAGATGAATTTTATACCCCATCAAAGGAAGAAGATATCAGGAACCTAACCAAAGATCCTATAAGTCCAAGTGGCCAGGGATTGGTTAATAGTAGCCAACAGGATAGTTTGTCTCCAGGTGGCCTATTGATCCTCTTAACCAGAACAATAGGCCAATAAGTCCATCTGGCCAGGTTGTGGCTGCCAGATCTGTCAAGGGGAAAGAAAACAAAGATACTGATGGTAAAGGGATAAGTGACAATCAAGATAAATTTTATACACTCCACACTAGGAAGAAAGGTACCAGATTGGTGCAATTTTATACAGCCCCGCCTTAAACCTGAGAAGTCAAGGCAAGAAGAAATCCTTTGCTCAATGAAGATCACTATATGGAATATGAGAGGTATAAAAGGACCTCTCAGATGGAAAAGGGCACTAATTGCACTGAGAGAGATGAAGGCTGATATAATTCTTCTGCAGGAACATAGATTATCAGCATTCGAATATGCAAATCTAGGTAGTTGGATAATGCCAAATGGAGACTCTGTATGGACCCCGGTAGATGGTACTAAAGGAGGAATTCGTATGATCTGGCAAGGATACATGTGTCTCCAAAAATACAGTCATGTAGGAGGTATATGGACAGTAAAAAGGAAGGGATGTGGTAGGCATAATTAATGTACATGCCTCACTGAACCAGCTGAGAGAGAAGAGCAATGGAAGCAAATTAATAGCTGGATCCTAGTCTATCATACAAGGAATTGGTTGATGGCAGGGGATTTTAACAATACACCTGCCTAGGACCAGAAACTTGGAAAGCAACTCAATATGCCCTAAAAGACAGGCATCCAGCAATTCATTCTGGACATATCACACTCATTCCCAAGGTTGAGAATCCTGCACAAATTGGAGATTGAAGGCCGATTTCTCTAACCAATACTACCTATAAAGTATTGGCTAATTTTTTTGGCTAATAGATTGAAGATGATTGAGAGCCATGCATAACACCTCATCATCCCCTGCTCTAAAGTTGGTCAGGTATTGGGTGCAGGAATTATATCCAGTTGGTAGTCATAGTTTGAAACCTGAGCTGCCAGATTCAATATCCTTCCAAATTGTTCCCTGTCCTAATACATCTAATATTTTGAGAAGAATGATTGAAGCATGGAATGTAGCATCCTTGTGTTACAAACCTCCAATTATTGATGCCAAATCCAACGAGATCAACTTTTTCTGGCATCCTGAGGTTGCTATGAGTGAAAATGATTATCTTGCTCTCCAACATCCAGAAAAATATATGCAGTGGCATAATGCAGGTATCAGGAAGATTGGAGATTTAAGGAAAGGAGAGACTGGATGGAAGTCATGGGAAGAAATAGCAATTGTTACTAAGGGATCAGATCTTGACAAGAAAATCTATAACTCCATAATGGATAAAGTGGGACATTATGAAGAACTATGTAATAGTTCTAATTTGTGGCACTTAAAAGGTAAAGAGATATATTTAGTTAAGGAGATTTATAAGGCTTTGATAAGTCAGAAACCATCCAGAGCAACACAGTTGTTACAGATGCTCCCAAGGGTATAGCCAGAATCGGACCCTTGATGGACGTCCATGAGCATGGGGGTGCTGTTAGTTGCAATTGTCGGGCAGTTGTGATTAATGGGCCATGTTGACTGTAATCAGTCTATGGTGACAAAATGCAGAATAAGAGATAAGGATTTACTAGGGATGGGTAATGGGTCGCTAGGGGCACTAATATTATCGAATAATATTAGTGCAGAGGAAGAGCTTGCGAGATCTGTAGTTGCGGGACATCTATATTAATGTATGGTTAACTGTGACGATTAACGCTGTTTCGTTAATGTTAGTAGTACTAGTGTTAGCACTAAGGGTTGAAACATTAATATAAAGAAATAGAAGTTAGCTATGTTAAAATATAATGGTTATATGGATACGTGGCGTTAATTGGTTTGATGGGCAAAAAAATATGTTATTGAACAGTCGGACAAAGGAGTATCAGACCCGAATGCTAGATCTGAGAGTCGTGGCTGAGAGCTGCAATTCAAATCGGATCTAAGGCTTGACAGGTCATATTTGGACTGAACTGCTGTGAACTCCAGAGGCTACATTATAAAGCCTGGAGAATGAATTCATCTGGAGGCAGTCGGAATTGGGTCTGGAGAAGGAAGCCGATTCTGCAGCTAGAAGCATCCGTTAGAATTAAGACTTGATAGTAGACTTCGATTTGGCAGCACGAACCTGCGGTGGTGATCACAGAGAACGGGGTCTTCCAGTGGTTGGATTGAGCTATAGTGCAGGTAGACCGTTTCTCACTCAGGGGAAAATCAGCTGAGCAGGACCAACCATCTGTGGTGTGCAGAACATTAGGGATTTTTTGAGATCATAAAAGGGCCTTCTAAGAATTGCTGACTAAGCTATATGAACTACCAATCAGAAAACAGAACTGGTAATCCAGTCAGCAAAACAGTTATAACTAACTCACTGGATCACATTTTCTAGCATAAGTGTTGATAGAAAAGTCCAAATGAGCTCTTGTTTGATGCAATAGATAGATCTCATTGAGATCTTTCCAACCTTGGGTGGTTTGCATATCTTTTAGCCCCGTAGGATAGTAAAAAATGATAAAAACCATATTTTTTGGAGTTTTGACAATCATAAGTGGTTAAAATATGTGCAAAGCACCTAAAGTTAGAAAGATCTCAATGAGATCTATCTATTGCACTAAACGAGAGCTCATTTGGACTTTTCTATCAATAGTTATGCTAGAAAATGTGATCCAGTGAGTTAGTTATAACAGTTTTGCTGACTGGACCCGTCAGGCTCTGATTTCTGATTGGTAGTTCATTTATCTTCATTGGGCTTAGTTGGCATGTTTTGAAGGCCCTTTTTTAATCTCAAAAAAACCCTAATGAACACCGGCTGGGAGCAGCATCATACTGATCAACGAGGGGGATCTGGGATCCGTGGTGTGGGCAGAAGTTGATCGGCGGGCTCCAAGCGGGCGAGGATTGTTCAGGGAAAAATTTTCGCCGTAACAGTGGTATCAGCGCGGTATGATTGAACTTGTGCCGGATATGCCAGCAGGACCTGTTGACGGATTGCCAGAAGTGCATTCGCCTGAAGGGGGCATAATACCCGCCCTCGAGGACATTCATCTGGATGATGAATTGCCCGAGTTCGAGTTGGATGGGGGAGCACCCTCAGATGCTTCTCCTGCAGCTATCCCTGTAGGTGCTGACCATATAACTGCTGCAAGTGCAGCTAATGGTAGTAATGAAAATGCCGGGAATGCTTCCGGAGGAAGTACTTAGCGGGGTCTGGTAAGTGGAAACTTACCTGACGAGAATGAGGGTCATGTCAACCGATTGTCCAGGGAACTGAACGAGATAAAAGCTGAACAAGCTAAGTTCCAAAACACCCTAGGATTGATGCAAGAAAACCTGCAGAAGTGGGCTGCTGAAGGCAAAGCCCGGGAACTTCGTTTAAGTAATGTAGTAGAAAAATTTCTACTAATGGCTGGGGCAGTTCCCATTGCTCCAGGGGCAAACCGTGATGTTCCTCACGAGGTTGCACGTTCGGGACCTAGTGCACCATCAGGAATAAACACAGGGCTGCCCGATGAACCGGTAGCTCAGGGTGTTATGGAAGGTGTTGCTCAGCCGGAATTATTCCTAGGGGAGCTTTCTGGTGAAGAGATTAAGCCTCTGGAGACTGTAAAGATGCCAAATTTGTATGGCAAGGATGTTACGCCTGAGCAGGCTATGCGTTGGTTCAATCAAATGAAGTTTATTTTGCAGCCACAAAGAAAGGCAAGAATGCCCGACTGTGTATGCCACCCTGAAGTTGAAGAGACCGGCAGCTGCATGGTGGGACATCCACATGGACAATGGTCAGAAGCTGCGTACTTGGGGGAATTTTTGTCGCTTGTTCCGACAGGAGTATGCATCTCACCATGACCGGCGACGTGCGCTCATATAGTTGAAGGAGCTCACTCAGACAGAGTCTCTATGGGATTATGTGATAGAGTTGAGGGTGCTCTTTTCACGGTTACCTGAGATTACTCCCGAGATGCGCGTAGATCATTTTATAAATGGTCCACGGGATGCTAGCATTCGCACACATTTGTTGTAGGCTGAACCTGCTGACTTTGAGCTGGCTGTTGAGATTGCCAGGAAACTGGTAGATGGCTATGATGGGTCGAAATCCAAGGGTTTATTCAGGTATACATAAGTACCTCCGAACTGAAGTTACAGTACATGTACTCCATGATATGGATGCAATCTTGCGGCAATGCAAGCAAGCTTTGCGAAAAGCTCAAGATATGGCATGAACATCTGCTAACCAGCATAGACGTGATATCTCTTATGAAGAAGGTGATTACGTTTTCCTAAGGGTACTTCTACGTTAAGAATGAATACTATGCGGCCTTTGACTAAGGGTCGGGTGCACAAACTTACTCCACGGTATGCTGGACATTTTAGGATTACTAAAACGATCGGGAAAACAGCGTATGAGTTGAACTTACTGCAAGAAATAGGGATCCATCCTGTGTTTCATGTAAGTCAGCTAAAAAGAGCTATACTGGATACCGCTAATGTGGTTAGCCAGAATGTCTTTTGGGTAAAAGAGTTCGACAGCTGCACAATAGGGATGTGGTAGAACATCTGGTTCAGTGGCAGGACCAGGCTCTTGAGGATGCCACCTGGGAGACGGAGCAATTTGTGCAACAGTTCCCTCATCTAAAAGATCAACCTTGAGGACAAGGTCCAAAAGGAAGGGGAGGAATGTTACAGGTGCTCCCAAGGGTATAGCCAAAATCGGACCCTTGACGGACGTCCATGAGCATGGGGATACTGTTAGTTGCAATTGCCGGGCAGTTGTGATTAATGGGCCATGTTGACTATAATCAGTCTATGGTGACAAAATGCAGAATAAGAGATAAGGATTTACTAGGGACAGGCTATTAGTGCGGAGGAAGAGCTTGCGAGATCTATAATTGCGGAACATTTATATTAATGTATGATTAACGTTGTTTCGTTAATGTTAGTAGTACTAGTGTTAGCACCAGGGGTTGAAACATTAATATAAAGAAATAAAAGTTAGCTATGTTAAAATATAATGGTTATATGGACACATGGCGTTAATTGGTTTGATGGGTAAACAAAAACTTGTTATTGAACAGTCGGACGAAGGAGTATCAGACTCGAAATGTCAGATCTGAGAGTCGTTGTTGGGGTGGTCACCACACTCACCACACTCACCACTCACCACACTCACCACTCATCATACTCACCACAGTCACCACTATTGAGGTGGTATAGAAGACAATATACCGTATATGGAGGGATATACGCACATGCACGCATGGAGGACATATGCACGTATGCATTATGGTGTGGAGAGCATTATCATCAATGTATTATCTGAACATAGGGAGAAGAACAGAGAGACAGTGTATTGGGAGAGATTATTTGCTTGATCTAGCTATGAAGATGATGAATCTTTATGTTGTGCATTGCATAGATCTGATAGTTTGAGCTTGGATTATTGGGTTTTTCATCTTTCTTGCAGGGTTGGAGCTTAGGCTCTAACAATTTGGCGACCACGGTGGGTAACAGACCATTGATTGGCAAAAATTTCCATTAGAAAGGAGTTGTTACCATTTGTATTGGTGATCGTTAGTAAAAAATGACACCATTGAGCAAGGAGCAATTTCTTTGTGTGAAGGGGATTTTGTCGTAAGTGATTTGCGGGGTACAATTTGACAAGGGGAGCATAGTTTTATGCCCAAGAGAAGTAGGAATGGGACTGGTGAGTCAATCTTTGGGCTCAAAATTGCATCAAGATTTGGGAGCAGATCTGGGGTCTAATTCTGAGATCCAGGAGGTTCTAATTCCATTTACTGATTTAGAAGATAATCCAATTTCGTTTTTCAAATTGAAGGGAGATTCCATTTCGTTTTTTCAATTTCAAGAACCTCAAGAAGAGGCAGAGATAGCTGTATTACCACCCATGGTATGGGGTTTTCAGACAATGGGGATTCCAAAGTTTGATGATATGATAGATCGGGATCCTTTGAAGCATATTGTGAAGTGAGAGGTATTGCCAGCAATGTAAGTTATCGGCTGGTGATTATTTGCTTTGGTTTCATAGTTCTTTGCAAGATTCAGTAGAGGAATGGGCACAAACCTAGCCAGATACTATGACATATTAGAAATTAAAGGAAGCATTCATTGCTAATTATCAAGAAGTCCATGGTAAGGATAAGACTATGGAAAGGTGGACCAATTTCACACAAAAGGAAGATGAATCAATTAGAGAGTATAATCAGAGGTATATTGCGGTTCTCAAAGCCGTGGTTCATTGGAAGATTGCAAGAGTGATGAAATGGATATCCAATGGTATGTGAAGGGGCTGAAACGAGCTATTGCTCATAAGGTGAAGGCTAAACAGCCTACGCCATTGCTAGAGGCACAAAAGTATGCTCTCAAGGCTGAAGATAAGTTGGGATACATTCATGAAGTTGCTGCTCCAGAGCATAAAACAGAGGATAATGCAGCCAAGATTTCTAAGCTTACAGTTGGTGAGAAGCCAAGGGAGGTTCAGTTTATTACTCGTGAGTATTGTGGGTCTATTGGACATTCTGATACTACATGTAGATTGCTGAAATTCTGCTCAATATGCCAAATAAAGGGCCGTAATGATCAAGAATATAGGGAGAAGAGATTTTTTGAGAGGGCCAATTGTTAACCCTCCAGTCTCTCACCCTGGAGTAACAGCTTTGCACAAGAAACAATACAGCCAGGCAAGTTTATCTTACCGTTAATGGGCTGCCCAGGAAGTCTGTCCAGTTAATAGTTCCCTTCACGTCTCCTTGCTCATCCATATCCATGTCTGCATCACAGAACATGCATCACAATGATTATTTTCATTACTAGATATACAAGAGGTTCTGATAATGCCTTTCCAGATGTGCAACATAACCACCAGATAAGAACCTCTCATAACCAGAATAACCAGAAGAATTCATTGAAGTTCCTTTTCTCATAACCAGAATAACCAGAAGAATTCATTGAAGTTCCTTTCCAAATACATAACTAGAATCATAACAACCAGGTTTACATAACCACAATCTTGCTGCTCTGTGAATAACCAGGTTTTCATAACCATCGAAACTCCATTTTCATTCTCTTTTCTGAAGATAGAAGTAAATTCAAGAAACGACAAAAAGCAGCAGAGTTTACGGTTTACCTGATTGCTGGGTCTGGAGATCTCTGAAGAAGGCGGTAGCCACGAAGTCGAGTGGATGGGCGGTCGGCAGGGGAGGCTGCCGGATTTGGGTCGGAGGTCGCAGCAGTTTCGCCCTAAACGCCTGTTCGTTGCCTTCTGTTTTACTTTGTTATGTTTAATTCACAAACGAGCATTGCATTTTTTTAAGTACATGTTATTAACATCGCATGCCACACATCAAATAAAATGCAAAGCCAAGGAGAAACGTAGCAATCTTTCTATTCCAAACTTTCTCTAACTTCATACAACGTTTCTCTCTCTTTTTATAACTTAAAACAATTAATGTATGCCGTCCAACATGGCAATCCTAACTTGGAGTAATCTCCAACATCTATTTTTTGTGTTTTCTAACATTTAATCCTAACCGTAATCTAGTGCCTTTTGGCCACATGTCCAAAGCACATTTATTTGAATATTTACTAAGCTAACTTGTTATTGTTTTAAAAAATATTTTAAAGTTACATGAACTTGTTGCACCATGGACAACCCCATGGCCTTTATTGTTTCTTCGGTCGCTTCTCGCTTGATCCGCTTGCCCGGTCCCAACTATCGTCTTCTTGTAACTTTCTCACAGCTTCCAGTACTCCGCTTCGGTCCTTACTATCAACGACCACCTCTTCGGTCTTTTGTTGACGTCGCCGGTCCTGGTCATATACATTATCCCCCTTTTTAGTGAAGACCTTGGGATCTTCACTCACCTTATCCCCCTTTTTGGGGTTTTGCTTAGGGTCTTCTTGCTTAACCTGATGGTTGTAACATAAGTGAGTGTTCCGATATCTCTTATGGAAATAATAAGCGTCCCTTCTTCTAGCTCCTGTTAAAGCCTGTTCTTCAATAGAGAAGCTCTTACTTGCATCGATCAAAAACCCCTTTGTACACATTTGTTCAAATAATTGAATGCAAACCGAGGGTAAATGATTGACCTTGATAAAAGAGCCACGTCCATCATGGTTTCCTTGCAAGACTTATTTGGATTTATATTTATCAAGTGCTCTTTAGCTCCTGGATAAGGGGCTATAATGATTTCCAACAACTTGCAATACTGTGCTTGTTCATAGATGAGCGAATCCGGGCTCTCAACTGCTCTGTTAATAAACTTTTTGAGGTTTTTGATAGTATCTTCTGCTTTATACCAGACTTCACTAGGAATGATAGCCCAATTTCCACCTTGATGTTTTAACATTCTTCTTTGGAAAGAAGGATCAAACTCTGGATTATTACGTAAAGATGCTGAAGCCTCATGAAAGCATGCACTTACTTCTGGATCCGTGAGTAACTTCAGTCTCCATTCCGAGGATGTTGCCCCTCTAAACACTGGTAATCCAAGAAAACTCATGTATTCCAATCTTATAGTTTTCTTACTTTGAGCCAACTCCTCTTGCATAATAATCTTCTCTTGCTCCGCTTGCTGCAATGATTTGACTAGTTGTTTAGCTTTTTCCTTGAACCTGGCCTTCTGCAAAACAAAACTGTGAAGAACTTTTGTCGCTTTTTCATGATCTTCTTCCAAAATTTTGTGCGTAAGTTGCAAGGCAAAGTAAGCATCGTCTTTTTGAGAGATAATCCCCTCCATGGCTTTCAAATTTTCTGTGAGCCTCTGATTTTGTTGTTCGATATAAATTGCTTCATGATCTTTGTCGAACAAATATTCCGTGGCAATTTTCCGTTGGGCTTCCAAGTATGCTGTCATCTTTTCAGAAACGAAATCTTCCTTGACATTATCCACCGGTTGTATGAGTAGCACTTCTTCAACAGGTTTTTCTTCCAAAGGCGGCAACTCTTCAAGAATAAGGGTATCATCCTTGGGCGTCACCTGTTCAAGTACATATCCGAGTATGTGCTTCAATTGCCATTTACATGTTACACGTGAGAACTTATTTTGACAGTTATTATTCAAGCAATATACTAATTGAGAATAAACTGCTTGTGCCCATGGAACGTCACAACCTGTCATGCCCCTATACAAATAAGAGAACCATTTTCTGCTATAAGGATAAACTGTTAAAGACGTCAACTTGTTGTTCAGTGCCATAAATATTTCATTGTATGGTTCCTTGGCATATTGTATATGGTAAAGGTTTTCAACTATCTGAAGATCAAATATATGTTCAGGTATAAATAGAGGAACTAGTTCCACCTCTGCATTTGGTATTCTGAGAGCTTTTGTTATCATTTCCAAAGTGATTTGGAATGAACCAGTTGCGTGAGTGAAACCATTGTGTGTCTCTATGTTATAATTTTTCAAAAACTCCTCAACCAAAGCATCATTAACTTTTGGTTGGGGTAAAAGAACAAAAGATAACAATTTCATCTGTTTCAAGTAACCTTTAGCTCTTTGACTCAAGGGAATGGTTGGTTGAATGCATTTTTTCCTAATTTGAACAATTTTGGTGTTTTGTCTCTTCCATGTACGTTCTTGCACATAGTATCGAGCTTTATTTTGCTCACTCATCAATTTCTCGTAAAATTTTCTATGTTTTTGAGAGTTGACATTCCCTTGCGTGAAGCATAAAACCATTCTATTCGGGGGCCAGAAACCAATTCGATACATGATCTGCATGAATTTGTCATTAGGTATACACCAACTTGCTTTTCTCCATAAATCTAGATTGTTCCCATTTGGAGAAGGTGTATATATTAACTGAAGAGTACCATCTTGCTTTATGTATATTTTGTATTTTTCTAATGTTGAATTTGTTTGCATATCCATCTAGCTTCCATAAGGAAATCGTCCAGTAATGCTTATACGAGTAATTATCCTTAGATCGTCGTATTCGCCAAACCATGTTTATACCAATTACAGGTCTTTCATGGTATATTTTCAAACGTGATCCATTTACTAAAGTAGGTAACAAATTGTCACTCATATCTTTTAGTTGTACCGACCCATTTGGAAACACTTCTTGGATCACATATGGCCCAAGCCACCTTATCTTGAGCTTTCCTGGATGTTTAAGATATCTTGAATCATAAAGCAAAACTTTGATTCCCTCATGAAATTTTTTCTTTCTTTGACGTTGGTCAAACCAAGCTTTCCTTCTTCTTTTAACCACTTGTTGTCTCCAAAGTGCTTGTTGTCGCTTTTCTCCTAAAGCTTCCAGTTTAAATAATCTTTCTTGTAAGGATTCTATATTTCCCAGCCGGTGTTGTATAGCTATCCTCAAAGTAGGTACTATGAACTCAAAAGGCAACACGGCCTCAACTCCGTACGTTAAAGCGAACGGAGTGTGACCAGTGGCTACTTTATATGTTGTTCGATAGGCCCACAGTACGGCTGGTAATTTGTCCTCCCAATCCTTTCTATTAGAATCACAAATCTTTGTAAGTATATTCACAAGAATCTTATTGGAGGATTCAGCTTGTCCATTTGCACGAGGATAATAAGGGGTTGATTTTCGATGTCGTATAAGAAAATCTCTCATCAAATGTTCAACCACCTTGTTTATAAAATGGCCACCTCGATCACTTATCAACTCCAAAGGACACCCAAACCTAGTGATGATTTGTTGGTACATGACTTTAGCCACACTCAAGGCTTCATTATCCCGGAGTGCTCTGGCCTCCACCCACTTGGTATGGTAATCAGTAATCACCAAAATGTATCTAGCCTGAGTTCGAGAAGCAGGTGGTGTTATAGGTCCTACAAAGTCCATACCCCATTTTTCAAAGGGGCCTAAAGGAAGTACAGGAGTCTGAGGCATAAAGTCTCGTTGGCCAGGCTTGCCAACTCTTTGACAAACATCACAGCTTTTAACATAGGTATATACATTCTTAAATAACGTTGGCCACCAATACCCTGCTTGTAAGATCTTCTTGGAAGTTAAATCAGACGAGAAGTGTCCACCACAAACTCCTTCATGGGCCTCTTCCAAGATAGTATTGATCTCATGAGGCAACACACATCTCCTCAATATTAGGTCTTTTCCTTTTCTATACAGATTGTCCAAATATTAACTTGTAGGAGCTGCCTTCTTAATAAAGTCTCTTTCTCCCACAGATCCAAATCCTTTGGTAATTTACCGGATGTCAAATACTCAAAGAATCCCTACATACCATGGAGGTATAGCAACGACCCTATACACATTTGCATCAGAATGTCGCCATTAATTCCCGTGAGGGCTTCTCCATTGGTAAGTCTAGACAAATGATCTGGCACACTATGTGCTTTCCCAGGTCTCAACACTATCTTAAAGTTGAACTCTTGAAGAATTAATAACCATCTGGTAATTCTTCCGGTCACGCATGGTTTATTGATCAAATATAACAGAGCTTGATGATCCACATAAAATAGAAAATAATTTCCCAAGAGATAATGCCTGAACTTTTGGACAGCATAAACCATGGCCAAAGCTTCTCGTTCAGTTGTGGTATATACGCTTCAAGAGAGTTCAACTGCTTGCTAGCATAGTGTATGGGTTGATCTATAGATCCTTGTTGTTGTTGTGCGAGTACTGCACCTACTGCTACTTTCGAGGCGTCAGTGTGCACATGAAATTCCTTGTTCCACATTGGAGTTACCAGAATTGGTGATGAGACTAGAAACTGTTTAAGTTTCTCAAATGCTATATCACAATCCTCATTCCATTTGAATTCCTTGTTTCCAGTAAGTTTGTTCAAAGGGGCTGCTATCTCAGCAGTTTGGTTAACAAATTTACGATAATAGTTAACTTTCCCTAAGAAACTTCTTAGTTGAGTGACATTCTTTGGTGGTGGCATATTTATTATTACACTGACTTTCTCAGGATCCGTCAATATTCCTTTCTCACAAACAATATGACCAAGCAGTATACCATGTGTAACCAAGAATGTACACTTTTCAGGATTTAATGATACTCCATATTGTCGGCACCGCAAGAAAGATTTTCTAAGTTTTTCCACATGACTGTTCCATTCACTGAACACTGAGAAATCATCTAAAAAGATTTCCATGAAGTCCCCAATATATTCCTTAAATATCTGGAGCATAACTCTCTGAAAACAGGAGGGAGCATTGCTTAACCCAAAAGGCATGACCTTATATGCAAACGTTCCAAATTGTGTTATGAACGTAGTTTTGTGCCGATCACTTGGATGTATTTGCACTTGGTTGTAGCCTGAGAAACCATCCATGAAGGAATAGCACTCATGGCCAGCTACATTTTCTAACACCTGATCAGTAAAGGGTAACGGGAAATGATCTTTTTCTGTTACAGCATTTAATTTTCGGAAATCGACACAAACTCTAAGCTTGCCATTTTTCTTTTTTACAATCACAATAGGAGACACCCATTCACTTATTTCCACTTCATAGATGAATCCAACTTGTAGAAGCTTCTTAATTTCTTCCTTAACACTTTCTGCATAGTTAGGGTTTAACCTATATGCCCGCTGGTATATAAGTGTTGCGTTAGGAATAAGGGGTATTTTCATTTGCACCACGTCAGGATGGATTCCTCGCAAGTCCTTATAATTCCAAGCAAATATATCAATAAACTCTCATAGTAAGTCAGTGGCTTGTTGTAAAAGAACAGGTGGAAGGTGAGCTCCAATTTTGATTAATTTGGGCTCTTTTTCTGTTCCTAAGTTTAGCTCTGTTAGCTCTGGGAGTCCTATAGATGGAACAAGTTTTCCATCTTCCAACTTGTGAGCTTTTGTTGGTTCCAAAGTAATTTCTTTTTCCACTGCCTCCACGAAATGTTGAGGGTACTCTTTTGTTTCTTCCACCATAAAGCATAATTCATCCGATTCACCATCGATATTAATGCCATAGAAATCATCTTCGTCGACAATTTTGTCCATGTCACCTTCCTCAATGTCCTCATCTTCTTCATCGGAGAACAATGTTTCTTCTTGCAGAATGGTTGTACTTCCAGTCCGTAAATTGATCGTAGCCTCTTTCCCTTGTTTTGTTAGAGTCAGAGTATTGCTTGACCAATCATGGACTGCTTTGGAGGCCCTAAGCCAGGGTCTACCGAGCAACAGTTGATAATCCATTGCTCTAGGATCTGTCTCTAAGACTATGAAATCCTGTTCAAACTCCAAATCCCCAATAGAGAAACTAATGTTTTTAAGCATACCTACAGGCTTCACTTTTCGATGATCTGCCATTTTCACATCGAATGGTACTTTTTGTAAGTCATGCAATTTAAGTTTTTTCCTAAAAACATTAGTCATGATGTTTACTCCTGCGCCTCTACTGGATTGAGCTTTTCAGTTGGTTCAGTTGTCCAAGTAGCAATTGTACTTCTGTTTTTACTGTATCCACTTGGTAGTCCCAGTTGAGGAAAATATTTACCCAATGCGGACAATGGAACTGGAACAGTCATGTTCCCAATTTCCCTCTTAAACTTTCCCCATTTACAATTCTCATCTATTTCCACATTTCCAAATTCCTTACACTCAGGCCACATACTCAGAATGAGATTCAATGGCGTGGGAATTACCAACTGAGACACCTTATCCTTAAGGGTCTGCAGGTCATGTGCTTGATTTTCACTCAAGTCATTGTTTTCTCCCTTAGAGCATTCATCTTCCAGCTGCTCTCTAACATTTGCAAAAATTAAATTAAGCTCCTCATCTATGTTGGGATATTGGTTTTTCTTTGTTTGCGGTACATTATTTTGAGTACTAGGGATTTCAATCCCTTGCTCTTTGGCTTTTTGCCGAGTCACAGCCTGAACAAGAACAGAATAGTCCACTCCTACCATCCTGGCATCACGGGTTTTAGTTTCTTCACTAGTGGATGCTTTACCATTTTTATGGTCTTTCCTTGGCTGCATACATTCCCGCGAGAAGTGGCCCTTCTCACCACCAGTTCCAACAGAATTATCCCGCAGAATCTTTTTTATCTTTTCCTTGAGGAGTAACAAAAAAAGGTTTGAGTCAAGCTTTTCCTTTTCTTTGTTTTTCCCATTGAATCGACACGCATCAGTATCATGATTGCTCATTTTACATATGTGACAAAACTTAGTGTCCAACTTAGTTCTGCATTCATTAGCGTAATGGCCTGATCTACTACAACGTGTACACCAAATGTAACTACGTTTAGTTTCTCCTTGAGCAATCTTTTTCAGATTCTCTTCCATAGCATTCAGTTTACTTTGAATGTTTTGCACTTCCTTATCATCAGTTTTTGTTTTCTCAAGTTTGATCATTTTCTCAGAACCCAACACTCCATGTATTACTACAGCTCTTTCCATGGCTTGATCTAATGTTTTTGGAGCCTTTAGAATTAATTGTTGCTTAACTCTAGTTGGAAATCCATCTACATACCAAGAAACTATGTCAAGTTCATGTGGCTTTGGGTCCAGTTCACTGGCTAGCTGGCTTACCCGTAGAGCAAACTTCCGAGGATCCTCCTCGTTTTTAATCTTAATATTCTTGAGCTCATCCTTGAGCTCACGATAAGTAGGTGTAGTCTGATATACCTTAAGAAACCTCGTCTTAAGCTCATCCCAACTACTAATACTACTCATGTTCTTATACATCCAGTCTGCGGGTTTTCCTTCCAACGTAGCAGGGAACAAAGTAATACGGACAACATCATCAGTTTGATTATTGAGAGAACTTATTCCTTCAAACTGATAGACATGGGTTATTGCTTGAGTTTCAGAGGATTTTCCAGCTCCAAATTTTGGATATGGAATATGATTTTTTGAAGAAGTAGCCATATTACCAAACAAAGGTTTGATATCAGGTAATATCTCAGACTGTCTTGCAGCCTCAATCTTTTGTTTCTCTCTTTAATTCACGCCTTTCTGTTCTTTCTAACTCTTGTTTTAATCTCCTTTCAAGCCTTTTCTCTTTTTCCTCGGCAAGGCTCTTGTACATCAAGCACTTGCGTTTAACATAATGCAGACACTATGCATTATCACAGATTTCGGGCAAGAAGGATTATCAAAACTGGCCATGTCATGTTCTTAACATTTGCATTTTCCATTTGCTAGACCCGAACAACAATTAACTTTGCATTTCCCATTGGCTGGATTGAACGATGACCATTTCCGTTACAACAACAAAAAGAAAAATTTATCTCAAAGTAAGCTTTGGATTGAAACAAAGAATTTCCTTTACAATTTAATCTTTGCATTGTCCATTGGACGAAAATTTTCTTGATAACAGCAAAGGAAAACAAAATTTCATCTCAAAGGAAACTAGCAATCAAACAAACTGGTCCCTAAGCGGAACCAATGTTAACCCTCCATCTCTCACCACGAGTAACAAATTTGCACAAGAAACAATACAAACGAGCAAGTTTATCTTACCGTTAATGGGCTGCCCAGAAGTCTGTCCAGGTTAATAGTTCCCTTCCGTCTCCTTGCTCATCCATATCCATGTGCGCATCCGCGTAACATGCATCACAATGATTATTTTCATTACTAGATATACAAGAGGTTCTGATAATGCCTTTCCAAATGTGCAACATAACCACCAGATAAGAACCTCTCATAACCAGAATAACCAGAAGAATTCATTGAAGTTCCTTTTCTCATAACCAGAATAACCAGAAGAATTCATTGAAGTTCCTTTCCAAATACATAACTAGAATCATAACAACCAGGTTTACATAACCACAATCTTGCTGCTCTGTGAATAACCAGGTTTTCATAACCATCGAAACTCCATTTTCATTCTCTTTTCTGAAGATAGAAGTAAATTCAAGAAACGACAAAAAGCAGCAGAGTTTACGGTTTACCTGATTGCTGGGTCTGGAGATCTCTGAAGAAGGCGGAATGGCAGTCGACTAGCCACGAAGTCGAGTGGATGGGCGGTCGGCAGGGGAGGCTGCCGGATTTGGGTCAGAGGTCGCAGCAGTTTTGCCCTAAACGCCTGTTCGTTGCCTTCTGTTTTACTTTGTTGTGTTTAATTCACAAACGAGCATTGCATTTTTTTAAGTACATGTTATTAACATCGCATGCCACACATCAAATAAAATGCAAAGCCAAGGAGAAACGTAGCAATCTTTCTATTCCAAACTTTCTCTAACTTCATACAACGTTTCTCTCTCTTTTTATAACTTAAAACAATTAATCTATGCCGTCCAACATGGCAATCCTAACTTGGAGTAATCTCCAACATCTATTTTTTATGTTTTCTAACATTTAATCCTAACCGTAATCTAGTGCCTTTTGGCCACATGTCCAAAGCGCATTTATTTGAATATTTACTAAGCTAACTTGTTATTGTTTTAAAACATATTTTAAAGTTACATGAACTTGTTGCACCATGGACAACCCCATGGCCTTTATTGTTTCTTCGGTCGCTTCTCGCTTGATCCGCTTGCCCGGTCCCAACTATCGTCTTCTTGTAACTTTCTCACAGCTTCCAGTACTCCGCTTCGGTCCTTACTATCAACGACCACCTCTTCGGTCTTTTGTTGACGTCGCCGGTCCTGGTCATATACACCAATCCGGTATTCGCTGTTATGCAACAAGCACCACCTATTCCTATTCAACCAATGCAAGCAGCACCTATCATACCACAAGTTCCAATGATGCCACAAGCTCCAATGGGTTCTACACAAGTGGTGCAGCCAAAACAAGGATGATATCCAAGTAAGGCTTTGTATTGCAAGTTATGTGATAAATTCAAGCATGATGAGAGTACTTGTTGGAAAATCCATGGGAAACCAGAATGGGCAACCAACAAGTATCCACCAAGGCAGCAAGTGTTTGAATCAATACCTCTTCCTAATAATCATGTTCGCATTCAAGATGCAAAGTACATTGATAATCCTCAAGTTAAGGCTCTTATTGAGGAGCTTAAGAAGCAAGAGAAGGCAAAATCAATAGTGAATTGTGGATTTGTTGAGTTGGACAATGACCCATTTCAGCAAGAAGAAGAGATTGGAGAAGCAAGCGGTTACAAGATCACAAACGGTGGTTCAAGAAACAAGAGTAGTGCCACTAGCAGAGAAGACTAAGACCTCTTTTCCAAAGGGCTTTGAAGGGACAAGCTTTGAAGGTGTCAGCACCTAAGAAGGTGCAATTCAATGTGCTGCCCACAGAACAGTTTCAATCTATAGAAGAAAATCAGCCCATAGTGATGCCTCCTATGATGGATGAGGAAATTCAAAATGAAGATGATATGATCAGCCAAGTTATGGCCACTAAAATCACACTTACTCTTGAGCAATTGATGCATTATTCTCCCAATTTGTTGCAAGAGTTAGGATGAAGAACAAAATCAGAAATTTCAGTCCAACAAATCATATCAAATGATGCCGACAAGAGGAGAATGGAGCCACCAGCCCAACAATCCAAGGATCCTGGACCATTTCTTTGTGATGTGAGTATCAATGGATATTTAATCAAAGATACCAACATAGATACCGACAGCGGAGTGAATGTAATGCCTTATCATATAATGCTTCAAGTTGGATTGAAAATGATGGAACCGACAACTATGATGCTCAAAGCATTCAATCAAATGAAGGTGCAGCCTATGGGTGTCATAAGAAATGTCTTATGCAAAGTATATGAGGTGGAAGCAAATTTCATGGTTTTGAAATTTCCAGAGAGTGTGCATGTTGAAACTTATACTTTGTTGCTGAGCCGTACATGGTTAGATGCCGTACAAGCTGAAACTTCATGGAGGAAGCGTGAAATGAACATCTTTCAAGTGGAATATAAGGTGACTATAGATCATCCTTTAAAATCAGCAAAAGGTACTTTTCTTTGCAATCCTTCTTTGAGCAGCCCACAGTTAGAAATCAATAAAGAGAATGCTATGGTGTCAGTGCAGCAAGATCTTAGTTGTTTTCATGTTTTGGAAGTGGGTGACAAGGAAGATAAGACTTTGCACAAGTGGTTAAAGGGTACCCAAATTTCAGAAATATATCATTTACAGCAGGAAATTGCAGATAAGTATATACAAAGACTTGAAAGTATTGGTGAAGATGAGTTACAAGAGACTCTTGTGAACATGCAGAAAGAGTCTATTCAAAGACTTATTGGTGAAACTTTATTTCAGCACGATATTGATCAAGATCAAGTAGAGGTGTTGATTTTGACATCAAGCATGGATGGGATAAACAGAAATTAGCCCACTATGGAAGGACAAATGTATTTTGATGGTGCATTCTCTAAACTCTAGAATTATGGAGGTGTAGGAGTATGCCATGCACTGCAAGCAGTAATTAGCCCACTATGGAAGGACAAATGTATTTTGATGGTGCATTCTCTAAACTCAAGAATTATGGAGGTGTAGGAGTATTTCTGATATATGGGCATAAGAAGCAGATTGTTATATTGAGTATGCCATGCACTTATTCAAGGGATGACTTTGGCAAAGAAGAAGCATGTTGATTGTTTGACTATTTTTGGAGACTCTTTATTGGTTTGTCAACAACTTATGGATCAATTTCAGGGTTTAAATGCTAATTTGAGAGGCTTACATCAACAAGCCATAGATTTGAAGTCCTATTTTCAGCATTGCACTGTGGTACATGTTCCAAGAGAACAAAACAGTGTGGCAGATGCTTTAGCGCAATCAGCAATGGTGCAAACAGCTTGGTGGCATGCGCAAATTCTGGAGGACGAGGTAAATCAGATAAGTCCATGTTCATCACAGTCATCATATGCACCACATTCATCACAGTCATCACACGCACCACATTCACCACACTCACCACATTCATCACATGCACCACAGTCATCCCTGTCACCACACCCACCACTGCCACTACAGTCACCACATTTACCACATTCGTCATTGTCACCACAGTCACCACATTCAGTAAAGAACATCAATATTTCTCAAGGAAATCAAGAAGAATTGGTTGCTATTGGAGGAGATCTTACTCAAGAGGAGGAACATGATTTGATATCTTTGTTACGAGAATTCAGCGATGTTTTGGCAAGAAATTACAAAGAATTGAAAGGCATTCCATCAGAGGTTGTGGTTCATACCATTGATTTGAAACAAGGATCAAAACTAGTCAACAAGCTCAGAGGAGAATGGGTCCATAGAGGAGCAAGTAAAGGCTGAAGTCATGAAGCTTTTGGAGGAGGAATTTATTGTACCCGTGCCACATTTAGATTGGATCAGTTCTATTGTACCAGTGAGAAAACTAAATAACTCAATCCGAGTATGCATTGATTACAAGGATCTCAATGAAGCTACCAAAAGAGATCATTTTCTTATACCATTCATAGACACTTTGTTGGATATTGTTGCAGGAAATCAGACCTATTCTTTCTTGGATGGTTACTCAGGATATAATCAGATCCAAATCTATCCACCACATCAAGCAATGACAGCTTTTCGAACACCATTTGGCATTTATGCTTATAAGGTATTACCTTTTGGCCTCACAAATGCTCCAGCTACATTCCAGCGAGCTATGACATATGCTTTTCATGATATTTTAGACTTTTTGAGAATCTTTATAGATGACTTAACAGTATTTTCTAATCCAAGAAGGGATCACTTGGATCATCTCATAAAAGTTCTTGAAAGATGCTGATTGTATGGCATAAGTTTGAATCCTGCTAAGTGTATTTTCTTCACTAGAGGAGGAAAACTATTGGGTAATTATGTTTCAGAAAATCGGTTACAAGTGGATCATGGTAAGATTGCAGCCTTGGAGAAGTGAAACCACCTACAAATGTATCACAAGTGAGAAGCTTATATGGCCAACTCAATTTTAGTAGGAAATATTTACACAATTTTGCTAAAGTAACCCAGCCACTTGTGGAGTGTATGAAGCAAGGGCAGAATTTTTAGATGGAAGGAGGATGCTCAAGAAGTAATTGAATGGTGCCTTGGACAATTGAAAGAGAGAACTTTGCTGATTCATCCAAGAATGAGTGAGCCATTTCATTTATTCTTTACAGCTTGGGAACAAGCTTTGGCTGTCACATTATGTCAGAAAAATCAGCAAAAGCATTATGATGTGAATTACTATGCTAGCAGGTTGTTAACTTCACAAGAGCAGAAATGGACTCATGTGGTTCCTTCACAATGGAATTCAGCAAATGTGCAATATGTTTACATTTATATGGATGTGAACCCGTTGCCATGCATTTACCATAGTCACCACTATTGAGGTGGTATAGAAGACAGTATACCATATATGGAGGGATATACGCACATGCACGCGTGGAGGACATATGCACGTATGCATTATGGTGTGGAAAGCATTATCATCAGTGTGTTATCTGAACAGAAGGAGAAGAACAGAGGGACAGTGTATTGGGAGAGATTATTTGCTTGATCTAGCTATGAAGATAATGAATCTTTATATTGTGCATTGCATAGATCTGATAGTTTGAGCTTGGATTATTGGGGTTTTCATCCTTCTTGCAGGGTTGGAGCTTAGGCTCTCGTGGCTAAGAGCTGTAATTCAAATCGGATCTAAGGCCTGGCAGGTCGGATTTGGATTCAGGAGGACTGTTGTGAACTCCAGAGGCTACATTATAAAGCTTGGAGAACGAATTCATCTGGAGGCAGTTGGAATTGGGTCTGGAGGAAGGAAGCCGATTCTGCAGCTAGAAGCATCTGTTAGAATTAAGACTTGGTAGTAGACTTCGATTTGGCAGCACGAACCTGCGGTGGTGATCACAGAGAAGGTGGGGTCTTCCAGTGGTCGGATTGAGCTACTGTGCAAGTAGACGGTTGCTCATTCAGGGGAAATTTTGCTGAGCAAGACCAACCATCTGTGGCATGCAGAAACACCAGCTGGGAGCAGCATCATACTGATCAACGAGGGGGATCTGGGATCCGTGGTGTGGGCGGAAGTTGATGGGCGGGCTCCAAGCGGGCGAGGATTGTTTAGGGAAAAATTTTCGCCGTAACAACAATTGTGGAATTGTGAGGAAAAGGATTTGGCATTAGTCTGTGCTAAAGGATGGAAAAGCTATACTGCCAATAAAGTCAAAACCTTTAGTTGGTTAATTCTGCACCAGAGCTTGACTACCAACTTCAAGAGAGACAAATTTGACACCTCTATTTCTAGACTATGCCCAATGGATTGTGGGGAGATAGAAATCGCAAACCATCTTTTTGTTTGTCCTAGTATTGGGGATTTCTGGAGTTGGTTTGCTCAAATTAATAGGGGAGCAATTGGGGATTCCAGCTTGATGGATTTCTTAAACACTGAAAATAGGTTATTGAATACAACGAGATCATTAAGTTGCTGGGCAGTTTGGAAACATCAGAACATGGTGGCTATTGAACATAAAATACCTAATCTAATATGGCTTAAGCAAACATTCTTGGCAGTATCGATAGACTCTGCTGTGGCCCACATAACTCTTAAAGGGAAGAATTATGATAAATCTTGGACAACTAATGGTAGATTCCAGGGGATGTATGAATTCTATGTGTTGAAACTAACTATTAATGATGATGTTTTACACAGATGCAATGAGGAGGCGCAACGATATGGAGTTGCAGATTGAGGTATGGGTGTAGCTAAAGATTCGGATGGAAAAGGCTCCAATCTCCCCAGAATTGAGGAAGAGGATATCTTTATTCGGCCATCAAGAAGGTACAGAACAGAACTGAAGCATGGAGCCACAATAATCTGAGACAATACTTTATGAATTTGTACCACAAATGGCAGCAGAGGCCCATGTACTTCTACTGCTGGACTTCACAAACTACTCGGTTGCTAAACTGGATCTTCTGCTGAACATATTAGATAGGAAGAGGGTGGCTGACCTTACTATGCAGGATCTCATCGAGGCACAATTAACTTAAAATAGTTTTAGTGCTTCTATCTTTATATAATATAATGCATTTTGACAATATTATGTGGAATGGTGCCTACCTGTATCTGGCCCATATGTAATGACATGATTCCATCTTATAATGAACAAGTCGCATTTAATTAAAGTGGGTCAAATCTCGAATTTTGGGACTCGGACTGAAAATGGGACTCATACTATAGAAAAGAAATTCTGAATTGAATGCTTGAATAGAATTACACATCACACACAAAGAACTGGGTAACTTGTTTTTCTCATAAATTTTACAAACCACTAGTTGAGAAAGTTTTCAAGCTTCTCAATATTATCTACCCTCATACAATGATATAGCATGGAGGTTGCTCATGGCTTTGTCCATCTCCCTTTTTGGGATCTTGTGTGTCTTGTCCTTTGCAATGTGAGAACTTGGATATGACCATACCACACACTCCACCAATTCCCTCATTTGAGGATCAGCATGATTTGCCCTCCACTTCTTCTCCCAGCAGTCGGTGTATTGCTCCTTCAAGTTGCCCTTCTTGTGTCTTCCAATGGGCTCCCAATATTGAACTTGGAATCCAGGACGCAACTCCTCTCCATCAGCCATAGTGGTGGTTACATCAGAGAGTGCCACCCCTAACCATATTGGACAATCCTCATCATCAGGCCTTACTAACATAAAGTATCCTTCCTTGATGTCCTCAAAGGGATCCCACTCAGGAAGATCAAACCACTTCGGCTTTGAGGCCTTACTTCCCACAAACCACTTGGAACCTTTGTTAGGACCCAAGTGAACATTCTTAGACGTGCTTGCTCCTTGAGAACTCTCCCATCTGGACTCTGGCAAGAACCCGTCTCTCAGCTCCCCCCCACATGGTTGTTCAGTTTCTAAGCATGTCACAACTTTCTCCCAGTAATTGATTAGGGAGTCCATGTGATTTTTCTTAAGAGTGGAGGTGTGCTTTCCATTTCGAACATCATCCCAGTGCGTTATATAATCCTTGATGCCCTTCACTAGTTGGCTAGAGTCTTTAACAGTCTTGAAGGGAGGTAGTGGTTTGGGCTGCCCTTTAGGAATAAGAACTTTACCTATAGCACCCCGTTGCCACAACTCGATTCCTTGTACAGGCATCCACAACTTGTCACCTGGTCTCCACTTATATTGCATGATTGGTATTCCATCCCTAACCCAAAACTTGAACTGAAGTGGCTCTGTGTGTCCTGTCAACTGATCCTTACCATCTAGCAAGTATCCCTCGACAAATGATTTCCAATCTGCAACTTCATCCATCAAGAACCATTAGTTCAGGGAGACTAGTCACGCTTTCTCTCTTGAGCTTGGTGGAGAAAGTTCCGAAGAATGCATCTATATCATCATGCGTATGCCCAACCATCATGAACCCCACTTTCACAACTTTGAATACTCCCACTGCTGTCAAGTATGACATTGCCCCAAACATCCATCTATTCTTGTTTTCTTTCCAACATTTGTCCAATTGAACACATAGCTCCTCTGGCAGTTGTTTCTCAAGTAAGGGGAAATCATCCCAAGACTCCTTGATTCACTGGACACCTTGGATGTGAGCTTTTTTATCTGCCTTTGGTAACAAAGCAGTTGATCATCCATCACAGCCTCAAAAATGGGGGCTGATGGGGAATACCTCCTCCCTTCTATCGATCCTTTCTCTAGTGTTCTCAAGCACTTGAAAATAGAGCTAACATGGAAGGTTGGATCATCCCTCCATAGATCAAGCACAAAATGACCATAGGTTCCAGTTCCATGCCCATGTGTTAAGACACCCGCCAGACTTACTTTCATCTGAAAAGCGTTTTGACAACGCTTGGGTAAAGGATCTAGCTTTGGCAAGAAAGTCTTGTGTTGGTCCATCTTATCATGAATTATACACAAAAATCTGTCAGGCTGCATCTGAGAAAATGTTCTCCACTGCCAATACAACTGTCTACATGATATTTGGTCCCTTTGGTGATCTGCAAATTGCTCCCTAATTGCCATTCTTTCTTTCTCTATTGCAGTTGATGCAAGTGTATCCTTGAGTTGAATGCAAGTGTTGCACTTTGAGAATGGCATGTGTTGCAGGATACTCACGTCTGAGAAGTGAGTGCTCCATAACTTGCTGAAATGTGATTGAGAAAGAGGCCGACCTCCAGTAGTTTCTAGGATGGAGTTGACCTCTTTAAGGCACTCTTTTTGGATATAATGTTGTGGCAACACCTTTTGCACCACTCGCACACCGTGCTCGTTCACCTTCGACTTGTGGGGCATAGATTGAGACATGTATCTCACAAAGCTCTCGAAGACTGCAATGGCCTTGAGAGTGTTTGCTCTAGGTTTCAAAGTGAGTGCATTGCCATGTTGGAACAACCTGTGCCCTTTTCTAGCCTGCTCCCAGTATCTGTAGAATGAAGACTTGCTCACGCCAAGAATCCATCTCAATGCTCTCATACATACCTTCAGGTCCCTCAATTGATATAGTAACCTTCCTGTGTTTTCATCATAGTTGGAATTTCTACACAAGGAGTAGATGAAATTAATCCTATCTTTCTGAAGCTGTCCAATGTATTGGGACCTTATCTGCACGAGGTTATCCGCCTTTATCTTGGATCAGTGCAATCTAGGTTGCAACACTCTTGTCCCCTAATTGCCTCTAGGTTTTCTTTGGTTGGGGCCATACTTTCCATCCTTTCTAAATATTTGTCACTTCTAGGCCTCTTGGGCACCCTTGGCTGCCTTCTATGAAAAACATAGCGCCTCTTCCTTGTGATCAAAGGATGCTCATCCACCACCAAATCTTCCACATGGCCTGCACTGGGCCTTGGGGTATGTAGTTCATTGGGGCCTTCCAGCTTCTCACCATTCATTTTTGTAATATATCTAATTGGCCATCTTAACTGAGTTTGGGACTCCAACAACCCAGAGCACACAATGCAATCACTAGAGCTTCCCTGGGACATGATTGTATCAACTTGGATAAGAAGCTTTCCAATGCCAACTCCAAGATGATCATCTCCCAGCCTTTCATCATTCACACTATCAAAAGGATCAACTGCAGTTATGATGCCCTCTGCAAATACCGTCTCGTTGCACGGGTGCAACAATAAGCAAGCCATCTTCCTCCATTGGAGCCTAGGGCAATGTCCTGTGCTGGGCTTCCTTGCCTCCATTTTGTTCATCTCACATGCTCCCTAAATGAAATAGCACACGTTTAGACCATATACAACCATTAAAACCATTAAATCCATTTAAATCACTAAAACCATTTAAACCATATAGAAACATTAAAAACATTATAACCATATAACCATTAAAAACATCAAAACCATATAACCATTAAAAACATCAAAACCATATAACCATTAAAAACATTAAAACATTATCACTATCACTACCTATATAAAGCAGTGTAAAGTTGGTGGGTGTGACGTTCCAAAGACAAGATATCGCCCAGGATGTATACCGCATCGCGTCCACGCATTACACGCCACTCCAAATGACGTAGCGCTAGCGTAGCAGTGAGTAGCCCTAGGGGGCAACTTGCCAGAAATATGTGCAACTATTAATGTGCACATTTTCCAATGTACACATTAATGGGGCACACATTTACAAGTGGACACTTCATGCCAAGTGGGCCACACCCATAGGTGCAATTAATGTGCACATTTTCCAATGTACACATTAATGTGGGCACACATTTCCATGTGTGCACATTTGGCCACCTAGCCCTTAAAGGCAAGTGGGCCCATTTCCAATTATCCCACATGCCAAAAGGGGATAATTGGAAACCCTAGCCAACCCCCTTGTCTATATAGGGTAGGAAACCCTAACTAGCCCAATTTTCGATTTTAGGGCTTTAGAACTGTTTTGGTCTGCCTCAACAGCCAAACCGCATCCCGCACTCTGCCTCGGGAGAATTGCATCCTTAGTTTCCCTTGATTCGAAAGGCCTCTCAAGGGATGGTCGAGCTCAGTCGAGGAGCCCCTCAAGGATCGGTATATTTGGCCAATTAGATAGTCTAAACCCTATTTTAGTCATTGAATCAAGAGGGTTTAGCCTATTAGATTGCCCATAGCAGCCCTCTAGATCTCTAGATAGCAGATCCTAACTAAAGAACCTAACTCTATGTTGTAGATTAGATCTAGTTCTTTAGTTCTCTCGTGAAAGTATATGGATGATGCATCTCTATGAACTCCTTGTATTGGGAAGGGGGTAGAGACCTAAAGCTTTGTAGTTGATGCTCCTAGAGTAGCCTCTCTAGCACACCTGAGATTCGCCTCTGCGGCGCAAGAGCCACACCGGATGTGGGTGAAGGGGCCGACCGGGCGAGAAGGGAGGTTCATGTCCCGACTCTTGAACGGTTCCTCCGGTGTGTAAGGCCTCCACCGGAACCATTGTGGCTAGGTCCAATGGCTTGCCACCTGCGTGCGGGCAAGGCATGGGCTCGACACCCGTGAGGTGGTGTTCACCTTCCGGTGGGTTCACGAATACGGGCAAGTGGCCCTCTAGTCACCTTGAGTCAAGATGTAGATCTCGGAGGGAGTGATCCCTACCGCCCCATCGGAATCGGGAAGATGAGCCCGGAGTAGCCCTCTTGGCTATGCATCCGTCGGGCTACAGTCAGGTCCCGACACTTTTCAGACCACTCTGCAAAGTGTGCATAGGAGGGGCGGATGGAGTGGACAACCCTAAGCCATGTTCATATGCCAGCCAAATCCATTGCCATGAATTACATGCGCAATGAACTCGGAGACCCAAGCCGCCGGTCATCCCTTTGAGTCTGAGCCTTGGGTAGGATCCCCTATGTGATGTGCTGATCTTTGCCTATGCAGATATGTGGAGGACCATCCTTCGTGATGGTCATATGATGTTGATGTATGTGCTACTGACATGTATGTTTACGCTTCCGCAGCTAGGTAGGCCCCGAGGGAGATCGGGTGCAATGACCCTTCCACTCTTCCCACTGGGAACCCGCCACGGTTCGCAAAGGTCATGTGGAGGGCCCCGTATTAGCATGGAGCTGGTATGGGGATGAACTCTGCTTTGTATACGGTGAGTGCACCGTATACAGTAGTAGGGGACGCCACAAAGGTATATCGAGCTATGTTCTTGGAGACCAAGAGCAAAGCACTGGCCATGTTCCCAGTAGCACTAACTTGATAGGATCCTCAAACCTCGAAAAATGAGAAAATTTTTTCTCATTTTTATAGTTTATGCTAAGCTAGTAACAGTTAAAATGAATAGAAACGTAAAAAGACTAAAATTGATGAGCCAACATCCAAAAGTAGGAAATTCTCACGTCGTCACCGCCGACGATTTCTACATTCTAGAAATCGGGCTGGGCGCAACGTGTGAGACATTCAGCTTTGACACCAAAAAGTTGTAAATTACAGTAAAATACCTTGATAATTCTAATTTTAAGCTAAGAATTAGTAGATTTAGCATGACACATGTTAATTTAATAGTGGGCCCCACCATGTCTCACACATCGCGCCAGGACAGGTTTCTAGATTCTAGAAATCGGGCTGGGCGCAACGTGTGAGACCTTGCTTAATTAGGTGTTTTAGATGCCTTAGACAACCCAAAAAGGTAGTTTAAAAGTTGACCTAAAATTTGGCCCTATAAATAGAACCAGACCCCTCCCATTTTTCCTGTTCTTCCCTAGAACTTCGCCAGGATCGCAAAGGCGATCTTCCGGGCGCTTAGCTCCGATCGACAAACCGTAAGATGATGGCCCGCACAAAGCGGTCGCAAGGAAGCCTAGCCGGCGGATCCTCCAGCGCCAGCCCGGCCTCCTCTTTCACGAGATTCTTCGAACGCTTCTTCCACGGCGGCGAAATCTTCGCCGAAATCGGCGAAGGCGTGGTCGGACCGGGCGACCACCACGTGAGCTCTTTGGAGGATGACCGGCCAGATGTCATGAACCAGATCCTCGACGAAATTGCGCGGGAAGAGGAAAGAAGCGGGCAGCAGCAGGAGCAACACCAGGAGGACGCCAACCCACAGGAAGAGCAGAGGGAACAGGCGGACCCATCAACAGCCTGTGAGCAACCCTGGCTGAGATCCACCGCAGGAGGAGCAGGGAAGAGAGGAGCAGCAGCCGCCGGAACTCACCCCGGAAGAAGAGGCCGACCTCGCACGCTTCGTCCACAAGTACGAAGCCAAGGAGCGCCGCCGGGAGCAGAGGACAAAGAGTCGGGAAGACGACCCGACTACAGCCAGCGGACCCAAGAAGAGGAGGGCCAAAGCCGTAAAGGCAGGCAAGAGGAAGCTGGTAAAGGTCGGGAAGCGAGCCGGTTGTCCCGCCATCAACGAAGCCGTCGGGAGGGGAGACCCGCCCCACCACCGACGACTTGGATGGAGACTACGTGTCGGGCGCAGACGGGCAAGCTCTTCAAAGCCCCTTGGTCAGAGGAAGAGGTCCCGAGCGCATGCCCCAAGAAGGGGAGGAGACTGGACAGCTAGCAAAGCCCCCACCGTTTCCAACGTGGGATAGAGTCAAAGCCCCGCGGCCGCAACGGGAAGCATATGTGATAGACCCCCTAAAGGTCTACCAGAAGAGGATCAAGGAGCACAACGCTTATATGGCAAGGTGGGAGGCGTACAACGCATATTACCAGGAGCACCGGGTAAGAACGATTGAAGGCGGACACCGACGGCGAGCCGAATCCGGCCCCCTCCACCAAAGCCCAAGCCTCCCCGAGCACCAGGGAAGAAGCGGAGCAAGAAGAAGAAGCTGGAAGACAGGGCACTCAAGGAGATCCGCCACTTCCAGAAGAGTTACGGACTCCTGATCCCCCGGGCGCCGTTCCAGCGTTTGGTCCGCGAAGTCATACAAGAATACAACACAGACATGCGCGTGACCGACGAGATGCTGCTGTGTTTACAAGAGGCGGCCGAAGCACACATAGTAAAGCATTTTGAAGATTCAACGGCCTGCACGGTGCACGCGAAGAGGGTTACCCTCATGAGGCAGGATATGTATCTTGCCAGGCACATCAAGGGTGAACGCCCTTGAGTTTTGTAAATAACTGGAAAAATTTTGTTAATATAAAGAAAATTTTGTGTAAATAAAGTCTCAAACCCCGTTTAAATAGGTCAAGAAATCGATCCCTAGCTTTTGTTTTAAGTAAATTGGAGTTTTGAGCAAAATTGAGACGATGTCTCACACGTCAAGGCCAGGACGATGATTTCTACATTTTAGAAATCGGGCGGGCAAGAACGTGTGAGACCATGCCCAAAATGCCCAAAACAGCCCCAAATCGACCAAGTAAGGGGTCAATTACGCTTAACTTCGATGAGTTTAGTGGAATTACAGCCTTAGATCACCTAAATTGGGTAATCCTAGCCCAATTAGGACCCATGTCTCACACGTCAAGCGCCGGAGACGATTTCTACATTTTAGAAATCTTTGTCAAGCAACGTGGTGAGACCTCGCACTCATTTCTTCACCAAATGATCTCCAAGTTGTACAATAGGTTCAATGAGTCGAGTCTTAGCATGCTCAAACTCTAGAAATAGTCTTCAAACTTGCAATTGCATCCCTTAATAGGTCAATTGCCTAATTTCAAAGAAATTCTAGGCCACCCAAAAATTAGGGTTTCCCCCTTTTTCTATAAATAAGTCCCCCATTTCTCAATTGGCACCCTGCAAATTTGCTCCCCACTGCTTAGGCGATCTTTCAGCTCCCTGAGGCGCTTCTGCATCCGTTTGATACTCCCTTCTTTGCTAGATCAATGGCCACTGCTGATTTCGGGCGATGGTACAGCGCCAGTGCCCATGCTGCTGAGGCGGATGTCAACGACATCTTCCAAGTCTTTGTGAAAGAAATCGACATCCAAGCTACGCTGAATGCAACCCCAGCATATAGGCAGGTGCTAGCAGAATTTCAGGCTAGGGTAGGACCCTCCCTTGTTCAAGTCCCCCCTTGCATAGGATACTTCGTTCCCCGCCCATCTCTTCAAGCAGCCTTGGGCGATGTCCCCAACATCGCCAAGTACTTGACTAACAAGGCGCAAAGGCTACCTGACTACATGGTCCTGACAGCCAACAGGACCAAGTACTTCTCTTACACCGCCGCCCTAGCCATCTTCTTATCCCACCGCGCCGAGAACCCGATGGGGGCAACCTCTATCCCTCCGATGGAGGTAGACCCCATAGCAGTGCAAGAGGAAGATCGATCTTTGTTCGATCAACAGAAGCGTGAAGCAAGAGAGGATGAAGAGGAGCTCGGACGACGAAGGATACACGGAGCTCGACTTCGACGCGAAGAACGGCGCCTGCTGCAGCGGGGCGAGCCCGATCAACTTCGAAGCGAGCCGCGAGCATCGAGTTGCTCCACCACTTTCGGGCTAGGCATCACAAGCCTAGCCCCTATCATCATCAACGGAGAGGAGTATCTACTCCTCCGACATCGAACCTTCGAATGCGGGAGAGGGGAGCTCGAGGTTGGACGAATCGCTCCACCAATGCGGCAAACCGACATGGGCGACTTCATCGTCGGGGGGAGCCTCGGACTTTCGCCGGCAGAAGTGAGGGAGGCCGACACCTACACAGGGGAGACGACCTCCGATATCCAGGCCTACAGCAGCATAAGGCAAATGATGGACGAGCGGGAGCTGCCAACAGAGGAGGAGTTCCTCGCCCTCCAAGAGCAGATGGGGATCCGTGGGAAGACCACGAGCATCCTAATGCCGAGTCCTCCGATATCACCCCTGCCAAAAGGAGAAGGAATCGACCTCAGGAGGCTCGACCGCACAATGGAAGACTACAGGGAGCTGACTGAAATTGAGGTCGACGAGTACGCCGGGCGGCACAGAGCTGGAGGCCAAACAAGCGGAGAAGCCCACGACACACAACGACAGTCGCCAGGTACTACTTGCCGCTGGCGATGGATGGGAGAATAGCGGTAATTCACCGCAAGTTCAAATTCCCAGAGGCTAAGAAGGAGTGTTCATGCCGATTGCACTCTCGCCGGCGGGCATGCTCGAATAGCAACAAATGTCGACTATGCTGTCTTAGTCAAGAGGGCAATGGCACTTGACCTCTTCGACTTCGCCATACCCCACCGACGTCAGGCGAGATTAGCAGTGACTGCGGCCCTTACATCCGACAGCAGGGTAGAAGACCTGGTGAGGGCCATACAGGGAGGCTCGTCGGCAAGCATCATCAGGAACTTGGGTCACTCGGTAGGGACGGCCCAAGTTAAGAAGTTTCTTGAAGACAACCCGTCTTACCTACCGATTTTCAAGACTAGCTAAACTCTTGATCCCGGAGACTTTTTGTATCTGAAATATTATATGATATATGAATATAAATCTTATTGCACTTTAAATGCTTTGTTGATGTATTTTTGCCCCACAACTATATCAACAAACATAAACAATGCAAGAGAACAAATGAAACTAATCATATAGCCATGAATTGCTTGTGTATGCAGCTAGAGGCCTAAACGCAGGGGAACGACAACTGCGAGATCTTATAGAAGAGCAAACCCCACCCAGACCACCCCCGGCAAGGAACCTATTTGAAGATATGGAACCCATGACCCCGCAGAGGAGGAGATAGCCCGGATGAGGACGGGACACGAGCAGGATAAAGGCATTCTTGTCCGCGCAAGCGAGAGTGGGTTCGGTGGGCAACGCTTCGATTCCGCAAGCATCAGCTTCGGAGGGCGGAAGAGACAAGAAGAGGAGCAAGAGAAGGAGATCCTCCAGCCCTAATCTTCCGACTCAAGTTCGAACTTCGCACTCAGACTCAGGAAGAGGAAGAACAGGCTTCGAACTAACGAAATGGATGGAAAGCGAGGAATACCCCGGAGGGGCGACAAAGAGATACGTGGGCCTCGACTACCGTAAGAAGGTAGATTCCGCCTTTGGGCAATGTATGGAAGGCGGGAAATCGGAACAGTTCGGGGGAGAACAAGTCGGGATTGGAAGCAGAGGCATGGCCGGACCGAAATGGCGAGTACGGAAATGCTTATGGCATGAAGGATAAGGACAAAGGCGAGTTACAACAGCCAACTTGAAAGGAGCCGCCGGATTTGGTGGAAGGGTTATGCAAAGGCACATGGCTTAAGCGAGGATGCTTGTAAGTTCGAGAAAAGTTTGCTAAAGCCTTCAAAGCGCCATTACGTTCCGAGGGAACATAAGTCCAAAGATGATCTGGCGGTTTTACAGGTTGCGGCAAGGCAACAAATCGATCGAGAAATATCTGAGAGGAATTCATGAGGCTAAGGTCAGATGCGTGCCGAAGTTGGGAGAGAAGCATGCAAAGAGAAAGTTATATTGAGGGGCTGAATGAGGAGATCCGCAAGCTTGTGAGGGCAATAAACCCTAGGACAATATCGGGTTTTAATCCAAGGCTATAAGCTTGCGGGGGTCGGGACCTCGGAGAATAGCGGGCGTAAATGGCCCGAAGATTTCCGGGATAAAGGCAAAGCGTGACAGAAGCTATAGCCCCTGCAGCCGGTCGAGTCCGGCTAGAGCCCCATATGGTGGGAACCAGGGAAACAAAGCGGAGAAGAAGCAGTGTCCTTCAAGGACAAGCGAGGAGGGTCAAACTACTCCAAAGCGGTCGCGATCCTTTTTGCGAGGCAATGCCCAGGAAAAGAGACAGAGTGCATAAAAAGGTTGTGCTTGAGTGCTTCCAGCCAGGCCATAGGGGCAAACAAAGCGCCCCTACGTCATGAGTGCAGCTCTAGCGGAGTTGGGAGATTGGGGCCTGCTTGTCCGGACGACGGCGGCCCGAAGAGGCCCGCGACTACATTCGGGGTGAGTGTCATATCTTTGCCGCAATAGATACACGGAGCAAGCAGAGAGCCAGTATAAGGTAATTTCCACAATAGGGAAGGCCAAGGCTAAGTCCTTCATAGTCTTGATAGACTCAGGAAGTAGCCATAACTTTGCATCCCCCAGAATGGTTCAGATGTTGAAGTTGAAGCCGCTAAAGTCAAAGCCAAGACCCGTTGTTTTAGCAAGTGTGGTGCGATAAAAAGGCGGGGCGGGCAAGAGAATTAACCGACATCGACTTGCCGGGCATTAATATCCGATGGGGGCAGAAGTAATGGGCATTGGCAAGTATGACTTGATCATAGGAATGGAGTACCTTGGGCCAGAGGGGGCCATCATCGACTGTGGAAAGCGGAAGGTGACCTTCCCAACGCCTGACGGCAAGATCATTGAGATAACAGGTAAGGAAGTTGTCCCCATCATGCAGTGTATGTCTTCTAAACGGTGTTCCAAATGCATCAAGAGTGAGCAAGTGGCATACATCTTCAAGCTTGAGATTAGTGAGCGAATCGGAAGGAAGCAAAGAAGACAAGGTGCTCGACAAGTTGCGGCAAGTAGCTAAAAGGCGATCCGCGGAGTTCCATGATCTCTTTCCGGATGAGATCAAGCGGCTCCCTCCATATAGGGGAGTTGAGTGCGAAATTGCACTCGAACCAGGGAACAAAGCCAACGAGCAAGGCTCCATATAGAATGACAACGCAGAATTGTCGAGACTAAAGAAGCGATTCGCGAGGCGCTTGACCTAGGTTTTATTAGACCTAGTGTTTACGCCATTTGGGCGCCCATTCTCTTTGTTAAGAAGAAGGATGGCGGTCTAAGGATGTGCATAGACTATAGGCGGTTGAACAAGCACACCATTAAGAACAAATATGCTTCCAAGATCGGGCGACTTGATGGATCAGCTTCAAGGTGCAAAGATCTTCTCCAAAATCGACTTAAGGTCGGGTTATCATCGATCGGGATAAAGGAAGAAGATATCCATAAGACCGCCTTCCGGAACGCGGTATGGGCATTATGAGTTCACGGTAATGCCTTTTCGGCTTATCAAATGCCCCATAGCGTTCATGAGGCTCATGAGCGATATCTTGAGGGAGTTCCCGGACACCTTTGTGATTGTTTTCTTTGATGACATTTTGGTGTATAGCGGATCCTTGAAGAGCCGCGTACAACACTTGAGAAGAGTGCTAGAGAAGTTGAAGAGGCACCGGTTATGCGCCAAGTTGTCGGTGCCGCCGCCTTGCAGAGAAGGTGGAATACCTTGGTCATGTGATCTCGGCAGAAGGCATCCGCGGACCCCGCCAAGATTGAAGCAGTGATTCAGTGGCCGGCGCCGAAGAATGTGCATGAAGTCAGAAGTTTCCTCGGCCTAGCAGGGTACTACAGGAAGTTCGTAAAGAACTTTGCCAAGATAGCAGCCCCGCTAACAGACTTGACGCGGGCGGAGAAGGTGAAAGATTGGGTAGAGCATTGGCACAAGAAAGCCCAAAAGGGGTTTGAATTGTTGAAAGAAGCTCTGACGACAGCCCCTGTCTTGACCTTGCCGGACCCGGAGAAAGATAAGCTTGTAGCAACAGACGCGAGTAAGATAGCTACAGGTGCAGTGCTTATGCAAGAAGAGCGTGTGGTAGCGTATGATTCCAGGAAGATGAACGACGCCGAGACGCGCTACCCCACGCACGATCAGGAATTGCTTGCAGTTGTCAGGGCATTAAGAATATGGAGGCACTACCTTTTGGGAAAGAAGTTCCAGTTGGATCTGAACCACGAGCCTCCAATATGTATTCCGCAAACCACACCTCAACCCGAGGCGAGAGAAGGTGGATGGAGTTCCTTGAAGAGTGCGACTTTGATATAGTCTACAAGCCGTGGAAGCTCAATGTGGTAGCGGATCGCTTTCAAGGCATCCCCCGACAACTAGAGTGCATTGCAATGCAATTTCGGCGCTCTCCGGCGACTTTGGTAAGAGGATTGAAGAGTCCTTGCCAGCGGATGTGGATTTCCGGAAGTATGGGCAAGCCTTTCTAAGGAGGCTAGAACAGGATAAAGAGCGGGAGGCCTTCAAGCATTATAAGAAGGAAGGCAACTGTTATACCATAAGAACAAGTTGTGCGTGCGAATCATCGGGTGTAAGGAAGTTGATCCTCCATGACACGCACACCAGCCCAATAGGCGGCCATGTGGGATTCATGAAAACATATTTCAAGGTCTTGCAGCAACTATTATTGGCCAGGAATGAAGAAGCAAATAGCTTCGCTACATCAAGGAATGTCGGCTATGCCCGTGAGGCGAAGAAGCGGGCGGCGACCGAATTCGGGGGCATTAGAGCCATTAGCGGTGCCAAACGCTAAGTGGGAGGTAATCGGCATGGACTTCATCACGGGGACTCCCAAGGGCGATAAGAGGGAAGGATGCCTTGATGGTAGTGGTCGACAAGTTGTCTAAGATGGCACATTTTGTGCCTTGCGGGACCACGATCTGACTATGGATCTGACAAAGCTCTTCACCAAAGAGATCTTCGGGCTTCATGGCATGCCAAGGGAGATCATCTCCCGGCGAGGGATCCGAAGTTCATGGCGCCTTTTGGCAAGACCTCTTTGGCGACAATTCGAGGGCGAAGCTATCCATGAGCATGGCATACCATCCTCGAGGCGGATGGCGGGCGGAAGCGGACCAACGAGGATTTTAGAGGACATGCTACTGAAACTATGTGCGAATAAGCAAAGTATGTGGGAAGAATTTATTCACTTGGTGGAGTTTGCATACAATAGCACCAAGGGGAATCATCCCAAATGTCGCCGTTTATGATCAATTCACGGCTATCGGTTACCTAACTCCGGATACTTGGCACAACCCCGTCAAAAGTGGAAGTTTCGCGGCGGATGTTGGCCGATATGCGGCAGACTTGTGGAAGAAGTTCGAGGTTATCCGCTAGCGACAAAGAAGTCGTCGAAGAGCATCGTAAACAAGCATCGAAACGATAAGAGAGTTCAAAGTTGGAGATGATGTTTGGCTCAAGATCAAGGTGAAGCGGTGGCTTCGGGGATCGGCAATTGCAAGAAAGCTTGCTCCAAGGTGGGCTGGACCTTTCAGAATAGTCAAGAGAGTAGGTAATCAATCCTACAAGCTAGATTTGCCAGCACACCTAAAGATTCATAAGGTCTTCCACGTGAGTTTGTTGAAGAAGCATACTCCAAATCCAGACGAAGTCTTGGATTATGCCAATTGTTGGAAATGAGCGGAGGAGCATTTGGAAATAGTTCGGCAATGATTCTTGATAAAGCTTTCAAGAAAACGAGGAGATCAGAATTCCTCCAGTATTTGGTCAAGTGGAAACACTTACCAGTGGAAGACGCGACGTGGGTACTTAAGAAAGATTTAGTAAAGCAGTATCCACAGTTTATGGAGCAATGGGACGGCAAGGTCATCTCCCAAGAAATCGGCTTCGGGCATGTCGATTTGTGTAGGTTAATTACGTGTAGTTAAGATTAATCTACGCATGCAACCTATGCTTAGTATGGGTCACATGCGTTGTTACCGATGATGGGACCACTACGGTGATCTCTAGGGCGTGGTGTAATGTCAATGTAGGCATGACCGCGTTTCGCTTAGGCGAAAGTGGAAGGTAGATTAGAAAGTCTACTTACGTCCCCACGAAGTAGGCGACCTCGAAGAAAGGAGGTCATGAAGGAATGCATTGATAGGAAAAGCACCTTTAGCCCCATATATGCTTTGATAGGAGGAATCTATCCTTGGCCCCACGAGAAGGATATCCTCCACCGGGCAACTAGAGGTGTAGGCATGAGCGCATATATAGGCATATAGGCGCTGTCTCCGGACCATAATGGAAGATTCACCCTCTTCCTACTGAGATTAGCCATGCATCCATGTAGATAGGTGGGGTGGTCACCATATAACCAAAATTTTATTAATAATTAAATGACACTAACGTAGTGTCGACCCGCAGCCGATGAAGCTCGGAGGGCAAGGAGGTCGAAGATCACGAAGACTTGCAACACAAATTTTTGTTGAAATGTGTTGCAAGGAATGAAGAGTACCTCGGGCGTAATTTTAAAATTTTGATAAACTTAATCGTAAATGTTAAGTGAATTTTGGAGTAATCTGTTTAGTAATGTTGTGAATTGATAAGTTATTTCATAATATAATGATGTGATAATGTCATAAAAATATTACCTTAAGGTAATTTTAATAAATGTGTAGGAATTATAGTAGTAATCGTATGTATCAGGTTGATTGCAGGTTACGATGATCCCAAGGTGGGGAGACCCGCGATCTTTGCTGACAAAGATCATTTCAAGGTGGGGAGAATGTGGCGTTCGGCCACGATATCGCCCGGATCGTATACCGCATCTTTGCCACGCCGCAGCGTTACCGCGCCCCTCCGGTGGCGTGTGCGCTAAGCGCCAGAGCGTGAGTAGCCCTAGGGGGGCAACTTGCCAGAAATATGTGCAACTATTAATGTGCACATTTTCCAATGTACACATTAATGGGGCACACATTTACAAGTGGACACTTCATGCCAAGTGGGCCACACCCATAGGTGCAATTAATGTGCACATTTTCCAATGTACACATTAATGTGGGCACACATTTCCATGTGTGCACATTTGGCCACCTAGCCCTTAAAGGCAAGTGGGCCCATTTCCAATTATCCCACATGCCAAAGGGATAATTGGAAACCCTAGCCAACCCCTTGTCTATATAGGGTAGGAAACCCTAACTAGCCCAATTTTCGATTTTAGGGGCTTTAGAACTGCTTTTGGGCTGCCTCAACAGCCAAAACCGCATCCCGCATCACTGGGAGAATTGCATCCTTAGTTTCCCTTGATTCGAGCGTCTCAGCAGGATGGTCGAGCTCAGGTCAGGAGGAGCCCCTCAAGGATCAGGTATTTGGCCAATTAGATAGTCTAAACCCTATTTTAGTCATTGAATCAGTAGGTTTAGCCTATTAGATTGCCCATAGCAGCCCTCTAGATCTCTAGATAGCAGATCCTAACTAAAGAACCTAACTCTATGTTGTAGATTAGATCTAGTTCTTTAGTTCTCTGTGAAGTATATGGATGATGCATCTCTATGAACTCCTTGTATTGGGAAGGGAGGTAGAGACCTAAAGCTTTGTAGTTGATGCTCCTAGAGTAGCCTCTCTAGCACACTGTAGATTCGGCCTGTGCGCAAGAGCCACACCGGGATGTGGGTGAAGGGGCCAGACTGGCTGAGAAGGAGGTTCATGTCCTGACTCTTGAACGGTTCCTCTGGTGTGTAAGGCCTACCGGGAACCATTGTGGCTAGGTCCAATGGCTTGCCACTGCGTGCGGGCAAGGCATGGGCTCGACACCCGTGAGGTGGTGTTCACCTTCCAGTGGGTTCAGTCGAATACGGGCAGTGGCCCTCTAGTCACCTTGAGTCAGCATGTAGATCTCTGGAGGGAGTGATCCCTACCTGCCCCATCGGAACTGGGAAGATGAGCCCAGGAATAGCCCTCTTGGCTATGCATCCGGCGGGCTACAGTCAGGTCCCGACACTTTTCAGACCACTCTGCAAAGTGTGCACAGGAGGGGCGGATGGAGTGGACAACCCTAAGCCATGTTCATATGCCAGCCAAATCCATTGCCATGAATTCTGTCTGCAATGAACTCTGGAGACCCAAGCCGTCAGTCATCCCTTTGAGTCTGAGCCTTGGGTAGGATCCCCTATGTGATGTGCTGATCTTTGCCTATGCAGATATGTGGAGGACCATCCTTCGTGATGGTCATATGATGTTGATGTATGTGCTACTGACATGTATGTTTATGCTTCCGCAGCTAGGTAGGCCCTGAGGGAGACGGGGTGCAATGACCCTTCCACTCTTCCCACTGGAACCCGTCACGGTTGCAGTGTCATGTGGAGGGCCCTGTATTAGCATGGAGCTGGTATGGGGGATGAACTCCTGTTTGTATACGGTGAGTGCACCGTATACGAGTAGGGGACGTCACAGTGGGGGGAGGACCCACTTCAGCAATGTAAAGTGGTGGGGGCAGGACCCATCTGGGTGTGTTGTAAAGTGTCACATGTCCGATAGGACGCTGCCTTGTGGCGTGACGTTAAAATCTCTTCTTCTTCTTCTTCTTCTTCTTCTTCTTCTTCTTCTTCTTCTTCTTAAAAAAAACTGAAGTCTAATATTTCTGGGCTGAGGACAGACGTGGGGTCGACACGTGTGCTTATATTGCATTTCTAAATTCAAGAAAAAAAAAACCCAAAGATGCCACGTTTTTGTTGTTATCTCCTTTGAATGAATCCGCTCCGTCGAATGCTCAATGCTCTGATCTCCACTTCCTCTGCGCCATTCCGACGAGCTCTGCTGCAATAGAAGGCGGGATTACTTTGCCTGGAAGCAAAATCTGGATGCAGGGATTATTTGCTTGGAAGCAAAGTCTTCAATATTTCTGAGTCTGCCAGCTTTGCGCCATTCATCCGTGAAGCGAGGTCTGGCTATGGCGAATCCGGGTCTGTCCTAGATTGAGCGGAGGGAAGCGCCACTTGCAGAGACTAAATTTGGTGGTTTGGTTTTGGAAAATTGCACCGCTGCAAGGGAAGAGCTTCTGGCGCCATATCCGCCCCTTCTGATCATAGGGTTTCGCCATAGCTGCAGTTGCCTATTTTCTCTACGCTGCCAGAGATGGCCTGAGCAGGTAAATATCAAACGACCAAAAAGTCTTGCTTTGCTTTAAGAACTATGCCATTAGCAAAATAGAGGTCCCCTTGCACATCAGTGGCCTCGCACAGTGGCAAGATCATATTTGAAGTCTACCTGTAGGTTTGAATTCATATGCAGGAAAGATGAATTTATCCCAAATTTGGCGCTGGCATCAGTGGAATATATGGTGCCATCTTTTGTCACAGGAAGCTCATCAGCCAATCTGCAGATTGCAGGGCATTATTGACGATTCTACGGGACGAATCCTTCTGCCTGCTCGAATTGGGGCCAAATACAAAATGCATACCCCTTTGCTTCCCAAAAATCATTCCGGCATAAACTCTGGCTTTTAAAATTGTCACAAAGCCGTGAGGTAAGCAGGATATCACCAAGTATGGCCGCCGCGAACTCTTATATCATTAACATGCTGTCTTATTTGCTATAACCTCTCCTGGAATGGCGATCACGAAGGTACTGCCCAAGTGCCCTTGAATGTATGGCCAAGCTTCTCGAAACCAGCTAACATATTGGTCATTTGTTGTTCTGTTCCTATCCAAGAAATTGGTCTTCTTGCATGTTTCCAAGACATCCGCTTGATCAACAATTTTATAAGGAGCGACCAGACTTCCAGGGTAACTGAAACCACCTCTGGAGTAGTAATGGAATGCAAATTTTTGAGAAATCGTAGCAGCCTGCAGATGTGCCAGGGCCTAGGCGTGTAGAAGATCTCAAAGCATTTGCAATGCAGCTGCTCAAAAGATAGATGAAGGGGATAAACACCCCTGCGAGCCCCCCTACTACAGATAAACCCGGGGAAGGGATGTTTTTATCCCCTTTAACTGGCAGAATCCAAAATAACATGAGCCATAACATGAATCCAAAATTCCAGACTCATGTTACCAACAGAGTATCCAAATTTTGGCTGGATAACAACAAATTTCTGCACCGACATTACCGTTCAGCAAATCGGATTTGCTCCAGGATTGCTTCGCATTATTGATTTTCCCTTGCAATTTGTCAGTTTTCAGCTCAATTGCTGCTGTTTTTTTGCAATCTGAAACACATTCAAGAGCTTAGACAGCATGAGAAGCGCACTATCAACTTTAAACCTGAGTAAATGAGCATCCAATTGAAAGGTTTGGGATAGTCTTACCCTGGTTTGGGGGATCCCGGAGGGAAATGGGATCCCCTCCTCCGGGATCCCCACGCGAGATCCCCTCCTCCGGGATCCCACAGTTAACTGCGTAGTTAACGCCTTACTGCGCAGTTTCGGCTATTTTTTTTACTGGATTGGAGCGAGGCCAGTGCAGTGGCGCTCGTTCTGCTTCCTCCTTTGCATCTACGTGATCCCCTTGCCCTCCCGATTCCGATCAGCTACGAACTGATGCGATGCGATTCGGTGCCGGATCGAGGGAGAAAATCCCACAGCAAGTTTGCCCCAAAAATCCCTATAAGGGCCAGGATTTTTGCGCACCGGGGATCCTGTCCTCCGGGATCACACCTCTTGGGTATCCCGTCCTCCGGTATCACCCCTCCGGGATCCCCCAAACCAGGGTAAAACTATCCCGCGCCTGAAAGGCAATTGAAAAGGTGGAATAGCAATTCTCCATTATTTTGCCAAATAAATAATGGATTGATGATGTTCGGTACATTAACCACTCCATTTCATGTACAAAATTATTCTGTGTCCCAACATGCCGCTAATGGCATAAACTGAGGCCTCCCTTTACCTTCACATGGTATGGCATTTCACCGTAAATTGATTAATTTGACCCAGTAAACAAGTGAGGTGATGGGGCTTTTAGATTGATTTTAGATTGACCAATGTAAAAAATGCAAAAATACCCCAAACGTCTGGAACTCCAGCAATGCAAAACCATCAAAAATGGCATTGAGCAACATCTTCGTAATGAGTGAAGGAATTGATCATTCTCAAAAAGTAGCCCTTGATCTTACACAATTGGGTGATCAAAAGGGCTTTGAATATAAGCCTTTAGATTATCATTATTAAGATCTAATCTTAACCAATCAACAACTTCAACATTGAAATGGCATTTCCCTTTAGTTAATAAGGGACGCTTCACATGTCACCGGCAAAAACTTGCCGGACGTCAAGCCGTTGGAGACGCTCAGCTGTAAACTGCTCCAGCAGTTCGTGGACGAACGGCTCAACGTCAAACCGGCCGTCTCAAATGAATTGCATGTGAATACAGAAAAATTTACATGTGAGGCGCCTCTAAGGGTTTATTTAAATGTTATTCTTAAACACAACATAGAGTAGCATTGTCTAACTCGATGCTCGCAATGTGAATCTCAGTTTTTGAACCCCATTTTGAGATGCTCAAAATTACACTATTTTCTTCAATATGAAGGCAAAGCATCATGGTTTGAGATGAGAATTATTTTCACACTAGTTCCAACTTGACACAAACTCCCCTATAATAGACTTAGGAAAAGAGAAATGTTCGCGGCGGCCTTGGCCGCCGCGATAAATTTCTTGTAACCATTAACCATTAAAAACATTATAACCATTAACCATTAACCATTAAAACCATTATAACCATATATAACCATAAAAAACATTTAAAACCATTAAAATATTGGAACCATTGAAAACATCTTTGTGCCCACGTGGTGCCTCGTCAGCGACCGCTGACATAGCCACGTCAGCAATCCGGACACCCACGGCATGGCCCACACGTGAGAGGGTGTCATAATGGCACTTTATCGAGGTTCGAGGGTGCAGCCAGAAATAACTGCACCCTCTTCCTCTTCCTCCGCGACCCATTCATCCTCCCCATATTCTTTCTCTGTTCTGTTTTCTATTCCATCTCTGGAGCTCCCTCTTGGTGATCCATCTATTCACTCAATTCCGACGTCTTCTTATGACAGCAGCTTGGTCGACGGATCGCGACGCATCCAGCGCCGAGTTTTTCGCGCAGTTTGAGTGTTCGAGCGGCCAATATTGCCTTAGAAGAAAGTGAGGTTCTTCTCTGTAAGTTTTTAGCTTCTTTTACTGATTCTTTTTAGTTTTCTGTAAGTTCTTTACTGCACTCTTACTTATATTCTTTTATTAGAGGTTCTTACTATCCCCTGATACAATTTCCAGCCCAACAAATCCCTATTCTCGCTTTGCAAACGCCTGTTCAAACATGGAATCAAACGTGGAAGCTTCCTCCTCATCCAGCAAATCTGTCGGGTATGTTTTTTTAATATGTTCTCTTTTGTCTCCATTGTTTCACTCTATTTCACATCTATTCACTGTTTTCTGTTTTGCTTTTGTTTTGTTTTCTGTTTTGTTTTCTGTTTTCTGTTTTTCTTTCCTTCTTCTTAGTTTTTGTTTAATTGAATACCTTGTACAGGCATAAGTAAGACTAGTGGTAAGACTAGTGACAAGCAACCGAATTAGGAATCCTTAGAGACAGGTGATAGGAAGAAAAAAATTGCAGAGCAGTAACAGAACATTACTATGAATGATTCACAACAGAAATTGCAAAACTTTCTATGAATGTTTCATAACAGAACATAACTATGAATGAATGTTTCTAACGAACTAAGAACAGGAATTGCCTTACAGAAATTGCAAATCTTTCTAACTCACAGAATATCCTCCCTTGCAGGAAAGCTTTCTCGACTCGCGAGTCGAGAATGCCTCAGCTTGCCAACAATCTAGGAAGTACAATCCTTCTTCTCGACTTGCGAGTCGAGAATTTCTCGACTCGCGAGGCGAGAACAGGGAGTGTACACCCTGGACTGTTGGCTGGTTGAGGCAATCTCGAATCGCGAGTCGAGAATGCAGACAGCTACCCAACGTCTTTCTAGTCCTCGAAAGCCTGCTGCAGCCTTTGTGCATTCTCGACTCGCGAGTCGAGAATGTCATACCCAGCCAATGCCCCTGTGTCCGGTCGCAGGTGCCTCCACCCAGTCTGAGCCACTCTCATTCGGACCATCTTCATTGAATATTGTGAAGGGAAGTGGCTCCGACTGGGTGGAGGCCTCAGCGACTAACCACAGACGTGCTGGCTGCTTTCTCGACTCGTAAGTCGAGAAGACTTGCTAGTCTTACACACAGCAATGCCGGGACCTTAAACCACATCTACCTTTGATCAGCCCAAGCTCCAGGGCATTCATCTGTGTCTTGTCTGAGGTGCCTCTAGCCTGTCTGAGCTACTCTCCTTCGAACCATCTTCCTCGAATATTTTGAGACAAGCATCCTGAAGACTTGCTGACTGCTTTCTCGACTCGTGAGTCGAGAACACCCGCTAGTCACACATACACACAGCAATGTAACTAACCACAGGGAAATGCCTTTTTGAGGCGAGCATCCTGAATGCGTGCTGGCTGATTTCTCGACTCGTGAGTCGAGAAGACCCGCTAGTCTCACACACAGCAATGCCGGCTCGAGTGCATTCTTCTGTGTCTTGTCCCAGGTGCCTCCAGACAGTCTGAGCCACTCTCCTTCGAACTATCTTCCTCGAATATTGCGAAGGGAAGTGGCCCTGACTGTCTGGAGGCCTCTGGGTCTAACCACAGGGGAATGTATTTGAACAGCATCCCTAAGGAGTGCTGGGGGCTTTCTCGATGCACATGGACCTGTTCGCGAGTTACTCCCATCTATTGTATCCTTGCCGAGCATCTCTCAACGACGAGAGTATGTTTCATCTCTCGACGCTGAAATAGGAAACAATAAACGGTCGAACTCGAGAGCAGTTCCATGTTCTATTCACTCTAGCATGGCTAACAAGCATTCAAATAAAATAATGAAACAAGCATCTCTGAAACTCATCTCTTCTCGCAAGAACTCCTTGGGCCATTGAATCACAAATCCCGTAGCCTCTCCGAGAGTCTTCGCTTCTTCTGTTGGCCTTATCAGCAATGCATCCGCATCAAAAACTTGTATCAAAGCGATTCTCGTGTATCCCTCTTCCATGGCGCTGCAGTGAAGAGTTCCCGTGTCCTGCAGCTCATCTCCGGTTGCTACCTTAGCCCCATGCACATCGATCAAATCACCTAGTTTTAAAAAGAGACGCAGTTAGAACTAGACAGAGAGTAAATCGCTGTTAGGAGCTTACAGCATCGTGGCGCCATCCATGAACTTGCTCACAATCGATCTCCGCCTCCAGTTGCTGTGCGCCCCGAAGTCGCCAATGCTGCAGTAAAACTAAGTGCCCAAAAATCTCCACTGCGCTCACTATACTTAGTCCCTGGAAATGAATCCATTTCGAACTGGTGTTTGAGCGTGCTAAAGTTGGCCGTGCTGTACCCTTAGCCCACTTTTTTGCCTTGAATGATTGTATGTCCTTAATTTCAAATTTAAGAACACGCCCGACCTTTTTTACGTGCAGTCCTAAAATCCCCAAGGCCCGGAAGAGGCTCAATTTACAAGGGAATTCGAGCAGCAAGAGGATGCGGGGGCATACAAAGATGACGACTCCATCGAAGAAGCGAGCCGCCGGAGCGGATGCGGGTTCAAGCAGAACCAAGAAAGGAAAGACAGGGACTCCAGGTGAGCTCTGAATTTTGTGTTCGATTCATCCACCTTTTCTGATTCATCCTTGTGTCTTGCAATATTCACTGTGGAGACGCTAGTGATCACTGGCAGAACTCCATTCTTCGTTATCGAGGGATTGGAGACAGAGCTACTTGAAACACCTGCAGATTCTTGGTGGTATGTCGAAGTTTCAACAAGTGGGAAGGAGAAAGATCTGTTCCTGTGGCAAAGGGATAAGAAGAGTTTCGGCGACAAGTACAAGAAGGTCGGTGTTGTGCTCTCCGTTGCTGCGCCAGATTCAAAACATCTGACATTGTATGTGGAAGACTGCCTGAAGGGTAAGTTCTATCACACGAAGAAGTTATCAGTATTCAATTAACTTCAATGAGCAAGGCCAAGGGGACCGACAAAAGGCCGGCACCTTTAAATTGTCAGAACCTTGGCTGGAAGGATCTGGAAGGGATGAAGGAGGCCGGAACCCTGACATCCAGAGAGCTTGGAATGGAGATTTTCAGGGTGAGGGAGAAGATGTTCAACACCGGAACTTTACGTCCAGCATGCTGAAGACTCTAAAGCACTCGACAGTTACTAAGGATGTAGTTCCGAAAGAAAAAACTCCAGACAGGACTGCAAGCCATGAAGCAGATGAGAGTACACGGGAGGATTCAGATGCTGATGAGGATGAAGAATTGGTCGATTCCCAATTCTTGGATCCAGATGAGCAGATAAGGAAATCACAGAGAGGGTCCCAGAAGATGGAGCGGCTGGCTCAGTATTATCCATTAGGGATTGGGCACAAGTTGGTGCTGGATATCAGACGCCTCAAGGTTTGCACTGGAGATGCCGTCTTGTTCAACCACAGGGAGTTTAATCCAGCACACATGCTGGAGATTCTGAACCTGATGGTGCGACATCCTGTTGCGGATCCAATGCCTGCGGATGTCATACCATTCAGCAGATCGACCGGTGAGTTGTTCAGGTGGACCACTGAGGAAGACCTGAAGGGAAAAGACATCAGGTTTTGGGTTGTGGACGGGCAGCATTCAGTGATGGCAGCACAAGTATTGCAGATGGAAAAGAAAGTGCCGCAAAGGATCAAGGATAGATATTCCAAACGAGAGTGCAGAGTTCTCTCAGCGGACACGCCACCAACGGAGCTAGCCAGCATTAGCCACTGTCAGAATACAATAGCAGCAAGTGCCAGCTACATAAGGTAAATTACTGTCTCTGGTTTGGGGCTTTCTCGACTTGCGAGTCGACAAAGCCCCCCATCCTATGAGTTCTCGAGTTCCACTGGGGTTTCTCGACTCGCGAGTCGAGAAAGCCAGAGGAACACAGGAAAGCAGAGGATGCGGGGGCTTTCTCGACTCGAGAAAGCCCAGAGAAGTGAAGGAAATTAGAGGATGCGGGAGCTTTCTCGACTCGCGAGTCGAGAAAGCCAGAGACAAAGCGGGAAGAAGAGGACGAAGGGGCTTTCTCGACTCGCGAGTCGAGAAACTCCCTTCAATCTTATCCTTTCCTGTGCTCCTCTGACTTTCTCGACTCGCGAGTCGAGAAATCCCAGGGTAATAGAGAGAACATTAGAGATTAATGGTTGAAGAGTGACAGCATCGAGCCTTCCCAATCTTTCTTTCCCCGCCTCTTCGGGCAATGTCGCTTAGTTTATATCCTAAGTTGCATCGTTCGAAGAGGCGTGAAAGAAAAGATTTGGGAATGCGCGATGCTTTCACTCTGGCCTTCACTCTCCTTCTATGTTCTCTCCTCTCCTGTGGGTATTCTCGACTCGCGAGTCGAGAAAGCCAAAGGAAAAGGGGGAAGAAGAGGACGAATGGGGCTTTCTCGACTCGCGAGTCGAGAAAGTCCCTTGAATCTTTTCCTTTCCTGTGCTCCTCTGACTTTCTCGACTCGCGAGTCAAGAAACCCCAGGGTAATAGAGAGAACATTAGAGATTAATGGTTGAAGAGGGAAAGCATCGAGCCTTCCCAATCTTTCTTTCCCCGCCTCTTCGGGCAATGTCGCTTAGTTTATATCCTAAGTTGCATCGTTCGAAGAGGCGTCAAAGCAAAGATTTGGGAATGCGCAATGCTTTCGCTCTGGCCTTGACTCTCCTTCTATGTTCTCTCCTCTCCTGTGGGTATTCTCGACTCGCGAGTCGAGAAAGTCCCTGCATCCTCCTATTCCTTGTTTCCCCCGGGTTTTAGGATATACTTTCATGCTCTGACATAGTTCCATTTACTGAATGCAGCCCGTATCCTGACCAGATCATACACGCTCGGCAACAGTGGAAAGCATTCTCAGCGTCCTAAAGGAAACAGGGCTCCCTCGGATAAGTGGAAGACCTTCAAGAAACTCTGTAGATATGTTCTTCTGGAAAGCCAGGAAGATGATGAGGGAGAGGATGAAGATGAGAAGAAGAAGAGAACACCAAGAAAAGGCAGGGAATCTCTATCAGACCAATATGACCTCATTCTTAGCACTGAGGCAGTCTGGGAGAAATGGACTAAGATATGGGCTCTATGGACAAGAGGCAAGCTTAAGGACAGCAATGGAGACCAACCAGGCCGGACCCAAAGTTGTTCGACAAGCAATTCATGAAAAGGATACAGGGCCTGACGGACAAGGAAACGCTTGATCTACAAGGCAGAATCCTGGATGGAACAATCCTGCTAAGGAAAAGTAGAAGTTCAAAAATGCAGGACGCAAAGGATTATGCCACAATCCTAAAGAGACGGCGTGCGTTGGAAGAAGGCATCACAGAGTTTTGCAATGTTGCCTCCAATGCATGCCATGATTTTGATTATTATAAGGAGAAGGCTGCGCTTGATGAGGAAGACATGAAGGAGTTGAACCGTCTATGTCAACCCTACATCAACACCAAGCTAATGCGTAACGTCAAAACCCTCCCCTTCCCTGAACATGCTTGGATTCGGGGTGGTCCCATTTAAGACCGATGATACCTCCCCTCCATTCCTGGTAACCTTGGGACACAAGGGTTTTGGTGGTCTGGAACTGGCTTCTGGGCCCGTGGCACTGTTTGCCATGAATATGATCGAAGACCCCACCCTATTTTATGAAAAAGCTGACATTGAGCAGTGGTACAAGACGTGTCTGGACATGACCGAGCTGGATACTTTTAGTTTCCTTATCTTTTGCATGCCAGGCAATCAGACAACTGTTGTGTCACAATGGGCAGCTGATATTAACTTCACCAACAAGATCTTGTATTCCATATACAAGCTGGAACATGAGTGTAGACTTGGCCTGCCGAAGGCACCAAGTTTTGCCAATATAGTTTTGGTTTCGGTTTCAAGATCGGCTGCAGACCTGGACAAGTGGTGGCCATATGGTCTTGTATGGCAAAGAAAAATATTGTCAATGTCCTTGGTGTTCTCGGCCTTCCAGTTTTGAAGTTCAAGTTTGTTTGGGGAAACGAAAGGGTCGAGCATGTATCAGACCTCGATCCAGCCATCACAAAGGGGAACCCTATTATGGTGAAAAGGCTGGACAGGGTTTATGAAGCATACCAGGACCTTAACAAACACACACGCTGATCATAGACGACTACGCCTACAAGTGCTATCATAACTCGCACAATACAATCATTGCCAAGAGTCATCGACCAGAAGAGTATGAAACAGATAGGTGGTTGTCTTTCAATCTCGTTCCTATGTTGGCGGAATCCCTGTTTGCCATTCTTGTGGCCGATGTGATTAGGAACTATCCGAACCTCAAGGAGGTCGATCCAGAGAGCAGCGCGATCATGAAAGCTATGGACGACAAATATTATGGTGATCAAGAAGAGTGACCTCTGCTTTCAGATAGTCGAGTTGTGTAAATCTTGTAAAGAAACGTGAAGAAATGTACTATATTTTGTAATGAATATACTTGTACATTGAGTTTTCGCTGGCTTTCTCGACTCGCGAGTCGACAAAGGCATGCTTGTCCTATTGATGAAACCATTTGTATGTTTATTTGTGTGACTGGATGCAGCCATATTCTATAATGATAATGGTTGTACATTGGGTTTCCAGGGCCTTTCTCGACTCGCGGTCTCATTCACGAGACCATTTGTATGCTTCCGTGTGTGATTGGATGCAACCATATTCTAATGAAAATGGTTGTACTTTGACTTTTCCGGGCTACTTGTCACGTGATTGGATGCAGTTATATGGAATGAATGTTCTCCATTGTATTTTGAATTCACCATTCTTTTCTTCGTTTTGACTAATGGCACCGTGATTGTTAATCATGGACTCTCCTTGCTCCAGGAGGTTCAGGCACAGATTCCGCACTAGCACAGATCCCGTTCAGGCATCACAGAGACCGCTCCAGGCGGCACAGATCCCGCTCAAGGCGGCAGAGATACCGTTCAGGCACAGATCCTGCTCACGCTACACTCTTACCCGGCCTTTCGGATAAGGTTGCTCGTGAATGCAGACGCTATGCAGACGCTCGGGATGATGAAGGGGGGAAGAAATTTGAGACAGTCCAGAAAGCTCAATGCATCTTGCAAGCATTGCATAACATCCACGGAGGTTGGGGAAGGAGCATATTCGACGAAAAGCTGCGGGAGGATAGTGGAGAAGTCAGGTGGACAGGTCAGCCGGTGGCTCCCGAGGCACCTCCTCGTGAGGCATTCCACACTCTTCAGGTTGCAACCAAAGCTTACAGACGGCATGAAGAAGCCCCGCAAGTTAATCCCCTAAGGTGGACCACCTACCACGATGATGTAACTGTAGTGACAGCAAGACCGCCATGGTCTCGGCGTCCGATGTAAAATACATTGTACCTATTCAATTTATTAATAAAAATTCTTTTTTAACTAGAACTTTGCTTTCAATCTGTAATGAATTTCCTTTGTTTGAGTTGTATTTTTCTTGTTCTCGACTCGCTAGCCGAGAAAACTGGGAGAAAGCTCGAACCCACACTAAGAGACAAATATTCGAATTATGGACAGTTTTCGAGTCGGAGTAATTTTTCCATCTCCTTTTTGTGTAAAATAACAGGGTTCCGAAAAAAAGTGGGAATGGAAGGAGACCCACTTTAATTAAATACGACTTGAACATGTTTTTGGTCTTCAAAGTGGAAGTATGCCTTCTATGGTATACTCGATGATATAACTTATTTCTCTGAATATCAAACCAATCTTGCCTTCAAAAAAATAAAAAAGTGTCTGAACTCTTTAATAGATCTGAAAACATAATTGGAGACTAGCAAGAGCAGGAGTCAATGTGTTAAAAAGAAACCAAGTTCTGCCAATCTTCGGGCTATATCTGAAAATGAAAATCTAGCATTGTTCATTAGGAATATAAGCAAAACAGGAGAGGAGTCTGAAAATGTCTTAAGGACAAAATATAAGCAAAGGAAGGTTACCAGAGAAGGAGAAGAAACTACAGAGATCTCATAAACTAGTAAGAAAACAAAGAATGACAAAGATAACTTTTATTATTGCCATGAGGCAGGTCATTTCAAAATGACTGATCTAAATTGAATTCAGACTTTAGTTGTTATTATAGTGGAGGTAAAGTTTATGTTGCAGCCAAGTGTTCAAGCCTAAAAGACTATGTGGGAGGTAGGGGTAGAGGAAGAGAGGGTAAAGGAGGAAAAAATGCAGGTTAGAGGGTCGAGTGGTAGGAGATCTGGAATTCACATTGCTCGATAACACGAGGAAGGAGAAAAACGTGAAGAAGAAGATGACAATGAGGTAGAAATTAGTTTCTCCATCATTGAAAAACTTTTGAAAGCTAATAACACTGCTAATGCTCGTGTAATTGATAGTGGAGTTGGGAGATTAGTAGTGCAATCTACTAATCTCTTCAAGAACACTACTCATGCAAGCTCATAAAAGATCCAAGTTGGAAGTGGAGAGCTACTGCCTATTGAAGGAAGGGGGCTGTTACAACTGATAGAATTGGATGGAAAAATTATAGACATTGAGAGTACCTTGTGCGTTTCTAGCATAGTAAAATTTTTAATTTTGGTAAGTCAGCTTGTTGATTTGGGATACAGAGCCAGTTTTGTCTCAAGAGGACAAGTTCCTTTGTGAAAGGTATATGCTTGGCAAAATCAATAGGTAACCTTTTGAGAAAAAGCAAAACACACAAGGCAAATAAGTGCTAGAACTTGTTTATACAGATTTATGTGGCCGCCTAAATATAGAAAGAGGTATTTTATCACATTAATTGATGATTTTGGTAGAAAATGCAAAAAATTTTGGCTTAAGAAGAAACCACAAGCCCTAGCTGCTTTTAGACAGTATGTTACTGAAAGTAAAATGGAAACAAGCCAAAAGGTCAAATACATTAGGTCTAACCATAAAGAAGAGTACCTATCTACAAGATTTAAATTGTATTGCATTGCTAGTGGCATAAATAAGCAACTTACTTGTAGGTACAACCCACAATATAATGGTGTTGCTGAGAGGAAGAATAGGACTTATCATGGATGCTATGAGGTCTATGATCAAGCATAATGGTTTGCCAAAACACCTTTGGGAAGAAGCACGCAAAACATCAATAATGATTCGAAACAAACTCCCAACTGCAAGTTTAAAAGGTAATGTACCCTTATTGCTTTGGTCAAATTCCAATTCTAGTCTAGATTTCTGCCTGTTCAAAATCTATGGTTGCTTAGCATATGCACACATGCCCTCAGAGCTTAGATAGAAACTAGACAATAGATTGGCTACTTGGCAGGTTATGATGAAGAGTTCAAAGTATACAGAATATTCATACCTCATACATGGCAAATTGTGATCACCAGGGATATTTTTGATGCGAACACATTATACAAAGATAGGCTTATAAAGAAACTAGACTCAAAATGAAATTCAACAATTGAAAAGGAAGTCAGATTTGATGTTGATTGGAATCAAATAATGGGGCAGTTGACCATGATACAGACAATGATAGTACAGTTGATATTTCAAATCAAAATAGTAATCAAATGAACAGTATAGGAGGTACAAATTAAAAGAAGGATAATACGGATTGAAAGGATTCTAGACAATGCCAACTATGCCAGGACAAAAATGGGCAAAAATAAAAGACTAGAGCAGCTATGAGCAACCCACCCCTTATGGTACTATACTTTTTGCCCTGATTGGATTGACATAAGTGGCAGGTGGATCCCATGGCAATAGACCTGGTTACATTGGATGATGATGAAGATGATTTTGATCCCAATCAGTTTCTTGATCTTGGTATTCACTAAGCAATTTTGGGATGCACTGTTTTTTTCTAGTACAGGGTTGACCAGAATCCAAAGAGGGGTGACATCTTTGGATGCCCTAAATGCATCATACAATGACCAAATAGTGGTGAAAGGCTTCTACCATGGGAACCCTATGCAAATTAGATGAGGGACATGGAGTAAGATGCTGAAATCAATTGACCAAAATATACATGGTGAAACTAAACATCTTCTTTTGCACCCTGGACCATTACAGTCGTCGGATTCATCGATCCTAGACCCAGATCGTATGTTGGGGCCTCTGGGCAACTTATAGTCATTTTTAAAGGCGTCTATGATTTTGAAATATGAAATACGATTTCGCCTAAGGTTTTGAGGGAATATCGAACCTCTATACGGCTTTGCCTAAAAAATAATTCAATGTCCTAATAAGACGACTTTAACCAATATACCCAGTGATCTAACGTGATTATTTTTGTTTTTTCTTATAACAACCCATTCAATTGTTTTAGGGATATATGGTCAATGGTTTTAGGAATTGTTATTTTTACATCCATATCAAATCCCCCTGGAACCCCCTATTATTTTGCTACATATTCGCACTTTTTTTCCTTTTGCCTTTTCTCTTTGCCTTTCACGGTGCTCCCCTTTTTTCCATTCTTCTTTCTATTTTTTTCTCAGTTTTTTCACATTTCCCTTTTCTATTTTCCCAGTCCTCGGAAACACAATGGAAAAAAAGGAAAAAGGGAAGGCAAACACAATGGGAAAAAAGGAAAAAGGGAAAAATAGAAAAGGAAAGACGGGGAAGCAAAAAACAGAAAAAGGAAAAAGATTAATGAAAAAAATGGAACAGTGGCAAAAGAAAAGATAAATTGAAAAATAAAAAAGGGAAAAGGGGGCAAGGGGGGGAAAAAGGGGAACAGGGTAAAAGCATGCTACGGTGTACCACTTTTGGAACCCTCAAAAGTACCTACACTGAGTACTTTTAAAACTGGTACTTTTTGTTTTTTCTTTCCATTAAAATCGATCGAAAATTTTTGAATTGAAGGTAAATAACATGTCAATCTATAGTATTAGAGGATAACAATACTATTAGAGACTACTCTCAAATTTATTATTTATTGCAGCATTTATGCAAGTTCCCAGTACCCAGTGCTGGGTACTTTTCTGGGTAGTTTCGCACTCCCTAAAAAGTACTTTAGATGGTACACCCTAGCATGCTTTCACCCAACAGAAAGGCGAAAGGAAAACAAAACGGAAAAAATAAGGCGAAGTGGGAAATATGGTCGAATGCTCTTGATTGTGTAATTTTATGAACTTGAATTCATTTAAAAATTGCTCCAGTATACCATTTACAGTTCCCATCAATGCTGGGCTCCATTTCTAGTTAGATCTAGAGTTACATTACATGGATGTCGAAATAGCCTTCTTACATGTAAAGCTGGAGGAAAATATTTTTATGAGGCAAGCCTCTGGATTTGAAACTGGAAGCAACACAGTCTAGAAATTGAACATGGAGTTTATAGCCACAAACATGGTACGTTTGGAGGGATAACTTCCTCAGAAAGCAAGGGTTTGAGAAACTTAAGAATGATGGGAATTTGTACAGGTATGACACATGATAATTGCTGCATTATTGCACTTTATGTTGGTAACTGCACAATGGCAACAAACAATATTGAATGCATGACTCATTGCAAAAACTTCCAGAAGCAAAATTCAAATGTTTGACTCGAGATAGCTCAGAAAGTTTTTAGGAATTCAAGTTGAAAGAAACAGGGAGAAGAAGATACTTAGGTTGAAAGAGAGCAGACATACAGATAACATGTTAAGAAGGTTCAAACTTGAAGGTGTAAGGCATATAAGAGCTTTTGTAGTCCCTAGTCATAGACTAACTGCAGAAGATCCCATAACAGAAGAAGAAAAGGAAAAAGGCAGATGTGGAACATATTCCATATGAACTTTAATAGGTTGTCTTTTATACCTAGCCAACAATACTCGGCCTGATATTGTCTATATTGTAAATGTACATAGAAGAAGAAATCATAACCCTAGCAAAGAGCATTGATTGGCTGGGAAAGGACACAAAACACCATGGAATTACACCATTCTATAGACTTAAAGTTGCAAGCATGTAGTGATGCAGACTGAGAAGAGCGATCTCAACTCAAGAAAATCCACTTCAGGTTATGTTTTTAACTTAAAAGGTGGTGCTATTACATGGAGATACAAGAAACAGAGTGCCATTGTCATGTCATCTGTAGAAGCAAAATATGCTGCATCATCCTTGGTGGCTAAGTAAATAACTTGCTTAAGAAGGTTACTCATTAAATCAAATTGTTTACAAACAGAGCCAATTAGAATTCTGACAGACAGTCAAAGTTGCATGGCCATAGTAAAACCTCATGAAAGAACCAAGCATATTGAGTTGAATATACATTTTATTCAAACTTGTATATTGTACTCCACATGAGGAACGCTATCTATGGTCTATATTGAAGAATAATTTGCAAATATGCCCATCCAACAGCTCTCGATGCCCGGCCCCGAGTCAATATGCCATCAAGAATTCTAAGTCCATTTTGAAGAAAAAGAAGGCCCGCTTTGTTGTTGAGCATCATACATAAATGTTTAGATTGCTACTACGTGATCCTCGGGCTTTCTGGCACAAAATCTTGTATCGTCAACATTCTGTTCTTGAACACATTTCTATATAGCGATGGGATGAGCAATTAATCCAATTATATGATCATCATGGAGTCCCTCATTCTATGCCACTTTTGTAGGTAGTATTCTACAATTCACAAAGGAGGCAGTTCAAGAAGGACTGTGACCTTTATCGAAATTGAAAGTTTCATGATCTCGAGGTTTGCAGTCAAAGTTGCTTAAATTTGAGGGGGTTAAGGCAAACGCGAAAAAAGTTGTTCAAACATGTTCAAAGTCAATATAACAATCCAAAGTCTATACAACAATCCAAAGCCTGTACATGTGGACCTCTAAGTCATTGAGACCGGGCTTTAATCTGAGGACAATGGTATTACAATTACATCTTCATTAGATCTAAAGTGCTTTGCGGCAGAGTGCATGCGTGGGAGGGGCGGGGGGGACTATGTCTTTCAAGTATTATTGCTTTTTTGAGGTATTATTGAGAAGAAGTTGACAATCTAGACATCATATACTGGTGTATGTACTGTAGAACAAGAAGGCTTTCGCACATGCCATTCTAGAATAGATCATATTTCCACATTCCTCTGCTTATTAAGCATAGTCAAAGCTTAAAAAATGACCTGTATCTATATATGCTTTATGGGTTTCACTTGTGCCTTTGATACAGTACCTCGTTTGCTTGGGGTTCTACAAGATCTTCAAAACATAGTTTATAGAATCTATGAAAGGTTGTTTGCTAAATTTCTCTTATTAGATACCCAAATCAATAGCAACATTGGAGTACATCGGGGTTGTCCTCTTCCTCCTATACGCTTTGGTTTGTACCTCGATCAGTTGAAATCATGGCTTGATAATCAAGGTGGCAGTGAGGCCGCATTTTGCACACTATGTCATCAAGCGGCTTATGATGCTAATGATCTTTTGCTTATGGCACATGCAGCTGCTAGTATGCAACAATATTCAAATGCCTTGCACACTTTCTACAATAGCACAGGCCTGCGAGTTAACCTCCAAACCAAGCTCTTAGTACTTCACTATTCTCGACATGCCATTCCAACTTTGCACTATGATAGCCACAAAATTGATGTTGTAACTAGATGCGAGTATCTTGGTGTTGCATTCTGTAAGAATACACTCGGGAACAATACATCAACAAGCATATGACTATAGGTTAGAGAACACTCCATGCAATGCAAAACTGCTGTTTTCACGCAAAGATTTATGATTGATCACTAAATGCTTACTTATTATACACTTTGGTAGAGCCTATTTTAAAGTATGCTTCTAGAGTGTGGGGCCTGGTGCTAGTGCTTGGGAGAGCTTCAAACGGGTGAAAAATTCTTTTATCACTTACAACCCCAAAGTGAAAGCTTTGGTGCCCTATGTTGTTATTCTATAAGAGTTAGATTTCTGGTCTATTTAGCATTATGTCATGATATGGAAGATGATTAGGTAACCTATGGTAAGACTCTAAACTGCCATACCCAAGATCAGGGAGTCAACACCTTGCTGTGAAAGTGGCTATGATCATTGTAAAGTAAGGGAAAAACCTTAAAATACCATTATATTTTGCTAAAATTGCTAAAATATCCCTAATTTAGGGATATGCTTGATGTAAATAATAATAACATTTTGGTGATGATCCAAGGAATATGTTCTTCAAATGCATTGCAGATGAGGATGAGGTCTTTCTACAAAGTTAAGATCGGTTGAACCAAAGTTTAAAATCACGTTATGTTACTTTTAATGCACAAAAAATTGTAAGAATTTAGGAGGGATTTGGGAGACCATAACTTAAGATTTTAGACTCCGATTTAAGTGATCTTTGCTTTAATGGAAAGATCGCATCTTGATTTACAATGTATCTGATGGATACATTCCCATTTGGATTATCACCAAAGAAGTTACGATATGAACCCCTCCAAACCAAAAAAAAAAAGAAAAAGAAAAATAAAAACATGGGTGTTGGGACAATTTTGGAATAGAATAGAATAGAATAGAATAGAATAGAATAGAATAGAATAGAATAGAATAGAATAGAGGTAAGTCCAATTCAATGCATCAGCATGTAGTTAAGTGATGTTTTAATTATTTGAAAAAAAATTAAGTCCAATCGTATATGGCCCCATATAGTAATGGACTCAGTTTTTCTTTTCTTTTTTTGTCCAACAAGTAAGCAACGCTTAGGAGTTACATGTTTTAGTTAGGATGGATTGTGACACTATAAGGGCCAAACCCTCCTACTAGGCACCGTATACATATGTATCTCTTTAAAAGGTAAAGCATGTTGAATGTCATAAATCATTATGGGTAGAGGGCCAGAACGGATATTAACAGAATTAAGACAGACGTTGCCATGACATCTTGCAAGCATGGCATCTGGTAGGCTGGGCACCATGTTTCAGACTATGGATTACTTTGAGTAGGATATCTAGGAGGATATTTTTCTCAGCGCTAGATAGGTGCCACAGACAGATCCAATGGGGTGTCCAAAATACAACTTCCATAGGTAGATACACGCAACAACTTCAAGCTCTACAATGCTTCAAAGAAGAATAATGCTACAAAAAATATTGCCATGGTTTTCAAACTTCAAAAATCATATGGAAATCTCCTCTAATTAGAATTTTGCACTGCAAGAACTAGAAAAGACAGTAAGTTTGCAAGATAAAGGCCTTCATGTCAATGCACAATAACAGTTACACCTTTGCTTGCAGCAGTTGGAAACACAAAAAGTGAAGCTCCATGAGCTAAACTCTAACCTTCAGACATGGTGAATAATATTGTTCTTCCAGCCAGCTATCCGTGCAAATGTCCTTCTATGGAGGAGCAAAAATTGTGGAACACCTATGTGGAGAAATGCAAGGCGTATTGCTCAATGGAAAGAGTTGTATTATGCACTCTTTTATACACAAAACAAGATTGCGTATTAAACGGGAGCAAATCATCGAAACGAGAGCAAAAGGAATATTCCTTAAAGATTGCCTTTTTTTTTTTTTTACAAAAAGGGGGTAAAATGAGGTTTAAAAAAAAAGTTGCATAAAATTCAATTTTGACCCCCCCCCAAGGTGGACTGACCTTTTTTCCAGTTGGGTGGGGTACTAAATTCAAACCCTGGTGCATATACCAAAGGTTAAATCATGTCAGAAGCTTATGACACATACATAAGATATGTATTAAATAGGATTGACAAAGTGCCTTTGTAAATGAAAAACAACATGTTAAATAGACACCTCAGCTATTCATTAATGCAATACTCCAAGAACATACTTTTTCATATCATGACAATTTCCACCTTTATCACTTTACAACTATTGTTTGGACATAAAAAGGTCAACAACAATTTCCATATATAAACACGTCACCACATTGCGTGTCCAAAATTTGAAGGTCTTTCTTAATGTTTGCATTAGAATTGATTGTCCTCCCTCTTGCTTCCATGCATAGGATTGCAGCAAACATCTTTTTATATCATGCCTAAGTTTATAAGATTTCTATAATTTCATATATCATAATTTGAAGTCTTAATATGGCCCTCATTAGATGGCCATCATGATATTAAACCTTTAGAGCGCATAATTATGCCAATCCTCTTATTTTGGGTGTTATTGGGCCTAACATTAAAATTGCCTTCTGGAAAGTCAATTAAAATTCTGGAAATTGAGAGCTTTGTTTAGTCATAATTTATAAACTAGAAAACTATCCCTAAAATGCCCATATATTTATATTTCCAATAGTTGTTTAAAGCCACGGAGAAGGAAACATTCGTTGAAACTTTGTGTATGCCAATTTTTGAAAAGAGATGTATCAAAGAAAAATGTGATAACTATTCGTAACTATAATGACAACGAATATCTAATTATGAATAATGGTAGATAAGGTTTTGTTTGACACTAAGAGTGTACTTTTTCTTTCCCTTTTTTTGTGCCTACCTTAGTGTTTTGATTGATAAGTCTTAATTTGTTAAAGACTTAAAGGAATCCATTTCTCTTCCTTGTAACATAGAATGGAATCAAGATACACATTTTCTAGGAATCTTTTAAAATGGTTGCTTTAAACCTTTAACAATAAAAGAGTATAAGCAATTAGAGGCACAGAATAGACAATATGCATAAATATTTGATGAACAAGGACGGATAGCAGCAAGACATGTTAATTAGGCAACAACATTTGAATGAAACATAAATTTGCCATGCAAATGGCTCTTTTTAAAGAGCCAATTGACTATTTGGGTTTGTGGGGGATGCCCATAATGATTTAATATAACGTGCATTTCGGGTCGGCTTCTTTGAAAAAGATATTTGCTCACCACTTATAAAGGACCAATTAATCAATTCACCATGTCGGTTTGTCAATCTCTAGCTGTCCTATAATGTCCCTATTGGGCCCATCCATTGACCTATGGTTCCATAGCTTTATTGTTTCCATACTAGCATATTTATTGTATTCCTTTTGGATCTTTATTACATAGCTAGTTGACTTCAGTTTCTTTCTAGCCAATGTATATCAATGGCAACAAAAGCATCTTTTAGGCATATAATACCTAGAGTGTGTGTTGATTTTGTTTACCTTGACACGAAAAATACGATAGGCCACATAAAAATTCAAAAGGAGATTTTATTTTCTTTAAAAATGTTTGTTATTTTATTCATCACACAATATCTCGTACATTATATGAATATGTAGCACAATAACAGGGAGTTCCAAGGGGATTTGATATGGATGCATAAATCACAATTCCTGAGACTATACCATACCCCTAAAACAATTGAATGGGTTGTTATAAAACAAATATAGATTCAATAGAAAAAATAAGCAAGTCAGCTCGCTGATTGCATTGGTCATAGCATTCTTATTAGGATATTGAATTATTTTGGTAGAGGTTCGAGTCTTTGTATTTCATATTCTAAACCTTAGGCAAATTTGTATAGAGATAAGTCCCCATATTCATATTCAAACCTTAGGCAAACCTGTATTCCATATTCAAAGGCGCCCCTTATAAAAAATGACCATAATCGAAACGAGAGGTGGTCTAGACCTTAGGATGGACGGATCTGGCAGCCAAGATAGTCTAGGGCATATCTGGTTTAGACCTTAGGATGGACGGATCTGGCAGCCAAGATAGTCTAGGGCGTATCTGGTTTAGGGAAGCTCCATGTGATGGTAAAGAGAATTTGAATGCCTTGCAACATATCAAGGATGTAAATGTTGATGTACTCTACCAAAAGAGTGTGATTTACGCAAGCATTACAAAACAATGACGTAGTCTATACATGAACTGACGTTGTAAATGACGTAACCTATAACGTATGAAATTCCATATATGAGAAAAAGAACCCAATTTCATGCCATAACTTAGAGAGTCATATGATGCACCCAATGATATGATATATATCCAATAGGATGCAACCACTGATATGATATAAAAATTGCTTAAAATTTTGTTTTTTCTCCTTCTCTTTCTTCTGCCAATGATATGACATAAAATTGCTTCTTTGTTTTCTTATAGATACATCTCGGCTGGTTTTGCTAAAATAAAGGTTGAATTGTCATGATCCTAAAAAGAGTATTTTTGGACTCATGCGTTAATGAGATTTTGAGGTGTCTAACTTAACTAAAATAAAAGTTGAATTGTCATGATTCTAAAAAGCGTATTCTTGGACTCATACATTAATGAGATTTTGAGGTGTCTAGCTTGTGAGATGCATTCCCATTTACAACACAGTGTTGTCTATCGGAGTTGGCACCAAATATCTCTTTGTGCATCTTTATGCCCCTTCATGCCTGGTTATAGATCAATAAATCCATCCAACATCCGTTTCCACAATATCCTCTAAGCCCAATACATTACTATTCCTCGGACAACAACAAAACCCACAATGGAGTGAAGAGGGTATCAAATAGGGTTAAGGATGGAGGTTGTTATAGGCTTAGGGTTCATTTTAGGGATTGTGATGTGGTTCTCTTCAATGCTAAAGGAGTTGTTTGCTATGTTACGGAGTAGTCATATGATAAAATATAGGAAGACATAGATTAATATTCTTGATCACAAACCTATTGAATGTCATGAAACCCCATGTCTTTTGAGTTTGCACTCATTATATTTACATGTACAAATTACAGTTCATCAGTAAGCTCATTACTGCTATCGTTCTTCCCTCAAAAACAGAGGGCAGGGGTTTTTTAATCTTGCATAATAATAGATCAATTGTTCTTCTGTTTATTCGTTTTAGATCCCAAAGATCATCTGGTCTACATGGACGGTAAAAGACACTCAATTGTCTTTGGAATAAGCATCAGATTAGTGTGGCGTATTCTATTCTGAGATGATTGTTAGCTTAGCATTTCATACTATGGACTGCTAATGTGGATATTGAAATGTTTGCGAAGGAGAAAGAATTGATACCTGGTACTTTAGATATTACAAAACTCCATTTGAAACTCTTCCTACAATATAATGGTGTAGTATGATATGGCCAATCTTTTGGAGTTTTTCAGAAGCATTTTCACCCTTCTTGTTGCTCTTACCATCTTTTCCCTTCAATCACGACATTAATTTATGGATTCTTTCCTAAGTTTTTCAAATAACTTGCCCCTCGTAAGAGGCGCTTAATCTTTGAGGAGTATTTGGATGTGTACTCTTATGCATAGATGTGTTGTTTCACTCATTGGAACCATGCTTAACCTCTGAGATTTTAATCCTGTCTTTAGATCTTTACTTGTACTTGGGCTTCAGATTAAATAAAGACTCACGTCCTTCAATAGAAAAAATAAGTCACTCAAATTCTTACAGTTGCAGTACGTGCAAAACACATATATAGTTTATATATGTTATGTGTATGATTTTATACATAATGAATATATCTACCAACCAAAATTTTTCTACAATAATTGTTTTCTGATCCATTATGATTGTCCACATTAAAAATCATATATCTATGGGTATATTTGACACATATTACTACTGCCTCAATTAATCCTAGAATAGAATAGAATAGAATAGAATAGAATAGAATATTTTAATGTCCATGCCATGGGACCCTAGAACAACCCAAAACATCACCAAACATAATGGAAACATTACAAAGCTTGGGTAAAACCCAGATGAAACTATGACTTGGCCCTTAGGCCAGACAATCAAATCAAGCTTTACGTACCATCGAAAAACACAAGAACAAATAGGAATAAAACATAAAGAAGAACATGGCTATACAAAAATTGTCCATGGATCAGAAGGCCATTGATTCCTAATGATAGCCTGACTCTATATACTGCCCAATTCCATTGCAGATGAGCTTCTCGTACTCGACATAATTCCTCTTTCCGTCTGCAGAGCTGTGCAGGAGTTAAATCCTCTTGGACGGAATTCATGATGTGGCCAATTATTTTGCCAATTTCTTTTTTCTAATACAGTTCTAAGATATCATATTTGAAATTATATTTTAGTGCTTCATGTCATGAGCACTAAGGCATTATTGGCTAAGTATAAACATTAAGGTGTCAAGGCACTATAGATTGCCTTAGTGCCATGGATTGGCATTGTAGAATAGAATAGAATAGAATAGTAGAGACATTGCCATGAGACATGTTATTGAATTTTGTATATATATGAGGAATGAAAAGAGAAGTCCAAAGATTTTATTCTAAAAGTAACATAAAAGTCAGCAGCTTTGTTCAACAACTATTTCACCATGCTCAACCCTTCTATTTTTGTGTAGCATACTCTATGGATTGAGATCAAGATATTTTTCAAACATCTCCTTAGCAACCAAGATCCTAGAGGTTGGTCACAATAACCCTCTATTTCCATGCAAAGCAATCATGCTCCCATCTGCATGTTTCTTTTGCCAATTAAACCAGGAAGAACTTGGCATCCTATGGATAGCCATCCATGCTCTTTGACATATTCAATTGCCTAGCAAAGGGTATCCTTTCCTCTTAGGATAGCTTTCATCCTGAATGCATGCTCAAAAATGGAGTAGATGAACGACTTTCTTTCATCACAAATATAGTCTTGATAAGTGGCTCTTGCTTCCAATCATTTGATCTTCAACATAATCGCACGTCTACAGTCCTACTTCCTTTGCACCTCTTGCTAGGATATTGTTTGATTATTGAGTGCTCTTGTCCTTTCAACTAACTGTTTCATCAGACATCATTTCTCCATTAATTATACACAACCTATAAGCCATGCCATGGTGCATGGAACCTCCCATTATCTGCTTGAATAGGATCTATTAGTACATTGACACCTTCACCTACTAGTTCTTTATTGCATTTGTGTATGATTCCGACCTTCATGTTTTTCCATTGCACCCTAGTGTAGTGGACAATTCTCTTCTTTGCCCATATCCGAGAGCGATATGTTCGATTACTAGTGCCTGGCCAGCCGTTGCATCAGTTATTGACTACGGCGTCAGTGGGTTTGTTGGGGTCGTACCTCCAGGAGGTTATGGATGCACGGGCTCGTTTGGGTCCTACGGGACGGTATTGAACTGTCCTATGCAATTGTACAGTGTGCCAGCATGCTTATTACTGCTAAGGTTTTTCCCTCGAAAACCCTTCGGGGCGGGGGTTTTTTAATCCTGTCAGTAATATGCTTGCTGCTCTCTTTTTGTTTGGGTCCCATAGGCCAATTGGTCTCCGTGGACGCTAAAAACCTATTCTATTCTCCAACATTCTCAATAGGATTGGCTTCTTTGTATTATGCAACCCATTGTTCTCTTTAACACTAGAGTGGTCCCGGGGACCATTCCTAGTCCATGGACGGGGAATTTGATCCGGTTGACCCCACTTCCGCCGTGATATGCCGGAAGCGATATCGATTTCACGATGCCCTCGCCACCATATCAATCCTTGCCCGATTCTTAATGACCTTGAAATTTTCCAGAGACCAATGAACTCACCCTATATATTTGTGATGATTGTTCAAATGATAGAGAATTTGGCAGGTTTAAGCAGGTCGAGCGCATTCTTGGATTTTCTTAGCATAAACAAGTCTAAGCCTTGCAAAATTGGATATTTGTCCTATTTATGATAGAACCGTTGATTTGTATCTTTTCAACTTTACTTGCTATCATTTAGCTTTTATCCGTGGAAGGCGGCAAACCCTATTTTGTTCAAAACATTGCTTGGTTTTAGGGTATTTTCTCTTATTATTACAAGTTTTGGCTTAGTTCTTGTGGCCATGGTTCTGTATGAAGTACAATCACTTATGTTTTTTGGTGTTCATGAATATCAACTTCAAAATCTAATAGAAATTTCCTATCTGAATTTGGGACTTAAATTATATGTGCAAAATGCTCCAAAATCACCACATCATGAGGGTAATGAATGATGCATTCTTCATATATCCATGAAAATTACTCTATCAAGCGCATATAGTGCAATTAGGGTTTAACCATGCACAATTAACTAGATTTTAAGATGATGTGAAGCCGTGGATTAACACGACTAGAGGTTAAAATTTTGAGTTAATTCCAAATTGTGAGCTAAAACTCATCATTGCTAGCTAATGATGTTTTATTGATGAATGAAAATGAAGATCATTAGTTTAAGTATAAGAATAAAAAAATTAAACCATATGATCTTTGATCGTCTTTCTCGAGTTTATAGAGAACCGCTACATTATTCCAAATAAGCCTTCCAAATGGTTCAAAATATGACAAAGGGACATATGTATAGGTCCCTATGTAGGTTATTGTGGCTTTCTTGCAAAAACATCACGGAGAAACATTGTTGTTTTTACTAGTATAAAATTTGGTATATCTATTGTTCGCGACAAAGCATTAGAGTTTTAGTAGGATAATGTTATAAATAGGTCATCTTTCATATACACTATATTTTTCATGAATCTATAGAACCGTTTGCAATATAACTCTCTATTTTCATATTGAAATAGTATTATTTGAAGATACAAAATATAATTAAGCACGAACCATTTATGATCCATAACTAAACATATCTCTCACTAGCCCTATCCTCCTATCCACATAATGATAGCATGGTTTCTTACCTTTATATGTATAATTTTGAAAGGTCTGGATGGAAGTCTAGCAGATTCAATTGGCCGAATAAGTACCCCATAAATTCATAGTTGTTTGTGTTAGCTTATTTGCCCTCAAATTAATACGAGCTCGTCTAACCAGGTGTAATTTTATCCTATAGAGAAATTGGAGACATAAACTATATTCTAAAGTTAGGATAAAATTAGTTGAATGTTACTCTATTAATTTTAAATACTGGTCACAAATGGACAATAATGGTCTAGTAGAACTGCATGGCAGTCTAACTTGACTTTTATAGTCATAAAACCTCCATATTTTCTTTGTTTTTTGTATTGATTTCATGATATGGAACATTTTGAAGATGTGATTTTCAAAGTGCGTCTCGAGGCATAAATGTAGAATAAACATAGAAGACATATTTAATTTGATGCTATAAAGTTTAATACAAAAACTCAAGGATTACTGATCAACAAATATTTTCATTACTAAAGTAAAATTACAAGCTATTTATATCCAAAAATTCAACTTGAGAGTCAATTAATGTAAGGAAGATATTGATTTTAAATGCATCTATGGACCAGTAATGAGCCAGTGCGAAACTTTTCTTGATTTTTTTGACCAGCATGTCTTTTCGTTTTATAAACTGTTTTTGCATTGGTTTTCATATCATTTTGAACTTTCATACTATGATTTTTTGGGCTGACATCATAGTGTAAGTTTTATACATGGAAAATTTTTTAATGCGTTATTACAAGTTACCTAAAATTGAGATCGAAATAGAATAGAATAGAATAGAATAGGTCACTTAACGTCCATGTGGAGACCAATAGAAATTAAAATGGGACCCATACAATGGGCTAGTACAATCATTACTACTAGGATTAAAACCCACGCCTAGAAAGAAAGGTTTTCAAGGAAAAACCATGCAGTAATGATGATACTAGACAATGGGAATGTGAAACTGTGAGAATTTCGATGAATTGAAGACATGCATCTAGAGCCTCAGAAGCCATGTATAATGCCAAGTCATGCCGCAGTTGGTGCTCCACGAGGATTGTGGAGGCCTTGAGAATGGAATACTAGTACGTTCAGGTTATCTCAGCACGGGGCAGCACAGGAAAGAGTATGGCTTTCATCTTCAATAACTTTTATGGCAGCAGCAGGCTTTATAGTCTAAGCTTCTGTGACAATTAGGCTGTTCCCATCCTGCATCTCAATCATGGCAGAAAATGGGACCGTCTTGAATTAGAGTACATGTAACACAAATTAGTTCAAATATCGAATTCAAGGGCAACCAATATTATTTTTATGGGATGGATGAACTTGTCAATTGCAAATACATCAAATATTATCAAAATGTGATACTTTCCTTGCTTAAAGTTGTTGTATTTAAACTACATTTTTTAACATTTATAATTGGTTAGGGGAGAAGCGTTGACTGATGTATTTGAATGGCTCTATCTTTCTTCAGACTTCCAGTTGACATGTGGCTGGTTTTGTGTCATTTTCCTATATCTCATGTACAGACAAAAATCTTGTTAATCAAAAATTTGGCATCGTTTTGTCCAAAACAGTTTGACTTTTATGTAAACATGAAAGCTTTTGGTACTTGACCCACGGGAGTTTACAGAGCATAACTTACAGAAAGAGAGGTATATATATTTTTAGGTATTTTTTGTAGTGGACCATGGCCTTGGAGATATGAATTCCTGAGGAAGGCTTCCGAATAGGTGCAGTTTTGCATGAATTTAAGAGTACAGAACTTCCTTTGATAAATGGACCCATTTCACGGTCCATGCACCTCCTCTAGTGAATTTTGAGTAGAGGTACCATACACACAGGCTGACCCAGGAGAGGGAATACTTTTGTCCTTGGCCTCCGCGGATGTTAAAATATACTTTATTCCTTCCTTCCTTCCTTTAATATGGAGATATATAAGTACAAGAACAAGTAAATGTCATAGAAAAGTTCCATCAATATTATGAAATTCATGGAGTTAAAAAAATTATCAAAAGTCAAGAAGTTCCATAAAAATATTCCTAAATATTTTAAAAAGTGGCACACTTAATAAATATAACTATCAGAAGCACAGGTTTGAGGCAAGAGGAGAGTATGACTTTCAAGTGTAGGCATTGTGGGATTAATTGCTAGCAAATGAAGGCTTGGCTTATAACTTTGTGAAGAATCATATGGACTTTATTATGGGCGTGAAGGCTTGGCTCTTGCTTGCAAATACACCTTCCACAGTAGTGTGTACGATGATTAACATTATAATGTCTTAAAAGTGATAATACTCTTTTTGCTTATGCATCAATGCCATACCGGTATCTCGTTTGTGAAGACTAGTCTTGAAAAAGCATCATCACAAATAAAATAATGTACATTGCATATTCTTACCATCCATCATGCAAGTGCCCTCCTAGGGATACAATCTCCAAATATGTAGATGTCGGCAGATGTTTAATAGGAGATGTTTAATGATTTATGGAATTGAATTGAAATGAATTGAAAAACCTTGTGCCTCGAAGGGCTTTCCTGTACATTCCATTGGGAGAATCATTGAACTTGCTTTTCCTCCAACAGGCTTTGAGGCACTCTGAACCATTGCCATGTAGCTGTAGTGAGAAGCTTTTCGTGCTCATGATGGCACATATTTGCATTGGTGGGATTCATATTTGAATAGATTTCAAGTAGCTACATGATTTTAACTTTTGCATCTCCATTTTACGGAGTTGGTATTATATTTTTATTCATGACTTTTTGTGACAAGAAACACCGACGGAACCGAAGAGGAGTGCTGATACATCCTGTGACTACACCCGAGGAGATCTTATGTTCATCATCTGGTATTTAAGGTGGATGCTTAACAGCACAGGAATAAGTGGTTGAAAGTAGATACTATCTATAAAGCATTTTTCCACTAAGTTAACCAACACATCTACCTTCCCAACCTCCGAGTTTGAGAAATGGGCGTAAAGAATACTACTACTTAGATTGGGACTCGGAAGATTTGAGTAAACAACAAGACATCCACAGCGATATGGCCAACCCATCCCTACAATAAAGGCGGGGAATTAGCTCTACTTCTCCATGTCGCGATCCTCGAACCATCGATCAGTGCATAGTTATCGAACCCGCCACGATTAGAGGATGTGGAGTGAGTGAAGAAGTTGTTGTGATCTTTGAAGCTTTAGAAATAGGCGGCGAGTGATTTCCATCGTGCCTATGCTCAAAAAGCCCGGTTACCATAGCAAACCCCGGACTTTATAAGCTGCAGCCAACGTTCTAAATCCTCCACCGTGTAGCATATCCTTCACATCCTTATGGAAGCCCCCTTCTAAAAAGCAGGTCCAGAATAAATTTGCATCTTGGCGTCTGCGGTGTCTATGTAATGTGCGAGGGTCAGAAGCATAAAGGCGGAAGCGGACCAAAGAATGCTGCACGGTTGCAAGCTTGATCGTGCAGGAAGGTTTCGCGAGAACAAACCGGCCGATCCTTCCGGTATATATAAAGAGGCATAAGATAACCTAATAGCAACCATTATAAAATGTCAAGGCTATGAAAAGGCCATGATAAATGTATAGCGGGCATAAGACAAATAGTAACGATGGAGAAAAATATGTTGAAAAGAGGAACAAGCGCCAGTTAAATAGAGATGAAATTAATGAATATAGGCAAATGATCCATGCATATCATGATCAAAGTCCGATACAGCACAAATAGGAAAGAAGAATGAGATGCAAACCCATAATTAAATGCAGAAAATACCATTTAATCCCATGAACAATAGTGAAAATAATTATGTAGGCAGTTAACAAACATAAAAGCGACTTGAACAATACTAAAATTGTAGGCTAAGAAATATAAAAGGAGCTAGAGACATGGAGCCGAACCGAGCCACGAAACAGTTCATTTACGAACTGTTAAGCGAAACAAGTTCCACATTAGAACATTCAAATGTAAAGAATTAGAAAACACAAATCGTGAAGAGAAACACAAACCTTGGAAGGCGAAGAGGTAGACCTGGGTGCTGGGTGAAGGTGAGGCAGTGGTCTACCGCTTGTGAGTGTAAACAATTACAAATAAGTTTAGGCAGTTAAAAGTCCCAAAGTTTGAAAAATAAATTATAGAAAGAAACAAGCTAGGAGGTTCAGATGACGCGGCAGAATGGCGGAAGAAACTAGCGGATGGAAAAGGATTAGGCGGCCCGAATCAGGAGAAAGAAAAAGGCCCGAGAGCGGAAGATTAGGGATGGCGAGCTTGAGCGAGGCAAGCGTGAGCCAAACTGACTGATGAGTTGGTGGAGAAGCTCGAATTGATTTGCAAAGAATCCGATGGCCGATTCTTGGAAGCGCTTGACAAATGCGTCCACGGCTCCAGGCTACCTGCTCTATTTGAAATTCATGGCGATTCGCGGCGAATGCAATGATCCTAAGGTGCGAGAAGGCTGGTGTGTTTGATACTCGTGCACAAAGAAGCGAAGCGGCATAGGGCAAATCAAACCAGACTAGAAAGGCAAATTGTCGGGGAAAATAGAAGCGGCTTGTCACGAGAGCGCTGAATCAATATAGTAGTAACTTATGCAAATCAATCAAAACCGTCGGCAAAAGGCAATAAGGCGAAAAAACGTGGAGAGGCTAGAGAAGAAGCCCCAGATGCAATCCAGGAGCAAGCTGTTCTTGGGGCGGAGATGGATTAGGTTCACGAGGGGAAGCGAGAAGGATGGACATCTCCGAAAAAAGAAGGTCAACGCTCCTACTAATCATCTCACGGTCGAGGAATGAATCCAACTATTTGAAAAAGATGCTGCCAAACGAATCAGCGGTAAGAAGCGGTCATGAAGCATAGATGTCACCTTTCTGCCTTCCAGTACTAGAAAATAGTTGTTTGACTCCTTGCATGTTCAAATATCAAATTAGAGAAATAAAAACCAATCCGTCCCGGAGGATACATCACGAATGAATAAACATAAATATGCAGAAAACAAAGCGCAAAAGAATGTCAACGACCCAACTTCTGATCTAAATCGCATGGAAATTACATCAAAATTCATGATGACGTAGCCGGATCTCCTTGAAACAATCCTCCTATGAGCTCACGATATAACATAGCGGCAACCTGAGAAATGCATGATCATAAAAGAACTAGCAAGCAAAGAAAACCCACGAGAAAAGCAAACCATGGCGTCGCGAATCGCCAAAACAATGCGGGATTGTGGCGGTCACTGTGTGTAGAAAGGACCTTTGCATAGGAGAAATCCATACACCTCATAAGCTAGACCTTGTATACATCATAAGTTGAAACAAAAATAAAGCAGCTAGCTATCAAATGGCAAATCGAGGAAAATGATGGGCCAAAAAATGTGAAACAAGAGCGAGGATGAAGAAGCTGGTCAAAGTCGGCGGGAAAATGGAGGGAAAGCAAGATAAAGAATGGTACAAGGAAGCAATGGACAAGGAAATGAGAGGAAGCCGCGAGAGAAGCCACGAAGGAGAAGAAGTACATTGTAAGCGCCCGATAATAGAGCCAAAAGCGGAAGTAACTGTTAATAGGCTCGTCCCTTCAAGGCCAGTCGATGGCTGGATCGATGGGATTTTGTACTGCGCGATGATCAATCTGGCGATAAATGCGGCCAGGGTTTTCGCTGGAGCCTTTCTCTAATGCGGGATTAGACCATCAAAAGTTATTGAAAGGAGAAACCAGCAGTCAGCATTTTCGATGTGGGATATGCTGTGAGGATGGGCGAATAACAAGCCATCGATTCAAAAACGCCAGAGCATGAATCTAATGCCATCAAATTTCTTTGGCAAACTAGTCTTGGATGCGATGACCTCCTCCTAAATCCCACATTGGGCGAAGAGGCGCAATGTACATATCTTGCTTGCGCGAAAGCGCTGGAGACTCATTGCCTCCACCGCGCGAGGAGCATCATCTTGGAAGGTAGAACTGGCTGAATGGATTAATTGAGCCATGAGAACCGTAATGCTGCCAAATACAAGTCGTGGTGAATCTCATACCCTTCAAAGTTGCTCAGCCTATGATCAAATTCGGACCTTCATGCTGAGTTAGTTGACCTGGCCAACCGTTACATGTGACATTGAGCACTGGCCATCAAATGCAGGTGTTAGGATCATACCTTGAGTTATGGACATGCGAGATCAGCTATGTCTCAATTTTGCCGAAAGCATGTATACCGCTGATGCCGCCTGCGGTTTGGCAGCATTCTTAATGCTGCCAGTTTTCCCTCGAAAACCCGCCGAGTGGTTTTCTAACCCGGTGATGTCGAATTCTTTGCGCGCTCACTTATACGATCCCCACATAAGTAGGTGGCCTCGATGGGCGATAAAAAAATCATTCTCATTCTCATTCTCATTCTCATTTTATTTGGACATTAAGCATAAAATATCATGTATCAACCAAATGCCGTTTTCTTAAAAGCGTGGTACGAAAGGCGATGGTTTATTCGCTTATAATTAGGGCAAATATTTCTTTAGTTGAACTGTTCAATTATAGTTAGGAGCAAGTGTTCCTTTAGAGTTGAACACCATAAGAACATAACACAAAAAATAACTTAAATTTGTTTGAATTGTGAGGGATCAATTGCTCCTTATAGGAACAAAAACAATACATTAAAAAAGGAAGCTTATAATTGTATTTGTGTGAATTATGACCTTTGAATTCAACTGAATGAATAGAAGCTGGTCAGCTAATAAAAACTGCGACATGTTCTATAACGACTATTTGGTGATACAGTGGGTCATGAGTTTATTATGAGTTGGGAGAAAGCTAAAATTCAAGACCTAATTAGGTATGCATTAGAGGCTGATGGAATTACACTTGAGATAACTTGCTTGGCTATAGACAAATTTTCTTATGGGATGGTTTCTATATGAACTTTTGGCCGGCAGAGTATGTGTTTGGTGACTTAGCTTTGTGCAATTTATGCATAACAATTGGGGTGAAGATTGACTAGAGTGGGCGTCTTTGGGACATGGCATTAAAGTTCCTTAAAAGTTATAGTTTTATGAAGTAGTTCCATATGAAATATAAAATGCACATAGAATACATTAAAAAACACGAGAAAGAAAAATAGAAGAAGAAGAAGAAGAGAAGGAGGAGGGAGGAGGAGGAGGAGGGAGGGAGGAGGAGGAGGAGGAGGAGGAGGGAGGAGGAGGAGGAGGAGGAGGAGGAGGAGGAGGAGGAGGGAGGAGGAGGAGGAGGAGGAGGAGGAGGTAAAATGACTTATCTTTGATGGTGGAAATCCTTGGTATCTTCAAAAGAAAAAAATTCAATGAAGAGAAATGCAGTTTGAAAATACCTTGTTATAAAGGGTACCAAAAGTTGTTTCTAGGCATGGAGTTTCTTAACAATAAAGTTGGTAATAACTTCCCGGCTTAACTATGGCAATTAGGGCCACCATGGAGGTGTAGAACATGGGAATAAAATTAGTTGGATAATATGTACCTGTGACGGTGCAATTAAGGTGACCTGACTCACAAAGAATATAGGATGTTCAGTGGTATGAGTCTACAAGAATAAAAGATCTTTAGGCCTATGAGCCCCCATAGGGAATTCCGGTGCCATTAAGGTTCCCTTTCACCGGTGTTAAAAATTACAGGACAGAAATGTGAAAAAGTCTTGATAGTCTTTGCAGATGGCATTTGCTGGAACAATTCTAAACTTCCTCTTTATTGGCAATTGTGGCGCTTGTAAGACTTAGTTGTTCTTCCGGTGACTTGCCTTACATTTGAGGGTTTATTATTAGCCGAAGAAATTGTTATATGATAGGGGCGAGGCAAAAAAGCAAAAAGACTGTGCGCGGCGGCAACAACAATAGTTTTCTCTCTAAGAAAGGGTGGATAAAAGCGAGCTTTGCGGAAAATCAAATGGTGGGCTTTTTTTCAAAATCTACCGAGGAAGCGAGAGCAAATCAGATCCGTCATCGCGGCGATGAATCACGGAGTTAGAAAACCAAAGGAAGCTGTAAGTTGGTTTTAAAGTATCATTATCTCCTAAAAGTTTGATCTACCGTTGATTAAGAAAGAAATGTAGATCTTTATGCAACAGGTTTTGGGGTGAAGCGCCTAAAATATGAGGCTCTAATTATAGTGGCCAATAGCATGAACTTAGATAATTTATCATTATAATGATGTGCTCTAATGATTCGTTAACCTCTTATATTTATGAGCGTGTGTATGTTTTACATGCAATAAGCGATATAGACTGTTGCAGTCGACTAAAGGATTCGGCTTCAAATAGAACTACTTTTAAGTGTAGAAATGTGGGGAGATGAATACGGCTCTTGTTTAAGCACATTTTTAAACTTGTCATTGATGATATCTTGATTTAATATAGTGTCTGCGATGCTTGATTATTCTCAGCTGGACTTTAACCATTCTATTTTGTTGTGTAGAATGGTGTAGAGCAGTGTACTAATATGAGTGCGGGTTGTTCTAAATGGTGCTTATCTGCCAAGTTTGGTGTATAACTCCATCCACTATAGGAATGTCCACATTTCCTGGTTTTGCGAGTGAACTAGGATCTTTCGGCTTATATTAACTCTTTGAGTTATTTGCTGTTTGGTTGTCAGAATAAGACCGCTGGTCGAGGTGGTGAAGTGATAAGCGAGTGTTCTAATAATCTTACGGCCTTTGGTGGTTACGGTTGTGCTAACTTTTGTCATTGGTGCGATTTTGGAGTAACAGGATACTCTGATATTTAGGTTACAAAAGTTGTTGTGGTGGGCCTTAGGAACAATGTGGCGGTTATTACAATGAATTGGTGAGGCCTTGCAGCACGGAGTGATACATCTCTACGAGGCATAGTGGCCCATCTTCAGGTCTGAAATGTGAAACAAGGTGTGTGAAGGCTTAATCTCCATAAAGGATTATCATATGGAGTGCATGTTTGTCTTTGACGCAAAAAAGTTCTCAAGTGATCAGAAAAAGTAAAATGTGGCAGTTCTTTGTAAGATTTTCTTGATTAATCCTTCATGGATTATGGGCTGGTTATTGGTATGTCACTTGACTTATAGCCCTTATACTCTACTTCCAGTTGACTAACTTTGAGAATATACACCTAAAGGAAGGTTCGAATAAATGAAATAAAAAAAGAAATGGAAAGATGTACGGTAAGAAGTTATTTAGTGGAATAAATGCTTGACTTGTAAATTTGAATCGACCCATTTAACTCACCTTCATAAATGCATAAAACATACATTAAAAATATAGAATTATGGATGGGAGTATGGAATTACGATGGCTGGCCTAAAGCCGAGGTAGGTATTAGGAGTAAATGGTGCTACCTGCTGAGCTGAGGCTTATAGTTGTGCTAAATATTTGGCCGTAGTCTTAGTAAGAAACATTGAAGAAGAAATTGTGACATCATAGGGAGATATTCGGCCAAACACATCATTGAAACCGACTCCCGTTTAGCGTTATTTAATTGATTGCTGCAGGTTAACAGCTTGGATTATTAGGTTGCTCTAAGTTTAGTAGCTATTTGGTCGACTTATGTTGCCATATGTGTACTGTTAATTTATGTTATCTTTGGTTTAAATATTGGCGGAACCATCTTTAAATGGAGTCAAAACATATTTGATTTTGACTGAGATTAATGCGGATTAGCGTGGCTGATGCGGGATATGGAGCTGTTGGAAAGAGCACCTAATAGGGCTGTGGTATCCTTGTCTTATTCAAAATCGGAAGATACATGGATTGATGCTGACTGAATAGGAGTATGCCTCGATGCCTACTCACAGCGTAGTTCACTTGGGTTTCCTTTGCACAGCTAGACATTCCTTAGAGTTAGGATGAAATTTGGAATTATAGGTATTATGATTCTGACCAGGCCCTAACGGATCTTTAATGATATACCCAATATCTTGGCTAATGCGAACGGACTACAGACTGACATGTTAGCCATTAGATATAAGGCAGTGTTGCATATCTGGAGAGTCAACAAGGTTAAGGATAAGTTGAACCCTTTCTTACAGTGATCCAAATGAAGACACAACACTGGATTTACTAAATTCATACCAAGGGAAGACCTGGAAATAATGAAAATGGATGGGATTATAGCCGAATACAGAGTATGGAGATTGATGAGGGATTTAGTAAGGCTAACGTGCCTCTGATTTCCCGATATCGAGAGATGGCCTATTAATGAGTGGCTTGGGAAGAAGTTGACCATATGGGCTGTCGTAGCTGACTTCAATTACTCAGCCCTAAGCCACGGGCATGGATTATGATTCTTTGGCACGATAATGACCACGCCAATTGAGGTGGATGGCTGCCAAAACATGACAAAGAGTAGTTGATAAGGAAGATGTGGAATTTCCTTTTAAGGACAAACATTGATAAGTTACCAAAATAATAATGGCACCACTTTATTTGTCAAGGCACATATGGCCTATCACGGAATTAGAAGGGGCTAATTATGCATAGGATGCGGAATCATCACGATCCATACTTTAAGTGCAATTAATATTATTCTTATTTGCATGCAAGGATTCTATAACATGGTTCGATCGAGGGCTATATGGTTTGCATGCAACCACTTGGATTTAATATATCGAGATATTCCTGTTCCGGAAGGATGGGAGCATTTTTAAACTTCATACGAGGAAGTTAAAAGCGGCGATTGATGGCACATCTGATATACCTCAAGTATGAGAGCAATGATGAGTCGAGGATAATAACAAGGTTGGTGATACGATTGTAATGCTGCGGTACATTTGCTTGAAGTGTAAACTTGTGGATGTATGCGAGGAAATGATGATTAAAGAGCCGAGACTTTGTTTTAACTAAGCATAACATGGCTAGGGAGGGTACACTATTACCACAGGCGGGTTAGCGATGCAATAGACAGCATGATGACTACATGCCACCTAAGTGTCTAGGGCAAGTGCTAGTTCTAGCTGCCAAATGGTTGAAGAAGTATAAGCGATGTTTGACTCCATTGTCGGCTGTACAGGATGAAAACTTCGGTCTGTAAGGGACGAAGCACGGGAAGGAGGAAAAAGCGAAGCGATGAAGCAAAACCTCTTGAGGTATTCTACCTAGGTAACCTAAGATGAATGAAGTTCATTATCTTGGAAATAGTCAAAGTACTGTTCCAGTTTGTTTATATAATGGAATGCTAGCGCTGTGATACCTTACATACTACATACCACTTCGGTTTCATCTTGATTGGAATAGTATAGGATAAGTATATCTGATTCCACAAATGGAACTAATTTTGTAATATAGTTACCAACTTGGAGTTATGGGATTGAGGAACCCTCAAAATCGACAGTTACCACACGAAATGTATGCAAAATCTCTTGAATATCATAATGTATGGCTATTATATGATAATTAAGTATCGTGGTTGATGTGTCTGTTAACTTCTTGTACAGCGTGAATGGTTAATTTAAACCACAGTGAAGGTTGTCTGTCTAAAATCTGCCGATTTAAAGCATGCTTTATCTATTGAACTAATTGACAAAATGTTTCTAGGTGGAAGATGTTGATGAGGAAATTGGGCGATATTATCAGCATTGGACACGGTGGTAGGAAAATATTATCCAAATGGTACATAAAAAATTGATGCATTTCATAACTTCAAAAGATCATTGATAGGATCAACCTAGAATACCATCGAGAATATATGTTTATGAGATTAGAGTGGTGTGAGGAATGCATCATGCAAAATACGTATTGGTGGAAATACGATAGCAATTGTTGATAGATATGGTGTACAAACCATTTAGAGTGTTTGCCGATCTGAAATACCTCAATGTACGCCATAAACCGGGCATGGAAAAATACATAGATCACGAAGTTGGACATGTCGAACAATGGATGCGAGCATTTCATCAAATCTAAATGAAATATGTTCAAAGGTGTAGCTTCATTCACAATCGACCACTAGTCTTGGATAAATTAAGTGGTTGATGTGGACAATGGAATCCAAGATACATTCCAAAGTTGAGAGAAATGGGATAATCGCACCTAAAGAGTTAAAGCATCAGCGGTTGTTGGAGTTTATTAAGTGTAAAGCAACAACTGGGGATTAATCGAACTACCGGACTTCCACGGCTCTACGGGGGATACTAGGATTAATAGTTGCCTTAAGTGGTTGACCCGAGCTTATACATTCGCTGTTGTTGATAAAAGTTGCCAATGTACCTTCTTTCATATGCGGCATATGAGGGACAAAGCTTTCGAAGAGATTACATGGAAAGGTTTGTCCAAAATCATTTGGGCGAAGGGTTTTTGCTGATCTGCAAAATATGTGTGAGAACTTAAAGGCCGTTTCCAATTGGAATGTCCATACTGCGATCCGGGTGCCGCAGATTTGTTTAAAGCCACAAAGAGACTATCGTTGGATCTGCCAAATGCCAATGAGCTGATCTTTACCCTACCATCAATAAAGATTGTTGCGAGGGGATTAAGAGATGCAGGCGAGGGCATTACCGGTGCTTATGTGAAGGGCTAGAAAAATATGTGTACTAATACGGAAAATCAACCCGTTAGGTTATGGGTTCTATATCATGAATTCGTACTAGGCGCACAAAGATCACCGGCATCTTTCTTGTAGGCATCTCTAAATGCTATGAGAACATTCCATTACGGGGTAAAGATGGAATTGCTAATATGGCGAGGTAATTCACTTAGCGTGACTATCTAGAAAATAGCGATGGCGAGTATTTATAAGGATATAGGATAATGGAAGATGGCGTGCTTTATACACAGGATGCGTGAAACAGCTTTTGATAAATTAGCGATACCTAGATAAAAAGGAATTACGCAATCTCAATGTTTGGCTACTTAACAATTATATATCGTAGGGAAGTATGGGGGTAGAAGCATGGAATACCCATGAGGTTCTCATGTTCCCGAGGTGGTGCAATTTATATCTATCTTTTGAAATAGAAATATCTTAAGTTTATGGCAACTATAGGAAATTCGAAATTATTAAAAGTTTAAGGATACAGAAGGTATATTGACGGTTATGTATGCAAATGGAGTGACCTATCTATATACTTTTCGACAAGGCAAGGATTAGCTGAACAATGTATATATATGACACGGAATTCTCTGATTAAGGATGAGACTTCGATGTGGACAAAGGCAATGGGCAGTGTTTGAATTCACGAAATTTTCTAAATGTCACTAATGAAGTAGCCGGTACAATGGAACTCTTTGTTACAAATGTCATGACTAAAGAGAGACAAATTTGCGTTTCATGTCATAAATTTCTACATCTTGAAAGTTATCGACCATATTTAAATGCCCGTGAGTTATTTTTGTCTCAAAAGTCTTGCGTCAATCCTATGAATAGCAACCCAATCGGTGAGGAGGATAAGAATGCTATCTGAGGAATTTGGGCAATGGCTTTGAACTCTGATTTAGTTGAAGCATTAGCGGTGATTGAGGAAACACATTTCCAGGCACGATGTACATCAATGATAAAATAGTATTACTTGTTCTGCTTAAGGTGAATGCGGACACTTCCTTTTATAGGAGGGTGCCTCATATCCCTAAAATGATAGACTTGTCGAGGAGGATGTGGGAGGAAGAAAGAAAGAAGAAGAAGAAGAAGAAGAAGAAGAAGAAGAAGAAGAAGAAGAAAGAAAGAAAGAGAAGAGATAATGCTTTTCAAAAACAAATTTAGAACGATGGCTTGTCATCTGGCCATGAGCGTATTTCCAATCAATAAGCATAGAGGGGATTACATACATCCTTGAATGGATGTAAAAAGTTTGGTTGAAGAGCCTTGGTGCAAAGGTCTAAGCATATATTAGGGCTTTGTTACCCATGACAAGTGCATGATGGATATTTGAGAAAGCAACATATACTATGTGAAGGTACGTGTAATAATTTTCATATGAGAGTGGAAGATATGTATTTAAAGGTAAGTGAACTTTGTACGTACACTATTTTTAACATGACTAACTATAAAAGAGCTGGGCATGCTCTTAGGCAGGTACAAAACATTTTAGCATAAACCTTTATAAAAGGTTAGGCATGCTTTATGGCGATGGATACAAGAAGAGCTACTTTAAAGGTCCTACTAATATTCAACGTAGGAGTGGATTTTGTATCAATTTGGGTATGCGGATATTTATGTAGAAAAGAATATTTGTACTTGCTTTTTGTGAAGTTATGTGCATAAGAGTTTGGATACCAGTAGTTAGATATTCATTACAGACTGGAATCGCCCATTTTGGCTCATAGTCACATCTGCACGGTTCCCTTTCTAAACAAGTAATGGAGTAGAGAAAGATTACATAAAAGCAGAGCCTTATATCTGAAAGATGAAATGCTGGAAACATGATTGTACACCCGTATTACCCGATCCTAGTTGTTCATAGGCGTAAACTATCAAAGAGAGTGCATGCCTATGATTAAAGGGTTTCTGTGTGATAGAACCCGTCGTTCCATATATGGCCTTTTCTCCATACAATGGAAACAAGAGAGCCATCATGATCTTAATTTTCTAGAAATGCATCTCGTTGATTAATTTGGGAGGCGCTCACACCGCAGTTATGGTACTTTAAGATTTATATATTTTGATCCAGCAATTTGTTCTTTGCGTGATCTCTTCTTATCCCCTTTATTTACGTCCATTTGCCATGTGCTTCATATGCTGGATTACGCTTTTGAGATAGATAATGTAATGTTGGCTTGTGGCCTTTGCATGCGTGGGCATAGGATGTTGTTCATATATGTGGCTCGGCGTTGGTCTTCTTAGAGGCCGAACTCCCTTGCCTTCGAAATCTGCCATTATATGCATGTTCAAAAGATGCAATTGATATAGTTGGGGCCTTGAATCTTGTGAGTGAATCTTGGTTCTAACTCGGCGATGTCTTTGGCCAGTTAGAGATACATCTGGATGCATGTTTAGAAATATGTCCGTGGTTTAGAGTTGCATTATTAAATGCACAAATGTACTAACACAACTATGGGTCAATGCATGTTAGTGATATAAATACATGAGTTTGACATGCATTTCTTTGGTATGCATAGGCTGAACTCATAAACAGATTCCTCTGTATAGATGCTTATAGTGGATAAAGCATGTGCCTCGTAAGCTACTATTTGAAAGCAGCTCTTGCAAATCATTACATTATGTCTAGAAAATTACGTTTAGTGAATTTTAAGAAGGCATGCATTTTACCAAGAGGTGAAGAGCTGAAACCGCGTAGTTTCATTGCTTACTGGCCTTGCCATTTATTTGCAATAGATTTGCTAACATTTGTATTGCTTGGAGTGCGGTAACCCGAAACTCGTCTATGATGTTGGTTCAAATGCTTTCATAAAAATATCTTGTTTTCTTGAATTTGTTATGGTACAAGAGAAATGTGACTTGTGTATGATCTGTCCAATATATAATATCTTTGAGGGCTTATGGTTTGGAGATCTGCTCTTGATCTTAAGACTTATACTTGACATTCTAGATTAGAACGCTATTGAATGAAGCATATTATATTTTATAATTGAATTGAGGGAATATAAATTGAGCAATTATGGATTAAGTTTCTCATAATATTGTAGAATCATATTGCTTGAAACTAAATGATGATTCTTTGTTTGCTCGTATGTTGCTACACATTTATTCTAATAATATATGATAAGAAAAGAACTAAACAATGTAAATACTTGAAGGCAAATGACACTACAATACTCATGTAAAATGATAGTGCAGTTCTTTCTAGCTAATAAAATCTGCTTGTTCTTTCCGTCTGCAACTTTACATATGTGGCACGGAGTAGCATGAGTGGATATGGAGTAGTGTTGTCTTTGCCTAGAAAGTCTGCAGTTAATGTAGGGTATACAATGTCACATTATGTAATGACGGCGAAGATGTATCTAGAAATTGAGGACTTCCACTTGCTAGAGATACTCGGCATATGTCGTGTAAAGGTACATATAGAATTTACGATTCTGAAACTTCTTTGAAACAAGTTTCCTCTTCTGATTTGGTTAGACCGGCCTCATTTAGTGTTTTAAATCATAGGATATATATCTTTCTTACGATTTTGGCCAATATAATCTTCTTGCATGTATATGCAGGAGAAAAATGAATTAACATGTACAGTTGGCTGGTCACCGACTACATGATGTCAACAAGAGTCTTAAATGAAAGTTCGGTCAATGGTATGTCTTAATCACAGAAAGGGGAGATACATGACTTCGATTACAAAAAGCAAGGACCTTCGATATAACCTTAAAATCTTTTTGACACAGCAATTTTGGGCATCAAATTTTGCCTCTAATTTTGAATTACAGGTACGTACTAAATTTTATCGCGATTTTTATTCTATATATTCTGAGGAGAAAGAATGCATGGCAAGCAGTTAGTGACCCTTTAGTTTAGCGATTTGGAATGACCAAATATGGCAGATCTCCAAGTATTGATCGCTTGTCTAATTACACCACTGGGGACACCGAGGGTACGTTGCTCCTATCAATGGCTAACATGGTTAAGTATTTTGAGGAAATGGGATGACCAGATGGCAACAAGTTTAGAACTGCAGTTAGTAGCCATTGTGCATCATTCTTTGATATAAAAGCATTTAGTATACCCTCTTGGATTTTATTGCATGTGCCTTGTCCTTTGGAATGGTATTTACTAAGCCTCTAATTCATTATAATAATAATAGAACACAGTACAACTAGAGGCCATGTCCCATAGTGTTGCTGGCAGTAGTTGCATCTATGCTGGCCAGACATCATGGTCCTAAGCTATATGTTGTGCTCTCATAGTGGCAGGATAAGCGGGACGCTAACATGGAGGATGCCATCTATTCCATCATAGGTGCATCTATGAAAAGTTAGACGCCTTGCAGGGGAGGTTGTGGGCGAAGAAGAAGAAGAAAGAAAGAAGAAGAAGAAGAAAGAAGAAGAAGAAGATGTCTTTTCAAAAACAAATTCCAGGCAAACACATGCAGCATCAGGCCCATGTTTGCTTTCCGGAAATCCAATAACCTTAGGGGTCTACATACATCCTTGGACCGGATGTAAAAGTTTAGTTGAGAGGCCTTGGTGCAAAGATCTAAGCATATATTGAGACTTTGTTACCATGACAAATTGCATGTTGGATATTTACGAGAAAGCAACATATACTATAATGAAGGTACGTGTAATAATTTTTCATATGAGAAATTAAGATAATTTAAAAAGGTGAGGTGAACTTTACGTACCTGTTTTGGCATGAGCCTTATAAAATGACGCCTCTTAAGGCCATGGAGGTACAAAAGAGCATTACTGTATAAACAACTATAAAAGTTAGGCATGCTTTATGGCGATGGATACAAAAGAAGAGCTGCTTTAAAAAGTTCTATAATATTCAGCATGGAGTGGATTTTTGTGTATCAATTTGGGTATGCGGATATTGTAGAAAAGAAATTGTTTGTACTTTTTGTAGAGAAGTTGTAATGCGCAACAAGAGTTTGGTTACAATTAGTTTGGAATGTACAGGTGGAATGCGCCCATTTTGAAGCGGCTCATAAGTGCATCTGCACGGTTCCATACCTAAACAAAGTAATGGAGTAGAGAAAGATTACAAGAGCCTTATATAGAAGATGAAATGCTAGAGCATGATTGTACCCATATTACCCAGTCTAGTTGTTCATATTTATGAAACTATCAAAAGGAAGAGTGCATGCCTATGATTAAAGGGTTCTGTGGCGGAAGTAGGGCGATAGTTCCATATATGGCCTTTTCTCCCTTCACAATGGAAACGAGAGGCCATCATGGAGTGTGAGCACTAAATGCATCTCGTTGATTAATTTGGGGCCAGCTCACACACGAGTTATGGTGCTTTAAGATTATATGTTTGATGAGCAATTTGTTTCTTACGTCCTCTTCTTATCCTTTTATTTGATACATTTTCATATGATTACGCGCTTTTGAGATAGATAATGTAATATTTAACATGTGGCTGCATGAGGTGAGCATAGGATAATAATTTGTTATATATGCTTTGTGGTGATTGGTGCTTCTTAGAATGAGAGCTCCTGCCTTCGTGCGGTATATGCTGCTGTTCAAAGATGCAATTGATAAGTTCAGGGCCTTGAATCTTGGCCAGAGTGAATCTTAGTTCTAACTTTCGACTGATGTCTTGGCCAGTTAGAATGCATCTTTTAGATTACATGTTTTGAGAAAATAATAATCTAGTGGTTTTAGGGGTTGCATTGATGAAATGCACAAATGTACTAACTGCTATGGAGTTAAATGCATGTTAATTGATATAAATACATGAGTTTGACATGCATTTCTTTGGTACATTATGCATGGGCTGAACTCATAAGCAGGGATTATCATAATATGGAAGTGCACTATAGTGGATAGAAAGCTTGTAGTAGCATAAATAATTTGTAATTTTGGCTTAGCTCTTGCAAATGTTGTTTTGATTTTGAGCATGCATTTTACCAGAATTTGAGAGCCGCGTAGTTTCATTGCTTACGGCCTTGCCATTGTTACAATAGATTTGCTAACATTTGTATTGCTTGGAGTGGAGTAACTTGAAACTAAGTGTGATATTTAAGTTCCGATAACTTTCATAAAAATATCTTGGAAACATTTTCTTGGTAATTTATGGTACAAGAAGAAATGAAACATGGTATGAAATCATCCAATACCATAATATAGGGCTGGGTTTGGGAACTCTGCTCTTCGATCTTAAGACTACTTGACATTCTGGGTCTGAAACTATGAATGAAGCATATATGTTTATAATTAAGATTAGGAATACAAGGAATTGAGCAGGTATGGATTCGATTTTCTCTAATATTGGCAAGATAAAATTGTGAAACTGATAATTGATTCTTTTTTTATTTATCATGTCATTTACTACATTTATTCTAATGTAATCAGAAAAGACTAAAACAATGTAAATATGAAACAAATAAACCACTGTCTGCCAAAATGATAATCTGGCGTTCCTTTCTTTATCAATCTTGTTCATGCAAATCTTGCAACTTTACATGTGTGGCTGGGCCTTTGGTGGAATATGGAGTAGTGTTGTCTTTACTGAGAGAATCTTCAGTTAATGTAGAATTGTATGTCATCATTGTATAAATAAATTAGCAAAGACCATATGAAAGAAGAAAGAAAGAAAGAAGAAGAAGAAGAAGAAGAAGAAGAAAGAAAGAAGAAGAAGAAGAAGAAGAAGAAGAGAAGAGAAGAAGAAAAGAAATGGCTATGCTGCCAGAATAAGGTGATACATGACCATCTTCAAAAGAAAAATTCAATGAGAAGAAATGGGTTTGAAATACCTTGTTATAAAGATTACCAAAAGCAGGTTATTTTAAGGCGGGTTTCTTAACAGCGTAAAAGAGTTGAGAATTAATATAACTTCGAAAACTAACTATGGCGATTAGGGCCACACCATGGGTGTAGAACATGGGAATAAAAATTAGTTGGATATATGTATTGAGCAGTTACAATTAAAGGTGACGACTCTAAAGAATATACAGGATGGGTCAGGTGGTGTGGTCTACAAAGAATCTACAAAGATCTTTGGCACGAAGCCCCATAGGGAATTGGGCTGCCCATTAAAGTTTAAACACTACAGAATTATTAAAATTCACAGGTTAGGCTGAAAAAGTCTTGATAGTCTTCACGGAATGGCATTTCTTTGGAACAATTCTAAACTTCCTCTTTGTGCTTCAAGGTGTGGTAACATAAGACTTAGTTGTTCTTAGCCGATGACATACATTTGGGGTTTAATATGCAGGAAGGGGTATATGATAGTAGGGCAACAAAAGGGCCCCTAGTAGCGACAACAACAATGGTTTCTCTCTAAGAAATGGATAAAAATGACTTTGCTGAGAAAAGTAAAATAAATGGTGGGCACCAAGCTAGGAGAAGCTTGAGGAAGTATGGGAGACTTTGGTCGTCATCTTGTGGTAGAATTAAGTTCAGAAAAACCCAAAGAGAGCTATGCGTTAGTTTCCATTGTATGTTATGCTCTAAAGGTTTACTGATGGTTAGAAAGAAATGTAATTCTTTCTTTCCTGAGTTAGGTCAGCATACTAATGTGAAATATTATAGTAGCGTGTGCATGACAAATAATTGCTCGATACTAAATAGTATTGCTCTATTGATTCGATTAAGCACCTCCTTATGACTGCTTAGGCCCATGTATGTTTACTTGCATGTGAGCCTGTTTATATAGTCGGCTAAAGGATTCCGGCTTCAAATAGAACTACTTTTAAGTGTAGAAATGTGGAGATGAATGACTCCTTGTTTAGCTTTATTTTAAACTTGTCATTGATATCTTGATTGTATAGTGTCTGATGCTTGAAATTCCTTTGTGGGCTTTAACCATTCTATTTTTTGTTGTGTAGAATGGTGTAAGAAACGGAGGTAATATATCTGAAATCAGTTGTTCTAATGGTGCTTAACATACTTAAGTTTTGATTGTGTATTTCCATACTGGTAGAATAATACATGCAGTCTGGTTTTGCCTTAGAGTAGTGGGATGCACCGACTTATTAACCTATTTGAAGTTATTTACTTTGTTTGGTTAATAAGGAATAAGATAGCTGATTCAATTAGGTAGAAGGCGATAAGCGGGTATTCTCTTGCGGCCCCTTGGCTGGTTACGGTTATTACTTCTTTGTCATTGATTGGAGTGGAGTAGCAGGACTCTCTCTCCTGATATTTGAGTTACAAAAGTTGCCTGTCGATGGACCATACGAGAACAATGTGGCGGTTGTATTACTAATTACAGTGGTGAGGCCTTACCTTTTGGAGTACATCTCTGAGCATAGTGGCCCATCTTAGTGCAGTAGAACAAAATTGTGAAGCTTAATCTCCTTAAGTTATCATATGAGTGCATGTTTTAATCTTTTGACATAAAAAAGTTCTCAAAGTGATCAAAAGAAAAGAAGTAAAATGTGGCTTGATTCTTGTAAGATTTTCTTGATTAATCCTTCATGGATTATGGCTGGATTTATTGTTAGTATGTCAGAGAAACATAAATGCATTTTCTATACTCTACTGATTAACAGAATATATACACTAAAGGGGAAAGAAGTTACGATAAGTAAAATAAAAAAGAAATGGAAAGATACGGTAGTTATTTAATTGAATAAAATATGACTTGTAAATTTGAATTATCCCCAGCCAATTTAATACCTTCATAAATGCATAAAACATACATTAAAAATATAGAAGATTATGGAATGGAATTATGAGTACGTGTGGCAGCCTAAAAAACCCGGGGTAGGTATTAGGGTAAATGGATGTACTATGAGTGAGGCTTATAGTTGTTGTACAAATGTTGACCCAGAGTCTTAGTAGAGCGATATTAGAAGAAAGAAGAAGAAGAAGAAGAAGAAGAAGAAAGAAGAAGAAGAAGAGAAGAAGAAGAAGAAGAGAAGAAGAAGAAGAAGAAGAAGAAGAAGAAGAGGAAGAAGAAGAAGAAGAAGAAGAAGAAGAAGAAGAAGAAGGAGATTTTAGCGTCATACGAAGCGATCTATGGACATGACCTTCTATTACACAGTTCTTTACATTCTTTGAAAGTGGATTGCTTCTAGCGTTGCCGTGGCCACTTTCTGCTTGACGTTGAACCCACTAAAAAGCCAAAATGGAGATCCACTAAAGTTATTATTATCATTAAATTTATATGTATTTGGACTTGACGAAACTTTTGAATTAGATATTCCTTTAAGCTTTCACTTGGCTATTTTTCTTAACTAGAAAAAACAAAAAATGTAAATTCTATAGTTTTAGACATATCGTACTAGAGTTACAAATTGCAAATAATAATCAACAATCAAGGAACATAAGATAATATTAAAGGACTTTTAACAGAAGCTCACAACATAGCTTATAACATCCATAGGCTGAACAACATTCAATGTAACGACATCCTTCTAGATATGGCAATCAAATTGCACTTATCTCTAACCCTTGAAGGAAGTTATGCAACCAACTCGGGCATCTAGATGGATATTGGCCATCTCTTACAAGTCCAAGATGTATATGTAATAAAAATTCATAGTTTGAAAAACTACTATCACTGATGATGGTGGGGATCTGTAAAAATCTATAATAAGAATTCATTTTGGCTATTAATAATCTAATATATAAATATTGTAATATAAAGAAAGACGAATCCCTTTTTCTTTAAGTAAAAGGGGGAAAATAGTTTGGCTAATCCAAATGAAAAATAATGGAATACTTTTTAGCTATAAGCCTATTTTTTAAATCTCTTCATAAAATTTGCATAAAAATTACCTGAACCCTAAAAATTGCCATTTGGCTAATAATAGTCGCTAATTTTGTCCATGGATCCAACTGAAGCACAATTAGTCTATGCATAAGAATGAATATGAAGGTAAGTATGCCAAATCAATACTTTCCTCTCTTGATCACGAAAGATGGCCTACATGTGACATTATTATCCACCAGGCTCTAATAGACAAAATCATGGCTCTTAACAATCTTGCCTCTTCGACTTGATTTAAATGGCTCCACACCTAACGTTCTTCCCTATAAGGAAAGAGTCAGGACAAAGAGTGCCCTCACATTTATATCTTTTCTCTGTGTGGTAACAAAATTGTTCAAAGTCTTCAACAGCTGAGATGATTGAGAATTCAAATGTGATGCGATAAAAGCATTCCACTATCATGCATTATCTTGATGATACGCACTATTCTTAAAGGCAAATAAAATAGCTTCAGCGTCTTGTTGGATAGCATCTGAGAATTTTGCCTCTGTGTCGGGGAGTTCACCTTAATCTAAACAAATGCTTAATTCCCATCTTATGGGAGCCCGCAGTTATATATAGATACCAGGGGTATGAAATGAAATCCAACTTCGTCAGCTATCACCCTCCTTGGTCTCAAGTATGTGCCCTAACAAGGAGGTGTGGAGACCTCTCCAATCCTGCTTCTTTGGCGAGTCCTTATAGCTAATATAGTGCTGTACAGCTGTAATTTCATTCTCCCTCTGCTCTCATTGCTAACAGAAGCATACAATGACATTGAAAGATGTCTAAGAGAATACATTTGGAAAGGCACTGACCAGGTGGGAAGAAATTACACATAGCAAAAAAAGGAGAGGAGGCACGGGCTGCAGAAAATTCTGCAAAAGCAGTTAAGCTTTGGGAGCCAAATAATATGCAGGAAGGCAATAAATGGGCTGGAGACTCTCCAGCCATGAATAATGAATCTTGGCTGTGGAATTAGCGGACCTTTTGGAATGAAATATGCTCATCACCTCACGATTCTATTTATTATGTCGGTTTAAGTGTGCCCCCAGCACCTTCCCTCTGATGAGGAAAAATTTTGAGGCCACAGGAACCTAGTGGCGAGAAGGATTTGATCATCCAATTTCTCTTTGGTCACCTATCTTTGCTAAAAGAGAATAGCGTTCTTTGACCTCAAACATCCTAAATAGCGGAAAAAAGTGGAAAGACTGGGATAACTCAGCTACAACACCTATGGGAAGAGGACAAATGTTTTCAGTTTGAGCATATAAAAGCCCAGTGGATTAATATACTTGAAAATAGATAAGGTGATCTTTGGCGGCATTATGAATGTAGCTAGCACTCAAAATGAATGCAAAGTCCTACAAAAATCGGTGGCATTATGAATTCTGATCAGTACAAAGTTGCTCTTGATTTACAAGGTTAAGCTAACCAAATCCCTCCCTTTCCGGTACGCAAAATGGCATGTTCTAACAAGCACCTCATGAGCATATTGAGGAATAATTTGAAATCTTGTTCTCGACCTAAAATCACGGTGTTTATTTGGAGATGCATCCATAATCTGTATTACGCAGTAATATGTTTAAGAGAGATGTAAGGATCTCGGGACAGCCCGGTGTCAGCTTTGTAGGGACAATTAAGAGCCACATAAGTGCTGCATGGTGCCTAAGATCAGGAGTTCTGGGGAGAGTGAGCGATGCCTACCTAAAGTCAAAAGGCCACAACGGCATTGGAGCCAATATCATGGACCTCCTTAAGAGGTTCTAACAAATTTTCAAAATACTGCTCCAGGAATGAGGCCGCCCTCTGGATCATTTGGAAACACAAGTTTCGTATAAAATCAAAGGGTGGATGTCACGGTGTGGCGCTCAGGGTGGAATAAGGTGTGCTAGCACACAGAAATAGCAAACAGGATAAATGACCTTGCTTGGTGCATCGTGAAATTTGTTAGGTTACTGTGTGCAGGCATGTGATGTGCTTATCTCTAGCAGTGTTTGTGGTGTCCAGGCTGGCAGTGCCTTGAGGATGGAACTGCAGCCAAACCTGGGACTGCATCAGGTACGCCCTGAGAGAGATTTTTAATAACCCGACAACTCTGATGCCTCTTTACAACAGGCCAGTCCGAGATGGCTTAAACCTTTTCATATAGCGGTTATCAGGCACAGTGATTCTTGTTTATTGTGAAATTATGCTTTGTCAGTTCTCCCACTTGAGAATGCATTTTATACTTGCAAAGCCTTCTGAGGATTATCATGGGGCCATTCTAGCACCCCTACGGGCAGGCCCTCTTTGGTTCTCCTTTTCCACCGAATGGTGACATTTGGTGTGATTAAGGTCGGTGGCCACAGGATTTGATCGTGAGAGTCGACTGGGGCTTGGAATTTTGTTAGTCTTGATATTGATCGGGTTCACTGACCAGTTTGTTTGTAAGGATTTCGTTCCCATTTTATGCCAATGTTTTGTGCCCCTAAAGCTGCATGAACTCACGAAAAACTCGATGCCATTCCATTGGAAGTAATCAAATCTTACCCATACTCAAAAAAAAAAAAAAAAAAAAACTGCCAAGAATTTGCTTAGCATTTTCATGGCAAAGACAATAGCTTTCTTTGTTCTTTTCTTTAAACCATGGTGTTCTCCTATGAATAAGCGGCATACATGAAAGTGTATCTGTACCCGACATTCTTGCATTCATCAATAAACATCCCGGATAATAGGACTTTATTAACAACTCTCAAAGAATAATACATGATACAATGCAGAGGCAGGGAATAAAAAAACCTAGTGGACAAACTATCAAAGCCGAAGGTACCACTTACATCTAAGCATGACAACATAATATAAATCAAAATTACTTTCTTTTCAAAAGAGAATAATATACATATGTGATATAAATGAAACTAACAAGGAATGATTATTTCCACATCCATAGGATCACTAATAGCAATTCGTTTGTTCTCTATTCACTTAATGCCAATATTTTGATCAAGTGGATGGATGTCCCCTTTGTAACAACAACGGAATCTTTGGAATCCTGGTAGATTGACTGACTTGAAGACGCAACTAATTCACGGCGTGGTATACCACGTGGAGACTATCTTCTTTTCTTTCAATAGTTCATGTTTGCAAGCAATGTATTAAAGGCGAGAACATTGTTCTTCACTAAGAGGGTCTGGTGATATAAGCTGAGGGTACCCTTAAATCAAGATGATGACATACAGCTGAATAACTCAAGAATGGAACGGGAAATAGAGTAACAAGTAGAAAACATAGCAGAAGGCATATATAATGACCAAAAGGTCAAACCATTGGCAAAAGAAAAGTTTGTTGTGGAATGGACTTCTCAAGTGCAGGAAATGACTGCTAGCAGCCATCGAGAAGAACTCCTCAAGAGAATAAGGATCTTGAAGAAAGTTCTATTTTTTGAAGGCTCTCTACCTTTTGTCAGGTTTTGCTCTTAATCTTTGTGATGTTGAGAACATGGGCAATCTAAGTCACGGCCTTCCCCTCGTAATAAACATAATGCGGGAGTAAGATAGGCAACTAGTTTAGTAATTTTTCTAGTTATAATATATTTAACATTTTGTTTATGCATTGTCATAGGTACTTATAGATGTATGCTGCCAAAAAGATAAAGGCTATCGGTTCTTTCCTCGAGCTACATTGAATTTAGCAGGTCATGTATGGAAAAGGTCAGTGTTGGTATGGGACAAAGTCGGGGGTTGCTATAGGTATTTTGTCTAAGCATAATTTAAGTCGGAGAATAATAGAGTTGCAAGATTAGTTATCAGAATGTTTTCTAGACATGGATATTTTTATAGAAATCTAAATGAATCATGGCCAATATTTTGCCAAGATTTAAGTGTCTTTATTTTCAAGTGCAGTTACGTGAATTTACATTCATAGGCATCCATATTTAATCAGAATATATAAACACATTATAACTATAGTTGCATACGTTACAACCTACAACAACCTTTGCAAATGAGAGCGTGGCCTATCGCTTGTAGATAAAACAAATCTATTAAAGGAGTCTTGATAAAATGCTCTCAATGCATCCCCTTAGAAATATTTAAAACATAATGGCTGCAAAGCCGCTCTTAAGGAATTATCATATGTACCTGGATGGATCACAGTGGAATTTAGGTTATGAAGAAGCCTATAGAGATATTGGCTGATTCCTTAGAAATCTTCGAGGGAGGGTGGGGATAAAGCGAATCCATAGTTATGATGCTTAGTGGATGTGTAGGAATTTTCAAATTAAGGTGGTTGTTTGGAGAAAAGAGATTGGCTAATTTTATTTTTCATATGTGGAGCCTTACTAAACCATAAGCGTCAATTCACCGATACCCTTTTGGCGAACTTTCTGTCATAAGGCTGCCACGGCCAAAGTGGTGATGGGTGTGCTACCATTGTCAAGCGAGGGTCTTGGGGAATAGCATGGGCCAAATGCAAGCGGATTATGATAGTTCTATGCGGATCTGAGACCATCACCTTGTTATTCTCAATGTGAATGGGAAGGAAGTGAGACTTGAGAGGTTCAAGTATTCCAATTCATTGGAAGACATTAAAATAGATGAAGATTTTGAAGAGGTAAGGAGCTCATTTAGTAATTAGATCACGTAACCCATTGTCTCTCTCTTTTTTCATGTATGTTATCGATAAGTTGCTTTGAATGCATATATATGTGGTTACTGTTGAATATCTGATGTGTTAAAGCAAAGTTAATCGAACACATGCTTTTTATCAAATACCTAAAACTCCCACAGCAAAGATGATACATCTTGTGGCTCTCTATGTCAATGGCATTTATCGCGGTGATGGGCATATCCTTGGAAGGACTTCAAGCAGTGGGAGTAAATGACTTCTAGATTAATATCTCTTCTATTTGAATTAATGAGCTTTTGTTGGTCATTCTAGATAAACAAGAACTGCGTTCAATATGAGGAGTTAAATGTGGCTCAATACCCTCATTGTGCAGGCACTTATTATAGCTACGCAACCCTCAACTAGGATATGAAGGTAAAAAATAATTTTTAATATGTAAATGTAATCATAAAATGTAAATGTAAATTAAATCCTTTGCTTGATTAGACTCATGAGTCCATGAGCAGCTTGATTACAAAAATGGTTTCAAGGCTGGGCAAGGCTGTGCATAATGCATTCTAATGATATAAGATCAAGCGACTTTCCAATATTCGAGGTGTACCTTATTTTTAGGAGACGATGTAATAAACCATTCAAAGTATTTTCGTGGATGCACCATATTGATTCACAGGCAATCAAATGCCATGCGTTGAAGTAAGGCATGTTGTTAGTTTTCTACTACCATGTATCAAGCGTACTTGTGGACGATGCCGTGATTCCATGAAGGAACTCGTTTGCCCTCAACTGCACTTCAATTGAAATTTGTTTGTTTTTATTGAAGTCTATATTATTTAAAATTATATTCCATTCTAAAACTTTCAAGGAAGTTTTAACCCTTAAAAGAATCTAAACCTCTGGGATATAGAGATTAAGATAGATAGAGTAGTAACAAAATACGAGTTCATGATGCTTTGAGTGCAGCTCAATGGATAGATTAGTTCAAATTTGTGCATTTTTCTGGCCTTCCCCTGAAGATGGAATGAAAGACCGCGATAAATACACATGCATGGGCTTTGCCATGGCCATATTATATCTTGCCCTTGGCATCCTTGGCTCTGGGATGGAGTTCTCTTCGATGTCATAGTTCTGGTCACAGCAGCAATACGGTGCAAATTGAGTCGGCGTGTGTCGATGTGTCAACGAGGTCCAAAATTTAATCCATACGGACGATCTACTGCTTTGTTTTTCTTCCATTCCCAGAATATGGTCCAGAGATGAGAAATTGTCTTGCAACAACAATCATATCATCCATTAATATTCATAATCCGGCTGATCATACAATGCTGTTATGATCCTTCAAGTGGATAATTTCACACAATTAAAAATAGCTATTCTTCCTTTCAGGATCCACGGTGTCTACAAGATTATCGGTCCCGGATGGGTTGATAGGCATGAGATGCTGCGGCTCGAGAACGTGAGTTGTGAGAATCTTGGTCACGGTTCAAGCCATTTCGACCATAGAGCAAGTTCTGAATAAATTTATACGTCTTTGCTTTATTGGCCGCCATGCGCCGATAGAGTTAGTCGCCGTGGCGAAATCTCTGGGTTAGTATAAAGGCCTTTATACCACCAGATTTGCCATAGAAAGCCGATCTTTGGGTTGATAGGGCTGTTTCCACATCCCACTTTGAGTGGTGATCTCACGATAACTCATTAAGAATGCGTAGCGGTTGTGGTGTGTATCAGTTTACCGTTCCAAGAGTGGAGTGAACCATCGCCCACCACAATATGATATTGAGTGATGGCATCATAGAGGCGAGGAGTTAGTTTGATTCTCCCTCTTCGCTTAAAACGGAGAATCTTGAAGAAGTTATCCGTATCTCATCAAAAGGTGGTGATGAGAGTGATTCCCTTTTGTTTCCAGCTTAAGCTTGCTTAGAGGAAGTGACAAGCGGGGCATAAGTTAGAGGTTATCAAGGATGTTTGGATTCGAGGAATATTGATTGATCCATAGAGACCTTTCCCAATTATACATATGTCTGACTTCTTCCCAGAAACATGAATCCATTTTTTGATAATACACAGGGTTGGTAGGATGGAAAGTAGATAGAGTAGGCCCAGTTCCATCTTGAGTCCTCCATCCGCTCACGGGTATCCTAACGTCTATAGTGTTTGATCGAGGACGGATATAGGATGCATGATCATAACAAGCCACAATAGAAATACTTAGCGACTAAGCTAAACCACGTTTTCACGATGTTGATGGTTCCCGGACCACCATTCTTTTTTAACTACGGCATTCACCTCCCATAAAGTCTAATTTGAGAGATTAGTTTTACGTCTTTTCGATCTAAACCCTGATTTGGATAGTCTTGCTCTCCATAAACCACAGGATTTATCTCTTTTTCCTGTAACATTCTCTTTTTTCGTCCCTAGATCTTGATTGGGCCATAAGCGGTCTTTGGGCCTTTTCCTCGACCCATTGTAATGATTCACGCCTCTGTTGATTCTTCATCGGGATGTCCCATAAACTGAGCCACATTAGTCGATCGCTTATATCATCGAGAGTAGCGTGATGATTTGGCTCGCCGAAAAACTTGATATAGCGCCCGTTTTGTTTCCCATCATTTTGCCTGGCATTTCTGGGTGTTTTGGTAAAGAGCTTCTACTTCTAGTGAGTACATGCGCTTTCAGCCAGAGCATCTCATATGGGATGCGTAACTTTGCACCCAGTCTTCCAATGAAGTGGTTTCCAGCACCTGTTCTATTTTCTTCCATTTGTGCCTTGCAAGTCCTGGCCCCGAGGCGGTATAAACGCTCTGAAACGATGGTCTGCACTATCTGAGAATAGAAGTTTCTGATGCCTGTACCATATACAATTCGGCAATAATCAAACATTTATATAAAGCTCTGTATCCTGCCATGATGTCAACTCTTGGAGGACATGTCATTGTTTATTATTTGAACACAAAAGCCCAATGTCATTGCTTATTATTTGAATTCAAACCCTCCATGTATTTTTGTATTGTTTAAACTCGAGAAACCTATGTCATTTGTTATTATTTATACTCAGTAGTTAATTAATAAAAACTACTTTTTAAACATGTTTGTATTTTATGGCAGGTGTTAAAAAAAAACTTTTAATATTAGATGTGAACAATGTGTTGGCCAAACAAATGCATCATACAACTGTAATGAATGAAGATTTAATTGAAGAGTACAAATTTATAGAAAACAAGGTCATTTTTCTAAGGCCACATCTTGAAGAGTTCTTAGATTATATTTTTGAAAATTACGGGACAGGGAGCACCTTGAGTTTCTAAGAATGCTGAAAGATTGAAGCATGTAGTTATTCCAGAAAGGTTCCACAATCAATTAGTCTTGTTTTATGATAGCAGCCATTGCCTTGAATTGCCTTTTAGATGCGTTGCATATAAAGACAAGCAATTAGACGTGAGACCAATTGAGTTTGTGTTAAAACAATGTCAAGATAGAAGTGTCATGGATACCCTATTAATAAATGATAGTAGGTACAAGATGATTTTCAATTTAAAATGTAGCTTCATTTGTCCACCAGCTTGGACAACTAATCAAGTGAATGATGACACACTAGTGACGAGATTTATACCATGTCGACATATGGTCAAGACGCTTCGCATGTGCAGATGTATATCTTCTGTAATTATGTACAATCCAAATAATTTTGTCGAAATGTAGATTACAAGATTCCACAAAGTATAAAAATGACTTGGAAGAATTGTGGAATGACCGCAGACAACCGTAGCCAAGGTGATATGAGTTCAACAGTGCACTTGTAAATCCATAAAGATAATGCAAAAGCTATTTTTGTCTTTCAATTTAAACTTTTCAATTGATTTCAAATGTTTCTACATTTAATTGTTTAAATGCCACGCTTCTTTCGTCTGTATTTCCTAAATGCTTTATTGGATTTTTAAATGTACCAAAATATACCAAGATGTACCAATATATATCAATATGTGCATCAACAGAAGTAATACAAGGGAATGCACTAGAAGTTTGAGCATATGGAGTACCTGGGACAATGATATAAAACTTAGAGTTAGTATTGCTTTGCCATTTGTGAGTGTTCAATACAAAGAAAAAAGAAAATCAATGTCTAAGCCCAAAACACATTGATTCCAAAAACACTGTAAGCAATCTAGTTTGTACACATTACGCATAAGATGAGCAAGTCATTCTAGAAGAAATATAGAGTAAACACCTTGAAAAAACATAAAAAGTATTGAATTTGAAATTATTGTCGCTAGAGATTCAGTCTGGGATATTTAAAGGGCTTATTTGCATTTAAAATGGTAATAAAATTAAGATTACTAATGTATGATACTCAGTTTTTGGGACGAACTTTCTTTGTTTGGAGAAGATGCTCAAAAAGTGAGTTCTTTCTTGTTACGCAGAGTTTCTTGCACGCCACTCTAATTCTGCGCCAGTCTTCCGTAGACATATGGCAGGTGTCAGTTAGGTGCGGATTATAGCACTTTCTAACGAAATTCACCAAAATAATAGGAGCTAATACAATGTTGTTTTTCTTTGTTGTACACATCTTAAAGAATCTGTATTACTCTTGCTGAATATAAAATTCTCTACCACAACAGAGAGGCATGACATCAACTTGCATATCTGCGTATACCTCTAGAAGATAGTGCACATACCGACTTAATTTACTTTGATTTTTGCTTATTTGAGTCATTTGGAAACCTCACTTCAATGAAAGTTTTGCTGGAACTGGTACTCTTAGTTCAATTAGCTTGTGTTAGGTTAGGTCAATTCATGAACTAGTAATAATAGAGGAAATGACCCTTTCTCGACAAGCATTATGGTTCTATAATCATCACTACATCCACACGATCGAATATGGGTTCTCCTTGTTTGCACCTTTCTTTTGTAATAAAGCACGTCCTCCTCATTTCTAGGGTAACCGTGAGAATAAAAACATCCTTTGTATCATCAATCTGATACTCATCATTTTAGGCCTAAAAAACTGACTCTGCATCATAGTGTGTGCCAACAAATTCTAGATTTGCAACTTGTTTTGTAGCTAAGGTCCACAATGCTTTACTTATATTCTCACGATTATGCCACTCAGAGTTTTCAAACATACTTTCAAAAATAGAAGGAGACCTCCATATAGATAGTTTGTCTTCAGTTTATTCTTGCGACGGAATGGTGAAATTTGAATTCCCAAACAATGACTCTGGGTTGGTGGATCTATTCTGGTTTAAAATAATCTTCCTTGTATTGGTAGTAGGTGAAACGTCTGGAAATCAGTTCCTCTTTGGTGAGGTCAGCAGGTCTCTTCAGTTACACCTGGTATCTGGTGGAGGCCGAGGAGTTCCATGCAGTGGTGGAGTACGCGGATGACTTGAATTGTGGATCTGACCATACATGGTTTTCAGTGAATATCGTTCTCAATCAGCCATTAGCGAATCGACTTCCAGGAAGCTTGCACAAATATGAATCATCTTTTCTTATCTAAATGAAATGGGCCTTTGAAGCCAGGCACCATTCCTTTTATCAGCCGCACCAAAATGCTAATTTATACATTATTCTAATGTTCAAATTGAGCCTCCCTTTAGGGGCTGCAATGGTAATTTCTGCAAAGTCAGCTCCTGCGGACCAACATGTCATCCCTCAAAGTTTCAGTAGACTTCTTCATTGCCTTCTCTTGCCGATGAAACTGTAAAATAATGGTACAGATTTTGCAAGATTGTCAAAGTTTTCTAATCCATAGTTTCAACATGCTGCTTTTCACAATAACCAATGATTTCATTTCTTCTAGAGTTCACGCGCTTGGTTGTTTCCATTGAGCACTATTAACAGACTTTGCGATCTATAATTGCATCTCAATAGGATCTTCTTCTTAAGGGGCATAACTGAATTTTCTTTTGTGTGGCCATAATAGGCTACTCCCCACCTTTCACACAATCTAATCAATGCCACACTGTAGCATCTACCTTGTCACAAACTATTGCTCTCAAAGTGTGCTTTGGCTGTTGAAAATGTTTGAGATGGACGACATATTCTAAAATTGTACGATACGTGAACATGTACGAATTGGTAGCCTGCTAGTCCTCACATAATATTGAATGGTTTCTGTGTAAGTTAGAAACTGCTCGTACTTCACACAAGCTTGTGTGTTTCTCTCCTTGACTAACAGAATAGGTTTGGTATTCAGGCCCTTGGAACTAATGGTATGGATCTTATTCCTTGAACAATTCATACAATTGTACTGCATATGCAAACAGTATTAATAAATTATTTATTGAAGAAGAAAGAAAAAAAAAAACAAGGAATAATAACTTCATATCCTTATTTTGATACATTGAAATTTCTCGGCCAAAGGGAACCCATGATTTACTCCATATATATTTGATGGGTAACAAACTTTTGGGTATATATGTGTCAAGAGTCTCTATAACTCTCAAAGTATAATTCACGTACAAAGGTACATGTACTCAAAATATGGGTGAGAACACCTTCTGCAACAGTGCCTAAGTCGAGGTAAACGCTGAAATTAGATGTTCTTTAAGTACATACCAAAACTTTCATATTGTGTAAGAATACATTCTATGCTTATACTAAGGAGTGTAGTTTATATACATTTTATGCTTGAGTATGGAATAAGCACTCAAGCATGTACATCAAATAGGAATTGTTCTAGAAGAGAGTAAAAACCTAAAACATGTACATATAAGATTATCTATAATTAAGTACTATAATGCATTACCTAAATTAAACATTAGGCGAGTATATATAGAGGACAACATTTCAATAGATAATTTGAATGGAAATGTACATTCTTACTTCCCAGATATCTACTAAAGAATTGATGATTCCAACCTGAGGTATGTGTAAGAAATTGGATTGGAAGAGTCCTCTACTATCTCACATCTCTGTACTTTGGAGAGACCTTTGTGTTGTGAAGCCAAAAATCATGAATTAACTTTTTAGTTGATTCATCAAACTTGTCTGATCTAGATTGTTTTCTAGCCAATGCCCATATATTTGCTCCACTAAGGGCCATTCTTTTCCTTCTTAATCTTGAGGCTTGATCATATTGATGGTTAGGCGTGCGGAAGTGTCTTTGGAGGCCAATTTCTTTGTGCTTAAGATTACCATTCTCTAACTATCATTGATAATATGGAATGTTTAGTAGGTTTGTCTTATTGTTTGCATGCTTTACGATACGAAGTCCATCAAATGTTTTCCCTGCATTAGATGGCACTGCAATTGCTTCATGAGGATTTCATAATAGGTTCAAAGAAGAAATGCAATCTCTCATGTTTGTAGCATCCTCATAGCCATGACCTTCCTTTGATTAGGCCTCAATTCTTGCTCCTCAATATATTTACAACAATGTCAACTTTGCATTTCTTTGGACGGTTATATCGAGAAACTTGCGCCTGATTCGATCGGGATGCTTGTGTTTCCCTACGGTTGGACTCCACGAAGGAGGAGAGGCAGTCAAATTCGTCCATATTAAATTGCAATGCGATTACTTTCGAGTTAGGATTAGAATGCTCCATTAAGTCAATTTCGAGGAGCTGGATGCTTCTTTACAATTGATAACACTCTCTTGATGCTAAGAATGCTGCTCTAGATCAAATTGAAATTCCGGTGAATGCGAGGAAAGAAAAAGTTTGAATTTTGATTAGTTTGGTTTACCTTAGTTTCAAAATAAAATCTCTTAAAATTAAGTACCTCAACAACAAATGATTAAAAAGAGTTGCACGTGAAAACAAAATGGGTTACAGCGTGGCATAAACTACAAAAAATAGAGAATATTTGAATGGGAAAGTTGCCACATATGTGTATACAAAAGTATTCTAAATGTCCGTAAATGTCCCACATTCTCTATTTCCATTTAATAAAAAATGTGTACACCCTATCGTGCTTCTACCCTATTCCTAAAATAGGATCAATTCTCCCTCTCTGCTTCCTTTCAGTTCATCAACTTAGTAGCTTCTTTTTAAGCCCAACTATGGTGTTTAGTAAATTCTTTATCTCTGAGGCCTTTTGAGTTTCCGTCGAACTTATGCAACTCTGACAATTCAAATCCTTACTAAACTTACCATCCTTGATCTTTTCTAAGCACGTCTTATAAAACTAAGCATCAAAAACTTAAAAAAATCACGAAAAGAGCTCCATGATGTTTAGGCTGTGGAAGTACTATTAAATTTTTTGGAAACATTGAGCTGAAGTTCTTTGACCACCGCCAGGAGAAATAGCATCAACTCCTTGACCCGTAGACCTCAGAGTACAGCAATCAGTGAATAGAAACATCAATCATTGGTTCATTGATTATGGAGATATGCATGACCATGTCAATTTGGGCTACTTAAAAGACTCAAATGGCAGAAGCCAATCGATTGACAATCGAGGTCGAACGCAGGGGCATCTTGGGTGCTAAAGAAACTGGAAAGGCTGAATTGTAATATTGATGATGAATGGAGTATGACCACTACTCAGATCCCATCTTGAGATACCAATTGCTCTACTGCTTCAGCACTATTAAACATTATTAAGAAGAAGACGCAATAATTTTCTCTAAGATTCATATCACGGGAGTAGTCTAATCGTTAAATGTACTTGATCATCGAGAGATAGCCTATTATAATCCAAAAATACACCTGTATAATAATCAATAACAGAGTGTGCTTAGGTTCTTTGCACATTTAAGGTGAAACTTATGGTTAATCTCTACTAAAGAAATCCGGTGCACTAAAAGGGAACACAATGCATTGAATGAGGGTAACTAAATATTACGAAAGTTGAGGAGCCATTTGAACTTGTTTAGCTATGGCACATCCAATATCGAATGATTTTTCTCATTACTGGCAGAGGTTAACATTTGAAGAGCAGCATCAACATGAGCTAGCCTTATTGAACCAGAGACATGAATCCAATCAGAGAATGACATGCATGAAACCCTTGCCACAAAATCAAAAGTCTGCCAAGCTCGAGAAGCAGCATGTGTATGAGAGACACCTTCTGGAGCTGCTTGACTAGCATCCATATTATGCTCCCCCTCTATGCCTGAGGAAGTGGCTTGCTGACCCACATAATTATGTATCAAAGCAATAGCAATATATTTTAGAAAGAGGTGGAAACTGCTACAAATCCACACTCATATTGACAGGAACATGATCAAAAGCAAGAGGATTGAGGCGAGAATTATTTGATAAATTAAAGGGACGGAGAAGAATTGCATATTATGCACAAAATAAGATGCGGCAACACCAATTAGCACTCTAGAGGCATCCTTGAAGAACACATTCCTGAAAATGACGGTGGCCAACATTCGCATATACCAGATCAGGCCTGGCTAGTCTCAACAAGACTATAAAAGCTATACGTCAAAGGAAAGCTTGTTTTTCCATCTTTCCAACACACTAAGAAACACCTGAATCCCACACTCGAGCCAGAAGTTATGAAAACTGCATCAAGACCTTACATGGCACCCATCACAGTGCCTTCTGGAGATTGTATTAAATGCAACTCGACTCATTAAGCAATGCCAGTTCTAGAATACCAATCTACTTTGAAATCAATCATTCTTTTGGATTGTGCCTAGATTGAGAATTGTGACATATTCGCATTGCAAATTATGATATGTATGAGTGGCCCATGCAATGAACTCGGTCAAGGTTCCCTCAAAATGGATCTCTGAGGGTGAGAGCCCTTTTAGGCTTGGATCCTATTGCTCCACGAAGCCTGGGTGGTAAATTCCATCCGGAGGATGTGCTGATACGATCGTCGAATTGCCAATGAGTCCATATGTAGAAAGGGCTAAAGAGTAGGCATTGGATGAGAGGTCAAATAGGAAGCTGCAAGACAAGGGAGCCGAAGCTATAAAACCAAAAGAAGCACACTATTTTATCTGTATATTATTTGCACAAGGTAATAGATATCATTTCATTCTCCACATTCCATGATGTAAATGAGTGGTCTATATAAGACAAAACTTGTATAGCATTTGGACGACATTTCTGCTCGGAATGCGTAGGATAATCTTTTAAAAGTCAAATTCTGAGACAAGACACGTAGCGAAATCTGGTGGCCCCGCTCATTAAGTGGACGGTGTAGATGGAGCCCAGCCACGGATTCGGTTGACATTGTTTCTCGTACACGCGTCTTGCCATATAGCGCTAAACTTAACTGTTCTGCTAACAGGCTCATCTAACAGATCCTTCATTCCCATTGCCCGTCCAGTTTGGCTTCTCTGCTATAAGAACTGTTTGTTTATCCCGCTCCCAAGTACGGCAATTCTCTCTCAAAATTTCTCCCTTTCCCCTTGCACTTCATAAATTCATCGCCGTAGCTTCTTCTTCAGCTCAGCTACGGTGTTCAGTGATTTCTCTTAAGGATTTTATGCTGGTCTTTTAAGCTCAAATCGAACTTGCTCAGCTCCGACAATTCAAATCCTTACTACCTTTCCTCAGCTCACCTTATAAAATTGAAGCATCCGGAACCTGAAAAATCATGGGAAGAGCTCCTTGTTGCGAAAAAGAGGGTTTGAAGAAGGGGCCTTGGACGCCGGAAGAAGATCAGAAGCTTATAGCTTACATACAACGCCATGGCCATGGCAGCTGGAGAGCTTTACCTAAAAACGCTGGTATACCTTGCATTTTATGCTCCACTCTTAAATTCTGCCATATATTACTTCTGTATTGTATTCGTCTAAAAAAAATAACTTATTATATGCAGGTTTGCTTCGATGTGGAAAGAGTTGCAGACTCCGGTGGACAAATTATCTTCGTCCAGATATAAAGCGTGGCAGATTTAGCATTGAGGAAGAACAGATGATCATACAGCTGCATGCAGTTCTTGGAAATAGGTATAAAATATTCTTAAATAGAAACATCGAAATTTGTTTCAGGTTCTTGAATGATAATTAGCAGCATTGAAGTGAAATTTGCAAGATGATATATGGATTGGAAAAGAAATCGCTGAAGGAAATGTGCTTTTATGATTTATTTACAGATGGTCTGCAATAGCGTCTCATCTACCAGGAAGAACGGATAATGAGATAAAGAATTATTGGAATACGCATCTGAAAAAGAGGCTAATGCATATGGGAATTGATCCGGTAACGCACAGAGCTAGATGTGATATTTTAGATGCTTTAGAAGCAAGGCCGTTTCTTTCCTCTGCTTTAAGCCATATGATGCAATGGGAAAATGCTAGGCTTGAAGCAGAGGCGCGTCTGGCCAGTGAATATTACCGTCTTGCCAAGACTCGCCAATCTATTCTCGATGCCGGAGCTTCTTTTATGGATCTTGACACAATAAGGCGCCGTTTAGTTTCCCAAGGCTTGGCATTGAATAATAATTCTTCAAGCTGCTCTGATATTGACGCCCTCAAGTTTCTTCCAGATTGGGATCCTTCTGTTGATGATTCTGGAGTTTTGAAAGAAATGCAGCAGATTAGTTTTTGTGTTGGAGATCAAGAAGGTTCAATAATAACAGAGGGACATTCTAGTTCTTCTTACAGTGGAACTACACCACAAAGTGAAGGATTGCTTGATGATCACCAATCTATTTTCCAGACTGACAAGTTTAATTTTGAAGGTACTTGCCCACAGAACTCAGACATGACACATTTTATGGATGAAGATGCCCTTTTCCAGCACCACCAAAACCTGTTAAAGCTCGAAATTGATCCAATTCCAGGGCTTTCTTCTTGTAGCCCTCCTAGTCTGATTTCCCAGCCAGATTGTTTCACATTTTCAGAGGAGCAATTGCTTGAACAAGACCATCTTCCAATGTTTGATTCCGAGCAGGATAAGAAGGATTCGGTCTCTCATTTGGATTTGGCTGTTTGGTCTGATCAGGAAGCAGTGCAGAGCAAGGATTATTGGAGTTCCTTGTTGAAAATAGTAGGATCTTCACCATCTTTGTGATGGAATTATCACATGAAAATCAAACTGCAAATTTTGCTTGTATAACCGGTTTTATTAGAAGCACCAAATCTACTTAATTGTGTTGTAATGGGCTGGTTATCTCAGCAAAATTACGCTGATTGAGATGTAAAACACTGTAAATTGTGGCAATAAAAAAAGCTGGCAATTGAATGCAAAATCGAAGTCCAAATTGAGATGTAACGTGTTGTTATGTTTGTATTCAATACGCAAAAGATTCATTTTCAAAGTTTAAATGACTGACAAGGAGATCTAAGGGAGCCTGTCTAGATGAACAGTAGAAAGCGGTGAGTAGCAGCTTCCAAGTATTTTAAAGAAATAAATCTGATGCTTATTTCTGAGTGTGAAATCATATGTGGTGATGTAGAAAGAAGCTAAGCTAATCAAATGGATCTGCAAATCATGAAAAGTATTAGATAAAACAAAATCTTCATTCTGAAGGCAGTCTGACATATTTTTTTTTACTTAATCTGTTAGGAACGACATAACCTACCTCTAGCAGGTGAAGACCAAAGCGAGTCTTATTTATTCCAAACTCTTGGATGGGTCTTCTTGGACCCAAACTAGTCCTTGTTTTGTTGCTTCCTAAAATTAGGCTTCTAAACAGGAGTTTAGACCCTAAAGCTGGACACTGAAAATCCAAGTCAATAAGATCTAAGCAGATCATAACTCAAGACAAAACCATTTGCTTGTCTTCTTCACCCTTGTTTTTTCCTTCTTCTTAGACTCCTCACACTTATGTGTTCAAACTCACTTCACACACTTGGTCAAATCCTATGGCACACAAGCTCCTCATGTTCAATTTCCACTCAAATTGCTTTCATAGGAGCCCTTAAATAGTATTGGATTCGATCACTATCAAACTTTCAACTTGATACAATGATAACTTTCAACTTGATACAATGATACGCTCTGCTATGTTGCTCTCGACCATATCACCCAACTGCCCATGCTAGTCCATACCCTTGCCCATGTGAGTGCATGTCACATTGAAGAAGGTCCTTTCGCCCACACTGATTCTCATTCGCTGATATGATCTCCAGGTTGTGGCCAATGCCTGAGGGATGCTTTAACATAAAACTCAGTGATACTGTGTGAACAAATTTAATTTCACTCGTCGCACAGTTGAATGGCATCCATTATTAGTACCTTAGTTTCTCATTCGTTGCTAGGATCTGCAACTTGTGGCCACATATGTTTAACATGAATTCAATGATACCGTGTGAGTAAATTTAATTTCACTAGTCACAAAGTGGAGTGGTACCCATGATTAGTACCTTGGATATTCTTCTTATTAATAAGAGAAATAATTTTGTCCCACCATATTTGATTTGTCATTTGCAATGTCAAATGTGGCTCACTCATTTGTTTATGTGGTGCCGACACAATATAGTATTTGGGTCGTCGTTTTTGTCGTTGTGTCAATATGGTACTGCCACGTGGCAGATCAATCCATTGCAAAATGGTATTTTGAGTTGCGCATTCCGTGGTTTAACTGGTTACAAACACAGAGGAAGAAAAAAGGGAAGCACAGACGAAGAAAATATGGAGCACAGAGGGCCAAACTACCTTCGAAAAAGTAAGGAAGAAGCCTTGCAACAGAAGATGGCATGGCCTTGTAAGAAACAAAATGATATTGGTCGTTTAAGGATGTCGATGGAGCTCCAATTTCTTCGGGAGGTAGTATAGGCGCAAATAGTCTCGGACATGGCAGGTAAATCCAACAGAGAGACTTTCCAAACCTCCCCTGGATGGGAACTTCAATCGGAGAGAGCTTATCTGCCTCTCCCCATAGTTTGGCTGGGGCTTCATTCTCTGACTGTGAGGTTTCGACAGTGGGTGAGAAGCCAACAACATCTTACAAGCGAGACAAGCATGTATCGACAGTGTCGGTGGGCGTGAGCCTCTTCAGGAGATTTAACATGCTTTAGTGAGCCAAAAATCTTAGAGATATGAAGGACGAACAAAATATGATTGATCTGGTTTGGTTGGAATAGGGCATACAATTATTTATTTGTGTAATTGTGGCTCTTCACATGAGATGTGCCTCTAGGCCTAGATCGCCAACTTATCAGTCTAGTTAGCTTGCCACATAAGCACTCATTAATCTATTACGATCATATCTATAACACTTCCCCTTGATCAAAATATCAATGGAAGTGTAAATTTAAATTCCCTTTCTATCCCCTAATAGCATACTCCTCCTTGAACTGCTCTCAACTAGAGCCTTCCAAATGAACTTGAAACTGCGCATCTCTAGATGAACTAGAGGCAACATTTAAACTTGTAGACTTTTTAAATTAAACTTCCCTAGTAGTCAATCTACTCCCCCTTATTGCTCAACCTGAGCTCATTTTGGTGGCCATCTAAACTGCTCATCTTTCGATGATCTAGAAAATTCAATTTTACTCTATACTAGTTATGGTGCCCGGCGTTGCCGGGCTTTAACAACGATTTGAAGAGATGGTTGCTTTATTTGTTGGTTAGAGTAAACAGTATAGAGGAAGCTTTTAAGATTCATTGATAAGGATAAAGAACCATTGCGCAAAAAGTTATGGATTTGGTCTCACATGTTGAACTGTAGAAATGAGATAGTTCTATCGAAATGATTTTATTGTGTATCTCTATGGACACAGTTCATGTGGACCTGCTTAATGAATGTCACATTTCATGTGGACAGATGAATGCCGCAGTTGATGTGGACCTATTAATTGAATAGAAGCTATCAATATAATAATGTTTTCTAGTAAATCATAAAATTGTGAAATCGATGCAACGCCTGTGCCTGCCTTACTATTGCAGCCGCGCCCAATAACGCAAAGTACGATGCCCGAGCATTCATGAGCACAAAACTTAATTATGTCTACCAATTTGTAGATTGGAACATTTTTATTTGCAAGGATTGTGGTTGTATTGGATGGGTGAAGATCAATTAATTCATATGTTTAAAGGTGTTTGATTATTATTGGTTTTGCGTGAATGTCGGTGTGTGTGTGGTGTTGCAAGAGACCATTGACAAAGTGGTGGCATCTTCGGAGATAACTACAACCGCGACATAGGTATCTATGAGTTATAGTCATTTTGTAGAATGCCTTTGTAAATTGAAAAGAGATGGAAGAGGAATGGTTGTTATGTTATATGTTTGAGCAGAATTTTTGTAATAGTATGATTTAAATGATTCAACTTTGGGGTTTGTGCAGTTTCGTGCACCTAAAACTTCGTATAAAGCGGTGGTGCTTTAAGTCCTAATGGATTGGGACGAAGCATGGCGCAGAGACTGTGGTTGAGACGGGCTAATAATAATAATAATATTAATATTATGTATATAATATATATGTGTATATATACATATATATATATATATATATGACAGGCTGCATTATAACAAACACAAAATACACTCGTATGAAACATAAGAATGCACTTCTTACTCCTTGAATTTTTGTATCTGGGCCATTCTTTGCAGAGTTGTACACCAAATAGGAAGGCCACATCAAAACTACAGCCGAGCACCAAGGAAAATTGTGGTTCGACACCCCTATTTTGCGTTGCTTCAACTTAAATGGACTTTGTTAGCAATATCCACCATGAAAAATTGCAATTCATGGAAAATTTTAAAATTTTACAATTGAAGGCATTCTATTGACACAATGCTTTAGCAATGGACTTCGGTTGCGACATTGATTTAAGAATAACTTTATTGGACCATAAGTCTTGATATTTCAAAGCATGAGCATTAAAATTGGAAATGTACAAGAATACCCTGGTGGTGCAACCATGTGCACATGGAAAGTGCGACTTTACCGAGTGGGCTTGCAAGAAGCATGTGCACATGGAAGTGCGACTAGTGGGCCAAGAGTTCAAGGTTCCCGAAAAGCTGACAACCTCAACCATTGAAGGCGTGACCGGGGCGAGCAACCACCTATTTACACGACACGGATATAACATCATTAACTACTAAATGCCAAATCTTCATCAAGCTGAAGCCCAAATAAATTGGCTCAAAGATGTGTAGAACTATGGGTTATTTGCAATAGTTAGATGTAAGCTCTTACTATAGCCATCACGGTAAACAAGAAGGTACCCCACCCAGGTAATGTCTGAAATTGCCTTTGTGAGGAGCAAGTCGTGCAAAGTTCCTATGCTTAGTTATCGGAACCTTACATTCAATGTTGCTAATAGCCAATGATTAACAAACTATCTAAGGTTAGAATCACATGATCTAAGATACGATATGCCACTCCGTCGGAAGCATTTTTTATTGTATAACTAATTTCAATCATTTGTATGGTGGTACATCCTTTTCCTAATCTGTTAAAATGAGTTTGCGTGGTTTTAATCCCGAACTTCCAACAATAGCGTACTTAACCAAGGAAATATTACTCTGATATTATCTCCAACAATCTAAAATTGTTATTCTAAAGCAGTCCAACAAGTTGCTCTACTTATAAGAATGGGTTCACGAAGGCTAGTTTATGGACTTAAAACTTGGGGGCATCTATGACTAAAGAATGGCATGATGTAATGCTATTAGGGCTTTGAACATACCTAATTTATATGCATTCTTTGCCGATAAACAATGCTCCACCTCAAAAGCGATGCATTCTTTTGCTAATGAAGAATGTCCCATTACACCAATATAAAGGAGTTAAAATTACAAAGAGAAATGAGGAAAAGGAAGCACCAAAGGAGAAGTGATGCTGGCATTGAGTAAATTGTTAGCTTCAATGTTAAATCTGAAGGCACATCTTCCATGTACTTACCTTCGCTTCTTTAATTTGTGTATATCTGATAGAAACAAAATCTCAACTTTAATTTTCATTCTGTATCGTTTATGATTGCCCTACTATTGATACATGCAACATTGTTTGTATATTGCATTATTGAACCTACTTAAGAAAGAAGTAGAGGAAGGAAGAAATATCATTTATGTAGTTTGAATTGGCTTTATGGGAAGTATTCCTACAAAGATATGAGCATTATAAATAATTTGTCCCATGGTGGGTAGGCTATAGCAAATATTTTTCCATAAAAATGGCAATCAATATTCATATTCTACCTTCCTAGGTGATTAATCAAAGTGCAAAGAACTCTTGAGCAATAAAAATGCATATTCACACATATGGACATTCTCAAATATGCAAGCAAGGTGAGAAAGAATGCATAAAGATAATGTCGGACCGTGGATGCATGCGGATAGACCGAACTCATCAGTTGATCACAGAGTATTCTTTACTACCAAATAAATATATAAATTTGTACAACAAAGATTCTTCTCATGCTCACCTTCAAAAAATACATGTAAGATGTTTTTGCACTCGGAGTGGCAATAAGGATGAAAATAAACTTTCATACTTCATGTTCTTCTAGATAATTTGGATTGTACATCAAATACACAGCGGAAGTGGCATAACAAAATAAAAAGAACCAACCCCGAGGCAACAAGGCTCTATTCACGGTACACAAAACAAAGGAGTTTGATTCTTTGTAGATACATGCATGATATGTAAATATCTTTTTTCTCTGAAGGTAAGGGGCTGTAGCTTTTATCTGAAGGAAGGAAATGCACGTACCTTGAGGGTTGCAACCAACTCTTGGTTGTACACACCCATTATCCCATTAATTCAAAACCATGTCGTTGGAAGAATCAAGATTTCCTGTTACTATCCACTAATAACAACATTGAGAATTATGGTAATGCTTCCCCCACCATTGGTAACTCCACGGCCTTGCTTAACAACGCTTGACATACCATGCTTGATAAAACCCCATGCACCAATAGTCAAACTATATGTTGTACCCTACTCCCAGAAAGCCTTTAGCTAAAGCCTCCTTTCTTTTCCAATATTATCGGTGATGCGGAGGGCATTGTATACTCTTGAGTACTTTCTCCTCACCCACAAAAAGAATGTACTATGGATCTACTTGAGGATATGCGCCCGTCAAGTTGTAGCATTATGGCGGGATAAAGAAACATCCTGAGAAGAGTGGGATAAAATCACCTCTTCTGGCTATACCACCGGCTTTTGTATCGTATACGGTTTTAGGTGGAGTCGAGCCATTTGTATAGACTTAATTCCACGGCCTTGACAATAGGCACCCGCGACAACGGTAACTAGCGTTAATTGCAAACATAAAGAAACCCACAATGAACTACTGAAAGAAATGGCCATGTAATGTATGTAATTTGTTAAAGTGAGTTCAAGGTGAGAGTGCTATGTCATAATGTCCGGTAAGCGAACCTTTGCCCCTATCACATCTCCCGGCCTTTACTAACCGCCTGACATACCATAGCGATGCAAAGCCCATGCAATAGTCAAACCATATGTTGTTGCCTACTCCCAAGCCTAAAGTCGGTTCAAGGTAGATGCTATGTCATAATCGGTAAAAGCGAACCTTTGCCCCTATCACATCACACGACGCACTTATACGCCCGACATGCCATAGCTGATAAAGCCCATGCCAATAGTCAAACCATATGTTGTGCCTACTCCCAAGCCTTTAGCTAAGCCTCCTTCTTTCCAATCTTGTCGGTGATGGAGGCATTGGCATACTGGCAGGCGCTTTCTCCTCACCCACAAAAAGAATGTCTTTGTCTGGATCTGCGAGGTATGCCTTACCATTAAGTTGTAGCATTAGCAAGCGGGATAAAAACATCTGAGAAAATTAAGGGATAAGAATCACCTCTTACGCTATACCGCGGCTTTTGTATCATATACGGTTTTTGGAGGTAAGTCCAAGCCATTGTATGGGCATAAATTCCTGACCTGACAATGGGCGGCACCACGGTATAACGGTAACTAGCGTTAATTGCCAAACGCAAAGAAAACCCACAATGAACCCTGAAAGAAATGCGGCCATGTAATATATGTAATTTCCAACTGAAATGTGTGATTGGATTCAAAGTAGGTTCAAAGGTAGAGTGCTATGTCGTGTCGATAAAAGCGAACCTTTGCTATCCATAGTCCATCCCTTTGTCGATCATCTGCAAGGATAAAGTCATGTTATCTTCCTACTTGGAAATAAAAAGAAATTACAGAGCAAAATGGAAAAACACAAAGAAAAAGCAAGCCGGTAAGATGCAATTGAAAAGTTATGGACAGCAGATTTGGAGTGAAACTAAAGCACAAACTAAAGCACACTTTAGGAGGAGTAGCCTTCATCGCATATAAATCATCTAGCATTAACTTCCAATATATTAATAATAAGATAAGAGGTTTTTGTCCTTTTATATAAAACATAGTGGACAATACTCACTTGTTTTGTAAAGAAAAGGTGAGGATTGAGGAGTCTTTGATGAAAAGAAAGCATCTTCCTTTTCTCTCCATGGACATCTGTAGAGCAAAAAATAACATGAATATTATCTTTGAAAATATGATCAATGCAATAAGGAGTTCTTTATCTCCTTCAAAAAGCTATCAGTAAATTTGTAACATATCCTATGGTACGTTTTTCTAAAGCATTTCTCATGTAAAAGGTTCCATCTAAACTTCAATGTACACCGCATACATTAGTACTACTATCACCTCAAAATTTTCAATTGAGAGCACGCTAACTTTCAATGAGCACACCAAATTGCTAACTTTTCATATACGGCATTGGCGCATCCGCGAGAAACAAATTATGAACTTCTTCATCTCCAATATGCTGAAACGAACCCAATGAAACAAAAGTACGGATCTATGTTAACGGAGGAAACCTAGATGTAGTTAGATAATGGGTAGGTTGGAAGCGAAAGAAGGAGTTGGCCATTTGGAGCTCTAAAGGCAAGACATAAAGAAGATTCTTACCAAGACACACTTTGCTCCATATCGGCTACGCCGCAATGACTGAGATCCTTTCAAGGGGCTAAAGGAGTATGTGATCCGCGGTGGCGTGGTTGTGGAAGAGCGCGAGAAAGCTCCCATGCGAGAGTCGACGCTGCCGAAAGCGATCTACAATCCATGCATATTCACCACAATAAAACTATACTTCTCTAGATTATTGGCTTGAATGCATCCATTCAGGCTATGGCTCTAAATAAAAAATGGGAACATAATATCATGAACCCCTAACCTTAGCGTACGTGGCTTCCATGCCGTGATACATCTTCTTCGAGGCATTGATGCATGCTTCGGAGGAACCCGGTCATAGATGGAAGCTAAAAAATCTATATTGACCCAAAACGAAGCCTTTAAAAACCGTAGAAAATGCTTTGTAAATTTTTTGGAACATCGGGAATAATCTTCATTTGCCAAAACCTTCAAACCTTAGGGTTCAAAATACATCAATCAAATTTGTAGCAACATATCCCTATAGTGCGTTTTTCCTAAAGCATTTCTCATGCTTAAAAGGTTCCATAAGCTTGTGTACACGCATGCATTAATTACTACTATCACCTCAAGAATTTTTCAATTGAGGCACCTTTAATAACTTTCAATGAACGCAAATTGCTAACTTTTCATATACTGCATTGGCATCTTGAGAAACAAATTATGAACTTCATCTCAATATGTAGAGAAAACTGAGCAATAAACAAAGGCTGGATCTCTATGTTCTTTGGAGGCAAAACCTAGATGTAGTTAGATAATGGAGTAAGGGTTGAAAGCAAAGAAAGGAGTTGAGGCAGCTGGAATACAAGGCAAGACATAAGAAGATTCTTACCAAGACCTGCTGCTTGCTCCATATCCGGCTACCGCCGGCAACACGAGATCCTTTCCAAGAAGGCTAAAAGGAGTATGTGATCCACGGTGGCAGTGGTTGTGGAAGCCTTGAAGCTCCCATGCGAGGAGGTAAACCTTTGCAAAGCGATCTACAATCCATGCATATTCACCACAATAAAACTATACTTCTACCTCTAGATTATTAAGCTTGAATGCATCCATTCCATGGTATGGCTCTAAATAAAATCAAGAACATAATATCATAGACCTAACCTTAGCATTGTGGCTTCCATGCGTGATGCATGCTTCAGTGATGCATGCTTCGGAAGGTGCGATTCTAGATGGAAGCTAAAAAATCTATATTACGACCCAAAATCGAAACGCTAAGCAGTAGAAAATGCTTTGTAAATTTTTGGAACATCGGGAATGTCTTCTGGCTGCCAAAACCCTTCAAACCTCAGGGAAAATATCTTAGCAAAAAATCCAAAAAGTTTTCGGAACCCCGGAAAAACCGAATTTAAACAATAAGATATCTATACCTGATTACATTGTACTGCATTTCTCCCCCTTAATCTTGCAACCGAAGATAACAAGATAAGACAGTGGCCCCTCATCCACTCCTTGTTGAGTATACTTACTAACGTCCTATAACTAGTTACTTAATAATTTCCTAACTAGTTACTCATACTAAGACCATTTAATTTACGCTTGGCTTACCTAGAAATCTTCTTCTTCTTGGGGCCATAGCCTTCAAGCCAACTGCGCTTGGCCACTAGTCTTCATAAGCTCGGATAAATCTTCAAAAGGTTTGTATAGCTCATACTTTGATTCTCTTGAGGTTCGTCCTTTTGAACATCATGTTCTCTCATTACACGAGAGGAGTTGTCATCCGCATTACCACTGGAATGTATGAAATCTTTTGAATCCATTTAAGTCTGCATCACTTTCTGCGATATGCTTCAACAATTCTTCACGCCTGGACTCTAGGCACATCTTCACTTCTTCAAACAATTCATCTATTTGAATACATGCATATGGGCATCCATACAGAATTGCCTGCTTCTGCCAAAGGTTTTCTTTTCTTAAGAAATGAAAGAAATACTTGAAATATGATATATATCCTGAAGCGATGTTATGCAATACTGCTCCCCCTGCTTCATAGCCATCTGCCTGCTTCCTGAAACAATCAAGGAAATTGAGCATCTGTTTCACATCCTGCCATACATCACAGTTCTCCAAATCCGGCCACTGCATTTCTTCCCCAAATTCGGCTTCTAAATCTGTGCCATGCCTCACTTCTGCCTCATGCTTCTATTCGAGCAATGGGTCTCTTGCGCCATATTCTTTGGCCTCTCCAAAAACTTTCTGAAGCTTCGAATCTACTGCTCTATCGTTGAGGAAGTCTTGGAGCATATTGAATTCTGTAGCTGCATCGGATTTAATTACGCCTGGGAGGATCTTGATTTGTGCATCAACTGAGTTTAGTGTGCATTCGTGAGAAAATAGAGCTTACACATGGTCGATTTTTCAGGACCTCCAAAGCTTGAATAAATCAAGCTTCTTGGTTTAATCTGAAATTCCTCATAGAGCTTCTCACACTGTTTCCCATCTACAGAATCTGGACCCCTTCAGTGAAGAGTCTTGGATCTTGAATCACGACCCCATCAATCTGTATCTACCGCATCTGGATCTCATCAGCAGAATCTGCATCTTCTTGCCTTTTCTTCATCTTCATAACATATAAGGCTATGAGTTCTCCTCTTCACAGGTCCCTGGATCAGGGCTTCCTGATACCATCTTAGAGATGCAAAGAAAGAATAAAATATAATTGATCTGATCTGGTTGGAACAGCCCCAACCGTGGCATACAATTATATGTGTAACTGTGGCTCTTTACATGAGATGTGCCTCTTGGCCTGGATCGCCAACTTGGCAGTCTAGTTAGCTTGCCACATAAGCACCTATTGATGTATTACAATCATATCTGCAACAGAAAATAGGTGATAAGGATGCCCCGGGAATCCACCTTCTTTATAAGGGATATGCCACCTGCGTGCATAGGGTAGCCGAAAAACCCCTAGTATACGTGTTTCTGATAGACAAATTTGACCCCTTTCCGCATGGTTTTACAACTAGAAGAACATCCCAAAACCCCTATGACCCCTAGTACATACGGAAAAAGGTAAAAAATCGTCCCCTCCCATTGATGCACGTGGTTTTAATAGGTTCCACAAGGTGATGCTCCCTTGTAAGGATGCAGCAGCTTTGGGGTGCAGGCAAAGAGGCAACACAGGTGAATTCCAAGGTTTGGTGCAGTTGGGAGAGCACACGGCAAGAGCCCCGCAGGACCTTTCTGGTGTCCGGGAAGTAACTTCTTCAAGTATAAAATCAGTTTCGAAAGGTCTGAGGCTAGCAGACCACCATCTTTCTGCAATCCAGGGTGGCAAATTAGAAGTAGTACTTGACGTTGATTTTGTGCTCCAAAAAAATATGACTGGTGGAGCTGTAAACATGTTTGGTAGTGCTTCTCATCCTGTTGGCAATCAGATGGTCACGTCAAGCACAAAATCGATTGTTCCTGCAGCACCTCAAAGGCCTTCCAATATCTTGAACCCTCTTACAGGTTATACGACAAACGAGAAAGCAATCAGGGTATGTAAGATTTTCAGTTCTTATTTTACTATTCTTTGCTATTTCAGTTTGCTAAGTTTTGTGATATGTAGGCTGCACACACAAATGTTAACCCTATCAATCAGTCAAGTATCTAGAGGCGTCGATTTCTTTCGAGAAATAATGTAACTCGAATTCAGCAAGTAGAGGTGCCGCGACAGCCCGATTTAAAATCATGCGGGTTGTATTGGGATTCATGCACGAAATATGTTGAAGCACTTGTTTCTAATACAGATATGGAAGTAAGTTTTATGCCTTCCCTTGCATGTGCTGCATTTCATGTTCCTTTAAATATTTCTAACCTTATTTATTGATGTCACAGATTACATCTAATTGGTTCTCTCATGAGTATGCGATGACAATTTTTAATAGATGCTTTGCTCATGCATTGTGATGCCAATCTTGGAGAACATATCATCCAACAGTCCTTGGGTAGATGAATCTTCCTCAAATGCTGGATTTTATCATGTCAATGCTGATGTGTCATCTAAGTAATGCTGTCTAGGTTGATGTGGCATGTCTGATAACTAGCTGCAAAAATTGTTGAGAAAAGGTTGAACTTCTAATTTATACTTTAAAAAACCTTGTACTATTTTTGGTCAATCAAACAGTTACCTGATTGTTTCAAGTTATATTTGCAAATTGTTTCAAAGGCGCAAGTGTGTTCATGCATGTTGAGTTGATACGTTGATGAAAGAATGTGTTGTTTACAATAGCATTTGCTTATCTAAATACTAATTAAAATACAATAATACCTCTAACTTAAAATCGCCTTATGGATTTAAAATTGGTGAAAGCTAAGTTATAAAGCATGTTGAGTGTTTGCAATTAAGTGCTTGCTAAATTCATGCATCCTTGTATTGTAGAGTGTGGTGGTGCTCAAGAGAGGTCACAAACAAGCTCCCATTCTAGAACGCCAACTTTTCATGGAGTGCACGAAAAAGTGGTTGTTGAAATGGTTGCTATGCTGGATAAATTATCATCACCATGGACACATTATCATCACCATTACCCATTGTGATATGTTTTGCGAAAAACCCTTCTACAAATATGTGTGATATGTTTTGTGAAAAACCTCTAAAAATATGTGTGATATAATGTAACCTTTGAAACCTTGTATAAATATAAATACAAAATATAAGTACAAATTGCATTTTTGTACTTAATAATATAAGTCTAAGCAAATTGAAGTGTAAGGAATATTCCTTAGTGCCCTCAAGAAACATTTCCTTAGTGCCTTCCAAAGAATATTCCTTATTACCTTGAAAGGGATATTCCTTAGTGCCTAGAAAGGAATATTCGTATTACCTTGAACGAATATTCCTTAGTATTTATACGTGCACCCCTAGTTACAAAAAATATTTTCCTGTAGCACAAGGAATATTCCCCGCACCTTGCACCTTGAAAGCAATTTTAGTGTACCCCTAGTGACATTTTAAGTGTACCCCTAGTGAACAATTTAAGTATGCCACGGGACTAGCATAGTGAACATTTCAAGTGTACACTAGGGAACCAAGTATACACATACAGTCTGAGACATTTCAAGTATACACAAGGGGACGTTTCAAACAAACAAAGCACTGTTCACATTTTGATTATAGTCTGATCACATTCAAACACATTCAGATTACATTCAGTGTGCAAGTCAATGGCATGGTGCAAAGAATGAGTTACTTCAACTCAAAATGATATTATATTACAAATAGGTGAAGAAATCCTAGAAAAGCATATTAAATCTATTAAGGACGTTGAGGCTAAAAGCTCTGCTACTAAATGTAAAATTAAGTACAATAGTGAAATGGATATTGGGAGCTCCAAATTTTTCTACAGAATAGCTAAGCCAGAATGCCTAATAATTCCATTACCCATGTGTTATCTAATAATGGTAGCAGTATAGAGACTTCTGGTGAGATTAAAAAGTTCTTCCATGATAAATATGCTTCTCTTTTCAGAAATAGTGATGCTAATCCTGATAATACTGCTGGACCACATCATCCCAAATTCCAATAATTCAATGGAAGAATCTATTGCTGCCATTCCTACTGAATATGAAATTTATAAGGTTCTTCTTAGCTTCAACAAAGGTAAATCTCCAGGTCAAGATGGATTTTCCCCTGAGTTTTATATGCACTTCTGGGACATTCTAAAGAGGGATATCATTTCTATGATTCATGATTTCTGGAATGTTAAGCACCTGCAGCCTTCTATATCTGCTGGATTCATCACTCTTATCCCTAAGGTAGATAACCCTTCTGCCTTCTCTGAGTGGAGGCCTGTATCTTTAACTAATAGCACTTATAAGCTCTGTGCCAAGATTATTGCAACTCGTGTCAAGCCTTTTCTTCAGAGAGCTATCAAACTCAAGCAATCTACTTTCTTGCCCAATAGGTTTATCCTTGATAATTATATTGTGGCCATGGAAGGATTACATAGCCAAAACTGTGTTCTTTTAAAGTTGGACTTTAAAAGGGCCTTTGATTCTGTCAATTGGGGCTTTCTTATGCTTGCCTTAAAGAAAATTGGATTTAATTCTAAAATCATTTCTCTGATTCATGGTCTTAACTTTATGGCTAATTCTGATGTGCTAATTAATGGCTCTCCAACAAATTTCTTCCAATTGTCTCAAGGTGTTAGGCAGGATTGCCTCTTGGCCTCCTATTTATTCTTAGTGGTGGCTGAAATGCTCACTAGGGTTGTAGACTTTTATCAAGCTTCTGGAAATATTAGGGATCTCAATCTTCAAAATAATAGTGCATATGACACTTTTGCTTTTCTTGATTTTACCCAAGACAACATTGCTAAATTTCTTGAAATCATAGATCAATTTTCTACTGCTTCAAGTATTTATCTAAATCTCTCAAAAAGTGTTATTATTGGTGACTATAACCAGCATTCCATATGTGATATTAAAATCCTTAATAAACCTTCAAGCCACAAAATTACTTGGGATGCCTTTATCTTTGAATCCTAGTCGTAAAGGTCTTTGGGATCCAATTATGCAAAAGATTAGGAAAAAGCTGAATATATATAGGAATTGTTTGACTTTTGTTGGCAGAACCTTAATTGCCAAGTCTGTTCTTGCAGCCTCTCACATTTATTCCTCCTCAGCTCTTGTTGCTCCTAAAACTATTTATAATGAGCTTGAAAAAACTATAATAATTTTATATGGAATGGAGCTCACTTTGTTAATTGGGATTCAGTCACTCGAGCTAGGTCTTTAAGAGGTCTGGGGTGTAAAAATTTGTATTTTCAAGCTTGTGCTCTAGCAGGAAAATACATTTGGAGAACTCTTTCTGGCAATAATTCTAGTGCTTCAATATTCATTAGATATTGGATCAACTTATCTCTCATCGATTGGTCATCCCTGCATCCAAACATGCCCCGATTACGCTTTTAATGTTCTACATCTAGTGCCAATACCTCTCCTGCATTATGTGTAACATCCTAAAGGCTTGGAATGTTGTGCATCAATGCTTTCATAGCTCACGAAAATTCAAGATCATCATATGTACTCTTAGAAGTCATTATTTAATTAAAGTGGAGACCAATCACCGAATTTTGGGACTTCAGTGAAAATGGGACTCTGTGACAATTTTTTACATTGAATCGTTGTTAGATCGGGGGAGGGAAGGGGGAGAAGTTGGGGAGAAGTTGAGAGAGAAGTAATGGAAGGGATAAGTTAGAAGGAGGGAGGAAGTTCGAAAGGGAGCAGGGGAGGTGGGGAGGGAGGGTGCAAAGGGGAGGTGAGTTGAGAAAGGAGGAGAAGAGGGGCAAGGGAGGTGAGTTGAAGGGGGGTGAGAAGAGGGGCAAGGCGGTGAGTTGAGGAAGGGGGTGAGAAGGGGGGCAAGTGGGAAGAGTTGGGGAAGAGATGAAGGGAAGGAGAAGAAAGCCAAACAACTAAAGGGAATATATCCCTTGATATTAAAATGATAATATTAAAATATAATGAAATTAATAATTAATTTAATGAAATATAAAATAATTTAATTAATTTAATAAAAAAAAAATATAAGCGAGTGTTCTCGACTCTTTTGAGTCGAGAATTGATAAATCTTTCTACTGCACTGCAAAAGCAATTGGACCTATCTCCTTTTAATGGAGTCCTGAGGTTGTGACAGAGCATACTACTCTTAACCAAGAATGAATGAATCTAACGCTATGATTAAATGGCGCATTCTCCTTTTCATACTGATTGGATCAATCTCATTTGATTGAAACACCTTATCCAAACAATTTAGGGATCGCAGAATAGTGGATCTAGGGTAACTACCTCGGAAGGGCGTCAGACGGGGCAGCTCTTGCAAAGCTGACCATCTTCCATGTGGTCTCAATACACCTCCATTCGATGTGCGGAAGTGGGATTGGTGGATGCAATTTTAGGAGGAAGGATTTTTAGATCGGCTAAGAGCTTCTTCAGGAAGTACTCTCTTTTTTACCAGACGAAGCCATAATAGCCATGTATTTGCAATCCATATCATCAATTCCTCTTTTCAGTTGCATTGTCGGAAGGCGTCGATCTTTCTAACTCTCCGCGGTAGCTTGTGCTTGACATGCTCGGTAACTCCCGTTTCTCATGGCTGCTTGTTGGTTATACCACCTGACAAGCCTCCAGCCCAACGATCATGCCCACCGGTAAACTAGTTGGGCCGTTAGGATAAAATTGAAGCGGTTTAGGGAATTTTTCAAGTCTCTGGCGCTTGAATTCGGACTCTGTGCCTATTCTTGACAGGGACCTGAGAACAAGGCTTAAGGAAAATTCAAATAGATAGCAAATGTCGCGAACATGAATCAATCAGCAGAGAATAAGAAGGAGAAGAAGCGTTGAAAAGCTGTGAAGGCATAGGAGGATACTTAAGCAATGGTCAGAACTTAGTAGCCATAGCTCCCTCTTCTTTGTGTTTAAGCTATGGCTATGAATAATGGAAGGCAATTTGGAGATGGAGCACCATGCGAGATTCTTTTTGTCGCTAGGTGGGTGCGGCGAGAGATATGAATCCACATGAATCGGCACGAAGAATGGAAGCTGAAGAAGCGGCTTTGCAAGATTTGCCGCGAATAGGTATGGAAGTCTGCTTTTCAAGAATAGACTCTGGGATCTTTCTTTTCCCATTTTAAGCAACCTTTGATGAGCGGAATCAGGCGCCCGATATCAGGCTTATCTCCAAAATGCGCCCACGTCTCGAGGCGGCAGGCCTAACTGGCACGGTGTTGTTCTTCAAAGCGGCTATGGAGCCCATGATTTGCGGTGTATTAGCGGCCAGTTCTTTGTATGTATTTGTATCTAATAGGGTCTCTCTGCGTTTTACGCGTTAAGCTTTGGAATCAATGGAATTATGCATATGATTCATAGCATATAATTCATAGCATGCATTAAACTCTGTCATTCCTTTTCGGCCGGATTAGTGGTTGGTCTATATACGGAAACGGTGGTTCTCCTTTCCAAGTGGTACAACAAGATGCGGCACAAGGTACCAAATTTTAAAATTCAAATATTATTGGGGGGGAAAGTAGGGGTATAAACGAATTAAATAAGTCTTGAAAATAAATCCGAGTGAGTTTTGAAGTTGTCATAATATTTGTATAATGCATTATTATTAGTTGTAAGGGTAAAGGGTAAATTATTTTCAGTTGTTATATAATGTGCATTATAGGTGCATATGATGTCCATTAGATAAATACATGGGAGAGTCTATTTATCGCATAGAAAATACATAGGAAATTTATAAGGAGGTAATTTTCATAGAAAATACATAAAATATTGTGTTTATTAAAAATACATAGTATAGTATAGTGTGTGCTTGTATACTAATGTGTGCTAGTATAAAATGCTAATGTGTGCTAATACTAATGTGTGTTCAAAAACTAATGTGTGTGCTAATACTAATGTTACTAATGTATAAAATGCTATTATTGCTAATACTAATTGTAGTATAAAGTACTAATTGTGTGCTAATTGTGTGCTAATTGTGGTAGTATAAAAAGTACTAATGTGTGCTAGTTAAGGTGTGCTTCAGTATAAAATGCTAAATGTGTGCTAATACTAATGTGTGCTAGTATAAAAACAATTGTTAAATACTAATGTATGCTAAATACTAATGTCTTTGTGAAAAACAAGAAACTATGGTGTGATAGAATAATAAACTATGGTGGAAAATTATAGATGGATAGATAATAAAATAATGCTCCATAAAAATAATCTCTGGCCTTGAAATTGCCTTTTTACTCACATTTGCCTTTCTCTACCTCGCGAGTGGTCAGAAAAGGCCATAAACACAATGTTTTTAAGCTTTTGGCTGCCTTTTTCTGCGACTCTGCGTTTTAAACTTTGGCTGCCTTTCCATTTCGCGAGTGAAGAGATATCCCAACCTAAAAGCTGCGTTTTTAAGCTTTGTTGCCTTTCGACTCGCGAGTAATTAGAAGACCTCGGCCCTAAAACACTGCGTTTTTTAAGCTTTGGTACCTTTCTGCGACTCGCGAGTCGAGACCTTCCCAACACCTAAAACTTGCATTTTTAAACTTTGGCTGCCTTTCGACCGAAAGTCGAGAAACTCTGGCTGTATTTTCAAAATGGCCCTAAGGCGTGTTTTATTTTATTTTTCTGTAGCATCCTTGACTAGCGATTTTGTCTTTTGGGTCTTATCTCGACCCGAGATAGTACATGCTTGGGAGCAATGAAAAGACAGTTCATTGAAGAAGAAAGATCTTGAGAAAAGAGGGTGGTGACATGGAGTTGGACATACAAACACGTGGCCTATGGAAGGAACTCCTCATACAAATTTCTATAGATGCGTAAGTTGCTTTCCCGAGTGACTTGGGCCGGAGCTCTCCTGTATACTTTACTGGAAGTGGTTCATGTGTGAAGAGAGTGTGATCATTGTGATATCTGACCACTATGGTCTCTTCACCTTGTAATATATATTGTATAATGAGCCCACTTACCAAATATAAGGTATCTCAAAACTAGTATTTTTGGTGATTAAGTAAACAATTTGCTTAATTTTTGTTTAGATTTGTGATCTCTTGTCTACTCACCTAAGAAAATAGAGGCCAAAATGTCTTAGTAAAGGAATTCACCCTCACATGAAAAATATTTTGGACTGACAAATAAGCCCAAAGCAAGGAGGGACTTCGACTAAGCTATCAGAAAGCGGGAGAAAGCTTGGATGCATTAACTTGAGACAAAAAGTGAATTAAGGGCTTGTGATTTTGAATTAGGGGTGCTCCTTTTTGTGTAAAATAACAGGGTTCCGAAAAAAAGTGGGAATGGAATAAGTCCCACTTTAATTAAATACGACTTTCTTCCTTATTCTGCTCTCCTATCTTCAATGATGGTAATGGACAGATTCTTGCCTTGAAGCATCCTAAAACTTATAGGAAATGGTTTGATAAAGGTATTATTCACATTAAAGATCTATATAGGAATGGTCATATCATATCGTGGACTAATCTTAGAAAGTTGATACATGGTACCTCAAGTGATAAAATAATCTTCCTACATCTCAAGGATATCTTGATGCATTTTACTAATCTGTCAGATTGTGACGATGGCCTCACATGGAAGATTAATGGAAATAGGAGATATAAGGTTAGCTCTGTTTATGCTAGTCTGAATTGCAAGAATATCACTGTCAAGGCTCAATATAAATGGTCCATTACTGAGGAGGAATGCAAATCTTTGTTTCATAAGATACTGAATTCTTAAACTTCTTCAATTGGTTGATAGCTCAGAAAAGTGTTCCAAATCTAGTTTCTCTTTCTCTAAGAATTCCAACTATTTCTCCTGCTTGTCAATCTCATTGTTCTCAGATGGAAACCATGGAGCATATTTTCCAATGCCCTAAAATTGCTCAATTCTGGACTTGATTTTTTAATAAATTCAATAGGTATTTTTCCGTAATGGCATGGTGCAAAGAATGAGTTATTACTTCAAACTCAAAATGATAATATATTACAAATAGGTGAAGAAACTCTGTAAAAGCATATTAAATCTATTAGATCACAGGCTAAAAAGCTCGCTACCAAATGTAAAATTAAGTAATAATAGTGAAATGGATATTGGGAGCTCCAAATTTTCTACGTATCAGCTGCTCGTAATGCCTACACACCCATTACCCATGTGTTGCCTAATAATGGTAAAGGATAGAGACTCTCCTCGGTGAGTATTTCTAAAAAGTTCTTCCATGATAAATATGCTTCTTTCAAATAGTGATGCTAACTCGATAATATCATGACTATTATCATCCCAAATTCCAATAATTCTAATGGAAGAATCTATTGTCGCCATTCCTACCCAATATGAAATTTATAAGGTCTTTCTTAGTTTCCAACAAAGGTAAATCTCCGTGTCAAGATGGATTTTCCTAGCCTTATATGCACTTCGACATTCTAAAAGAGGGAGCTATCATTTCTATGATTCATGATTTCTGAATGTTAAGCACCTCAGCAGTTTCTATATATATATATATATCTCTGCTTCTGATTCTATCACTCTTATCCCATAGATAACCCTTTCCGCCTTCTCCTCGTAGTGAGGCCTCAGATTCTTGAACCATTAGCACTTATAAGCTCAGGCCAAGATTATTGCAACCGTGTGGTCAAGCCTTTTCTTCGTGAGAGCTATCAAACTCAAGCACCTACTTTTCTTGCCCAATGGTTTATCCTTGATAATTATATCAGGCCATGGAAGGATTACATATTAAAATCGTGGTGTTCTTTTAAAGTTGGACTTAAAAGGGCCTTTGATTCTCACAATTGGGCTTTTTATGCTTGCCTTAAAGAAAAATTGGATTTAATTCTAAAATCATTTCTCGACCATGGTCTTAACTTTATGGCTAATTTCGATGTGCTAATTTAATGGTTTCTCCAACAAATTTCTTCCAATTGTCTCAAGGTGTTAGGCGTGATTGCCTCTTGGCCTCCTATTTATTCTGCTGGTGGTCGAAATGCTCACTAGGGTTGATAGACTTTATCATCAAGCTTCCAAATATTGTGATCTCACAAAATAATAGTGCATGACACTTTGCTTTTCTGATTTTACCCAAGACAACATTTACAAATTTTGAAATATAGATCAATTTTCATCGCTTCAAGTATTTATCTAAATCTCTCAAAAGTAAGTTATTATTGGTGACTATAACCAAAGATTCCATATAAAGATATTAAAACTTTAATAAACCTTCTGCTGGCCAAAATTACTTGATGCCTTTTATCTTTGAATCCTAGTCGAAAGGTCTTTTTGGGATCCAAATGGCGCAAAAGATTAGAAAGCTTCTAATATATATAGGGAATTGTTTGACTTTTGTTAAGCGTAACTTTTACCTCGTTGTTCTGCTCTTGCAAATTCTCACATTTATTCCTCCTCAGCCTTCGCTCCTAAACTATTTATACGAGCTTGAAAAACTATAATAATTTTATATGGAATGGAGCCTACTTTTGTTAATTGGGGATTCAGTCACTGAAGCCATAGTCTTGAAGAGGGTCTCTGGGTGGAAAAATTTGTATTTTCAAGCCAGGGCTCTGAAGCAGAGTACCATTTGGCAACTCTTTCCGCAATAATTCTAAGGTTTTAATATTCATTAGATATTGGATCAACTATCTCATCCAGCTTGGTCATCCTCACAAACACATGCCCTCTCGATTCTCGCTTTAATGTTCTACATCCTAGTGTCAATACCTCTCCCTCAGATGTGTAACATCCTAAAGGCTCAGAATGTTGTGCATCAATGCTTTCTATAGCTCGGAATTCAAGATCATCATGTACTCTTAAGTCAGATGACTAAAGGGGACAAATCTCAATTTGGGACTCGTGAATCAAAAATGGACCATAATGACAAATTTTTACATTGAACTTGTTAGATCAGAGGGAAGGGGAGAAGTTTGGGGAGAAGTTGAGGAGGAAGGAATGGAAGGGGATGGAAGAAGAAGGGGGAGGAAACAGTGGAGTGGAAATGGGGAGGAAGGAGGGGGGTGGAAGGGGGGAATGGCCCTGAAATGGAAGGAAGAATGGAATGGAATGGAATGGAATGGAATTGGATAAAGCCACAGAATTTAATGGAAATGGAACGGAAGGAATGGAACGAATGAATCAAGGAATGACACGAATTCAACATCGCGAATATTATTCTCCTTTTTCCGCATTTATTGATCAATTCATTTGATTGAAGAAATGACTATCCAAACAATTTAGGATGCGTAATAATCATGATCTAGGTAGTCTCTGACATGGGACAAGTGCTTCATAAAATGGCCTATGCCGGTTCTCAGATACCCATTCATGACGACCGTTTGATTGGTGGGCGGTAATCTTGTAGAGGAAGATTTTTAGATCTGGGCTAGAGCTTCTTCCCGAGAGGCGATTTCTTTTTTCTCGCTGTATCAGTCATGGCCATGTATTTGCAATCCATGGTTTGTCAGATTCCTCTTTTCCGCATTGCACCGGAAGGCGCCTGGATTCTTTCTAACTCTCCACAGTCATTATGGGTTGAGCATGCTCCGGGTAACTCCCCCTGCTTTCTATGTATCATGCTGATAACACACCTAGCCTCAACATGCCCCGTAAACTAGCTTAGATCCCGGCTCTGATAAGAATTCCAGTGCCAGCTTCTCGGGAATTTTCGTCTCACGCTTGAATTCCCTGCACGCAATACGCTTCATTCTGACCAGACACGTAACAAGCGCTTTCTAAAATTCAAATAGATAAATGTGCAAACATGAATCACCGGGCGGTAGAATAAGAAGGAGAAGAGGCGTTGAAAAACCCAGAAGGCATAGGGATACTGCTGTCAGTCCCGAAGCTATCGCCATGGCTCTCTTCTTTGTGTTTCGGCTATGGCTGGCGAAATGTAACGGAGACGGAAGTCGAGATGGTGGAGCACCATACGAGTTGTCGCGATCGCTAGGTCATTGCGCGTAGATAACAGAGATCCATGAATCGCCCAAGAATCGCCCAAGAAACGCTGGTAAGATTTGCACGTTTTAATAGACTCGTGGCGGAAGTCCGCTTTTCAAGAATAGATCACCTGATCTTTCCCATTTTAAGCAACCTTTGATAGACGGACCGAGCTTGATACCGTAGCTTTATTCAAAATTCTGCCGATATCGTGAGTCACGCTGAGCGCTTCGCCGGTGTCGTTTTTCAAGAAACGCGCTATGGAGCCTGCTGATTTGCAAGTAAGTTCGAATGATTTGCCGTAGTCAGATTCAATAGGTCTTCTCGCTTCGCTGCTCGCTTTTGAATCAATCGGCCATTCCGCATATGATTCATAGCATGCGATTCATGATGCATTTCAAGAAGTTCGGCCATTCCTTTCGACAGATTCGCGGTTGCAGATCCGCCTGAAACTGTAGTGGTTTCTCCTTTCCGCGGTACAATTGATTCGCGACAAAAGGCATGTACCAAATTTTAAAATTCAAATAAGGGCTGGGTATGAAAACAACAAGTCTTGAAAATAAATCAATGAGAGTTTTGAAGTTGTCGCTAATATTTGCATAATGCATTATTGCCATTGTAAGGGTAAGGGGTAAATTATTTCCAGCTTGTTATAATGCGCATTATAGGTATATGATGTCCATTAGATAAATACATGGGGAGGGTCTGATATTTATCATAGAAAATACATAGAAATTTATGGGAGGGCAATTTTTCATAGAAAATACATAAAATATTGTATGTTTATTAAAAAATACATAGTATAGTATATGTGTGCTAATACTACCGTAAAGCAGTATAAATGCGCTAACGTGCTAATACTAATGTGTGTTAAAACCATCGTGCTATCACATGTTACTAATGGCTAAAATGCTAATGTGTGCTAATACAATTGTGGTATAGCAATTAATTGTGTGCTAATTGTGTGCTAATCGGTAGTATAAAGTACCAATGTGTGCTATTAAGGCGTGCTAGTATAAAATGCTAATGTGCTAATACTAATGTGTGCTAGTATAAAACAATTGTTAAATACTAATGTATGCTAAATACTAATGCCGGAGGAAAACAAAGAAACTATGGTGGATAGGAATAATAAACTATATGAAAATTAGATGGATGATATTTAAAAATAATGTTCCCAAGAAAATAATTCCTCTGCCCTGAAATCGCCTTTTTTACTCCGGAGTCATTTCATTGGCGGAAGCCTGCAGCCAGTCTCAAACCCGTATTGCTTTGAGTCGCCTCTTCTTCGCATCATGCTTTTCGTTAGCCGCTTTTCTCGACTCGTATGGTAGTCGAAAAGGCCTTCGACTCTTAAACTCCTGCTGCTGTTGCTTTTTCTCGACTCATGAGTCGAAAGGCCTTCGACCCTTAAACCTCATGGTTGCGAGTCGCTTCTCGACTCGCGAAGCCGCAGAAAGGCCTCTGACCCTTAAAACTCTGTATTTTTCGCTTTTTGCCGCTTCGACTCGCTGGTCGAGAAAGGCCCCTGTGCCCTATTTTCCAAAAAATGGCCCTAAGAACCGGTTTTATTTTATTTTTTTCCCTCAGAAAGCATCACTTGACTAATTCTGATTTTGTCTTTGCAATCCCTATTCTCGAATGATAGTACATGCTTGGGAGCAATGAAAAAGACTTCAGTCATCAAGAAAGACGCCGGTGAAGAGGGTGGTGACATCAGCTTGGACATACAAGCATCGGCCTATGAAGGAACTCCTCATACAAATTCTCATCGCCTCATGCTGTTCGCGATTCGACAGAGCTCCACGCTGCACTAGTGGTTCATGTGAAGAGGTGTGATCATTGTGGTATCAATCACGCCTGGCGGTCTCTTCACCATCAGAATATATATTGTAATGAGCCCACTTATAAATATAAGTGTATCTCTCAAACTAATATTTTTGGTGATTAAGTAAACAATTTGCTTTTTAATTTTTGTTGGAATTTCCAGGATCTCTTGGTTTACCAACCTAAGAAAAATAGAGCTAAAATGTCTTCGTAGCACCCTCCTTGCTTGAAAAAACTCTTATTTTTGAATGACAAATAAGCCCCAAAGCAGGGACTCATTTCGCTATGAAGCGGGAGAAACTTGGATGCGGTAACGGACAAAAATTGAATTAAGGGCCGGTTTTAGACCGAGAGTGCTCCTTTTATTAATAAAATATGAGGGTTAGAAAAAATTAGAATGGAATAAGTCCCTTTAATTAAATCTGACTTTCTTCCTTGATACGCTCTCCTATCTTCAATGATGGTAATGGAATGATTCTTGCCTTGAAGCATCCTAAAACTTATAGGAAATGGTTTGATAAGGTATTATTCATTAAAGATCTATATAGGAATGGTCATATCATATCATTGGACCTAATCTTAGAAAGTTGATACATGGTACCTCAAAGTGATAAAATAATCTTCCTACATCTCGGGATATCTTGATGCATTTTACTAATGCAATGAGTTGTGGCGATTAGCCTCACATGGAAATTAATGGAAAATAGGAGATATAAGGTTAGCTCTGTTTATGCTAGTCACGGTCTGAGAATATCAACATCAGGCTCAATACTAAATGGTCCATTCTTGAGGAGGAATGCAAATCTTTGTTTCATAAAGATCTTGGGTCTTAAACTTCTTCAATTGGTTGATAGCTCAGAAAAGTGTTCAAATCTAGTTTCTCTTTCTCTAAGAATTCCAACTATTTCTCTGGCTTATCAATCCTCATTGTTCTCGAGGATGGAAACCATGGAGCATATTTTCCAATGCCAGAAATTGCTCAATTAAGGACTTGATTTTTAATAAATTCAATGAGTATTTTTCATGTTGGCGGATCAAAATTTATTAAGATGTGTCAAAATAATGATCCTTTTGTTAATACTATTATGTTCAACTGCAGTAATGGAATATTTGAAAGCAAGAAACAAAATTGTGCATCAATTGGTAGAAATTCACTATCTTACGGATTATGATGAATTTTCAATTAGATCTTGAGGGTTTATGGCGCATATAAAGGAAATTTGGAGAGAATTATAGCGAGGAAATGGGATGCAATTGGGTACTGTGGTGTTTTTATTCTCTTCATATCCCATCTTTAGTGGATTCATTCTAATGCTACTTTTTGATGATTTTGATAGAATATGCAGGTTCTATAGGGATCAAAGAAACAAGTTCGACTTACTATGTTAACACATAGGCAACTCTCTATAGTAGTATACTTGGTGTGCAAATATTGATCTCCAAGGGCACTCACAGATGAGATTAAATTATATGAAATTAGGGACAAGCTTGTTAATGAAAGACATGGGCCAAGATCTTCTGCATGGAGGTTGTGCAGATGTACTGCTTGTTCACTTGTTCATGTATCATTACTCCTTAACAGATAGACAGCTCAACAGATATAGAGAATTATACTACTCTCACGAGATGCTAGACGACCTCTATGGCATACTCATTATCCTCATGGAGGAAGAGGATATTCATTACCTTCTAATGGAAAATGGTATAGACAATGTCAGTTATAAGTTTGGTACAGCAGCAGGATTTTATTGGGTATACAATTCTATCTTTGATCAGATCATGCAATGATCTTTCTGTTATGCTTCTGCCATATTTTCAGACCCTCATCATACTAGACCTTCATCACACTAGACATCCATCCCCTATCTGCCTACCAATGCTTATGCTCAATACTAAATCTTGTTTTTGGTTAACATTTTGCTTGGGTATTTGCTTACATCACCAACCTCCATGGACGAGGAGACAAGGGAGGTATACGAGGAGATAAATGAGAATCGGCCCGGCCGAAGAAGAGGCCGATACGGTGCAGCCACGGAGATCCTGGGGGGCGAGAACAGTGACAGAAGCCTTAGACAGCCAGAGAGGAAGTAGATCGAGGTTCATTAGGAAGGATGAACAGGAGAAGCGAGCAGAAGAAGAGGGAAAAGGGAAGAGGAGGAGCGAGAAGGCGGCCAGGAAGAAGCTGAAGAACAGAGTTAAGTGGAGGGCACAGGAAGTTGAAGGGCGTCCACCAAGGAAAAGGCCTAATCCAAGATGCAGTGTGAGAGGCGGCAAACGTGAACCTCCGAGAAGTCCTCAGAAGCTGACTCTTACGTGAAGATTTCAACTTGTGGTGGAGGTGGAAGCTCTTCCTAAACCCCAGTGTGAGCAGAAGGTGGTACTGAGCAGCCCGACACACGAGCAACCCTGACAAAATCAAGTGCAAAAGGCTGAGTACCGTGGGAGACTGGGGAAGAAAGCTGACCGACACGGTGGCTTACGTCAAGCCAGGTAAAGATATCTGAGAAAAGAAAGATGAGGAGCACAAGGCTTATATGAAGAGAATGGGAGGCCTACATCAAGTACTATGAAGAAAGCGAGGTTAGGATCATCGAGGAGGAAAATGGAAGGAGCGGAGACCTTAAAAGCGCCACCAAAGAGCCCAAAGGTTTCCAAGCCACCCAAGAAGAAGATTCCAGCCCGGGAAGGAGGTGGAGAGGAGGCGTAAGGGAGATTAAGAGCACTTCGAGCATACCTTCACCCGGTCTTCCTAATCCCCGTGCCCCTTTGCTTTCGATTAGTTGAGAAGTGATCGCGAGACCTCTGAGCAGACTTGAAGTCCTGGCCAGTATTTCTTTGAGGAAATCTGAGGAAGCGGCGAAGCAAAATGATGCAACACTTCCAGAATTCAGCAGCTTACACTGCTTTGTTCCATAGCCAGTAACCCTCATGCGACAAGACATGAATCCCCGACCCACATAAAGGAAACTGACCTTAGAACTTTTGTAACTAATTGAAAGGGTACCTTAATATAGAACGTTTTGTGTACTTTAATTGCTGAACTCGGTCCGTAGGACAAGTTAAGTAAAGTTTTAGCTTTTTATTTCAACAAAATAGGGCCAATTCGCGGACGAAAGGCGTGATGTCTCTGACTCGGCGCTTTGGTCAGAAACTAATTTTAGTTTTTGGCCCGAGAGCGCGAAACGTGGGGCTATTGAGAGAACTTGCCCAGCGGCTCCAGTGAAGCCAAATAAGGGGTCCATTCATGATTTGATAGGCCCATCATCCTTACATATGGTTTTAAATTGGACCGTTTTGATAAAAATGGGACTGATGTCTCACAGCTTTCGCGCCTGAGTGAAGAACTAAGCTTTTAGTTTTGGCCGAAGCAGTATGAACTATCATTCTTCACCAAGACTTGTTCAAATCATCTTCAACTTTGTTGTATAACACCTTTTAGGTAATCCATGCATGTTCAAACATTTGATCTAGCCTTCAAATTTCCATTTTTGACCCTCGAGATAGACTAGATTACCCAATGGGAATTTTCAAGTCATCCAAAATTCGAGGTTTTCCCATTTCTATAAATAGACCCTCGACCTCACATAGCACCCTACAAATCATTCCTGCCTTCTCTGACCGATTTCTCAACTTCTGGCTTCGTGCAACCGTTTGATACCCTCTTTACGCAATTAACCAATGGCAACCCCTCACGGTTTTAGCGAGGATGAATTACTGTTGCCAGTAGCTCATCTTCTTAGAAATGCGTCACGACCAAAATCTTCGGATCTTGAGGGAAGGAGGTAGATGTCAAAGCAACCTTGCAACCCGGCTTACCGGTAAGGGTCTTATGCGAGAGAAGTTCCAAGCTGAGGGTAGAACCGGTAGCTAGTGCAACTCCCCGCTACGTAGAGCTACACTTTGTTCCTAGGCAATCCACCTGCCAAGATTGCCTTGGCTGATGTTCCCAGAAACATTGCCAAGTACACGACAAACAAAGTGACGTACACGAGCCGTGGGTCTAGCTGTGGTGGTTAGAGTAGCTTCTCTTCCAACCTGCTTGCCCGCGTCTTTCTTACCAGGTGCAGGGTACAGGTAAGAGCCTCCCCTTCCCCATGGGCGTGGACCCATTAGCCATGCTTGGCTTGAGCAAGCGGCTAGCCCTTAGTATGAGCAGAGGCGGGGAGGAAAGAAGAGGAGGTTCGGAGGAGCGAGGAATCAGGAGAGGAAGACTCGTCGAGGCTCGACCAGCCCAGGAAGGCTTGACGGCGGGGAGAGCAGAGTAAAGCGAGGACTTGAGAGAAGCCAAACTCTTAGAGGTAGCGCCACACCTTGGGTTAGGCATTACAAGCCTAGCCCCATTATTGTCAGCTGAGGAGTTTACGCTTCTAAGCGAGCATCCAAAAACCTCTGAGATGGGGGAAAGATGGATGCGAAGAGTTGCTGCAACTCAGAAGGAAGCGGTTTTTGGGCTGTCGTCCAGAGGCATCGGCTTCCCCTCCCAAGTAAAGGGAAGCGGCCTTACCGCGGGAGTGGAGCCTCAAGCCTGGCCCGGCATCAGGCTGATTATGGAAATGAGACCAAGCCATAAAATCAACCTCACAAGCGGAGGAAGAGTTCCTGCCCTACAGGAACAAATGGGGATCGCTACGCGGCATGTCCAGATATCCTAGCGGCGAGGCTTCGTCGGCCGCGCCTCCCGGGAGAAAAGAGTTAGAGCCTCGGGAGGCTGGCGCTGATCCGGAGACTCTGAGGGAACTCATCACGGTGGAAGTAGATGACTGCTTGAGGCGGAACCTGAGCTGGATCTGCGGTGGCCGAAGACCATCTAGCGGCAGTGCGTTGTAATTTCTCCTGGCGATGGATGGAAGAATGGCGGTATTCACGCCGTTGCAGAGGAAGGAGTATCGTGCTGTTTAATACCGAGTTTGGCGGCATGCAGCGGTGCCCTCAACACCCGAGTATGCCATCACGGTAAAGAAAACGGTAGCACTTTCGATGTTTCGACCGCCATACCTACGGTGACAAGGAAGGCTGGCGGTGACAGCGGCTTATACCTCAGGCAGCGAGTAGAAGACTTGGCGAGCCTTCGCGGGGAAGCGGATCTTGACCAACGTCCTTAGGAACTAGGGTCATTCGATTAGGAACAACCCAAGTGAAAAAGTTCCTGAAGGATAATCCATCCCTCTGGCGACATCAAGAATGAGTTGGCAATCTTGATCCGGGAAGTTGTAATTTATTAGCATATTGCAAAATATGAATACTTAATTTCTTTTGCACTATAAATGTTTGCTGATATATTTTGTGTCCCCAACTATACCAAGCAGAAACGCAAGCAATACAGAAGACAAATGGAAAAACTAACCATATAGCCATGAACTACTTGTGTATCTGACTAGGGCCTAAACCGAGGAGCGACAGCGAACATATGGAAGAAACGAGTCCGCCAGACCCGCGTCCGTGAGGAACCTATTAGAATTTGGAGCCATCACCCCGGAGAAGAGGAAATATCTCCCGGATGAGGAATGGACTACAGGTGGATAAAGGCTTTCTTTATTACGCAAGTAGGAAGCCCGTCGATGGGCAGCTTAGTTGCCTCAAGCATCGATTCCCGGAGAAAGCGAGGAGGAGACAAGAAGAAGCAAGGGAGTCCAGAGCAGATCCTCAGGCTCAAGTTGGTCCGGACCTAGATTAGGAAAGAGGAAAAAGAAGCGGGCGGGGCCGAAACCGGATGCAAAGCGAGGCTTACGGCGGATAAAGCGAGGAGGACACCATAGATGGGCGACAAAGGGACACGAGCCTCGACTACGAGAAGAAGGTAGGTGCTGCCTTTGGGCAATGTATGGAAGGCAGGAAGCTGGAGGCAGTTCGAGGGGAGAACAGAGTCGGGGGATTAAGCGAGAGGCATGGCTGGGCGAAATGAGTGAAGTATGGCAATGCTTATGGCATGAAGGATAGGGACAAAGGTAGAGTGGCAGTAGCAGCAGAAAGGAGCCGCGCAGTTTGGTGGAAGGGTTATCTGCAGGCACATGGCTTAGCGGGGATGCTTGTAAGTTGAAAGTTTGCTAAAGCCTTCAAAGCCATTCGTCCCAAGAGCACAAGTCAACATGATCTTGTGGGTTTCACAGTTCGGCAGGCAACAAGTCGATCGAGGAAATATCTGAGAAGAAATTCATGAAATTTGGTATGTGCCAAAGTTAGGTGAAGCGTCACGGTAGAAAGCTCGTTGAAAGGCTGAATAGAGGAGATCCATAAGCAGGGCAATAAACCCTAGGAGACGATGCTCGGCGGAGTCCGACAATAAGCTTGCAAGGAGCGGGACTCGAGAATAGCCCAGGCCCGGTGATATTACAAGACAAAGCCGAAGGCAGCGAGGCGGTTTAGCCGAGGGCGGTGACCCGGGGACCAGCTAGAGCCCATATAGTATGTCGAGAGCGACAGGAGAAGAAGCGGTGTCCTTCAAAGACAAAGCGGGGAAGGTCAAACTACTCCCAAAGCGGTCGTTTCCCTTTTTCGCGAGCCATGCCCGAGGAAAAGAGGCGAGTGCATAGAAGCGGCTTTGCTTGGTGCTTCCGACCAGGCCATGGACGAGCGCCCGCTCGTCATGAGTGCGGCTAGCGAGTTGGGAGATTGGGACACTGCAATGCGGCGGCGGCGAAGCCGCGACTACATTGAGGTGAGTGTCATATCTTTGCATAATGCGTCACGAGCAAGCGGAAAACCCGGTAAAGTAATTTCCGCAGTGGGAAGGCCAAGACCAAGTCCTTCATAGTCTTGATAGACTCGGGGAAGTAGCCATAACTGCATCCCGGAATGGTTCAAATGTTGAAGTTGAAACCACTAAGTCAAAGCCAAGGCCCGTTGTCTTAGCAAGTGGGCCCGGTAAAGCCCGGTGGCGAGTAAGAGAATCAACCGACATGCGACTTGCGGGGATTATGTATCGGATGGGGCGGTAATGGGCATTGTATCTGACGATCGCAGGTATGGAGTACCTTGGACCGGCGAGGGCCATTATTGATTGTGGAAGCGGAAGGTGACCTTCAACGCCGTAGCGAGATCATTGAGATCCGGGTAAAGTTGATTTCCCATCATGCGATTAGTAGCTGTCTTCTAAAAGGGCTGTTCAAGTGCATCAAGAGTGGCGGTGGCATGCATCTTCGAAGCGAGATTAGTGAGCGGGTCGGAAGCAAAACCACAAAGAAGACAAAGGTGCTCGGCCCGGGTTCTTGGAAACCAAATAGCTAAGAGGCGTCAGCAGGTTCCATGATCTCTTTCGAATGAGATCAGCGGCTTCCTCCTTATAGAAGTCGAGTGAGAGATAGCACTTTCGGAGCGAGACACTAAAGCCGACAAGCAAGGCTCCATCTGGAATGGCAGCGGGAGTTAGCCGAGACTAAAGAAGCAGTGCGAGGAGCTACTTTCGACCTGAAGCTACATTAGGCCTAGCGTCTACCGTAGTTTGGGCGCCCATTCTTTTGTCAAGAAGAAGGGCCGGATCTTTGAGGATGTGTGCATAGACTATATAGAAGCTGATTGAATAAACACACCATTAAGAACAAATATGCGCTCCCAAAGATCGAGACGACTTGATGGATCGGCTTCAAGGAGCAAGGATCTTCTCAAAATCGACGCAGGTCGAGGTTATCGCCAGGAATCCAGGATAAAGGAGGAAGATATCCATAAGACCGCCAGGCCTTGATATGGGCACTATGAGTTCCACGGTAATGCCTTTGAAACCTCAGATACCCCGCGGCGTTCGCGAAATCATGAGCGACAACGAGGAGTTTTAGACACCTTTGTGATTGTATTCTTTGACAACATTTTGGTGTATAAGCGAGATCCTTGAAACCGCATTACAACACTTAAGGAGAGTGCTAAGAGAAGTTTGAGAGCACGGTTATGCGCCAAGTTGGCGAAAGTGCCGCCGCTAGCGGAGAAGGTGGAATACACGGAGTCCGCGTGATCTGTGGAAAGAGATCTCAGCGGATCTGCCAAGATTGAAGCCGTCATTGATGGCGGCACGAAGAATGTGCATGAGATTCGAGGAAGTTTTCTCGGGCTATGAGGGTACTCACAGGGAAGTTAAGTGAAGAACTTTGCTAAGATCGCGGCCCGGATTAACATACGGCGAGAGCTGAAGGTGAAGATTGGTGAGCATTGGCACAGAAGCCCAAAGGGGTTTGAATTGTTGAAGAAAGAAGCCACGACGGCGGTATCTTATTGCTTGCGGGACCCGGAGAAAGATAAGCATAGCAGCGGTCTGAGAAGTAATAAAGATAACTCTGAGGTCGCGGTGCTTATCACGGGGAGAAAGGCGTGTGGTAAGCGTATGATTCGAGGAAGATGGTAGCCAAAGAGGCCGCTACCTTGCCCATGATCAAGAATTGCTTGCGGTTGTAGGGCATGGAGGCTATGGATGCACTATCTTGGGAAGGAAGTTCCAATTGGATCTGGAACCATGTGAGCCCCTCGGTATGTATTGCATAACCACCTCAATCGGCCGGAGGTGGATGGAGTTCCCTCGAGGAATATGACTTTGAGATAGTCTAAGCGGGAAACTCAATGTAGTAGCGGATCGCTTCAGAGCACCCACGACAACTAGAGTGCATTACCGCGCCAATTTCGGCAGCTCTCAGCGACTGGTAAGAAGATTGAAGAGACCTTGCCAGCGGATGTAGTTCCCGAGTATGGGGCAAACCTCTCTAGGGAGGCTAGAGCGAGATAAAGAAGCGGGAGACCTTCAAGCATTATAAGAAGGAGGCAACCTGTTATACCATAAGAACAAGTTATGCGTGCGAATCATCGGGTGTAAAGTTGATCCTCCATGACCGCTATGACCCAATAAAACGGCCATGGGATTCATGAAAACATATTTCAAAGTCTGCTTGGCTATTATTGGCGGGAATGAAGAAGCAAGTAGCTCGCTACATGTCGAGGGAATGTCGTATACCTTGCCCGTGAGGCGAAGGCGGAGCAACCCGATTCGAGGCATTAGAGCCGATGATAAGCGGTGCCAAGCTAAGTGGGAGTGATCGACGTAGTTCATCCGCGGGGCTCCCAAGGGCGGTAAGAGGAAGGATGCCTTGATGGTAGTGGTGATAAGTTGTCGAAGATGGCACACTTTGTGCCTTGCGGGGATACAGTCTGACTATGGATACAGTAGCTCTTCACCAAGAGATCTTGGGCTTCATGGCATGCCAAGGAGATTATATCCAGAAGCCGAGGGGACGAAGTTCATGAGTGCTTTTTTTGGCAAGACCTGCTGCGTGATTGAGGATAAAGCTATCCATGAGCGCGGTATCATCCTCGAGACGGATGGCCAAGCGGGCGGACCAACGGGATCTTAGAAGACATGCTCTGAAACTATGCGGAATGTGAAAGTATGTGGAAGAGATTTATTCATGGTGGGTTGCGAATACAATAGCATAGCGGGAATCATCCCCAAATGTCGTTTATGATCAATTCGTACGATTGCCTAACTCGGACACTTGGCACAGCCCGTGTAAAAGTGGAGTTTCACGGTGAGATGTTAGCCCGATATCACGGCGGCTTGTGGAAGGGTTCGAGGGTATCGCTAGCGTGAGAAGTCGACAAAAGAGCATCGTAGACAAGCATCGGCGTCCGAAGAGAGTTCAAAGTTGGAGATGATGTTGGCTCAAGATCAAAGGTGAGCTGGCTTCGAGGATGAGGTGCAAGCTTGCTCCAGGTGAAATTTGGACCTTCCGAGGAATAATTAAGAGTAGGTAATCAATCCTGCAAGTTAGATTTGCCAGCACACCTAAAGATTCATAAAGGTCTTCCATGTGAGTTTGTTGAAGAAGCACACTCCAAACCCCGAGGGCGAAGTCTTGGACCTCCAGCGTTGTTGGAAATAGCGGAGGAAGCTGGAAATAGTTCGAGTGATTCTTGATAAAGCTTTCAAGCGAGGAGATCGGGAATTCCTCGGTTTTTGGTCAAGTGGGAACTGCTTGCCGGTGGAAGCCCGACATAGGTGCCACAGAAGATTTAGAAAAGCAGTACCACCCACGGTTTATGGAGCAATGGAATGGCAAGGTCATCTCAGAAGAAATCATTTCCGGGCATGGTTGTGTGCAGGTTAATTCTTGTGTAGTTAGGATGAAATCTCACAGCATGCCACCTATGCTTAGTAGCATAGATTACATGTGTTATTCGCGATGATAGGACCACTCTGGTGGTGATCTCTAGAAGTGGTGTAATGTCCCGATGTAGAGCATATGAAAGGCGGCGTTTTCGCTTAGGCAGTGGAAGGTAGATTAGAAAGTCTACTTGTCCCGCGGAGTAGGCGACCTCTGAAGAAAGGAGGTCATTAAGGAGATGCGATAGGAAGCACCTCTAGCCCATATATGCTTTGATAGGAGGTCCGGGCGCATCCATATCACGGGAAGGACCTATCCTCCACTTGAGCAACTAAGTGTAGGCATGAAAATATAGGCATGTAAGTATTTGTCTCATGACCATAATGGAATTCACCCTCTTCTGGCCGGGAGATTAACCCGTGTAAATCCCGTAGATAGGTAAAGTTAATTAAGCCCCATATAACCAAAATTTATTAAATAATTAAAAATGGTACTAGCGTGAGTGTAGGCACAGAGGCCAATAGAAGCTCGGGAGGGCAAGGAGGTGAACCTCTGAAGAATTACAACACAAATTTTGTTGGAATGTGTTGCAAAGGAGCGAAGAATACCTCAGTGATAATTATAGACATGAAATGTTGAAATTTTGTCTAACTTAATGTCATAATAACTAAGATAGTGAATGCTTGTTTTAATGATGTTATGAATTGATAAGTATTCCATAGTATGATGGCGTAATAATGTTCTAAAAATATTACCTTAGGGTAATCTTGGTAAAATGTATAACTATTATATTGTATGCATCCGTTGATTGCAGTTACTTGATTAGGAAGATCCCAAGGTGGGGAGACCCACGCGATGCTGCGGGCCGGTATCATTTCAAAGGTAAGGAAATGTGGCCCGTTCGGCCACGATTGCTCACGGTCCCAGGCATTATCTGTCACGCCTCAATCAACATTACCACTCCTCAGAGCCAGCCGTCTGGCAGAAGCGGATAGCAGTGCAAAGTAGCCCTAGGGGCAACACTTCAAGTATGTTCACATGTTATTAATGTACTTATGCATTAATGTGAACTTACACTACATGTAAGGCATAATTTTACCACCCTGGCCATTAAAGAGGCAGAGTGGGCCCTTTCCAATTATCCCACATGCCAAGGATGGTGGAAACCCTAACCCTAACCCCATGTCTATTTAGGGTAGGGAAACCCTAACTAGTTTTTAAGTCCATAGGGTTTAGAGCTCTGTTTTGGCTGCCCGGGGAGCCAAAACCGCCTCAATTATTTGCCCAAAGCGAATCCACCATCTGATTTTCTGAGATTACGATCATTTCGGCCGGAATGGTTGAACTCAGTGGAAGGAGCCACCCGAGGGGGATCAGGTATTTGGTCAATTTAATGGCAAATAGTCTTCTAGTTATAGAATCAGTAAGTTTAGCCTATTAGAATTGCCCTTAGCAACCATCTAGATCTCTAGATACCAAGCTCCTAACTAAAGAACCTAACTCTATGTTATAGATTAGATCTAGTTCTTTGGTTCTTACGTGATGTATATGGTGATGTTTCTCACAGCATGAACTCCTTGTATTGGGAAGGGGGTAGAGGCCACGGAAGAGGCGTGTAGTTGATGCTCCTAGAATAGCCTCCTAGCTGCTGTAGATTAGAGGCGTGTCACGGGGAACCACACGGTTTGTGGGTGAAGGGGCGGTGGCTAAGAAGGAGTTCATGTTGACTCTTGGATTAGTCCCTCACGGTGTGTAAGGCCTACCGAGGATCATCATTGACTAGGTCTAATGGCTTACCGAGTGCGGGTAAGGCATGGACTCATTACCCGTGAAGTGATGTACACTTTCCGGTGGGTTCGGTCGAATCACGGGCGTGGTCCTCCTAGTCACCTTAGTCGGCATCTGAGATCTACGGAGGAGTGATCCCTTCTGCTTGTCCAGGCTGGGAGGATGAGACCGAGGGAATAGCCCCTTTGGCTATGCATCCGTGAGCTCTGATCGAGTCCGGCGCTTTTGACCTACTACGCAAAGTGTGCACGGGGAGAGGATGGAGTGGACAACCCTATGCCATGTTCTCATACCCGACCAAATCCATTGCCATGAATTACATGCGCAAGGAACTCACGGGGAACTGGCAGTGATCATTCCCTTGAGTTTGAGCCTTGGGTAGGATTTCCTATGTGATATTCTGATCATTTGTGTATCGCAGAGATGTGGATGCACCACCCTTCACGGGTGGATGGAGGATATGTTATTATCTGACATGTACATTTCGCTTCGCGGCTAGGTAGGCCACGAGGGAGCCGAGGGTAGAATGACACCTTCCTCTTCCCACTTTGGGACACAAGTCACGGAGTGCTGATGATATGTGGAGACCTTGGCCTTAGCCGATGTGGGCTGGTATGAAGAAAAACTCTGTTTGTATCACGGTCGCGGGTACCGTATCTGCGAAATAAGGCGATCACAATCTTGCTTCCCTTGATGGTACGTCCACGCCCCTTATGTTTAGCTATGAACTACTCTAGTGTCCAAGGACCAAGAAATGAAAATGCCACCGCGAGCTCTACCAGAAACACTTGCTAATCCAACATGCTAACGACCTATGAGATTTAATAGCCCACCAACAGAGCCTCTGTGAAATTTATGCCCTTGCAAACAAAGAATCTGCGGTGTCAAACTCCTAACTACCTGTGCAGCTCTAGATCTTTTTGTGGGAAAAGACTTAAGTTCCCTTACATTCCAAGAGACAATATTTATTTCAGAGATACAAGATCTAATACACCTTTCCTTTTTCTTCTTTTGAAAACCTTTGATACTCGCTGAGGCATGCTATCATACATCATCGAGCCAGCTGATCAATTGGTTGCATTGTTATATCTGAAATATCATCATTGAGAGATGTATCTGAAGCTGATGTTGAGTCGTCTTCACCATCCCGAGTCACATTGAACCAAGTTTCATTGTCGACCTCATCACTCCATCGAACTTGTTGACTGTGCTTATGCTTCCTAGAGGTCATTTCAGTCCATCTGTGTTGAGCAGAAGAACTTGCAACAAGGGGAGACACAGAGACACTGGATAGCTCCAGTGACACCAGTTGATGAGAAGGAGACATTGTTGTTGAAGCAGATGGAAGAGTAGAGGAATGTAAAAAAGCATGATCAGAAGAGGCCACAGATGTGTCAGGAGGTAAAGAAGCATTAGACCTTGCCCTGGCTGCATTCCCCGTCTCAGTTTTACAATCCCCAAGAAATGTAAGCACTATGTGTTTTATGTTACCCAGGGTTGGCAGATCACGCGTTAGCGCCCCAACTCTGTAACGCATGATCCGTTATAAAAAATAATAACGAGAAATAATGTATGTTAGTTTTGCCAAAAAAAAAAACACAGGTCAGTTTTCCCTCCCAAAAAGAATTTCCACGGGCTCTTCCTTTCGCTCGAATCTGTCCAACTCCATCAAGATTATGCTCCAAATCCATCCTAATCTGGCCAATTTCTGGTCGCCCTCCTCCAGGTGGGTAATGTTTCTCTTATTTTTAATTGATTGAATATGTATGCTGCTGCTCTGCCGGCCTACTTCGATTCGAAGACTAAGGCTCTATTCTGCTACTCTGTTCAATATTACAGCTCTGCTTTCGAACCTACTATGTTGCACGCCTCTGTTTGTTTGTTTTAGTGTATCTGTCATCATTTAGGGCAGAAGAAGATGTGCCAAAACCCTCTGGCTGGACTATTATTCACTGATAAGCTTACTGTTACTGATTCATAGATATTGAAGAGCTGTAAGAACCGATTGAATAGATATTCAACTGTAATCCAGCAAACTTGTATATAAAAGAAGTTCTGATTATCCTATTTCTAAAGTTTTTGGTTCTTGCTTTAGTTACAAAAAGTTGCCTTTTCATTTATTGCATGGGATCTCTGCTTATTTCGACCTGGTTTTGTAGCTCGTAGTGTACATCGTTCTGTGAGGAACCCTGTTGACAAATGTAACTTTTTGGGTTATTAGTAATAATAATTAAGTTTATTCACTATATTTTATGGTGCTTTTTGCTGCTCGGTAAAATGTTGGATTGATGGACTTCCATTCGCGGGGATAAGCTATGGACATTCAAGGACATAAGAATTTGAATTATGTAAGTCGGCCATATCTGATTTAGACATTAAGGTGAAGTTCTAGTAGGTTAGAGTAGGTGTTTGAGGATTCTGATTGCATATTTGAATTCAACGTGTTCGAATTAGTAAAGAACATGTCTCAAATTAATAAAAATTGAAGGTTTTGGCAAAAAATAACCACGTTATCACCTGGCGATAACTTCGTTATACGTTATTTTTCGTTAAGCTGAATTAGCTAACTACTAGCTGCTAACTCCCAACTATGATGTTACCATGGCAATTTGCGTCCGGCGGTTGCCAGGATGTATAGATGCGAATTTACATATAATGCAGCAGGGTTGCATCGACTCACGCAAAAACAACGTTAATTAGCCATGCTAGACAAAGGGAGAAAGATGAAATTTTATATTATGGATATGAAAGAAAGAGAATCGACCAGAAAAATTGGGTAGGGAGAAGAAACAAGACAAAAGAGTAGGCCTTAGTCAAAGAAACTAGGAGCAGGGGTATGCTAAACACCGATATGCTTACGGAATGGTACATGATCCTTGAAGATGCGAGGCGAGGCCCGTGCTTATTGGTAACATCGTCTTCCTGCGTCTCGCAAACGCAAGCAAATGGATTCATTTTGTTGGTGGTACGGAACAGGGCTTTACCACTATCATAATACTAATTGAAAGAAGCGTGGGTGCACAATCGCCGCCAGGCGTGCAAGGTCGACGGACCTCCATGCCGGGATTCCTTGCAATGGAGGTAACTGCATGGATGAACCAGTTCGAATTTAATTACCAAAGCTTGAGTAAAGGCCTTTTGTCATGTATAGAAGCTGACATGCTCCACCAGGAATACTCACCCGCAGAAGTGCTCCAACATACATACGGCCTTACGACAAACTTAGCTCTGATGGCAAGAAGTAAAGTTTTGGGCTCACCGTGGAAATTAAAATTGATCAAAACCATAATTGTTTCGCTGAGGAATGTCATTCCGCGTGGAGTAGCAGCGCCATTAGGCGTGGGCGCTGATCAATATCAACTTGACATTCTGTGCGTGGAAACCACCTACCAAATATTACGTGCAAAAAAAAAAATCTTCTCTGTTCCAAGCTGCTTGGGTGGTCGGCGGTTAATAATGGCGATGGCGATTGATTTGGAGGTGCTCTTGGAGGCGTCTTTACCTTATGTTCTTAGATTAGCGACTACTGCGGCGGATTAGTGACTTGCTTGAAAGTTTGTGACCATCTTGAAGTTCTTGGAGCAAAAGTTTGAGAATTACTGTGAATTAGTAAGTAATTTTGAAGTTCTTTTTTAACCCAAAAGTTTGCAGGAGTTTGTGAAACTGCTGACGAATTTTAGAGCACTTCCCTAAGATAATGGCGGTTGCTTTCGGAGATATGGCGGGACGGCGATACGCAAAATCTACTTAGGCCTTGTTTACGGCTCATCCATTTTATTTGCCTTGTATTGCTTGGAAATCAAACCCTGTTTTCGTTTACTTTGTTTAAGTTTGCAAACCCACATTTTACGTTTGCCTTGATCGCCCCAAATCCCGGATAAAGCTCTTATTATTCACAGGATCATACTGTTGCCCTTTGTTGCATATCTATAGCAGGAAAAATCAGATAAGAGTTTCAAATCCAAAGCATTTAAGTTGCACTTTTTACTTCTAAAATATAGAATGTCAACTAGATGCTACCCAAATGCTTAATTCAGGAATTTGAATGTTTGCCGCAATATTCGGTCCCAGGAGATCTGTGAGAATATTTGGTAGGTGGGTTTTCACGTGCTCCCTGATTTCGCATTTAGCATCTAAAATGATCTGACGCATATCCTAAAAATGCTTGGCCGCCAGCTTCCAAAGATGCATCCGATCCATCTGCTGCCACCCCAAGGCTCTTAGAAGAGGAACTGCCATTGCGCCTCTGATTCGCTCGAATCCCCGCGACATTCAAACTAGAAATAATTCTTTCTTGCTTCACAGATTGCTAGAGGAGCTTCAGAATATCCGGAAGCGTGATCCATCTCACTTGCAACATACCACAGTACTTATTTTTTGCCTCAGCCAGCCGAGAAGCGAAAGATTGCATCTCCACCTTCACCCAAACTCCCATAAAATCCACACCGTCTATGGTCCACATGTCTTTAAGTGTCCCTCAAATCTCAAAAGTCCACAGCCATAGACAAAGAATATGCTATGATTTTCTCAAATCATGGCCCTCTATCTGCTTCTCCCACACTCCCGAGGGATTACCCTATGAGCAACCCAAAAACAATGGCAATGCAAATGAGCATTACTTAAAGAATAGGATAGAATAAAAGAAATTTTTAGTGTTCAATAGGCTATGAGAGCCATACGATGGGCAACTACAACCATTACTACTAGAATTAAAAACCCTCACCTTAAAAGATTTTAAAAGAAAAACCTTTGCAGTGATCATGATACTAAACAGTCAATAATGAATCAGTTGATGATGATGCTAAACAATCAATAAATCAGTTTTTATAAAGACAATCATGGTGTGATGCTAGCTCAACAATTGAGGTCATGCATCTAGTACCTCAAGAATGTATAAGGTCAAGTTATGCACGGATAGTGCTTTAAGAAATTGAGGAATCGTGTAATATAATGCTAATGTCAAATAAGTCAAATAAACAATTAATCACAACATATATAACCATACATCAACGTTATTTTGAGTGCACGTGTCTCTTCCAGCAATATTTTAATGCTTACGAACTTCGGCCGTGAATGACCCATTGAATTGATAAACAAAGGGATATATGGGCCATTCAAAGCGGCTGCGCGAATTGCGTCGGCCGGCGATTTTAAGACCATGCTGCGCTTCAAACCTAAGAAGATCTGCCATTACTTTCGATCTAGACCCCTAGAATAGAATCGTAGCCGGCTTCCTCTTACGCCATGACCATGCAGCACACAACATCGGTGCTCTGCTTGGAGTGGATCGATTCCGACCTCTGATTGAACTCAAGATCACGAGGAGAGAGACTATTTTTGACAAGAGGAATCGGATAATGTATGGGTGCATGGCATTTGAGTGCACCTTTCTAGCAGTGCGGCTTTGTAAATCCCGGTGTGTGTGAGGATCTTACTCTTTGAGGCACTATACCTTCTCATTACGAGTTTTTAGAGTGAAGTAAGAGCAAGGTTTTACGTTTAGGATTTGGTGAAATTTTGAGGCCTTCTTAGGCGGTTTCTTCGTTCGCGGTATTAAGATCTTGCGGGTTTGCAAGCCACAATAATCCCCTTTTTTCATGAAGCGAGCTAAATGTGAGACTATAAGATGCTTTTGTATATAAGTTATAGTAGCGGCTGAAGAAGCTTATGGATTCAAGCTATATGCCCTATTTTATAGTTAAGAAAATCTATGGATTCATACTCTGATTCAAACTCTGGCTCTGTCTTGAAGTATGGAAGCGAGTCCGGTTAAACTTAGCTCTGTCGGAAATAGAAGGATGTTTATTAGCCAAAAAGCGGAGGAGGGAAAAGAGATATTGTTGGCTAGGCTAGAAGAAACTTGAATGATTTCCTTTGTGACACCTTTCGAATGACTTTCTTTGCAAAATAGCACGCCCTTCCTTCAGCGATCTTCGGTTTACCAATGTCACGAGAAAGAGGTTTACCATAGTTAGACTTACACATGGCACATTGAATTTGCTTGCCAGCTTTCTTGAGACAAGATTTGCTTACCGGGCTGGCGTGGCGGAGAGAATGTGGAAGCTTGAGAGGAAGAGGATTAAAACGAGTTGGCGGCTAGAAGCGGGAGATCACGGAATGAAGTATGGGCTTCGACTACCGTGCAATGGAATTGTATCACGCTCATTAAATGACACTAAATTAACCCAAATGAAACAATGAAGTGACCCAAATAGCTTTGAGCTTGGTTATAGAGGTTTGATTAAGAGTGCAGCGAAATTCCATGGAATCAAGCTTTGGGATCATAAGTTTGATTTACGAGCGGGTTCTCTGTTTGATGTTTATTGAGCTTACGCTATTTATGTCATAATGGCACCCCTCATTTTATGGAAATTTATGCCAGTATTGATCCTTCAAATGTTACGATGTCGATAGAACAAATTCACTTGCATTCGTTTAATTCTTCTTAATCTTCCATACTCCAATTGCGGTGTTTATTCTTAGCGAAGCCCAAGAGATTTTAATAGGTGCCATACCACGAACAAAGCTGCGGCATCAACCGCGAGAGAGTTTTAATAGAGTCATTTAAATATCGTTAAAATAAATGCTTTGAGTGCTTTGTAATGCAATAATCCCTACTTGAAAAATGTGTAGTGTCTTATTTGCAAGCAGGCTGGGAAGGATCCGTACAAATTGTTCACCATTTATCTATGAATAACTCTATTTCTCAGCCAACACTAGGGGCTTCTGATTTAACATAACAATGCTTGCTAGGTGCAATAAAATGGAAAGCAGGAATGCATCCATATCCACGAGAACTACGGTGGGTGCAAACCTGCGATTTCCTTAGTTATGAATATTTCTTAATCGCATATGTAGATTGCCACATGAGCATCATTACTTATATACAGAATCTTAGGGATCCAAATAGATTTGGTTCTTGGATTGGACCAACTACATCCCTTAGAGTAACACTATCCTTTTCTTCTTCAATATATGTGCAAATATTTCTTTGAATAATTTTATGCAACTAATATATCCAACATGCCCGAGTCACTTTTATACACACATAGGGTCAAAAAAAAGAAATATTCGCGACGGCCTTGGCCGCCATAAATTTCTTGTAATAATAATGCTGATAATAGTTTATAGTTCTTGAGCCGCTCCATCAGTTTATAGTTCTTGAGCCGCTCCATCGTTTGCATTTGTCCTAACAAGCAGGCTTAACACATCCGAGAGCAAAATTTTTGCTACTTCACCGGAGCGTTGTACGTAAGTACGGAATGATGGCTTTGTGGCCTTTGAAAAGCGCCAATCTTTACTACTTATTGGTCGCACGCGCTGGAGAATCAACCCAGCTATGGAATTGAAAAACAAGATTGGTCAACAAATGCTTGACTGAAAATAAGCAATGCAAGATTGATAAGTCGCTTGCCTGCCCACATGCGCCCAAACGAATCAGAAGAACGACAAAATGGTCGCAGGCCATCAGTTTGCATTTCCTCACGTAATGTTCCCCACTCTTTGGTTCTGTCTGATTGTGTCACCAGCCCTGATTTAGCTATCTGAAATCACTGACAAACAAGATTAGAGAGGAACGTTGTCACAAGCCGATTTTACATCTAGCTAGTATGGTTTGGCCTTTCCTAATTCCTGTCAAGTAAAGGTATTCTTATATGTACTTTCTTCCCCTTTTGGAATTCTTGAAGCCAGCAAAAAGAAAAGAAAACAAAAGAAAAGGAGGCTTCTAAGATAACTGTAGGGATCACCATGGACTGAAGAACTTTTAAAGATCCAATGCAGAGATTCAGACTAGCTTGCCTGCATCCTTTATCTTGGTATACACCAACAATTCATAATTTCAAGGTTGCATGGCGTACCTTTTGATAGAGGTAATATGAAGGTCTTGGGTAACGTTTTAAACTATTGCTCCGATCTACACCTACAAGACCAAACTTTGGACAGTAACCATCAGCCCATTCCCAATTGTCTGAAAGCGTCCAGTGAATGTAACCATCTACTGGCACTCCCTGTACATTTACCAACAGCATATCAGACGCACTTGGCAGACACTGGAATGGAGTTGGTTGACAAAATATCACCTACCTCCTGGATTGCAGCATAAACAGCAAGAAGGTGCTCCACTAGATATGGTCTACGTATGAGATCACGATCATCTGAAAACCCATTTTCTGTAATTATATATCTTAACTTTCGCCGCAAGCGGGACTTGTAACGTTTATGAAATGCCATCAAGACTTCATACAGCCCATTAGGGTATACCCCTCGCCCAGCTTCACTATATTCTTCGTCCTTGTCGAGCATTAATCCAGCAGCAGAAATGATTTCCTGTAAACATGTGAATATCATAAAAGGGAGAGAAACAAAAAACAAAAATTCTCGAATGAGCTTTTGTTCGTCAGAGCCTGTGACCTATATTAATGCTATAGGAAACCCTTAATCTCATGACTCAATTTCCTTTACACTACTAATGCTAATTTCTCAGGTCAGAAGTTCCTAATAAGCTTGTCAACTTTGTATTGCTAATTCTTCAAGTCAACACTTTATGAGGGCGCAGAAACCTGAATAACCACCTTTTGGGAAACCACTACATGATTGGGAGTGGTCACCTAGGAAATCACTGGCAATCTAACACCAGACATTCTATTAACTAATCCAAGTCTTACCTGGCCGTAATAATTTATTCCAAGAAAGTCAAGATGATTTTCGATTTGATCTGTCCATTGGAACTCTGTTAACAACCTTGATGCCAAAACAGCCGGAATATCCAGAAGCCCATATGGGTTTATGACACCCACGTGATGTGCAACACCAACAAGATTTTGCGCATTTCTGCATCAATAAGCGGAGTAAGTGGATGAAGTCTTTATCTTAATCAAGAAAACTTGCATTCAACCAAAACAAGTAAATTGGACCTTTATTCCAGTCATAAAATGGAGATAAACCTAAGTCACCAATCACTAAAAAGGTTTTCTTTTATGTGCATCTTGCTTATTAGCTGTTAAATTGTCTCTCAGCTTATGAGTATCAGATGCTGCCAAACTGCTTTAAGGTGTGCGCTAAAGCTGGATCAAAAGTGGGTTCAGCATCAATATTTCAATGCGCTAAATTGGATTCCACCATTGTTCTAACCTTAAACGAGCATTAGAGGGATTAAACCAAGTACCTTTCATGAAGAACATCATAAGCAGTCTTGTGTGCAAGACTAATTGCGTTCATTGCACTTCCATAGCTTCCAAATGGACTGAAGCACATCAAGGATTCCACAAAACTACGAGATAATCCAGGGGGCCAAATACCAGAACAGTATGTCAACAGCACAAAGATATGTGGCTCATTAAATGTAATCCAATAGTCAACATATTCCCCAAACTGCTCATCCGCATACCTGCGTAAATAATAAAAACATTGCAGATCTGAGGCCCTATTACTAATACATCAACTAAGAACAAGTCTCATTGTCAAGCCAATGTTGAAAAGCAGCTCCAGGGCATGGGGTGAATAATTAATTTATTGATATGAACCCAGAATTACTATAGAACCAGTGTGGACATTCATATGTATGAAAACCATTCTGGGTTTATTTTGAACCAAACTACGGCTGAATTAAGATCCTTAAAGACGGGGCTAGAAGGTCCTCTTTCCTACCACAAATGCAAAAGGCACCCCAGAGATCCAAGACCATAGGCAGAATTACAAGAACAAAAATTACGGCGAAGCTTTTATCCAATGATGTGGGGTGAATTAGGTCCCAAAATTAAGATGTTGTGGCTTTTTAAAATTGCTTCTAAAATTGAACATCACAGTCTAAATAAATGCATGTCTGCCAACCTGGTGAAGTCTGCAAAGTAATCAACTGTCCGCCTGTCAAGCCAACCGCCATATTCAGCAGCCCACTTTGGAAGTGAATGATGGAATAGTGTAAGCATAACCTTCAAACCATATTGGCGTACGTTTCTGAGAATCTGTTTATAATGCTCAACAGCTTCTTTGTCCACCTTTCATAACCTAACAAAGAGCCATGAGTGTATGGAAATCAACATGCATTACTCTATATACTCTATATGTGATACAGAATATCAAGTGATGAAGTTCAGAAAAGACCACATACTGCTCCTTGTATACCATTTACTGGCTCCGTCCTGACGATACGACCCCAGTCAATTCCCAGACGGAAGACTCTGATTCCTGTCTCTGCTGCCAGCTCAATTTCTACATTGGGCTGTGTCCAAAAACGAAGACGCTCTTCAGGTATCGGTATATTTTGCCAGGCCTTCACCTGTTCAGAAGGAATTAGAAATTAACCCACCATGAGCCTCACAACCAATATGAGGTAACGAGGCTAAAATGAAGCATGCAAACAAACTCCACTCTCAATACATAAAGCTTGACACTGTATCACTGGGTAGGGTAACGAGTAGTAAAATAATGTGAAGACTTAGATACCGGATAATGATCCTTGTGTCCTCTAGCAAACTCCAACCAAGCATCATTGAGCTGATCCTCAACATGGGCGGGTGCTGTTGCCAACCCAAAAAAGAAGTTCTGGATTCGACTTGCAGCATCTGTGCCTGACAAGAATGAACACCTATCAGAAAATGTAGCACAAAAACTTTTGTACTGTTCCACAAGGAAAGTTTTGACACCAATATGTAGAATAAGGTTTAAAATAATCTGGCATTGGAATATTTCACTTTCTAACCTTTCAAAAAATGGCAATCTCACATTTTGTTGATAAAAGTAAAACTAGTTCGAAAATAGGACCTTCACGCTTTAAAAATGATTTGGACGCCCTTACTGACTATCTCACTGGTGTGTTACCTAGAGGAGTTTTTTGTATCAAGTGTACCTTCATTCTAACTACATATAGAAAGCAACCTGACGATGTCCTAGAAAACTTCAAACTTAATTTAAGTGGTGGAGATTGTCATAATGACAAGGCAAATGCAAAATTGGGGAAAAGCAACCTCAAACTCGTTTTGGTTTGAGTTATTCAGTCGCAGGCTATTGTGGCTTGTAAAGAAAGTTCTAATTTGGGGAAATTACTGACAGACTATGAATAATCTGATGCTAATTTATTGAGTGTTTGTGATGTGAGTCTGCAAGAGCATGCATAGCGTTGAACAAGGATTTTCCAGAATTGTTACTAGAACAAGATAAAACACGACAATTCAGCGTAAGAGATCTTAAGAACCTGCCAAGTCGTCAATAGTAGAAGATGAATTGGAACTGAAAAAATTGGCAATTACTTCAGCTCCCTTATCTTCCAAAAATGAAGCATTCGGAGCTGGCGGGTTGAAGAAAAACAGGTACAGAAGGGCACAGAAAGCCACGTAAACGAATAGAGCGGTCACTCCACATGTTGCACAGGACCTCGCTGATAACTTGGCCATGGCTTCTTCGGGAGCTGGGAACGCAAGCTATTTGATATCCGAGGGTGATAACGGGCCCCGTGATCGCCTCCATGTTGAATGCGTATGGAAATTTTACTTGTGGGGCGATCTTGGTAAATCTTGACTTAGAACCTTTGGGGAACCCGTGATATAAAGAAACGTTAGGCCAAATTATATTTGCATTATGTGTTCATTGACATGCACGCTCTTCTCCATATAAGAAAGGATGAAGGAAAGAAGACAGTATTCCCTCTGTCTTGCACCATGTCAACTGTGCTCCAGTTCCTGTGCCTTGTACTTTCCAGCACTTTAACAAATCTGAGCATTGCAATCGCCCATGTTCATTTTACTGGATCGTCTTATCTCCAACATAGCAATAATTCAATTGTCACTCAGGCAACAAGGTAATATCTTTAGCATTTTTTTGGTCTTCGAATATTTCATGTTTCCTTTCGTTCTTTTGTAGAAGCGTTGATATGATGAATCCAATAGATGCTTGTTGGAGAAATGACCCCAATTGGACCACCAAACGAATACAGCTCGCAAACTGTGCCATTGGGTTTGGAAAAGATGCCATGGGTGGTAAGCATGGAAACATGTATGTTGTCACCACTGAGAAAGATGACCCCCTGAATCCTCAGCCTGGTATGCTTAGATATGGAGTTATTCGTAGTGAACCCCTTTGGATTATTTTTCAAAGGGACATGACAATCACACTCGAGCATGAGCTCATGGTTAATAGCCATAAGACTATTGATGGGAGGGGAGCTGAAGTTCATATAGCATATGGTGCTTGCATGACACTCCATCATGTTAGTCATGTTATCGTCCACGGGTTGCATTTTCATGATTGTAAAGTCACCTCTGGTGGTTATGTTAGAACATCACCACACAATGTTGCACATAGAGGGGGAGCTGATGGTGATGCAATACGTGTGTTTGAATCAACTAGAGTTTGGATCGACCATAACACATTTTCTAATTGTCACGATGGACTCGTGGATATTATCCATGCATCCACTAGCATTACAATATCAAACAATCACTTCTTCAATCATGACAAGGTAATAGCTTCATGCTTACTTGGCTTACAATTGAGATGTTGAAATTCTAATCTAATCAGATCGTTGTTTAAAGGTAATGTTGTTAGGTCATTCAGATGACTTTCATCGTGATAGAATTATGGCAGTAACCATAGCGTACAATCGTTTTGGGCCAAATTGTATACAACGTATGCCCAGGTATACAAAATTTAATGCATATGTAAATCTACGGTATCGAGACGCATATAAGTTTGGATTTTCATATAGGTGTAGATTTGGTTATTGCCATGTCGTGAACAACAACTATATTGGATGGGGGATATCTGCAATTGGTGGAAGTGCAGATTCAACCATTTTGAGTGAAGGGAATCGTTATTTGGCACCCCAAGACCCTAGACGGAAACAGGTATATAATGTCTATATAATGGCATATATTAAGCTCGATATAGAAATAAATGTAAACTAAACTCGACATGCTCTTATTATGCAGGTCACAAAACGAGAGACTCCTGGAGGTAATTGGAAGTCAGTAGGAGATATTTTTCTTAATGGTGCATATTTTATAGAGTCTGGAAAAAATATAAGACCCTCATATGGTCCTCATCAAGGATTTGAAACAGAGCCTGCAAAGCGTGTGCCATCTATGTCTAGTAACGCAGGAGCTCTTCGTTGTTTTAAAAACAAATCTTGCTAGTCTACATATATAGACATGAAATCTTGCTAATCTACATATATAGACAAGAAAGTAGTGCGGTGCCACCGGCACCGCATTCGGTGTTGTATTCAATAAATTGTACAATTATAAGAAAAATGGAAAATATTAATAGAGTCTATTGGAACATGAAAATGTGGGAATTGAATCCACAATTATATTACATGTTCTAGCTCATAAACTCGACCCTTACGCCATTGGAAAAATTAGAGATTTGAATTGAGAGTGTTCACATATGTATATGTTTTGGAAATTGTATGTGGATGAAAAGAGCATTGCACCACAAGCATGGACCTAAGATGCTTTAAACCAAAAGATAAGATAAGATAAGATGAAGTACCACACATGAAAAACATTTTCTTCAATAGGGCAATAAAGTTTTTTCTTTCTAAACATGTACAAATGTTTTGATGCAGGCTTTGACAATCCATTAAGTTTAAGGGCAGATGGTACACAATTGGTGAAAGAAGATAAACCAAGAAACACAAATGTATCTTTTGGCTAATGTTTGCATGGTTCGCGTATAGGTACGAGTGTTTCTTCCCATTGTTTATCTTGTACTCTAAAGATGAAGTGGACTGCAATGGAAATATTGTTGGTTACTTTTTATATCTGAAAGAAGTTTGGATATGGAAAATAAAAAATGCATGTGGAACCTGCTATACGGACATCCTCTTGCTCTGGAATCTGCTATCCGGGAGTTCTTTTTGTTCACCTTGGCATTCTTCTGAAATAGGACTGGTCCTTTTTACCTACTTGAATGCCTGAGATACTTACCTTAACTGCAGCATGACTATATGCTATTGCCTCATGTGAGCGGCGCATGCGCATAGCAACAGACACAAAACTCAACCATACACAACATGGAAATTGGTTGCGATTTTGGTCGGAAGATAAACCACATGCTGCCATCCGGCATATCCCTACAACCTAGAATGGAAAGTGGAAAGCCAATTTCGCGCGTATAAAAATTGACAGGCCACAGTCGATTGTTAATAGAAATACAAGTTTTACACAATACCCTGTGTAACAACAAGTCCTTTGTTTCTTGAGAAAACCTGATAAGGAATTCACGCAAGAAAATGAATGGAAAACAAACTCTTCATAGCATCATAAGAATCCCTCTGCAGAGAGGCGGGTTTGCACATAATTAGGTTCAATTTGGACCAAAATCAAAGAGACTATGTGATTTCTAGGCTGTAAATGCATATACTTGCATACAGAAAGAAGCAGAAGCAATCTACAAGCAATCTCTCTTCCCCCATAGTTAATCCATTTGAAAATTTACCAAACTTGTCTTTGGATTTACCATATAAATGGTTTTGAAGTGGTATGGGGAATGCCATAATGCTTCTTGTCTAGTTGGTTTTGTTGGAAATCAAAGGCCTAGATGATCTAGTTTTCCTGGGAGGAACTGGTGGATACATTGGCAACTTTAAGGTTTTGTCTTGGAATTTGGTACAATGCAGTGGTCCTAGTGCCCCTAAGATCCATTATGGAAGAAATAGAGGAAGGAAAACCAAAAATAACTTATGAACCTTGCTTTGCAACTGTTGCAAGCAAATAGAGGCTCTTAGAAAGGTAGCAAGCACGAACTTCCACTGCCCTATTACAACTATTTATACATGCCTGCACCAGAAAACATCAAATTGAATGTAGTGAAGCTTGCAAGCAAAAATTTGAATAAATGGCCTTGGAATTACTATGTCAATAATCCATCTGATTTGTAGCTCAGATCATCCCAAAATGTGGAGGAAATCACTCAAAAAAGGCCATACTTTCCTGGAGTTTACATGATAAACCATGAAAATGCTTATTTTCTTCAAGATTTGAAGCAGATTTATAGATTTGGCGAAGAAACCCATGGGGTTAAACAAGCGTGAAGCATCTCAAATATCAGCGCCATCAATGGCAAATTCAGCATCAATAGAAACGATGACATAATGAGGGGATGCTAATGTGGCATTGCATGTTTGCCAATGCATTTCTAAACCCTAGCCACATAGTTCCCACAAATGCGCCAGGGTGCTCGAATGGAGGTTGTGCACGCGGCAAAATTTAAGGGTCAACCAGTCCCGTTGACAGTTGACTGACGAGGACCTCGCCATTGATGGAGTTCTTATTTACAATTCTATTCTCTTTTACTTACACCTTTTTGAGAGGAACCAAAGAACCTTACACAAGTAGAGTCAAGAAACATAACTAGACCTATAAATTATTATATGCCTCAGTTGGACTCTGCGGACTCTCAGACATGGACAAGATTTGGGAATCGATCAATTTAATGACCTGCGAGATCTGTGCTGATTACGAGAGGTGAGCACAGATTTATACATGTTTTTAAAATAACAAAGTTTAAGTTATGTCAAATCCGGTGTTTGTGATGCTGTTCAAGGTATGAATCTAATCTGCCCATCCACTAACTTATTTTGCCAGATTCACTTACTTACTTACTTACCCCAAAGGTATCAAACATGTATTTAACTTGGGACACATTTTGCAGGCCGGTGTTCGGACAAGCTGTTTTACTTTAAGCTTATCTTGAGAACAGAGGCACTTATGAACAACACAAGAATGCAGGGCCGATGAATGCATATATGAGCCACTGATGAGATCACTCTTTTCGGTTCTACAAGCCTTTAGAGAGGATCCATATAACACTAGTGATGCTTACTACTGGCAAGCGCCTTCTAAATTCTACACCAAGCCTGTGGAACGAACTCTGCTCTACATGAATTTAACATTCAAAATGACTGCAAATTACACCAGTTATTTGGAGGCTTGCAACCCTCGCTACTGTGATATCGTTAATTATGTCAAAGTATGGCGAAGAGTTATCCTTTCCTTGGCTCAGATGGGTGGTGCTTTAACAATTGCTCTTGCAGGTCTTAGACTTTTGATTTGGCCTTCTCTTGTTTGGCTTTTTGCTTTGGATAAAGACCTCACTCGTTTACCTCATAATAATAGAATGCCTCATCCTTGGTTTGGCAACCTAAATTGCCTAGAAACTTAATGGACAATTAGGTTCGACTTAATAATCAATGTTGGTGTTGTTTGTGCAACAAAAGTTATTTCGCCAATGTCTAAAGGACTAAAGGCGGACTATTAGTCCTTATGTCCTCACATATAGATTAACATTTTCTGCATCATAGTGTTGATGTAAAACTAAGGAAGCTATCTATGTCCAACATCTTTGCATGGTGCATGATGGCGTAGTTTATGCCATTAGTGGTCCTTATATGACCTGTGTACTATTATGTCCAACGTCTTGTATGATGCCGTAGTTTGAAAGTTGTATGGAAAAATAACACTAAAGCATGTTGCCATATTTTCCTTAGTTTGTTTTTTTTCTTGCTGGGTAAATGTGCTAAAAGTCATTTTCCATAGTAAGGATACTCTGATTATTATCTGAGAATTTCTAAAAATGCCTTGTATTTTTTTGTCTAAGCTGTTAAAAGCCCTAATTTCATTGTATTTGTCAAATGCCATTCTCTTTTTTACGCCGTATCTTCATTACGAGCGTGAGCCGCAGTCCGTGAAGGGCCATCGATAACTTGTTATTTCTCTGTGGCATGCTGCAACCAAGCATTTGGCGAATGTCGGTATGCCTTGAGTTTAGCTTCAAGGAGGCTGCAGTTCCTCAATTTCAATATCAACTCTTCTTGAGGGGGTAAAATCTTGCGCGAAACTTTATTATGCAGCTTGATTGATCCTTCCACTGTTAGACCCGGATGTTATGAATTTGATATTTAGCAAAAAGAAAACTAGTCTAGCATATGACAAACCAAATGGCTTAAATGGCGTTAACATAACAAGACCCGGTATGGTGTAATTCACAATGCTAAGGGCATGGAATCTATTCTAAAACATTACATTTCTATAAATATCTTGGTGATTACGGTAAAGAGCATCAAAGTCCACACAAGATAGAAGGTAAACCTGTGACACAATCCATCTCCAAGTGCACCGGGCACGGCAAAACACTAGCAAATATATACTCTTGATAATGGCTTTGTGTAGTTTCCATCCCAACGGATCGTATCCTTGTGCTCAAGCTTGTCAAATGGCATGTTTCTATCTTCCCCTTGCTCAAAACCAAGTAGGGAACCAAACAGTAAAGAGAGCACTTCCAAAGCAATCCAAAAATCTGAGGAAAAAACAATCACAGGAAAAACAATACAATGGAAAAACAAGATATGGTCCGGAAAAGTTGTGCCCATACATGCGGGGATAAGGTTCAATCTGTTTACATCGTTTTATCACGAATCGTATGAATTAGATGATCGGCACAAATTTGCCGTACTCTGGCATAAAAAATACAGTGAGGAGGAAAACAGCGTCTGCCCAGCTTGGCGCATGCAGCGTCTGTAATTTTTTCGTCTGTGATTAAGAGTTTCGGCGTCGCAGCAATATAATTGAACTTGGCGTCTGTGAAACATAATCTTCAGCGTCTTGAAATATTTATGCATGGTTTTATTTTCTTCGGCGTCACCGAATTTTCCTAGCTATTTTTGCGGTTACTGGCGAAAAATATTTGTATTGTTTGGCACGATTTTGTAGCTGCTGGTAATAGTATATAAGAAAAGCGCGTGATTAGCCCTAGAATTTCACCTCTCGGCGTTGACACGCCGGGTTGAGTCAAAATACTCCTTGAGGCGGTTTGCCTTTGGTGGCGTTTTCAGTCGCGAACTGGCGTTGGATCTTTGGAGCGTGGGTTTACTCGAATCCAGTGGTTTCGATAACAGGTTGGCATCTGCTTCCATAGAATATCCTATAGGTCGAGTCCAACCCCTTGATTCCTCATACTTGAACGTCGGCCCGTAACATATCATTGTAGAGCTTGCTCCTTTGCATATATCGTCTTCCTTTGGTCGATGTAATCAAGTCGGATCAGGAACATTGCTTCGGCCGAGATTCGAGCAATGGTAGCTCTTGGTCATGCATCTACCTCACCGGAAGTGCCGTATTGATCATGCATCTACCTCTAGAAGTCACGAGGGCTTGCGTGTGCGATAGCGAGACCACGAGGTACCAACTTCGATGCACATAATTCGCGATCTCTCTTTGGAGTTCGCGGGTGGAGAAAAGGCCCGAGAATGGGAGTTTGTGAAAGTTTGGCATAAATGAGTGGGAATGTGTGTTTTGTGGATACACAGCCGGTAAATGGATTACGCAACAAAATTGAGCTCATCTTCGTGAGCGAGGCGTTCGATTATGCGCCAACTTGTGCATCTGGCGACTTGCGAAAGGATGCCATCGAGGGAATTATCTCATTTGGATGGGATCACGCCAAAGCGAAGAATAATATAGAGGAAAAAGGCGAGGGATTCACCGAGATATACTCAAAAGGCGGGGTAGGCGGGAAATGACCCGAGATAACTATACCACCCCATTGGGACTGACATGCGATCGGAGGAAGCGGACTAGGGTCAATAGTAGGTATAAGCGGAGAGCGAGAATGATAGAGACAATTGAAATGAGTGGAAGAGCGGGCGAAACAGGAGGGTTGATCCATTTAGCAACATCGAGCAATTTGAAGACACAAGCGAAGGTTGTAGAGGCATTTTATATCTTTGTTTGTCTCCATATTACGGAGTATAAAGCAATGAAAAGCCTTCAAGAAGTTTATAAGCGGGACCCACGGCTTTAAGAGCGCCTTCATACAAAGCATCACCAATAATAAAATGGTTGATGAAATACATGGAAAAATGGTTGAGAGGGTGGAGATGAAGTTGTGTGTGGAGTGTGGTGAAGCTGACGGCTTCGTGAGTATTGATGGTTGGAGCAAATGTAAACAAGGGACCATCTTATTAATTTCATGATCGTGTATCGAGGGGTGAAGTATTTTTGAAAACCGTAGAAACCAAAAGCCCGACCGTGGTAGGAGTTGGATTTTTGGAAAACAAAGGCCGTGAAGAGTTTTTGGACGAAGAGAATATTTCAAGTTGTAATGGATAAGCAGCGTCTAATTGCAAGCTAGATTGAATTCTTTTGGAGGCGAATTTCGAGTTGTATGCTACTAGTTGCCAAATGCATTGCACGAACCATTGCTGAAGGGCCAGTTCTCCGCGACACCGCGTGGTTCAAAAGATCCATTCGAGCTGGCGGTAAACGCCAAAATTCATCTGAAAGAAGGCAATTTAGCTACCATTTACACCGATCATTGCGTCAGAAGAGCCTAGCACTCATGAATCACAGGCAAGCTTCGGTTTTGGTTCAATTTATATCATCTTGAAAAGAGTCTTTGAAGTGTCATTGATTGGATTATCTCAACCTTTAATCATCGAGTTTTTGAGTTAAGGAAAGAAGCGAGAGAAAGGGAAAAATGCGTAAACAAGAAGCAACGAAACTGGCGCCCGCCGAGAAATGCTTGAAGCGGGGAGACATTTTGGAAAGGTGTAAAAAAATGTTGTGAGTGCATGCAACTGTTTGTCATGCCATCAAAACCCTTGATTGCGAAGGCAAACCTTAGCTGGGAAAGATGCGGGTGTTGCGCCCATTCAATCCTCTAGAGCATTGATGGTCCCAATCGCCATTTGACATTACTGTAGCGGCCTTTTCTCCCGGAAGACTTCAATGAGCGATGGAAGAAGTGTACAATGATCTTCATGGCGCCCGGCGCATGCCTTAGACCCACAACCTTACGATATGGACCAGCATACAGTTAAAGTGATGGCTCGTTGAAGAAAGGTTGCAAAATGTTCTATCCCAACGGCTAGGACTACAAGCTTTTCATTGCCGAGTTAGCCCGGATACCGGAACACAGTGGAAGGTGGAAGCCGGATGAAAGAGCTTCACGGCGCTGGAGAGTCATAAGAAGGAACCAAATATGGAATCATATGCATGGTGGCAAGCCCATGGGCAAGTTCTGCGATACCTTAGGGCAATTGCGACTATCCTCTCTTTGGTATCTTCCAATAGTGCAAGTGAGAGGATTTGGAGTGCCTATAAGTACATACTACGGTGTCACCTTGTCGCTTGCTACATGAAGGCGGACGAGCTTGTATACAACTTCTCAAAAGTGGCGGCTATTGAATCGTACTTAGGTGGTACATCGCGTCGATAAGCTCTGATTTCCTTTCCTTGAATGAGATTCGAAGTGGAAGGGACAGCCGAAGGCGGTGAGGACGGATGCTACAATAAATCTTTACCAAGCCATGTTGATGAAGACATTCCAGCGTGCCCATGGTTGATGGCGAAGATGTCATAGACCAAAGCCGCATATTCGGTGGATCAACCCGACGGCCGGATCTGAAGTCGATGAAGGCAGGTTAAGGCAATCACGGTTGATGGCGTGGTAGCTACGTGATCTAGCGGACTCACCTGCTTCGCTACCTTGACAAGCGGAAGAGCGATTTCGAGGAAAACCGTCGAGGGGCGTTTCACCTAAAGGAAAGGGTCATCGGAGGTTGAACCCTAAGAAGTCCAGGCGAAGAGGATGGAGCGCAAATGATGGGCCGATGAAGGCGTGCCTAGAAAAATGATGTGATGAGTATCTTCGGTCGTTATGGTGGTCTTGAGGATTTTCATACTATTTATGGCAGATCCACTGGCACTATTAATAAAAAGAGTTTTTGGTTATAATTTTTTGTGCAAATGTTTACGTTAATGTATGATAGTTCTTTCTATGTTTCTTTTTCCTGTGAACAACTTTCATGTGTAACATGATTGCCGAAAACCTTCGTTGGATCAGACCCGTCGACCATAGTTGTTGCTTGCCTCGCCATGCGCGAGAATCTTCTTGATGAGAAGTAATCTACATCGCGAAGGGCCAACGACTCGGGACGGCCGGGATGAATGGTCCGTAGAAGGGTTCACGAAATTCACCGGTACTAAATGCGAGAATAACCCGGTATGCCAAATTGGGCTTTGAATGCTATTTGGAATGCCAAATTGGGCTTTGGGCTACAACATCCAATCAAGAACACATCATGTGTGCATCACGATGCCCACACCCTAGAGTGTACCGGCCCACGTGTCGGGTTGTCCGCACACTAAAATTGGCAATGTCGTAATCAACAACCTTTAGCTCTTCCCAGCGGCTCTCATACAAATACCGGCGAGGAGATAGGATGTCGGCTGCTCCGTCACCCCTAAAAGGGAATTGAGTCTAGCGATTTGAGTCAAATTAACGCAGAAGTGCTCGTTGAACTTTCTCTAAGGACCGTTGCTCCCTTTTGTTTAATGCAGCTGGTTGCGTTTAAGCGTCCTCTGATTGGCCCGGCCATCTTGTCTTTTATGCGGCACGGTCAGCTAAGTAGAATATTCTCTTGAAGTGTTAGATTCAGGCTTCTCTCATTCTCTAGTTGGGCGGAGCCATCACAAGGTCATTCGGCTCGGCCAGCGTACCTGTCACCTCAAAAGTTGGATAAGCGTCGGCAACGGGTATACTATTGGTGATGCATATGGCCCGCTTCTCTGATTATCTTAAATAAACGGCCCGCACTCGCCCCGTCGCGCCACTGCAGCTTCCTTGCCTCCATTCCTACTCCCATAATTCACGGGCACTTCCTTCACAAAGCTCAGTACCACTTGGCTGTAGCTCTTACTAAACTCCGCGATTTGGGGTATTATCCCTTCACTTGGACGCTCGGCCCTTTTGCTCGGGGCCGCGGCATTCTTGCCTCGTGAGCCTTATGCTTACCCGCCCTACACTGGGCGCTCACTTTCAAACTCATTCTTGTCCGATTTGTGATTACATCGTCGTGGTCTGCTCCACGCCAGACCCAATGGCGATTCTGCCCTCGCCCGGCTACATTATGCACCTGCAGCGATGGTGCAATTATCCCTCTTTGAAACTTCATCCGCCATGCATAACCTTCTTAACTCTGGCAGATGCGAAACTCATTCGCCCTTGCGTAATGTTTAACGCTCTGTTTTGCCGGCGGTGGGCGTCTCAGCTAAGATTTCTCCAGCCTTCATGCCGAGAGTGGAGTAGAGGGGTCCTCAAATTGGAGAGACACGAAAATCCATGCTGATCTGTACCCAAACGGTTAAAGTGTGTCCGGGATTCAATTCTTAGATCACGTTAATTGGGACGCCAATTTTGAATTAGCGACTTCTGGGTCTGCTTGTTGACTTGTATAGGTGTGCTTTGACTTCTTGTCTTTTTATAATGTTAGATTGGGCTGCGACGTATAAAAAGCATAGAATAAATAACACAAAAGAGCACACGAAAAGGAAAACTAAGCTACACAACACACATAGACAAATGAAATCTTTCCAAATAGCGTCGGATAAATTGTTTAATGAATTTGGATGGAATGTATTATATGGCTACGGGATGTTTGAATGTAAGTGAATATGCCATTAAAATGACTAGGACCGACTTAGTCCTAATGCATCGTCGCCACCGGCCCAAGTTGGAAGAGTCAATGGGTTTGGTGGCGGCCTCGTGCCGCAGCGGAGCAATGAAAAGCTGCTCCGCGTGTGTGTCAAGTAAATTTCAGGCCATATCAAATTTTGTTGTTTTGTCCTCATTGGCGACTCAGCAATTTCAAATAGTCGCATTCTCAGATGCTTGCCCTTCTTTGCTCCAAGTTTCCTATTGACTCCATGTAGGAGTGCTTACTAGCAAAGTCATTCGTGGTGGGCAATGTCTGTTGCCAGGTGTAAATCAAGTCCAACCCATGCGAGCCTTGTCTTGGAGCCACTTCTACCAAAAAGATCTGACATGCATATATGGATGCACGGCCCTTCCATCTCAATTCTTTTCTTACGCCGCCATCCATACCCTTGTAATGCCATCGTTTTGCCTCCAGCGTCACCAAGTGGATTGCTTTGGATTCACCCCAATCCACAAATGCCAGAAGTAATATCTGACTTCGAGGGATTAGCCATCCCTTCTCCTTTCCATAATCAAAATGGGCAATATATTGCGGGATGCAGATCCATGCGAATATCTTTTCTTGTTGGAGCTGAAGCCAGCCCTTCTGGAATGACGTGCTAAGTCCCCAACCCTAGATGCAACAAATAATTCTTTCTTCCGCTCCTCAAAGCGACCTCAAATCGAATCTCAACTCTGGGAATGACTCCCAGCCTTCTTAAATGCAAGCTCTTGCCGAGGCATTGGACCCATGACTTGTGAAGGGGACGCCCAGCGAACCTCCATTCCAAAATGGGAAAATTAAATGCCTTGTCTCTCTAGGCCAGTTATTGCCTTACCAGTAAAGCGTATGATACACCCATGCCTAACTTGCATTCTGACTCCCTCATGTTCTTATTTTAAGCTTCCACTAACTATTGGGTTATTGCTAGGTGAAAATTATTATGTTGAAGTTTTACACAATAAGTTCATCCTTAATAAAACTGGGCCTAAAATATTGCACTTGTACAACTGCGCCATATTATGGTGGAACCAATTAGTTTAATACATTTTATTATTTGTGATGGAGTCTACCATGGCAAACCAAGTGAATCTTAGCATGCTCTTCTCTGAGCTTCCCGCTCCCTATCATCTCACGGGGCGTTTTGGCTTTTATGGTTTGTGCCGCTTGCTGCCAACAAGATGGGGGTTGGTGTCCTTCTTTCTTCAATTTTGGTGGTCCATACGCATTCCGTAATGTTTGGCTTTTTTTCTTTCAGCTCTAATCAGCGGTGACTACTCAAATTTGCAACTTAAGCTGATCATATTCTTGCATTAGTCATTTCGATGTTACCCACTATCCATGTATACCTCTCTTGCCTCACTCTTTGCGGGGCTCTAGCTCCATCATTCGAAGCAAGAAGCCCTCGGCATCTTTACCAGCCACTGCATGGTAGTCTAATACATCCTTCCTGCATGCTAGTAATCAGATTCCGTCTTGAGAATTTTGAGGCATTTACCGCGGCCGATTACACAACAGTTCATAAAATCTGGTCTCAAAGTAGACCATGCTTATTTGTGGTCTGCTTCTTTTCTCTGCTTGTGATCGCTGCGAGAAGATGGCTTCAGTTCGCGGCTCATGCTTTTGTGTTTGGGGCAGCTTAGCGGCTCTATGCTCACGGTTTACTAATGCCACATTTGAGGTTTGCAAGAGTTAACTTCAGCTCTCTCTTACGAGTGTCTTGCTTGTTTTAAAGAGGATTGTCTAGCGGACCCCTAGCAAAATCACGACTCAGCGATAATACACAATACGACCGCTGACAACACCTACAAGTCAAGCAAAGATAAAACTTTGAATTTAGTGCTTAGCGCGGGGTAAATCAACTCCTCTAACCAAAACAAAATGCTAATTTCGGCCCATTCCCTGCTACACACAAGACCCTAACATGAGTATGTATGTGCAAGGCCAATTATAGGGTAACAAATAAAAGGACCAAAACCACGATTTATGATCTATAGCCCGATCTTGCCAAAGATGCAAGGCTAGCAAGTTTTAAATGCGTTACGCGGTCCCCAGTCAGCTTTTCAAAGCCCGAGACCAATCGAATCTTATCAAAACATGCAGCCCGATTCCTATATTAGTGTAGGACTTTCATCAACAACACCGCGGGGAACCAGGGTGAATTAATAACATTCTTCTAACCCTTAATAAAGTACAGCGCTTTTGCTTCGACACCGCATTATTAAGGCCAACAAGTGGTATTTGTGAGGTTATACTCTAATAAAGGATGACCCTAGTTGCCGCAAAAGCCCGGCCGGTGCCACCCACCTCGGCATGGCGCAAATAAATGCGGCAATACGAACAAGGGGCATGCCCTCACGCTCTTAGCAACCGCAGCGACCTAAAGCCCTCGGTTGTCGTTTAAGGAAGGCAACCCAATTTCTTTCTTCTTTGGTTTTTCTTTTTTTACTTTACTCTTGAATTATTATTTGCTTAGAATTGTTATTATTATTTTTTTTTTTTCTAAAATAGGCCAAACTCATTACAGAACAAGGCACTCACCATCGTTCGCCCTTTGCGGGGGCAGCGGTGAGGGAGCCTAGCTGCGGACCTAACACGGCCTACCTATCAAAAAACAACAAAAACCTAAAACTAAGAAAAACAAAAAAAGGTTTTAGGTGGCAAATTGCAAGGTTAGTATGACAAAATTACCTTTTCTTGGTATAAAAGCCGAATCCATAACGCCCGCAAATATATAAAAAATTTGGCGTCACGCCAAAAACTTAGTTTAAACGTGCAGCGAAACTTCAGCGTCTGTGACGTGAAAAATCGGCGTGCGAACAAGCGCCCGGTTCGGCGTGCGAAAACCCTGGCATAGCGTCTGTGAAAAACTTTTCGGCGTCACCTTGGCCCGGGATTTTAAATGCAGCGAAATTAGTCTGTGCTTTTTGCGGTAAAGATTAAGTATTTGGCGTCTGTAGTTTTTAAGCGTCGCGGCTTTCCGCGGAAGCTTTCGGCGTGCGAAATTTTTTTTCGTGGCCGAGGGTTTTTATCGTTAAATCGTATTTTGTTAAAATCACATTATTTTTTGACTTTCTCGTCGGGGAATTTTAATTTTTATGCATTATAGAACCTATCCACATACATGTATGCAATCCCGAGGCTTGGGTTTCTAATTCCTTAATATTACAAAGAACATTAGTTTAAAGAACATAGCAGGATGGCAAATCTGCAAAGCTTTCATCTCTAGGCACATGAAGGAAACAAAAGGAAGAATAAGATCATTATATAATGAAGTCAACCTTGCAATTAGTTTGCTTCCATGACAAAATAAGCTGATATAATAAAATTTGGAAGTCTTGCTCGGTTACTACAAGATGCAATTCGGAAAAACAGATGTAGTTGACCCTCTCATAACCTCAACGGCATTTACTTTTCATCAGCAAAACTTTGCAAAACAATAAAATGAACATGAACATAGATCGTTCTTTCTTAGGCCCGGAAGGAACACATACACTTGATTACCATAGATGGAGTCAGCGTCGCATTTACGCAACTCTTGCGATTATATGCGTCCATATTGGCCACACCTAGAACACCCGGTATGGCCGTATTTTCTTTAATGATCCCTCGGTATGGATCGTTTTTTCTTTGGCCGACCGAATTGAAAGCTTCACGTGTAGCGAGGAGTTTGAATTGGTCTCCTCGTCCTCTCTACATCCTCAAAGGCGCCATCCGCCATGCTCTCAAGTAATACCAGGATGTACGCCAACTTTCCAATAGACGTTTCTTCCAGCCATGAGTGCTCCCACAACATGGCGCATGGGATTCCTCTATGTTGCCAAGCATATACTAGAATACATGTATGGTGCACCGATCAACTACCGTCTATACTCACAGGGTGATTACCTCAAACACATATAATTAAACCGATATAGAAATAAATGTAAACTAAACTTCGACACATGCTCTTATTATGCGGTCACAAAGCGAGAGAGACTCACAGGTAATTTAGGTCGATTAGGAATATTTTTTCTTAATGGTGCATATTTTATAGAGTGCGGAAAATACAGACCCTCATATGGTCTCATCAAAGAGTTTGAAAGCAGGCACATAAGAAATTATTGCATCTATGTCTAATGCTTGAGAATATTACGTTGTTTAAAACAAATCTTGCTAGTCTACATATAGACATGAAATCTTGCTAATCTACATGTCACAGGGCCAAAGAGAAGTAGTCGCGGTGCCACCCAAACCTTGCATTCAGTGTTAATATTCAATAAATTGTACAATTATAAGAAAAATGGAAAATATTAATAGAGTCTATTGGAACATGAAAATGTGGGAATTGAATCCACAATTATATTACATGTTCTAGCTCATAAACTCGACCCTTACGCCATTGGAAAAATTAGAGATTTGAATTGAGAGTGTTCACATATGTATATGTTTTGGAAATTGTATGTGGATGAAAAGAGCATTGCACCACAAGCATGGACCTAAGATGCTTTAAACCAAAAGATAAGATAAGATAAGATGAAGTACCACACATGAAAAACATTTTCTTCAATAGGGCAATAAAGTTTTTTCTTTCTAAACATGTACAAATGTTTTGATGCAGGCTTTGACAATCCATTAAGTTTAAGGGCAGATGGTACACAATTGGTGAAAGAAGATAAACCAAGAAACACAAATGTATCTTTTGGCTAATGTTTGCATGGTTCGCGTATAGGTACGAGTGTTTCTTCCCATTGTTTATCTTGTACTCTAAAGATGAAGTGGACTGCAATGGAAATATTGTTGGTTACTTTTTATATCTGAAAGAAGTTTGGATATGGAAAATAAAAAATGCATGTGGAACCTGCTATACGGACATCCTCTTGCTCTGGAATCTGCTATCCGGGAGTTCTTTTTGTTCACCTTGGCATTCTTCTGAAATAGGACTGGTCCTTTTTACCTACTTGAATGCCTGAGATACTTACCTTAACTGCAGCATGACTATATGCTATTGCCTCATGTGAGCGGCGCATGCGCATAGCAACAGACACAAAACTCAACCATACACAACATGGAAATTGGTTGCGATTTTGGTCGGAAGATAAACCACATGCTGCCATCTGGCATATCCCTACAACCTAGAATGGAAAGTGGAAAGCCAATTTCGGACGTATAAAAATTGACAGGCCACAGTCGATTGTTAATAGAAATACAAGTTTTACACAATACCCTGTGTAACAACAAGTCCTTTGTTTCTTGAGAAAACCTGACAAGGAATTCACGCAACAAAATGAATGGAAAACAAACTCTTCGTAGCATCATAAGAATCCCTCTGCAGAGAGGCGGGTTTGCACATAATTAGGTTCAATTTGGACCAAAATCAAAGAGACTATGTGATTTCTAGGCTGTAAATGCATATACTTGCATACAGAAAGAAGCAGAAGCAATCTACAAGCAATCTCTCTTCCCCCATAGTTAATCCATTTGAAAATTTACCAAACTTGTCTTTCGATTTACCATATAAATGGTTTTGAAGTGGTATGGGGAATGCCATAATGCTTCTTGTCTAGTTGGTTTTGTTGGAAATCAAAGGCCTAGATGATCTAGTTTTCCTGGGAGGAACTGGTGGATACATTGGCAACTTTAAGGTTTTGGCTTGGAATTTGGTACAATGCAGTGGTCCTAGTGCCCCTAAGATCCATTATGGAAGAAATAGAGGAAGGAAAACCAAAAATAACTTATGAACCTTGCTTTGCAACTGTTGCAAGCAAATAGAGGCTCTTAGAAAGGTAGCAAGCACGAACTTCCACTGCCCTATTACAACTATTTATACATGCCTGCACCAGAAAACATCAAATTGAATGTAGTGAAGCTTGCAAGCAAAAATTTGAATAAATGGCCTTGGAATTACTATGTCAATAATCCATCGGTTGTGAAAAGCTCGGATCATCCCAAAGAGTAGTAGGAGGAAATCACTCAAAAGGGCCATATTTTCACAGGTTTACATGATAAACTATGAAAATGCTTATTTTCTTCAAGATTTGAAGCAGATTTATAGATTTGGCGAAGAAACCCATGGGGTTAAACAAGCGTGAAGCATCTCAAATATCAGCGCCATCAATGGCAAATTCAGCATCAATAGAAACGATGACATAATGAGGGGATGCTAATGTGGCATTGCATGTTTGCCAATGCATTTCTAAACCCTAGCCACATAGTTCCCTGTCGCGAGGGTGCTTTCGAATGGAGAGGAGGTTAATGCCTTGTGACAAAATTTAAGGAGTCAGCAGTCGAATTTGACAGGTTATTTGTGAGGACCTAAGCCATTATTTGATGGAGCTCTTATTTACAATTATATTCTCTTCTATTTACACCTTTTTGAGAGGAACCAAAGAACCTTACACAAGTAGAGTCAAGAAACATAAGTTAACTAGACCTATAAATTATTATATGCCTCAGTTGGACTCTGCGGACTGGACTCCCAGACATGGACAAGATTTGGCAATCGATCAATTTAATGACCTGCGAGATCTGTGCTGATTACGAGAGGTGAGCAAAGATTTATACATGTTTTTAAAATAACAAAGTTTAAGTTATGTCAAATCTGGTGTTTGTGATGCAGGGCAGAGCCAAAATGCGGTCCAAGAAATCGTCGGGTTGCAAGGTTCATGTTAGCAAGGTCATCTTTGGTTACAACACAAAGGCATTTTGGGGATCAAAGCTTGGCGAGGCTTTCAAGCGGTCGGCGTGCCCACATCTCTTGTGAGAGGCGATAATATCTAAAGGCCGGGCCAGATCATATCTCATTTTACCAGCTCAGAAAGACAAGTTTGGAAAAGCAGGAATCGCTTCTCATAACGGAAAAAGTCATGTCAAACCTCTGCGCCGAACTTGGGATGCAAACTCAATCCCTTATGCACCTTAAAGCGGCATGCATTATTATTTCGAGACGGACTCCTAAATCCACTGTCTCGAGAATCACACTTCTTCCTACTTGATGTTTGTTCGGATGCTTATTTAGCATTTCAAGGTATGAATCTAATCTGCCCATCCACTAACTTATTTTGCCAGATTCACTTACTTACTTACTTACCCCAAAGGTATCAAACATGTATTTAACTTGGGACACATTTTGCGGGCGGTGTCCGGACAAAACATTTTACTTTAAAGCTATCTTGAAACGAGAGGCGCCTGGGCGAAGACTCTTATAAGCGGGGACCAAGTGTTTATGTGCAAGAATGCAGGGCCGATGAATGCATATATGAGCCACTGATGAGATCACTCTTTTCGGTTCTACAAGCCTTTAGAGAGGATCCATATAACACTAGTGATGCTTACTTACTACTGGCAGGCGCCTTCTAAATTCTACACCAAGCTCTACATGAATTTAACATTCAAAATGACAGCAAATTACACCAGTTATTTGGAGGCTTGCAACCCTCGCTACTGTGATATCGTTAATTATGTCAAAGTATGGCGAAGAGTTATCCGGGTGGTGCTTTAACAATTGCTCTTGCAGGTCTTAGACTTTTGATTTGGCCTTCTCTTGTTTGGCTTTTTGCTTTGGATAAAGACCTCACTCGTTTACCTCATAATAATAGAATGCCTCATCCTTGGTTTAGCAACCTAAATTGCCTAGAAACTTAATGGACAATTAGGTTCGACTTAATAATCAATGTTGGTGTTGTTTGTGCAACAAAAGTTATTTCGCCAATGTCTAAAGGACTAAAGGCGGGCTATTAGTCCTTATGTCCTCACATATAGATTAACATTTTTTGCATCATAGTGTTGATGTAAAACTAAGGAAGCTATCTATGTCAAACATCAATAGCTCTTTGTTCAGCTCTTTGTTTATTATATAAATGAGTGTACTATTATGTCCAACATCTTTGCATGGTGCATGATGGCGTAGTTTATGCCATTAGTGGTCCTTATATGACCTGTGTACTATTATGTCCAACGTCTTGTATGATGTCGTAGTTTGAAAGTTGTATGGAAAAATAACACTAAAGCATGTTGCCATATTTTCCTTAGTTTGTTTTCTTGCTAGGGTGAAATGTGCTAAAGTCGTACTTTTCCATGGTAAGGATGCTACAGTTATTATACAGGGAAATTTCTAAAAATGCCCTTGTATTTTTGTCTAACTGTTAAAAAGCCCTAGTTTCATTGTATTTGTCAAAATGCCATTCTCTTTTGTACGTATCTTCATTAGAGCGTGTAGACGCAGTCCGTGAGAAGGGCCAGGCATCCGATGGCTTATTTATTTCTGTGATGCCCACTGCAACCAAGCATTTGTGGTCTCGAGGTATGCCGAGTTGCTTGGCTTCTCTGAGGCTCGCAATTCCTCCAATTTCAATATCCAACTCTTCTTGAGGTAAATCTTGCGAGAAACTTCAATATGCAACGATCTATCCTTCCCACTTGTTGGGCGGATGGTAGCCAATTTTGATATTTAGCAAAAACTAGTCTAGCATATGATGGAAGCCAAATGGCCAAATGGCGTAACATAACAAGACCCAGGCATGTTGTAATTCACAATGCTAAGGGCATGGAATCTATTCTAAAACATTACATTTCTATAAGCCATCTTGGTGATTCTGAAGTAAAAGAGCATCAAAGTCCACAGATAGAAGGCCCTGCGGCACCAAGCATCCATCTCAAGTACGGGCACGGCAAAACACTAGCAAATATATACTCTTGATAATAGCTTTTGTGTGGTTCCATCCCAGCGGTCCGTATCCCTTGTGCTCCAAGCTTGTCCAAATGGCATGTTTTCTATCTTCCCCTTGATCAAACAATCGGGGACCAAACAGTGAGAAGCACTTCCAAAAGCAATCAAAAATACGGAAAAACAATGGAAAAACAATACAATCTGAGGATATAGATATGGCATCCATGCTTAAAATCTGCAAAAGCTTTCATCTCTAGGCACATGGAAGAAACAAAAAGGAAGAATAAGATCCACCCATTATAATAGGCTGGAAGTCAACCTTGCAATTGGTTGCTTCATGACAAAATCTTTGTTATAATATTTGGAAGTCTTGCTTTCGGTTACTACAAGATACAATTAGGAAAAACAGATATGATTCAGCCCTCTCACGCAACTCTTGACATTTACTTTTCATCAACCAAACTTTGCAAAACAATAAAATGAACATGAACGCCGTCGGTCTTTCTTGTAGGCCGGAAGGAACACATACATGAGTACTTCGCCGTCGGTCGCGATGGCATTTACGCGCTCTTGCGATTATGTAGATCCATGGCCACACTAGAACACCCGATATGGCGGTATTTCTTTGAAGCGGTCCTCGATGCGGATCGCGTTTTTTCTTTGGCAGGCCGGTGAAACTACGTGCTTGAGGAGGTTTGATTGGTCTCCTCAAGTCCTCTCTCACATCCTCAAAGGGGAAAACTGCATGCATCACGCCATGCTCGAGTAACCGGGATGTACGCCAACTGTGGGCGTTTCTTGACCATAAAATTGCTCCCACAACATGGCGCGTAGGATTCCTCTATGTTGCCAAGCATAACAAGTACATGTATGGTGCACTTTCGATCAACTTCTCGTCTATGCTCACGGGGTGATTACCTCAAACACAGTGCATCCGATGGTAAATTCTATCTTGCCTTACCACGATTAGTCGATTCGGTATAAACTTCTCTTCTTGGTACCAAAGTAAATGGTACTCGACTGCAGTGATTGCCATGCTTACTTTGCTTCATTACCGTATGTGAAACCTCTTCATCAATGCACATCTAATATCCAATGAGCATAGCAATTATAGGCTTCTCCTTGCATTCAATAATAGAGATTCAAAGACTCACGATATATTAGAGTCAAATGACCAAAGCCGTGCCCACGGAAATTGTCGATGCCCGGCTATTTGGTGGCGGTGTGGTTTCTAATAACCAATGCATTGCTGCATTATTGAATTCCTCATCTTGCTTATTTGCTCTAATAATATTGAGGGATTGTGTTTTGCTCGTCACGGTACCTCCCGGAAGAAATGCAAAACTTCGGTGTTGTTGCATTTTTCTTCAAATTTCGCCGAGGTGCCTCATGCGGTATGCATTTGGAAAGCGGGAAAAAGCATCATAAAGGGGCCTCTTGCAAACCTTTGTCTCTATCGATACAAACATGAGACCGGAGTCCACGCGAAGCTATTGCGTAAATCTGCGAAACCATATCAATTCTGTGTTTTCATTGTCAATGACCACAGAATGCGATAGGAAAAAAGACTACTGTGGCATCAATACGTAAGCGCCAAATGGGATTATTGGGTATTTCCAGTTAGAAAAGAAGTGCTAATCCCACAAAAGGCCTACAACTTTCGGAGAAACCCGGTCAAACGTGCTTTCCGTAGGCAAAGATAATAACCTAAAAACGTCCATTGCTCTCCTCCAGAGCAACTCGCCTCTGGATTGCTTTCCTGCAAGCCCGTGAAGCCTTGTAATTTCTGTAGTAACCTCTTACGTAGTCTCCATTACTTGATGCCCATGGCTATTTCCTTTTGCATTGTAATATTACGGCGTATAGATTCACGGTAATGCCGACTTCTCTCACGAAAGTCATCATCAACTCACGGCTTATAATGAGGATGTTCTACGGGCTTTCACGGTATTTTTCTTGCCCGACCAACTATTTGATGCTTCTTTATTGCTCTCAGCTGGCACGGTTGCCGACAATTATGCTCTCCCTCTTTTGAACAGATCGATCATACATCCAGGCCTTCACCAATCAAAGAAGCAAATAGAATTGCCGTATTGCAATTCTCATCAACGCATTTGACCATAAGCGAAGTGATCTATCAGTTTAATAACTCACGGGTCCGGTGTATGATGCAATGGCATCTGTCAGAGCTGCATTCTTGACCTTTATCAATGAATCAAATATTGTTCCTTTAACTAGCTCCATATTATTTAACCCTTATGAAAAGCAATTCATAAGGTGGAAAAAAGGAAAAAAAAGAACAGGTAAAGACATGTGCATAGGTTGGTCACAGTTAATTTAAGCCGGTCTCACTCGAGATTCCTTTCTCCAAAATATTTTACGAAGTAAAAAGCATGCAAAACTTAAAGTCTTGGTTTTTGCAAAATTGTCTCAACGAAAAGCATGCAAAAACCAAAACTTACTGTTGTTGTGAAGAATCTTTGGTGTAGGTCATACTGCCAGTCATTAACAAGCTCATCAGTGAAGCCAAATTGATGTCTGCCGTTCCATTTGTCCACTTTGGATCTAGCTTCCCTTCCATGCGTTCAATTTGAAAATGAAAATAGGTACAAAAGAGAATGGCATTTTGACAAATACAATGAAATTAGGAGCTTTTTAACAATTAGAGAAAAATACAAGGGCATTTTTAGAAATTTCCCTATTATATAAGTTGTCTAGATAATATTAATTTTGCAATTTCATTTTGATATATTTGGAGCAAGATATTCGCTTTTTAGCCACTTTTCTGATAAAAAGTTACCCTTCATCCGCTTTTAAGATTGTTGCATCCATCTGCTCCTTAGTCCAAGCACCTCTGTTCACGTTTCTAGCTCTCTTAAATCTTTGAATTGTTGGAGGATAAGAGGGAATTGTGCTCTTGGAGGGAGAAGTTGCTGATTGCATGCAAAATCGGCCATGGCATGAAAAAAATGGCCAGGGAATGCACTTCAACCATAAACTATTGCATTTTGAACAATATACCAAAATACCTTGAAACTAAATTATGAACTGGTCCAAAAATAGATACTTATGGTTCCATCAATGGTAAAGAATAGAACAACATGGCCAAGTGCTGCACCAATCTGTATACAAAAATAGAACCAAAAAAGGTCTTAAGAATGAACGAATAAAGGGATATGTGGCATGCCATATAAGGTAAAGTGTGTGGCAAAGAAGTAGACAATGATATGCCTCCGTTAGCGCCAAGAAAGGTCTAATACGCACCATGTTTTATCTAATTATATATTAGTGTTAGGCTTGGACATTGCAAAGCAACTGTGGAGGTTGCTCCAATAAGGGTGCGTCTACTCTATCCCAAAAAACGAGACAAGGAAAAGAGAACAAATGCTGACATCTCGGACTCGATGGTGTATTGTAGCCAGCATCCACCTAGCTGGGGATTGCTTTCTCTGCAAACAAGCCTCTTGAAGTCCTCCTTATTCATTGAGATGAGTGAATTCTGGTTATTATTTTTCGGAGGTGAGTCTGCCTAGCTAACAAGGTTGGAAAGGCTGATCCATTGATGAGTCTTGCTTTTCCATTTGTTTCTTCCTTTGGATTTTTTACTGCAGGATCTTTCTGTAATTAATTTGCAGCAGTTTCTAACTACCATTTTTCTTATGAATCTAGGAGGAGCAATTTCGACATTTGGTGATGATGATCATAGAGGGAGCATCATTTCTAGGAAAGCATCTTGTAGGGTCTTGGGAAGGAAAAAATGAGAAGAGAAACAGTGCAAGTCGGTAGCTATGCCTATTATATCAGTTCTCATTCTAGAACTTTCAAGTCCTTATTCAATCCTTTTATCTTCTATTAGAACAAAATTAGAGTTGCATTTTCTAGCGTTCAATGCAGGACGAATTGCCTTGGGCTCCTGGAAGATTTTGAACGCAGATGTTGATGGGCAAGATAATGATGTGCTTTTCAGATCAAAATCAATGTTCATGACCAAATAAATGGGTAAAACAAGGCCCCTTCCATTTCTAAAGATTTTTTAGCAATAAATGTTTAAGAACTCTTAGATTGGGATCTGTATATAATGCCACGTTTCTATTGTGATTGCAATAGAACCGACATTCATTGGATGGGAAAGCCTCATGTCCTATTTATTCTGCCCCTTCTTCCATTTCCATTTATCGGTGTCCTCTTGAGCTAGATTTCTCCTCCTTCTCTATCCTACAAGTTTCCCTCACCCTCCCTCCTTTGATGGTTTGCCTGCTAACTCATGTCCATTTTCCCATTTTTTATTCCGTTCCATGTTGAAGTTGCTCTATTTCCTTTTGGTCGATTGGCCATCTTCAGTTTCTGTCTTCTTTCTATACCTCTCTGGTTGCTTTGTATCCTCTGGCATCGCCCATGTTTTTGTTTTGATGTTCTTTGTCAGTTCGTATATTCTTATGTTTCATTTTTCTCAATGTGGCACTATAGCCTCCGATGCATAACTATTATTTCATTCTTTCGGCATTAGCTTTGTAGCTTAAGAGGCATTCTTCATTTCCATTATCTCTTTCAGTAGTAGCCTCGAGGCGGCCACTAATGGATATTTTTTCTCGCGGCCTAGTCGTCCCACGGGCGTTTCCCGATTGGTGGTTGTTGTTTCTTTTCGGTAGCAGCTCTGGAGCCCCACAGGCTATTTTTAACCTATAGCAAAAGCCATTACATCAGTCGGTCAACCATTACATTATCTTTAAATTAAATCCCCTTCCCACCCCTTTGGTTTGGGTGCATATTCACCGCGAGGGGGTGACTCTAGGGCAAGGCTATTGGATAGGCATATTCGCATATTCCTTAATCTACACACGTACACAAAGTTCCTCGTTTGTGGGGTGTGGAAGTATGGAATTTGCTATCTTGTACCAACAAGATTTGCGAAATACTATAAGATTTGAGGTAATATACTATATAGATTATTGATTTTATCACGTGCAAAGAAACAATTATAGGGGCTCTATTCGACGCCCCTCGTCACCCAGGTGTGAATATACTTACCCAAACCAAAGGGGTGTGAAGGATTTAATTTAAAGATAATGTAATGGACAATTTTAATTTGATGTAATAATTTGATACTCGTCACCTATACTCGGGGCTAAGAACAAACAACATGACTTCACACTTGGATGAGTTGATGTTATATTTTGTAAATAATAATATGTCGGATGTAAAACAGGTAGCAATATCTAATATGTAGCAATATAACAAAAAAAAAAAAAAAAAACAAATAATAATATGAAGCCTAAGAAACTTATTTGGGCCCAAATTGTAATGATGTCATAGATATTATTAAATAGGCATTTCTATAACACAATGTATAATAAGCAAGTAGATCAAAAAATTAAACTCATTGTTTAAATATGCATTTCTATAACACAATGTATAATAAGCAAGTAGATCAAAAAATATTGCGAGGGTGACATTAGAATACAAAAGAAACCCTAGAATATTTAGAAAATAATAGTGTATTTGAACTTCATAGCTTGCATCAGACATGCCATTAAATAGTTCATGCATCAGGGCAACTTCATAGTTCAAATAATAATAATGGCTAACAAACAATCTGGGTATCATGCCATTAGGGCAACTTCATAGTTCAAATAATAATATTATGGTCTATCTACTACAATAGATATTTAAACTAAATTTAGAGAAAACATACATTGGTTCGATATCAAACACTCTTCATTTCAGCATTTCAGGATGCATGGAAGTTAAATTCACTATATTTGCTTTCTAGGAGCCTAAATTGCTATTAAAAAACATCTAGGATTTAAGAAATCAGAATCAACAAGGTGAGTGACCAAAGGGAAGCAAACCTCTAAATTTATTGGTATGTCATGGTGGACCTATATACTTAAGCGATATAATGCAGCCAAATTTGTTAGAAACTAGAGACATACAAACTCATTTTGGAAGTTAGCACTTGGCCGATAAGCCTATCCTAATGCGTCTTTAACATTCTCTTTGGCGGTTCAAGATTTCTCCACAAATTCTAGCATGCATTCTCTTGTAATTTCCACGACCATGAGTGAATTTCTTGACTTTTCATACATGGCTGTTGGATGCCATATCTCCTCATTATCACAAGCCTGTGAGGTTTCAAATAAAACTTCCTTATCCGAGATACTAGAGAATATAAAGAACTTACAATCTGAATGGAGTTAAAGGACCTCCCAATAACCTCCCAATGTTAGTTCGAGATTCATGAATGGCATTCTTAGTAACTGATATCAACTCGGGAGGTGGCGAGAGGCGATGAAAATGGCATAAAAATTACGATGTGAAACTAGACTATCACCTCCATCTTACTGATCCCCTTGGGTGTACTCCATAGGCAACAAGTGAATATCCTAAACCAACCCCAAGATTAGAAGCGGTTGAATCCGTCAGTCAGCTACAAACATTGTATGGAATCTAGAACTATTAGAGATATGGCTTTCCGGTTAGCAGAAGTGAATCATGTTCAATCATGAAGCCTTGAATATGCAACAAGAACTACTTACACGAACTTGGAGTAATAAACTTTGAACTATTGACAAGCCATCCCAAAGCGTAACAAAATTTACAAGAGAGGAGTCTTTGAGTAGAACCTTGGAAGCCCAAAATCCGATCTGAGCTCTATTGTAGTCCACGATCACCAACATCGGACATATCACGAATAAGCAAAGCTCATATAATTCCATTTGCCATGGCAGCTTCCACAAAGAATGATCACATGCAATGAGGAAAAAGAACCGTTTTGAATATCAGCAAAAAGGCGAAGCGTTACCCAGTCTCTGAGCCAAAAGGCGCAGACAAACCATTCAGCAGAGAGATCTTGGAAAATGGCTACGCTCCAATCCACTTTATTCTAGTGAAAAACTAAAGAGGCAATCCTCAAGAAGACCTGCCTTCGTTTGCATCCACGAATACAGAAACTAAAACTAGAGGCGACCAAAATAATGGCGTTTAGAAAGGTATAGTACGCGATTGAATTCACATTAGTCCTTAGGCATTTAATGCAGTGAATATGTATGAGTGAAGGGTAAAAGGGGAGGCTGTGTAAATCTTGGAAGGCGGCGATGCTGTTGTTGGCGATCGTCGGATTCATCATCGCTGGTGATCGGCTTGCATCTTTGGCTTGCAAAAATGAAGGCAACTGAAAGCCGAGATCTGAGAGCTGATTGCAATTCTAGAATTATGAAGCGGGGAGTCTACGCGCTTGGCATCCTCGGACACGCATCCCCTTCCCTTCAGGGCACGCGGGAAAAACCACCTCTGAGTCTATTAACCTAAAGCATCCTTCTTGATTAACCTAAAGTATTATCCTTCATGGGCCTTGCATGCTTCATTCGAGATATCGTGTTCGAAAATCGCCAAGTTAACCATTAAAATGTCGTAAAATTAATGTGGCGTGTCGCTCTAGAATGCGCGTGAATGCGTCTTTAAAATCTGTGACGACCAAATCTTAGCAAAACCATAGAAAAAAAGCGTACAAAAATACAAAGGTAACCCCTGTTATAATGCTAGATATTAGATGGCTGATACATTAATGCACAAGGTGCCTAACTCCTTGATGGGTCATTTATCTTCTTTCAACTTTCTCTTTGCTGGTTATTTTTTGAGATTTCTTAGTTGTCGAGGGGTTTCCTTAAGGAAGCGAATTTTTAGTAAAAATCTCGATTTTTGCCGAATTTAATATTTTTAATGCTAGCAGATAGTAGAGTTACGCCTCATTTGTTAATATTTTTAATTAGCAGCCATTCCCGCGAAGCGAGCTCCGCCTTACCGATGCTTCTCGGCCAGAATCTCATGTCATACGATTTCTACGAAGCCGGGCATTTTTCATAGATTCGCCCTCCATACTTGCAAGGATCGGAGGTTTTCACGATTTTTTCAAGCTAAAGAAGCTGGTAAAAGTTCATGTTAGTTTTCTTCATTTACATGCTACTTTGAATGGTGTATTGCTCCTCGAAATGCTTGCGGAGCTATTTTCTTGGTACGGGAGTAGGAACTCTGATTTTACTACAAAGGGTAGTGTTGCAAAAATTTGAGTGTTGATTCATTATTGGATTAGGGCTACTCGGTCCTATGTGTCCTCTTAGAGTTTCATGAATGATCCTAAAGAGTATGGTAAAAGTTGAGATATCTTTCTTGATTCGATTTAAGAGTAATAGCAATGATTTTCCCATTTGCTTGGCGGAGCAAAGATCATGGGATGGCGAGGGGACACAACGTGAGTGTTCAATCCTTGTCTCGAAAGCTTGATTTAGCATCACATTCTTGAGAATCCTTAAGAATTCTATGTGGCGATTCTTGATTAGGAGTTATAATGTGCAATGTTTCAAATGGATTCTCCTTTTGAGGCGGCAATGGCATTCGTTTTAATAGTAAAGACGCGTCTGCTTGGAGAATTATGGAACCCTTCTTGTTTACATATTGTTCTTCATTCACGGTCGTTTTTCTTATAAGTCTTGAAGAAGAATGCATTGTTTCAATGTAGAATCACGGGTTTATGGCTAATGCATTTTGCTTAGCACCGTCAGAATCTATCGGTGTTGTATGTGGCTATCAAAGTGGTCACACATCTTATAATGTATCTGATTTAACTCTAGTTAGTGAGTATTGGCCATTGGAATATGTCACCGTTGCAATGTTTCTTTATCACTATTTTTTTGTGTCATTGGTCACCGACATGATGTGTATTGAAGTTGCTATGAATTTGTATCAATTCTATTTCATCTTACTTGGCATTCGCACATCCTATACCTTCTCATCTATACTTGAATACATGTTTTGATGGGCCGATTCTTTTCAAGCCGGGACCCCATATATAGTATGTCTAGTATGTCGATAGATTGTAGGCTGTCGAGTAGTGCTCCATTCTATATAGCATACATCATGTTCATCTCTTTGTATTTGCTTCTTTGTTATGTTTGTGCATGTGTTATCTAGTGAATTGTTATTTAAAGAAGGCTAGGAAATGTACCTATAATTCATGTATTATTTTAAGATAGAATGCCATTAGAAGTATCACGGAAACATCACATGCCTCTATATTTTCTGAACATTTGCTTCCGGTATGTAACATAGCATTTGTAAAATTAGAATATACTCCAACATCTCTATCAGCTATATTGCTACAATTCTTGGCACCATGCTCCTTGGTCACGCTTCTCTGCTTTAGTCTCTCTATTAGCTAGAGAGGGACATTTTTGTATAGCATTTTACCACTATGTTCGGTTGATGCTTTCGAGGTTGTCAGTTATATAGTTTGAATACATGCTATTCACACCCGGTTGTCTCACACACATGGTTTTGTTTTAGATTCATGTATTGATCTTTGATCGGCCCGTGTTTGTGTATCAACTGTATGTAAGTTGGTGGGCTTTACATTGATTATTTAATTACTTCTGATGTGAACTTAATATAGCGTCAGTCGTTTGTGCACATAATGATTTCTTTAGTTCTATTCAATTTAATGTCGTAGAATGAATGTCTAGTCTGGGTCTGGTTACTCAACTGCGAGATTTGATGTTGGAAATCACGGTATTATTTGGGACTATGTAGGAAGTATATCATGCAACACATGCTTCAAAGTCAGACACAAAAGATATATTATAGATTTACTAGAGTTATTATGGTGGGGCAATCAAGACTTAATAATAGTTTAAGACATTTCGATTTGAGCGTCACGTCATGCATATGGCGGATTGGATGATACAAAGTTTAATGGCACATTTCTATTAGTGCTAAATGCTTTGTTCCATTGCATTTAACACATTTAATTAAATCCCCTTCAACCCCCTTTGTGGTTTGGGTGCATATTCACACGAGGGTTACTTGAGACTGTGAGGCATCGGATGGGCATATTTGCCCTTTATTCCAAGATCACGGACCATACACATAGCGATCCTGGATTTTGTGGGGTATGCATGTACAAGTTTTGTATCATATATTAAAAGTTTCCAAAATACTATAAGATTTGAGGAGAATGTACTTAATGAATTGTTAATTTTGTACATGTATTGTAAATATATTTTTGGGGCTCTCATTGCCCTCGTAACTACTTGTGAATATGCACCCAAACCAAAGGGGTTTAAGGGGATTTTAATTAAAATATGTTCATCTAATAGTTTAATGTTAATAATATTCTTGGTAGTTGTGTGTTGATTGTTATATTAAAAAATTTGGGCCCGCCGGGCCTAATACCGCAAACAAGAAGAACCTAACTAGCATGAAACATAAATAAAGCCGATTACCACTAGTTCAAAGGAAATCCAGCTATCAAAATAAATGCCCTTCTATTATGCTTTGCACATTGTCATGCATATGCTGGTGCATATGGTAACATGTGCTTTAGTATCAATACAAGCTGTTTGCCATAGCAAGCATTCATAAGCATATGGCATATGCAAAACAAATTTAATTCTCTGAAGAGGAGCATGAATCTGGAAGAAATGGCAATCATAGCGGCATTGGCATCCACAAATAGCACAATAGGATCAAAACAAGATTTAATTTGCCAATGTCATCCAGGAAGCGCCAAGATTGCAAATTCTTCTCTGGGAAAACCCACATTTATGCTTAATGTCATAGTAGTTTATAACAAAGTTGGGCAATCCCTAATGGATTTGTTTCTAGAGAGCAAGAGAAACAAAATCTAATGAATTATAAACCATCAAAGCTATTACAATTTGCCTGGCGACTTCCGGTCTTGGAGTTTGTGCACTCTTGAAGAAGGCCCAAGCAGGTGTGTTTGGGTATAAGGCATACTGCTTCTTTTGCATCATCTTTGAGGACATGATTGCACAGTGCAGCGACACTTGGTTGCTTTCGATCCTTGTCAGGTCCCTTAGCAATCTCTGGCCCGATAACAACAAACACACATTCAGCAGACAAATTATGCGGAAAAAAAATGCACCCACAATGAAATATCTGGCATTATGAAAGTGCCCTACCTTTATTATGCCGGGAATGTCTATCTCCAGATCCAGTATCCTTAAGTGGTGGCACGAAAAGGATCTTGAGCCGTTGACTTCCCTCCAATTTTACTACAGCTCTTTCGGGGATTTTTACGCCCCAAATATCTTCTCGGACAAAGATTAGCCTCTTTTGTTTCAGCGATAAGCTTCTGTTTCTTTCGAATGGCCTCTTTTGGAAGTGTTAAATTTCTTTGTCGCTCTAGTTATGCATGGTTTATCCAGGATCAAACCGAAACTCTTCCTAATCTACATGGGCTAGGGTTTTGCCGGCTTGTAGTTGTCAATCCGCGGTATGGCGGTTAGCTACTGTTTCTACCTGGCGTTTTGGTCGTGAGGCCAGAAAGCCTAGATCTGCAATTTCGAGAAGGGCTTCATGGAGTAATGTCAAATCTCTGGGGATCTAAATCTTTGGTATTTTATTACATGATTCCCCAGATCATAAATTTTCCTTCCGACTGGCCAATACGGAAAAAAGCCCATGCAAAATTGGGTTGGGTGAATATGGAGATTAGGCCAATATTAGGGTTCTTGAGGCAGCTTCTCTGTGGGAGTTTGGAAAGACCCACAAACCACTCTGATTGCATTTAGCATTGATTACGATTTTCAATTGTGGGTTTCCTTCTCTTGATGCAATCACACCTTGGGCTTTAAAGAATTTGCAGTTGCTCCCAAGCTTACAGTTCTTGAAGATCGATTTGCTCTGAATTAGGGTTCTTGAAGTTTTTGACTCTAGCGGCTTGCGAGGAATAGTCGCTCAGAGGCAGATCGGCATCTACAAACCATGTTGCGATTGATTGTTTGATCACTCTGATTTTCGCCATAAGCCGTCACGTATTCTTAAGCTGAAAGCGGCCGGTCCGAGTATTTTTTTTTAAGTAGGTGCTTAAGAGCCTCCCTTTATACATATTAGCCATGGAAGGGCCTTCAAAGAAGGAGAGGTCTTGGCGGGAAAAATATTGCCCTTTTCTAACACAATCACTTTGAATCTGTTTGCAAGCTCCCACCTGCCACTCCTCAAAACTTGATCAAGATCGCGGGCCACAATTCACGTCGCCAATTTATCTCAATTTCTCACAGATTTGCCCATTTAAATTCAACCCCTTTTTGATTTCAAACATGCAGCGGATCTTCCTTGCGGGATTGAACATCAAGTCTTTGCATCTTCAAAGCGGCCTTTTCCATCATGAATTCCATCAAATCGCCAGCGGGCCATGCTGCGGCGGATATACCACATGCCAAATCCGGAACCCTAATATCAACACAAAACTATTAGAAAACCAAAAATATAATATTTGAAATGAACCTAAAACAATAAAAGCCCGCAGCCACCACGATTTTCCTCTTCTTTAAAATCAATGGCTAACAAATGGAGTGCACTCTAAATGCCGTTTAATGCGTCCAGCATTAGATAAGCGAGTGAAATCATATGAAAACCATGCCAAAAAGCGTTACAAAACACAAAAGAAACCCACATTATAATGCTACATATTGATATACAAAGGAGAAAATGTGAGATCTGATGTGAGGCATGCCTTGCCGTGTTACTACGTAAGCCGATGAACAATGATAAGACAACCAAATGATATTGGCTTCCATGGTGTAATTACTTCGGAGTGGTCGGGTTAGTCAATTGATTCTTTACGGCTAGTTCAAGTGAATGTGGTTTAATTTGATACTGTTACACTCCTTAAGATTTAGCTTTCCAAATGCTATAGATTACTCAGTTGTACTCCTAAGGTCATTTTTTTTTTTTTGAAGAGCGTGTTTTACTTCGCAATATTATACACTCAAAATATTACAAAGTACTTCGAGTAAGAAATGTCCTGACATCAATCCTTTTTAGATGATCACTCCATATTGGAAGTTTAATGCGATCGGACCAATTGGAGATCACAAGAGAAACAATTATACAACTTCTTACCGAATTTCTTGAAGCACCACGAGAAGAAATATGCTTATCATAAAGACCTTTCTTAGCCGGCTTCCATCACGAGTCCATATTAGCCAAGACTTTGCCATGTGAAGTACGAATCCTTTTAGAAGCGGTCAGTTTGGATAAATGCAAAGAAGTCTTGACTATCGAATGCTCCAAAGAGAATCACGGCCGAGGACCTAAGACTGCACAAATTTCTGCACACAAGTATAAAAGCGGTGCTCAATGTTTCAATGCACGCTCACATTAGGCAAAGTGGGCTTACTCTAGGCTTAAAGATGAACCATCTCATTAACTCTCAAAGGCGATGAATCACACCTTAAAGTAGAACGTTTACCTTTGGAGGGATTATATTTAGACCAAACAAAGGTTCGGATGGATTGCCATTGAGAAGGCAAAGTCGTAAGTGCCATTTCGAGAAGGTGGTAGAAATCTTGGGGAGGTATGATCTGTAGCATGAACTTACTAGCTTCTTGCCTTCTTTAATACCTTGAACAAAGTTCGGCATCTCTTGTCACCAGCAGCCTAGCAATTAAAGGAAGGCGCTACATAAGCCCTAAGGTCATTATTGAGTTGTTTCTACTTGCATACTTTAATAGTTAGAATAGAACTTATGTTATTGAATAGCAAAATTTATCTAGTAAAATTTGATTCCCGATCTTTAGTTACAATATTTCCAAAGCTTTGCATTCAATAAGCTTGTAGAAAGCTTGTTAATGGAAAGATTACTTACTACTCTTTCCTTTTTATATACTTCAATATCCCTAGGCAAAAATTCGCCTTAGGTACTATGTTCAAACTTTTAGGAAAGAAAATATTCGCCACCATATCTATCTTCTAAAGTATGAAATTCGCCAAGTGTTCTAAACTTACTCGGTTAAAATTTTTGGGTTGCCCCTAAGGGGGCAAACCCTTGTTTATGTGGGTGTATGGCATATTCTAGGTATATATCAATATATACCCGGAATATGCCACTGACTGCTAAAAACCCACTGCTGGGGGTAAATGCCAGGTCAACTATGTTCTGGTTAGCCAATGTGGAAACCTGGTAACCGGTGCGGGCAGAAATTCTCTCGCCCAATCGTCCGGCATGCCAGTGCGTCTCCTTATCAATTTTTCTCCTCCCAAATCTCTGGCCACTTTATCGAGCTTGCGGATTTCTGACTAGTTTATCTTACTGGCGGATTTGTTATGCTGATCCAGGGTGCAGGCACCGAGAGGGCTTAATGAAATTACTCCTCATATGTGGATCACATTAAGTTCTATGCTGGTCAATATGGTAAGCTTTATCTGATATGGTTTGGCCATGAATCGAGGATTACTTTCGAAGATCCGGATATGGCGACGGAGGTTCTGTCTAAGCAAGCTGGGCATTTTGGAAGGAGCCCCTTTTCGCATCAAATGGAGAGGATTGGGCGCTTCTTAGATCCGGGGACGTCTTCTGGGCCTATCATGCTTGCATCGGCCTGATTATTTGCGGCGAAGTCGAGGTACCCTACCAGGCTTACAGATCCGACCTCTCAAATTTGTTGTGATTCTAATACATTGTTCTGGTAGTTTCTTATTTCCCGCATTTTGCTAAGAGATTCATCTAAGTTATCTCGATCTTATGTTAACACTTTACCAGAATCAACCAACCAGGTCAGTTTTTCCACTTCAAAGCCCATCCACGACTCTTTTTTGTCGCCCCTATTCTGCTGCCCTCTGTTTCGTCGCCCAGCTTCCATGCTTCCAGCCGATTTGCTTCCATGCTTCCGCTTATACTGAAACTCAACCAGATGGGGATCGGCCTGTCTTCTTCTGCCCTTTGTGTGAGGGGTACGTTTGCCTGGTATCCCTCCTAGATAAAGTACTTGAGAAGGTATTGTATACTCTGTTGCTTACTGTACTATGTACATCCATAATAACTAACAAAAACATAGTAGAAAATATGCATCTGTGGGGCACTTCTACTTTTGTAAATATGTAGCCGAAGCCAGTAAGGATCCATATGTAGATACAGCAAGATAAGCAGTTAAGACATTGCTATGCTTCGTTTGTCTGATAGAACTGTTTTCCTTGTACTTTTTGGTCTAGCATTTCACCACTGTAGAACTAACCGGATCACAAATTGCTCCAGGTTGTGTAACTAGGGTAGATCTTATGTATGATATTGATAATGCTGAAACGTCTGAACTGTATCATTTTTCATGTTAAAAGGCCTATATCCAGAGTCAATTTCTCTAGATGTAATAGTTGATTATTTTTATCTAACCTGGAACTTCGGTAAAGCTTATTCGTAATTTTGAAGTGGATATTGGCATCCATGTCTTAAGCATCACATGGACTGTTAAAACGTTGTACATTCTGGTTGTCTACAGGAATCACGATGCCTGCTTCAGGGAGTGGACTAGGTAATAAAATGGTTGATCTTGGCATGATCGTCGTTTGGAAGCATCGGACAAAGCCATTCATTTTTCCTGGTTAGGCCAATTCCACCCTCTCATGTATATAATTTGACATTTGAATGTATCTCTCTGAAATTTTGTTTCTCACTTATGTACTTGCTAAATTAGTTATGCCCGGTAAGCACAGAGTATATAATCTACTTAGAGAACACCTCATGTTCTTACGATATTTTAGTCATCTTACGTGGATTGTTAGGCATTCCTTTCAATTCAATCTAGATTGCCAGAATCTTCGTACTATTATGATCTATTTTATTTGTTTCAGGTATCTAAATCGTTAGTAGATGCATTAGATCCAGGAGAGGTGGGAAATTCTTTGAGCAAACCGCGAGTCATGGAGATTGATGGTAGAAAGGTGGAAGTCACAGCAGGGCTACTGTTACAGCCAATGCTGTGGTGATGGCGACCAATTCTCCCACTGAATCATGACTTGCTAGTACATGCTCGTCAGTTACCAACCCGCACATGCGTTGTTGGGCTAAAAGTTCAAGGAATTCTGTCAAGTAAGAAGTATTTTTCTCCTGTCATTATATGTACTTTTTAGGCTGGTCTTTGATGTTTGGCTTTCAAGGGCAAATGGAGGTTATGTTCCTAAGATGCTGATGTAATCTAGCATAGGAAGTCCCTTAAATATATTTATTATGAAATGACAGCCAATATTTTTAGTAGCATTTGATCTATATGTATGTTTTAGGGCTGAAACATTTGTTTGGATGTGCAGCTAACAGGAGAGCACAATGGTGGGATCATGAAAGACCCTACCATTATGTTAGGCTTGAACAAGGATAATTATGATGCAGTACGGTAGTAGGTGGAGAGGACACTGACACTGGGATGAAAACATCGGTTGGGGAAGATCCTTATGCTGCATTGACAGACTGGGCAAGAGAAAAAAAGGTGGACAATGGCTGGGGATGTTTTGTACAAGTGGACAGGACAGGTGTGAGTTTTAGTCACTTGCTTTGTTTGTACATGCAAGTATATAGTAGTGATCAATTCAAGTGAGTTCCTGCTTAGGATAATAAAAGTGTCCATGGATGGCAAATTTTTTAGAACACTAGATTACTACTAATTCATACTTCTGGATTACAATATTATAGGAAAGTAGTTCTTGAACTTAAAGTTTCTAAGTAACCATATGATAAAATTTAGTTTTGAGTTTTGGGCCGGATAATATCCACCTTATTGGTTGAACCCTTGTCTGGCGGGGAACAGTATATTGTAACTGAGTAAATGGCTTTGAAGATAGATATAGCTTTAAATTGTGTTTTCTCTTTTAACATCCTCTTTCGGCTTGCAATTTTTAGGCGATAGTGGACAAAGGGATGACTGAAGGTTTTCTGAGTGCAGGTATTTTGATAAAGGATATGATACTGGAGTGGACCAAGGGATGACTGAAGGGACAATTGCAGGTATTTTGATAAAGGATATGATACTGGGACACCTTAACCCTTGGGAAAATGTTTATGCACCTCGAAGGGGATTGCGTTAAAACAAGTATGGAGTCTGTCTTGGAGGAATTAAGCCCATCAGGTTTATGAACATGCCATCTTTAGTCTCTAATCATGTGTTTTGTTGTATATATTCACAAACTCATGAATGTTCAGTCTGTCGGCAGGACTTTGTGGCCTAATTACGGGCACTAAAATTTTGCTGGATAATTGAATTTATTTCTCTGCAAGCTTGCTTTTCTATGCTTTGATAAGAGAGATAGATAGAGCTTTCTGTGCATACCAGAAGATTGATAGAAATCTCTTGTAATAAAATTACCACATTAGTGACATCTCATAGTCACTGTATATTTTACTGTATTAAATTTAACTATATGGATATTATGCACGGATACAAAGGTCGCATTCCCTATCTTGGTAGTGAGTCTGTAGGCATGGAAGATTTACATCCAGGAGCTGGAGCTGTTATTCAGAAAGGGTTGCATAAGCTTGCTGTTTACAAAGATGATAATGGAAAGACACACTGCCATTCAGGTAATAACTTAATGCGTTTGGAGTATGGAGATTTGCGTCAATTATATTGTTTAGTTAGTGCTACAGACCTCAAGCAGAGCTTAAAATTTGATTATTCTGCATGGCTGATCAATGCATTCCTGAAAATATTGTCTATTTCATTTCTTAAAACAACCATACTCTCAATACTCTAGTTGATTGTGCTAACTGAATTCTTGCCTCAAATTTGCAGCCATATGTCCTCACATGAAATGCATTCTCAAATGGAATCCTATTGATAGTACTTTCGATTGCCCTTGTCATGGCTCAATATTTGATCCATATGGGCGTGTCATAGACGGACCCACAAAAGCAGATCTATTTCCACCTCCTTAAGATCAGCTGTTTGTAATTCAATTTGTAAATATTATTGAAATTTGTAAGTCAAAGCTGTTACACATTTGTTTTAACATTCTTGAAATCCACAAGAATGTCCTTGTGTGTTTATATCGATGGGATGGATTCCTTTTTTTGGGAGTGGGGTCTTCCTAAACGTGGCATACAAATAGGTGAGCATTTAGCACTTTGGAAGTCTACTTGCCACATAAGTTCAAACGAATCTACAATGGAGACCATATTGTATGGTCACTAACTTTAGGAAGTCCAGTAAAGCTGGCCGAGGGCTTGAAAATAGTACATAACAAGTAAAAATGCCGCTAAACCGCTTTAGCAGGATCGTCAAATTTTTCTCAGATTTCCTTAACATTGGAGGGAAAGTGACGAGGCTTACACTGCTATGAGAGGCGATGAAATGTCACAAAAGGAATTTGATAAATTAGCCGCGTTCCAGTGATTATTATCTGGCTTGGCAAGGTAATGTATTTGATGTCGCCGCGTTTGATGATTATTATGCCAGCTGAGTAGTGGCATTCTACGGGATGGTGTGCTAAGGTGCTATCTTGAATGGCGATTTTTCCATCTCTTATCATTTATCAGTACGAGGATTTTTTTAAGTAACTAGCCTTGCATTCTGACTTATAGTTTCTCCTTATGTTTTTTTTTTTTGTCAAAGTCACGTTATATTTGTATTCTGGAATAATATATAGTTTCTTCTTATGTTTACCCAAAATCTGAATGAAATGCAAGTTTACGGTTTTGCGGAGTCCTAGACATCTTAGATATTGTAAGACATCTTATGTTAAATTGAGGTCACGTTATAATTAACATGTGATGTTGGATGCAGTTTTGAAATCATGCTCAAGCCCAATTATGAAATATAGTGTTGTTTTAGATGCGCCATATACTCTATTTTAACATGAGCTCTAAACTGGGCTGGAATTACATGTCACAAACCCGGGCACCTCAGAGCCCTAAGCATCAAAGCGTCCAAATTAAAGCAACCCACGAGAAGGTGTAACACACAAAGAATGCATCAATCTGGAGCAAAGTATAGCAACCGAGTTCCCGCAAAAGCGGTGTACTAGCATAAGTTATTCTTTGATTGCATTTTTCGCATTTGCATGCTCTACCACAGGCAATCAGATGGGTTGTAAGAAAAATATAATAAGACAAATAGATACAATAGAAAAAAGGAATCACATTGGCTCATTGTTTTATTAATTAAAGCAATGTTATTAGAGCGTTAGATAGATTTGTGGAAGTTGAGTCCTGCGTATTTTATATTATAAAATGGCCAGGTATTTTGGTGGAGGTCGAGTCGCTTTTATTTCATATTATAAAGCCTTAGAAGTACTTGTATTTACGGGGTGGGGCCTAGCCCTCACTTTGAACTATCACATAACCTTCTACAACTGAATTTTTTGTGCAAGTGATTATATATCAAACAAGCTATAGAATTCAACAACACATCACGGACCAATAAGTTATGGCTCAAGCACTCTTACATCATGTTGATACCATTCTTACACCATATCAATGAAATTCTAGATTAGCACTCTTGGTCTTGGCCATCCAGATCGAACTTAAACCATAAGCGCATACATTGCCCACACAATATCAATGCTCATATACTTAAGCGCGATTTCTATATATAGGCCCTTGACCCTCGTCTTGTGACCTGCTTGTTCTTAAGAAACCTACAGTGGAATTAATTAAGTCACCCTTCCATCCGCTGGAGGTGCTTCAAACTTTTTGTTTGGCGGGACATATTTGCATTCTTTCTATTTTGGTTCTACTTGGCTAGGTCTTACGAGAATGTTGGTGGTAGCTTCTCATTAAGTTTTCCTCAACCCAAGAGGGTAAGGGTTTTTTAAATCCAGATGAGAGAACGCCATGGAGTTTTTCTCCATAGCTTTTCTTGCAGGCATGGTAGATGGTTCATCTTTGATCTTGTCTTCTTGACTTTGTTATGCTCTCGATGATTGTCTGCTTTTGGAGCATTTTTTGTTTTCAAGTTTTTAAGAAATCTCTCTACCTAGTAGGGGCACCGTTTTATCTTCTTAGCGTTTTAAAGCTCAGTAGGCATGCGCCGTTTCTTGGCCACTTGGTTGTGTTATAGGGCCCATCCTAGGAATGAATATTTATGGGTCAATCATAATGCATCTTCTATTTAGGCTTACTTGTGACATATGTGATAGCATTTTTGAACTCAATCGAGTATATTGATTGCTTAAATTATGATGTAATGCCATGTTCTAATGGATATATTGGCATCTTTTGCATACATTCTTTTTCTTTTTTTGGAAGGACGAGAGATGTATTCATTAAATCATGAAAACAAGTACATGAGACTGAGGTACAAGTTTAAAACCCGGAGGAAAAATAGTCCCTAAACCTTGTAGCCTCAGTTCTATGACCAAGATAAGCCTCATATTCTAAATCACCAATATAAACTACTAGAGATCGTTTCTGTCGAGTTGCCTTCTTAAGAGAGACTGTTTTCCAGCCATCATTCTAATTGATGATACTCTTAGACTGCTGAAGGAAATAGCAAAAGACATAATTGCACAATGGGACATCTTAACATCTAATAAATCTGAACAGGATGAACCACATCTAGAACTAATCGACACACAAGCATATCATAAAATTTGCCAGCGTTCTAGACATGCCGCGCCAACCAATTGGAGCCGAGCCGTCTAGGCGTTTATGAGTAGTGGCTTCTACCCATTTATCTTTGGTGTCTGGGAGCGCCCCATAAACATTCAAAGGTCGAATACTTTCGAGCCGTCTCCCATGGGTCCGTGCGATCTCCCACTGGGAGCTATGCTCGTCCACAGGCATCCTGGCCACCATAGACTACACCATCCCATGGTGTCGAGATCAAGTCGACCTACCGTCCAAGCGGTGTGCAGGTCATACTTGCCCCATGGAGACTTCAGTACAGACCACTTTCACGATGCCAAATGTAGCGTTCTAAGCGGCATGCCCTTAACCAAGCTGGGCAAAGCCCAGTCTAAGCGTTTATGAGTAATTAAACTTCTACCCATTTATGACGAGGGATGAGTTCAATCACGTATATGTTTTATACTCAATCATTATTATTCGAGGCTGATGCAACAAATTTGGCATGTCACGTCAAAATCTCGGCAAAAAAAAATTAAAACCGGGAGTTTTTGTCATGAAAACAGGAGGAGTTTCATTACAGCGAAAAAAAAAAAAAAAAAAGAGGACATTCTGGCGATTTTTTTTATGCGATTCGCTCTGCTTGAAATTTTTTTCGTGAGGGAAAAATATGAAAATACATATATTTTACCTAAAATGCGTCTTTTTGAACTTTATCGTCCCGGAAAATAATTTAAAATGCGTCTGAGAACCTATCACACATTTATGGCGAATGTCACCGAGGAGCAGCCCATAGGCACATTTAAGGATCGAATACTTTCGGCGGTCTCCATGGGTCCCAAATTCTGAGAAGCGAGCTCAACAACCTCTACCATGCATTGCGTAAAACCAGATGAATCAACATGAGGAACCAGTGACAACGGTATCAAGAGGAGCAACTGACAGAAGGACAAAAGGAGAAACACATGGAGATATACTATGAGAAAAAGATAAAGAAGCCCCATCCTCAAATAAATCTCCAGGAAGAAACTCTGCCCTTAAAATAAAAAAATAAAATAAAAAATCTCCTTGTTTTAAATAAGCAAAACATGATTGCCACTTGTACATTGCTGCTGATCTTCATCATTTTTTTCTTATTAAATGCACTGCTAAGAATGTGATAAACTGCTAAAATATTGATTCGATGTTCTGACCTGCAAGAAGCCCTTCTTCTGCTTTCCTTTTATAATTCTTCTCCTTTCATTTCTCCTATTAGATTGGGATCTCTGCCACAAGGATAAGGTTGTGGAGGCAAGATCGGGATGGATGATACGAATAAGCAATTTTAGAACTCGGTTAGGTATGATTCACAGGGACGTCGGTGAAGCAACAATCAGATCAAGCTTTTAGGGTTCATCTATGCCTTAGGAAAAAAAATCTCATGGCCCCTTATTTTTTTTTTATTATTATTACTATTGTTTTATTTGAGTATAGTTCATGAACCTTATAGGCAAGCCCTTTTTTGCACCTATATTCAAAAGGAAGGCCTTACAGACAATTGTGTATGCCATTACGACGTGCAACTCAATGAACTTAGAATGGGCTCGTCATAGTCATGGAAATTGGAATGAGGGAACAAGGTTAATTGAAGGATGTCAAGTCATCGTGTGGTGAAGTATGGATAATGGAACAATAAGGGAATAACGTGTTGTATGACTGAATGTTGATGATGGCAAAATGTGGACAGTGGGCAAATGGAAAATGGATAGTTTTAGCACAGGTCCCAATATAATAAGAGAAATAAAACATCATTGAAATTTGGCACAATTACCTAATCTGCTTCTGATGGTGTGACCATTTTCTTTACTGCTCGTCACCATATAGTTATCTCAATCTCTGCAACTCCTTGCTAGCACATGTTTTAATCATCCCATTTCTTGCAATTTTTATTACTGCGCATACAAAGCCTTGTCAAATGTTGCCAAAGGCAACACCTTTACTTATGCCTAGGGTTACTGATTGCACTAGCTCTAGGACACAATTAAACTTATAAACACAATTGGCTTCAAATCCAAATTATAAGTAAATCATTCTATCATAATGATGCATTATATACTCGAATCTCTATGAAAAATGAGGTGTGCACTCTATCTATTATAAAAAACTAACGTTAACATAAGATCTATCTCTCTCTTCCAAGCATGTGTAGTCCAAGTGGGGCGTGCAAGCATCTCCAGTCCAAATCACTAAAATAAAAAAAAAATATCTATGTGCATTCTTATGCATTTTTAATATGCAATGTCTAGAAGATGGATGTTTAAAGAATTTCAGAACAGAAAAGGATACGGTGACATGTGGGCTATTTCGGATAGCCAGCCTATTGCACCTACAAACAATGCTACAACTTGGAATTAGATAATGCAATCACAACCATAGCTTGTAAATCCACATGTCCTTCCAAAATTGTAATAAAGCTAATATGTGCACGTAGTCTCTATCCACATCCAGCATATGCTAAATCATAATTTGGATGAATCCATTCTGGAAAGATTCGGTCTTTTTAGCTATGGAATGAGCCAAAGCTCTGTCGAATTTCTCGAGTCATTACCAATCTTAACTCCGGTCATGATGATAATGCCACACATATTTTCTTTTGAAATTACAAGTGTGGTGGTTGAGAAGGTGGCTGGATGTTGCATGGGAAGATGGGTTTGATCCCTTAATCTTGAAAAGCAAAAAGTGTATCAATAAGAAACAAAGGAAAAAATTGGTTGATTCTGCTATAGATGTGCTTCAACTCCTGAATGGGAGATGTGAAGCAAGAGGGCACAGTACAATCAACTTCAATAATAAGACGAGATGCCTTTAAAAATCCCAAAATAAAGACAATCAATTAAGTGAAGGTGAAAGTAGTATGAAGGTCAAACATGTTCAAAGTTACAGCAAGACGAGCCTTTTTACGTAGATGGCAGCCTGCTTAGGGACCTCGGCATCCTCCTTGTAATCATAAATAGTTTCTTTGCATCCTTCCTGTAATCACAAATACCTCCACAACAAACTTCTCCTCCATTTATAATAACTCACTTTCAAACAAAATGCATAAATCCCTGCATTATCTCATTCATACTGTTAAAATACAGTTGTCATGTGATATTACATTGTTGTCATATCTAATCTATGAGAAGCAGTGGCAGTAGATTAGAATGTGCATGAGTCATATAAAGTACTGACCTATGAGAAGCAGTGGCAGTAGGTCAACTTCTGAGGTATAAGTCAAAGGTGGCGGGCTAGTGGTACCCGGGTGTTGCTACGCTCGCTAGAAATCGTCAGCTACCCCTGCCCGCCACTTAGGGTTTTGGGTTGACTAGTCAAAGTCAAAGTCAACTAGGGCCGAAATTTAAGGTCAGTAAGTCTATCTACTCCGAATTTTTAGGCAAGTTGATAAACCTTCTAGATAAAGGAGATGCACAATTTGACAACTGGACGAATCAAGATTGGAAAGCTGCAGCAGGGTGACTATAAGACAAGGGGATGAATGACCACATCTTGGCTCCTCTTGCAAGCGCCAAAATTGGGAGGTTGCGACTATACACAGGGGGAACGATGCTGGAATTGGATGAATAGTGGTTTATTGACTATTTGGTTTAATGACCATTGAAAGTTATTGTGTTGAATGACCTTAGAATAATTTGAAGTTGAATGGAATTGCTGTGACAATCTTCTTGAAACTTAAGGCTTGTAGTGCAGTAAAAATCATCACATACTAACATGCCTATTTATAAGCAAACATATTTGAGAGCTTTGAATATTACCTTTAAGTTCTTTCAATTGACTTCATGTCATGATGTCTTCTTTTCATGCAATCTCCCAGTTCCATCAGATATCCTTTCGAGCCCATTTAGGCAAGCAAACTTGAATTCAACATCTTTTTTTTTTTTTCTGGACTATCTCTCGCCTTCAATTTCGCATATAATCCTCTCATTCCCTTCAATTACTCCATCTACTCCGTTATTTTCAAGTATTCATAGAATATTCCTTCTTCTACACAATCTCGTTTAGGGTTTGCCCTTCGGGCAACCCAAAAATGTTCGAGCCAAAGGTGAAAAATCGATAGGGAAAAATGAGTTTTTCGATCGCCGTAAAAAAGATTCGGCATCCAAAAGCCAAAAACCTTAGGCCATATTACATGGAAAAATACAAAATATATTTTTCACCACCAGAAATAAAATCAGTATTAAAAGTCGCCAGATCATAAGATATGCCTATAATGTGTTATAAGATACTCAAACCCATCCTCCCCCTAATAACATGAAACTGGGTTGATCAATCTGCCTCCAGAATGGAAAATGGCGGGTTGATTCTTCTCGACTGGTCATCAAGAGGTAATTTCTATGGAAAATCCTCTGGGACCCAAGTCTCCATGTTGTGGCAATCTGGAACTGGGTGGCCAATTCCAGACCCATTGCCGGTTCTCGCCGGTCGCGGGACCCTTGAAATCTGCTCCCCAGTTTTCATGTCACTATATTGATTGCCCCTTAACAGAGGGCAATCCAAAAAATATACCAAATCCATTATATAATCACTGGCACATCATAGTGATATTGCTGACAATAGTTGACTAGCAAGTCTGTTTACCTACCATAGAATGTCAATCTGATCTCTTCGTGCAGCTTTGGTTCATGAGCTTTCTAGGTGACCCTGATTAAGTGAAGGTCTTCACAAAGGTTAAGATCTTATTTTCAGACCGAGTCTACATATGCGAATCTCCATCAAAGGGCTACGTTAAGATATATTTTGTCCGTTATCTAGTGATATCAAGACCACTATCTTGTTAGATGTGCAAGATCAACGATGATTCTGCATTTATTCTTTTCATGTAGTACTTCTCACATGGTGGATTGCCTCAGATAGGTTTGGGGTCTAGACCTATACTATAACAGTTGACAAATCATGCAAGCTATAATGTGTAACATTTCTTGCAGTACGCTTATTACTATTAAGGCTTTGTCCTTCAAAACCCTTTGGGGCAGGATTTTCTTAATCTTGATAGTAATTGGTGTACTGTTCTATTGTATTAGTTCCACATGCCTTTTGGTCTTCGTAGAGGTTAAATTCAATTCAAGTCAATTATGAAGAAAGTGTTGATTTCCTAGAATCATTATCTTAATCATAGATCTAACTAAGTTACATCTTTAGGCCAAGACGACACCTGCAACGTATTGAGCCAAGAAGACACTTGCAACCTCTGGGGTGTCAAACCCATACTCGGTCCATACATGGTGGCAGGCTATAACCATAGTACAATATAAGGGCCCCGCACCAGTAGCCATGCTCAACAAGGCTCTATCTCTACATCTCTATTGCGCCTGTTATCTAGTGCTCAATCACATCGTAGCATTTACAACCTGGTGCGCTCTATGCACAGGCTGCATTTATTGGGATTTATGGGATTCTAGCTAGGACCATCCATACTTCTCATGTGTTGGACAATTGAATATTGTTCTTCTTTCCTTGGAAGCTTGGGCTCTCAAATATCTCTTCTCTTTCCTTTTTGCCTCAATGACTTTGCCATGCATTATGCGATGATGAAAATCTAGTTGTCGTTTGGATATGATAGTGAAGAGACATAAAAACTTTGAAAAATAACTACTATCCTGCTTTTACTATCATTTTATTTTTGGGAAATATTTACTTAGTCGGCTTGTTGAATGTTTGTACAAAAGCAAATTTCACATGATCATTCATGATAATAAGACACTATTTAGATGTTATAAGACCATTTGGTTGCATTCTCTTTATTTTTGAGCAATTTCTCTACTTTTGTTCAACTTACTCTAAAATAGCGGCAATAACTCAATTTAGCTAAAGCTCAAACTTATGTTTCATTCTTTCATATATTTTTATAACATTGTAACTTATTTCAAATTGCTAGAGTTGACAAATGTAGTGTTTCAAATGGCCCTTTGATGAAAAATGGTTGCAGGGGAGGGAAATGGAAGTATTAATTGTCAAATAAGCGTATATGATGCAAGAGGCTTGTGGCAAATATGTAGGTACAGTGTAGAGAGGACCTTCGACCTCCCTTTGGGTTCGAGGGTCTGTAAGTCATGGGCATGAGCTCATTCTTGAATAAAATGGCTCATCGAATAGCCCTTGTCAATGGGTTTCTGGCAATGTGGCATTTGTTGCCGTCCGAGACCCTTGTGCAAAGTTAGTCTTACACTTGCACATCTTTTGCAGGATGAAAGCACCTTTAGATCTCCTCCTGTCCAGTTTTCAAGTATTTTCTGATTTTAAGAATGCACGACAAAGGGTCAAAAATGACCTAGAATGTATGACAAAGGATCAAAAATGACCTACAACTTAAAAAACACCCAAAGATCTTAGGAGAAAGAAAACCCTACACCATCACCTAGTATTTGGCATTTGACCCATTCAATCTAATATATGATGGTCTTGATTTGCCTATGGATATAATATTCATAGAATTGTAAACACAATTTGTAGCCAAAAGCGCGTTTGGGGCATTCTTGGTAAAAACCTCGCATATGCTAACCCCTCCGTTCCAGGCGATGGCGCATTGCAATTACTGGTAAGTGTCTTTCCTGTTCTTCCTATCAGTTGGATCTGTGCATGTTTCCATTGCTTTTGGAACTTGCCGTTTTAGTCCAATTCATGGCCACGGCATCGCTTGATCTGCCAGGCCGCAAGAAGGAATTTGCATCGGTTATACAGGCGAATGGTCTGCATTGTAATCTCTAAACATTACCTACCCCCTGTGCAGCTAATGCGTAGAAGTTGTCTGGAATGGCTTTTTGGGACAATATCCGCATCATGGTTGGCACACTAGGAGGAGGAATGCTTGGATTTTATGTGATGCATAAGTTGGAACTTCACTATAAGGTTAGGTTTGCTCAACGTTCTTTTTGTTGCAGAATTTTTCTATGAATTAAACTTTGACCGCACAACAGGAACGTTTAATGGAAGACATGGCTAGGATGGAAAAGCACGAGCAATCTCCATTATTGGAAGAGACTGTGACAAAGGAGCAGTAAATCTGTTCTATTTTGCTTTGTTTGATTTGGCCACCGTAGAGTTAGTCTGGTGTGTATTTTTTGAACTGGTATGACACAACGTAGGGCACATTCGTGAATTCATGTTTCACGGGTTCAATGAAGGATGCTTCTTCATTTCCAAGATCCATCAAAGCTTAGGACTAAACAGGCAAGCATCTACATTCCAGGTAAATGAAATGCAATCAATTTAATTCCACATTGTAACTCTTAAGCTTGACAGGTTATATATGAACAAACCTATTATGCAAGAGATTCTGGAACATTAGAGCAGCTTAAGGACCTCACTACTAGGCGGAAGGCAATTGAAGAATCTATTAATGGAATTAGTAATATCACACCTGCAATTGCAAGAGAAATGGCTGGGGGAATTACCTCTCCAATTTTGCAGGTAGATATATACAAATGTTTATCTCAATTTAAAGGCATTTTTTTTCTTTCTGATAGCTTGACTGCGTGTTCATTTGATTGTAAAGAATCTGCAGAAGTTGGAGAAATATGTTCCACTCCTCGAAAACCTTGTTAGAAGGATATATGCAGAAGAGCAGAATGCACAGATAATACAGTGGACTATTGATCTCAAGCTCCGTTGGACAAGCGTTATGAGTGAGTCCAAATTGGGTCCTGTGGACTCAGAGGCCCAAAGTATTTCGGAGTTGATGATTCTGATATGAGCTCCACAATGATGTTGTTCTGTATACGCCAGCCTTCTTGAGAAAGAACCAGCAGAAATTAGCCGAGTTAGTAAGCTCTACTAGGCATTTTATGCTTGTCTATTCAGCATGCCCACCACCATTGTGTGACAGTTGGTTCTTGTGTCTGATTCTTAGTTTTCTTGAGTTACACTAAGCATCATACTATTGCTGTTGCCTGGAGTTGTATTATTATGCTAAAATTTAAAAGCAATGGCCTGTAGCTTGCATATCAGCTACATAGACTAGCATTTGCATGCAATATAATTGACCTGGCCACTTCGTTTTAAGTTGGATACCACTAGAGTCATCCCTCAAAGAAATCAGAGGACAAAAATGGTCATCCTCGAAATCAGAGGTTTAAAATGGTTTTACTTTGAATCAGGGCATATAGATTTAGTAAGTTGAAGTGCAGCATTGTTTTTGTTGATATTGGAAAGGCAAGTCCGCATGTGTTCATAAATGCTTTTATGATTTTATCTCAATTATAACAGAACTAAACCAGTGTTCTTATGAATGCTAGATCTAGTAGATGCTACACTCACTTACAGAGAAAGAGCTGCAGAGGGTTTTTCTTTATCATGGAAAATTGCTACCAGGATTGTTGCAAAAGTCTGCCTTCTGGTCGACCTCCTGAAGTCACACCTTGATAAGCCAAAATGATGGTATTTGTTTGAAGCTGGAGTAAGATTCTGGTTCATCTTAACAGAAATTAATATGATTACCTAGTTTCTTGTCCAATAGGTTGCAAAGATTTGCTCTCTTCATTTTAGACCTAAAGATTCAAGCCATGATGCTGGTGAAGTGAAATGCTTTCCCTGTTTTTGTGGTGTTATTATTAATGCTTTTACTGTGTGTTGTTGTTGTAGTGTGCTGTTCAAAAGGCAGAACAGAATTTGGCTAGTGAAGTCTGCTTGCTAAACTAAATTATGGGATTGCTCAATTTCTTGGAAAAGGCATCAATGTTCTTAGACTCAACACAAGTGATTGGAATGACATCTCAGGGCAAAGTTCAAGGTATGGAACAATATATATTGTGTTTAGATTGCCAGGTGAAAATAACTTAAAGATGTTGCTCTGCATATGTCATAGCAGAGGTTCATTTTACATGCATCCCTGCGTTTTTGCATGAAAACAAAGTGCTGGCGTTATATAGCTGCTGATCTAAAAAGTGCAGAACAGCTTGGGGCTGCTGTTGGTGTTCTGCACGCCATGCAGTTGAGGAAGGTGCAACAGATACGTCCTCCAAATTGAGTTTCCCTCTGGACTTTATTCTTTACGAGGAATCAAAATCCCTCTTGAGTGGAAGTATATGCAGGTGATGATATCTCTAAGATGGTCTTCCAGCGGGAGATCGATGCATTAACTCAAATGCTTAGACAATGTGAACATGAAAATGATTTCATTTGGCGTGAAAAGCCATTGGGATTTGATGAACTGCCTAGAGTTGAAGGAAAGAAGATTGTCACACCAATTGCATACAAGAGCCTTGGTCTGGATAGGGATCTCATTTTTGTGATATAGTGTCAGTCTACACAGTGCCAAGCAATTAGGTTCACATAAGTTACTGCATTTTGGTTTTCCAAACTTACCTGAACGGGATCATAGTCTGTTTTTTATGAGATGACCACGCTGAATCTTGTCTCAACTTACGGAGGAATATTTCCACGAGCTGGGATAGTGTTTGCTGGACAATATAAATAATATTATATTCTGATTATATATGTTATGTCAACCAGGAACTAGACATGGGCAACATGGACCTCCACTACCATGTATCGCCACGTCATATGGTCTCTTTTATATGACGATGCTTATAACATGAATTTTTGTAGTTATTTTAGGCATATGGATCTGCAGAAGCAATTTTCTACTAGTTAAATTACAAACTTGGTGTAGTTGTGAAGCGTTTATAAGGAGACGGGGTCAATTTTTTGGGCAATTCAGAAATTGTCAATTCCACAGTGTCTTTGTAAGGGCCTAAGACAGCATCTTTTGTCAGGCGTTATGGCCGAGGGAAAAAAAATGGCGCGTGGTCATGTAGCCCACTGACCATTTTTTCTTAATATCAATACTGCTACTATCTGCAAACCAAAGGACTTCGGCCTATGCGTCCTTGGTGAGAAACATCAACCGTATGTATAGCATTTAGGTGAGCGGGGTTCTGGAGCCTAAAATCCGCTATAATTTTGCTAATTCCGAGGGCATTGGGTGAGTATGCTAGACCGGGGGCGTTGAAATTTGGAAGTCTATTTCTTTGGAGCGGGGATGGAGGCGAGAAAATGCAAAATGCTATATGTTCGGAAAGAGGACTCTTTGGACTCCTAAAGAAGAGTTTAGAGAGAATTTCAAAAGAAAGAGTTTGAGAGGAAGAGTTTCCCAAAATGGAGGCGAGGGGATGGAGAATTTTGCCAAAATCACGCACATGCTTTTGCTTGGAAAGAGGACCTGTATTTGGACTCCCAAAGAAGAGCCGACTTCTAAAAAATTAGGTTCTTGAAAATCATGCTGTTGGAACCTTCTATGCCAAGGCGGAGAAGTCCTTGAAACCCGACTATGGCCAGTCGCCCCATGGCGGTCGCCCTTGAAACCGGCTATGTCGGGAGGGCCTTAGAAACCATGGCTATGGCCATTTGAGGTCTGGGCTTAAAACCCGTGGCGGATGTTATAATCACTTAATGCTCAAAAGCAAGTGGAATTACGCCTTGCGTGATTTTGCATCCATTCTAATCCAAGAATAGCAAATGCGGCTATGCAAAACCTGTAGAATCAGTTAACATCTTGCCTTGGCGTCATGGAGCGGGGAAGGGAGTCGAGGCATTCTTACCCGACCACGACTGCGAGGAATCACGGGAGAGCCTCGAAGCCCACGACTGCGAGAATCAGGGAATGGCGTTAAAGCTCTCAGTTCTGAGTCGAGAGCTAGCAAAATACTCTCCCGCGCTCCCGTTCCACATCACATCTTGTTATGGACTTAACAATCTTGTTGCTTCATAGCAGTGGAGCTCACAGTCGTACTTGGACATAACATTCTTGACAAGAAGAATAAACGGTTGAGATTAGATCCACAGAGCCCCAAATGTTGAGGCCAAGGATGTTAAAGGTTTTTGCGTTGTTGGTTTGTTAGGCTGCATTTTCGTATACAAAATTGCGGAGGCTGACTAAAATTCCGTGGGAAAGTGTTAGTGGCGCGCTCCCGGTAGCCCGGAGGCAACATAACCCAATATTCTGGAATTGCTCCTACAATCATCTTGTCGAATGCAGTGCTTTGACCCGCATCGTGGCAAAACTTCATTGGTTCGATTCGCATTTTCCTTCGTTCCTTGCATGCTTTGTGCTTCGATCAGAAGTAGCTATGAAGCATTTTGTGTTTTACGAGGCTAAGGTGGCGCCCGGGCGCGTTTTATATCGGAATGCAAGGTTATTTTTGAAGAATCGGCAGAATGTATGTTTGCATACGTATTTTTGCGATGCCAGTGGGGTTGGAAGTAGCGAGGACCATTTTTAAGCGTAGGTGAAATTTGGAAGTGCTTATACTTTCGAATCTTGAGATTATTTGCAAGAATGTAGAATCGACCCCGGATTGTTTGTTAAATTTTTATGCATGCCTTTGGTGCCCGGAATATTTTGAAACGTCACCGGGAGGCGGCGATTTGCCCCGGTCTTTGTGTGCGCTTTCTTGCGAGTTTTGTTCTTTGCCATTTCTTGGCATATTTGTGCGATTTAGTTCTAATCTTGTCTTTCTTTCTTCTGCGGATCGTTTTACTATAGTTGGAGGTGCGGGATGGCTCTTGTCGTCTTGAACCCTTTTTCTTTAAGCGGAGTTAAGTCTAAGGTTTTTAGGAATGGATCGCCATCATTTGCCACGAATGTTGGTAGCACCTCTTGAATCTGTTTTGGAGGACATTACGAATGCTCCAATGGACATGCATAAGCGATTACGATACGAGATGTCATTAGCCTTATAAATGATGAGGTTATGGACATGCGAGGAGTACCTGATTCGAGAATGTAGATCCACGCCCAATCAAAGATGGAGAATCAAAGGATAGAAAAGATATAAAGAAATGTGGAAACCGCTAAAGCGTAAGAGTCCTATTTTGTGATTGATCCGGATATTGTTACCCACGATACTAAAGACTTTGCAAACTTTACGAGGTTCGAGTCTTCAAAAGTCTTAGTGAATTTGAGGAAGATCTAATTATGCGAGTTTAGTGAGGATGCTATTGCCAAGTATTTGAGTGATCTTGATATATCTCCTATGCTTAAAATTTGTTCGGTCTGCATAAGAAGCCTAACATGTATTGTAATGGGGCGGTGCCCTTTGTAGAGCTTGATGAGGGAGTTGCAAAGGGAAGTTGAAGTGAGTGGAATTTCAGTGCTGACAAAGAGCCACGTGGGCTAAGCTTTGATCTTTGGAGAATCTTTGTGGTCTTCCTATGCATCGGAAAATTGAAGAAATGGACCTACTCGAGATTTGCTGGTTTGCTAAGAGAGGGTTTGCCGCCCGAGGTTACTAAAAGAATGGCCGAGTTCTATCCGAATCGTGAGTCTCTTTACGTATGTTTGTTTTGTTTGTTTTGTTTTATGCTAATAGATTTGTTTAGATTGCAGTTAGGGATATGTTTAAATAGAATTTGGGAGTATGATTAGAAGAGCACGAAATCGAGGGATGGCAAATCTTGGAATGAAGGCGGAACTTTTACGACATCGAGAAAGTGTCGCCAATATTTGAAGGAGCTCGTTTGGCACACGTACATCCGCCGAGGAAGTCTAGAAGAACACACAGGTTGCAAAGCGTAAGAAGATAGAGGAAATTTCTTTCTTGATGAGAGAGCATTGTTAAGGATCACGGACCATCTGATTCATCATGCAAGAGATACGCAGAGCATTTCTTTATTAACGTGTTGCTCATTTTGCTATCTGTGGTCGAATGGGTTATGTCGGTTAACTCATAACGGAACTTCTTAGTTCTTTGAAGAAATTTGGAAGTGATGTCACGGAGTACAATGGCGGCAGTAAAATTATGATGTGGATATGACACATTATCCGGGAAGGAAACAATTTGAATTTGCCATCGCGGATGTTTTGATTCGATGTTGTGCTGCTAACATATAAGCGGTGGAGAGACATTTGGCGGAAGGGCCGGAAAAAGATGGTATTGTGAGATTAAGCTTCATCGCGACCCTATCGAGAATCCACAAGTGTTCAATGGTATAGTTCAAAGAGGAGAATAGGGTCGATCGCGAGGACACTTGCTTCATGGGTAAAATACATGTTGTCATGGGGTTGATGGTAAGTATTACGAAAGTAAGAATGCGGGCCGTCACGGTATCATTTCTAGAATGATGATTACGTCCCGGGGTTCCAATGTTGGGATGCGCATAAAAGGGACAAGAACAAGTAGAAGCTTATAGCAATTAAATTCGATTGCTTGTTTTAGGTTGTTTTCTTGTCTTGTTACGATATCTTTCTTTATATAATAATGCGAGGTATGATAAGAGCAGATAATGCGAGCCAAATGTGCAATGGATGTTGTAAAGCGAGGCCATTTGATGAAAATGGAGAGAGAGAATGTATGATCAAGTTTACGGAAGGAACTTGAGAGTTGATCGGCTTGATCATTAGTGGTTGTGGTAAGACGTCGCTTTGATTGATCCGGTAGATACGGTGATTAGTAGTGATGCTTTGCTCTGTTGGCTCTTACGAAGATGCTGTTCGTATTTCACATTTGGTTCTTCTGATACTACATGCGTAGAGAATAGTGGTCTTGCTCTTGATTTATCATTACCAAGCCCTTGATTGAAGAGGATCATGAGTTGATACCAGTTTAATCAAGATATTGAGGACTCTTTGCGGCATCTTCTCCTCTTATTACGACATGCATTAGGGATGAATCTACAGTTTTAATATTTACGGTGGGGTTTCCCGAATTGTAGCATTATGTCTACAAATGTCGAGCAAAGGAATTTGGGGACTTCATGATGACTTGATGAAAGTAAAAAGCAGAGTTTACTTTTAATGTTTTTAAAACGTATAACTCATGATTCACTTGAAATAGTTGAATCCATTTTTGGGTTTGAATCTGATGAATTTTCTATATATATCGTCTGTTGTGTAATGTTTTAAGTGATATAATGAATTCAATGATAATGTTAAATACTATTTTCTAATGGTAATGTGTTTGGCAGAGTGCGGATTTTAAGTTCGGAAATATGAGAATGTAAATTAAAAATTTGAGAATGTTAAAGTGAAATTAAGAATGTAGGGTAAAAATTTTAGAATTACAACCTACGTAAAATATTTGCTTCTAAGCTTGACATTCCCTAAAAGAATGTGTGCCACGTGGCAATAAATGATTGGACAAGAGGGCAGAAAATTTGGCACCTGGCATTTACGTTACAAATGCAACGCTCTCTCTTGGGGTAGGGATGATTGTCACATGGGTTCCAGCATTAGGGTCCTTTGTCACCATGGCTGAGCCTGACCATAGCCTCGTGGAAAGAGCTGAGAAGGAGCTTCCTAGCCACCATTTGGAAAGGATGAACTTGCGCCTTCTTATGTATGTCACGGAAGGCCGGTTACATGCCTTAGCAAACTTCTTGGCGTCTTGACATCGCGGAGAAATTTGGGTTGAGCATGCAGGAAACTTTGACATGCTTCTGAGCCCGAAGCCTTCCACGTAGTATGGAAATTGGTTAGGAACTCTTCTGACCGGGTCGAGAATTGATTTACGGAATGCAACTTAAGCTTTGGAATCACGGGTAAATCATTGAGTAAATTTGTGGAGCAGTGATGTGAATCGCCGAGGCAGCGGCATCAAACTCTTTGTTGCTCTTCTCAGTTTTGAAATAGCGGCATGTAAACCTCTCTTTCTTGAGGTAGACTGACAACCTCTGTAGATTCACTACCACGCTAACTTCCACATGCCTCAGCTCCGCCTAGATTATGACCAAGTAGTCTTATGCCCAGTTGCCTAACGGAAGAGTTAATGAAATTTTGCAGCTTACAGATTGATAAACTGGTCACAGTCCTTTTGAGTGCCGCCGAACATTGTTAAGACACACAAAAATTCCTTCATGTTCGACAAGCTTTCTTTGGAAAAGGTGGTTTGATGCTTAGTGCAAGGAGCCTAAATGCCAACTTGGGCTGGTAATTGATCCCACTCTTAGGTTGCGGGTGATCAAACAATACAAAGCTTTTATCAAGGCAAGAAGACACAATACATATTAGAAGATCAGTAGAAAATGTTCTCCAATGGAAGTTGAAACCTATATACCAATGGAGAAGTTGAAACCTATATACCAATGGAGAAGTTACTCATGCATGATGCTTCAGTGGATGTTGTCTAGTGGGATGTTGTATGTAGTCATACACAAATTATCTATACAAATACAATGATTCCAAAAGCCAATGGCAAGTGAAAATGCACTTTCTAATGAATGTTTAGATCTAAATTATGGTACTAAGCAGGTATCTATTGGGACACAATTTCTTTAGAATAGAATAGAATAGACAAATACGAATCTTACAACAACTAAAAAGATAAATAGAGCAACCTCCATTTTGGGCCATCGGAAAACTCCCCTGTTGCTAAAAGAGTTGCAAAACCTCAAATTTGGAGGGCAAGCAATAGTCTTATCAAACTTACTAATTTGCATATATTTGTGATGAATAACTAGTGAAATTGTTGTTGCCCTTTTCTACTTGTTCTTCATTGCACCAATTGGCACGGGCACAAACATTTACAAGAGAGACAAGTCAACAAAGTGTGATAATTAAAGGGCAATAATATTGGAAAAGTTGTAAAAATGTCCCTATATATTTGCCAAAATACCTTTCTATTTTTTATATATTTGTGAAAATACCCATGTCTCTACGTTTGTGCTAAAGTGAGCTGCGGCCTCCCCGCAAAGGAGGCCAAAAGAGAGCATCCTACAATTTTTGAGTATGGACAACAATGCAGACAATGCTCATGAGTTAAACATCAATGTCTCATCTAATGCATCTAGAATGTACGAAAAGTTGCAAAAGTAAGCCTGGCCACATGCCAAGGTTTCTTGGCAGCCTCCGTATATGCCTCCGTAGACGATTCTGATACGAGAGAGGGCTGTGCATCCAATCTTAAGGAGGGCCTCCCGAGATAACAACAAGTGAGAAACTTCTTCCTTTCCGCTTCTGTCTCTTAACAATAGGTAACTGGCCTGTTAACAATGGCAGTCAAGACACCCAGAAAAATGGTACACTAAAAATCAGCCTCCGCACAGAAATGGGGACCTCTACCTCCAAAATAGAGGGTGAGCTCCCCTAGAACAATGCATATGGCCGTCACTAGTATTGTTTTTTCTTTACCGAGACAATTTCTTAAAACAAGGAAGTCAATTTGAAGTCAATTTTAGAGGACAAGGAAGTTAGAACATGGCTGCCGTAATAAATTTCTTTATTGTATACATAAACTTTTTATATCTATTGGTGCGTATTGCACAATGTCAAGTTACAAACATGACTTTCACAAGAGGCTTTGACACGAAGGCCAACACTAGCTTCTAGATGTTTGGAGGCCATCACAAAAAAGAGGAGACACTTGCAAAATAAAACACATACATCACATCACATTTGAAACATTTCAAATGACATTTTATGTAGTTTTTTGCAGTTTTACAAGTTACTCAAAATGGAGAATAGAATAGAATAGTCAAAATGGAGAATAGAATAGAATAGAATGAAGCGATTAAATTCTTCCATCTGTGCATATAAACCTTATAACCTAGGTGTATGATTCATAACTTGAACCCATCCTCCTGCATCTTCAGAGTCAAATTTGCTTTGCCATCTTCAGAATTTTCGGAGTCAAATTCTGTTAAAATATTTGCTTTTGCATTACATCAAAACTCCTCTGCCCTGTATTTCCAAGAAACAAGCAGAACATCAGAATGAGTTTGGTAAACACCTCGAAGGAAAAACCTCTGTTTCTACCTGGATTGGTCCAAACTCTGAGACGACTGGTTCATGTACATCATAAAATTTGCTTATACTTGCAATTTCTATTGCGAATATAAGCAAAGATCCTACTCCAGAGATCACATAATACAAAAGCGAATATCCAGCAGAAAGAACTGCAATAATAAAACCTTAAATAGAAAAGCGGACATCCCTGAAATATAACTGCCGGAATAATCTCCAACAGCTTTGCCAGATGATACGCCATAGAAAATAGTTGTAAAAACTTACTACTTTGAAAAAAAAAAAGAACGGATCAATCCTCTTCTTGGATAGTGTCCAGAGCAGGCCTCCAAGGTTCTGAATTTAGAGCGGAAGAGGAGCTTGAAGAAGAAGAAGAAGAAGATGCGTGCTGTTTTAGAGCAGCGACAATCATATTTTGCATAAACTCTTTCTTAGAATGGCTTTGGGACATCAAAATTTGCATCTGCTGGAGCGGAAGTTTTACCCTAACCCTTTTCGATCTGCTATTTGGAGAAGAAAGAATTTCGATGGGAGATCTGGAAGAAAAAGGATTTTCTTTGTTCTTCAAACTAGCCCTATTTTTAGAACGCTTGGGATGGCTGTAAGATGTGCCCATAACATTGCCAAAAACAAAACTAGGCCACTTTTACATGAATTATAAAAATCCCCTTCTTGGTCTTCTAGTGCCTTGTTGCGGATGCTAAAAATGCTCTTCTTCTTCTTCTTCTTTTTCTTAGTCACATTGATTCAAATTCATCTAGATTTGTCTAAATGTTCTCTTGTAAAACTCGTGTTTGACACCTTCTGAGATGCTACGTGTCAAACTCGCCCCATCATACTGATGATTAAGGTTGACTTCCCTCCATAATATGCCTACATAAACCTTGCTACTTAGCTACCCTTTGGATAGGTAGAACAACAACAAATCGTGAGCTTAACAGCCTCAATGTGGGCTCCAACCATATCGTGTTTAACCCAATTCTTTATGTGGGTATAATGGTCATTGCACCGCATTTTCAACCTATTGTTTATGATCCTTAAACAACCCCCGTGAGTCAAGAATGTTTTCACTTTAAGTGTCATGTTTGTCCTCCTTTGCTGCATGTTTCAACCTATTTGTCTAATCCTACACCCAAACTGACATAAGCATCAATCTAATACAACCAAAAGAATACCGCTACCCTCATCATCCTTAGATCTAAAATACATTTTCCTCTTTCAATCCAAGCTCTTCGTCTAGCTTTCCATTTCTCAAGGATATCTCCTACCACATGTTATTCCCTGTATCTTCTTCATTTCATTTATATAGCACCTAATATTGGGCTTGTTGTAGTCATATTTCCTTTTATCTATGGGTGCAAGGTAGTGGAATAGCGATGCGATGTGGACCAATGGAGATTAGCGCAACTAAGCGTAATTTCAGGAGTGGGACATCAGCCATCTTGGGATGGCGGGGATGATTACATTACCACAATATAGTATTTGAAGAGCCATTTTGTTTTCTTTCTTCCTGCCTTCCTCTACGTTCTCTACTTTCTTTGATCTAATGATTAAAAAATGCCTTCGCCCCTTCTCCTGCTTCCTCTTCTGGTGGTTATCTGATGGTTTTGCCTCAGTAATTGAGGAAGTGAATCCACTTAATATGAACATAGACTTGTTCTTACATATCGCTAAGGTGCCAGATATTAGAATTATTGAAGCTGATGAGTTTTTGAATAATGATGGCCTTTATGGTAGATTTTCGGCAGTTGTGTCTCAGCTTGCAGAAATTTTAGCAAATTTAAATGCATGTGTTGATCTCTAGTTGACGGCAATGGACCATAGTCATTGAAGGTACTACAATCGGTCATCATCATGAGGGTTTGTTATGGCGAGTAAAAAAGGGGCTTTTGGTAGGCATTAGAAGTGCATCTGAGGATGTTATGGCACAATGTGAATGGCCATCTTCATTCACCTATAAACTTTTGTTGTTAATATTCTTTGTTTCTTTAATTTACATTTTGTTTTATATACTTTTGGTGAGAACGCCATCCAAAGCATTGCTCCATGCATTTTTTACTGTTGTAAGATGGTGACATCACACTTTACATATCATATGGAAGCTAATCCACTACCTAACCATGATATCTTATGCTAGAAGCTGCTCCCATGTGATTATCTAGCATATATCACAGATTTCAAGATTAAAATAATGGCCTTTGAATTCAGTTGGCTACTTGTATTGTTTTTTCTTTTCATAGATATGTTTTTTGAACGCGCCATTTTGACATTAGCGTGAACCATCAGGTATCTCTCACCCAATGGTGTTATCTAGATTCGACTCCTAGAGAGTGCATTTAACGACTTTTCTTGTTGCCAGGATATTATTATTATCTAAATAAATTTCAATGTTAAGCAATGGGAATGGTTGAGCAATTTCCAATGGAATATAACTTCTAAAGGTGTATGTCAAAAATTCATTTCAATTCTCCAATGCTTAATGTACGCATTGTATTATGTATTTGCTTTTCCCAATGATCAATGTGGTCACTGTATAAATATTCAATTTGTACAACAGTCTAGAGACAACAATTAGGATAGGGTTTTATGGTATTTTTATATGCTGGGTATTTTAATATTAGTTTTTCTAAGGAAGTGGTCAAGATTGTGTACTTTTAGCATATGTCGTATTGTGCTCTCAACAGATGGCTTAAGAGTTGGTTATATTGAGATTTTTATCTTACCTTAAAAATGCTCTTGAACCAATTTAATCTCTAATTTGTATGATAAGCAACTAAATTCAAAATAACTCCCCAAGAAAAATGCAGAGTATTTGTCGGTAAGCTGAAAAGCCATATATGTACGCTACGGTGAGTGAATAGTCTCATTTTCGGCTTACTACCGATGAACATTATCGGACTTCGATTAGGACATTTTTGAGCCGGTAGGATCCCTATAAAAGCGGTGAAAGATATAATAACATGATATATTGAAACATAGGGCAATAAGAATAGTTTTTCATAGAAAGTTGCAAAAATCGGTTTAGTTAAAGAGACCTTTTGGCAAAACCACAAGCGTGCACACGTGGCACAACAATAAGAATTTTATTTGGATGTATAAATGACCATAGATGAAACCATTGTCGAGATATATGATGGTAAGGATCACCATCTTCAAGCTAGGCGTCAGCACTTATAACATATAACACTCATTGCGTAAGTCTTTGACTAAACTACTGCTCCGAGTCTAGCAGCATTACCACTTGTCATAATTAAGCTCTACGAGGTATAATTAGGAGTAGAGCAATTAATATTGCCTGCCCTTCTATATATATCTTGTATTCTCACATACGTTTTAAATACAATTTCAATGAGGCTGAGCATGGAGATGGCGATCTCTCATCAAGAAGAAGTGTCGAGATATGATATCGAGGATCACCATCTTCTTTGCTAGACATGATGTCCAAATAGCGACACATGGAGTCTTGACTAAACACTTCTCGATAGCGAGCAGAGCCTAACTAAGTAGCTAAGCTGACTATTAGTGGGAAGGTGGTTGAGCAACTAATACTATTCTTAGTATCAACTGTTTTTGTTTATAACATTGTGCCTTTGTTTTGGGGAACTTGCATCTCGGATGTCGATGGTATCGAGGCACTAGGTGTCTTTGAGATTGATTCAGATCAACACAACAATGGAAATTATACAAGTTACAGCGGATTACCTTCACATGAGTCATGCGATTCAAATCTTTGGTAACGAAGTTTCCAACAATGGAAAGGTGGAATGATGCTTCATTCTCAAGATGATAGAGTTTAGGGAATTATCAGCGGCCAAGAGCTGCACGGATACTAAGAATATTGCTAGTTGCATGTTTGGCGTAGCCGAGATGACGCCAAGGCAATGGCATATATCCGGGCTCTCTTTAAGACTCTATCCTTGATGAGTTCGGCAAAGAGAATAGTCATGATTTGTGGCATGCTCTCAATGAGAAGCATGAGCAAAGACCCACATGATTGGGCATTTGCATCTTTGAAGCGTGAATATGTATTGGGAAGAAGGCAGAGAGTCTTGACCAAGACCGCGTAAACATGCCTTCAGTGATTGAGCTTTTGGGAAGAGCATGTCCGGATCTCTGTCCGATGCCACACTGTTACTTCTTCCCTCAGTCACTACCTAATGCATTTGATTCTTTATTACGGCTGACCGTGCAAGACAAAGATATGGGCTTCCATCAAGGAATGCTTCTATTAAGGAGGAGATCACGGTAAAGATGATCAATACCCACTCTCTTTGTAGCGAGGCATTCAAAGAAGACTCAATCTACCCTAAGTGGAGATGAGAGCGATGAGAAGCGACACATTGATAGCTGATTAGCATCCTTCCCTAGTAATAGTAGTGGATTTAGATCCTTCCTACTTTTTGAATATCGAATGACTGCGGTAGCACTCAATAAATGGATGATAATTCGATATTCCAACACCTTCAAGCAAGGATTAATAAGATACCTATTGTTAAGGCTAGGATATCTTGATGTAGCCTTCATTTTCCCATTTTTAGGAGCCAGTAGCAACGCTGCATCAAGTAGCGTTCATTTACGATACTTTGGTGAAATTTATGCAGGGAGGCACTCGGGTTCTAACACGATCAGCTAATTTTACATTGGGATTACAAAAACTTCCGGCCCTTGAAAGCACTTCTAACACTTCCCGGTACTGTTGTGGAACTCCAACTCCAATTCTATTTCTAGATCAAGGGAGGAGATCTTAATATATTTGATGCATTGAAGGAGTTACCAAATCATCATATCCGATCATGATTCCACAGAAGTAAGGAGGAATGATTGACTCTTTACTTCTAGCAACACTTGATCAAGGTCAAGCGGAGAATTACTAAGGTTTAGTTCCATGGAAATTTTGACCTAGCATTATTGGAGTAGCTACGTTTATGGTTGTGAATCCATAAGTCTTAGCAGTAATCATATTTGATGCTTCTATTTGCTATATCCGAGGGCTATGCATGGAAATAATTTTCATGTTCTTCTTAATAGAAACAATTTATGGATATAAAGACAAACTCTATCGACATCATTTCACGTCACGATTGGTTGATCGTGAGATCTACTTACCTATCCAGGAGAGAATAGAGGTGATCTCTTCATGCAAACTTTAGTTTTGAGCTTTTCAGTTATTACGATTAAGTGGCCGTCTTGACCAAGATGGACAACTATCTCTAGGAGGAGGCATGGAGATGGCGATCTCTCATCAAGGAGGAGTGTCGAGATATATGATATTGAGATCATCATCTTGGCGCTGGTATGATGTCACAACAGCAGCGGCCACTCAATACATAGAGTCTTACGACTAAGCACTTATAAATAGCGAGCAGGCCTAACTAAATGGCGGTGGTAGGCGTGGTTGAATGACTAATACTGATGCCATTATCACCGTTTTGTTTCAACCTTGACAACCATAGGCCATATCGCTAAAACAATTGAATGGATTGTTATTTAGAGACAAAAAAAAAAAAACAAAAAAAACAAAAAACAGTCTAATAGAAAAGATAACCACTTTAGCTCGTTGGTTTTATTGGTTAAAGCATTCTTATTAAGACATTAAATTTTTTTAGTAAATGTATTTCATATTTCAAAATCATAGGTGCCCCAATCATAAATGACCATAATCGAAATGAGAGGCGTCCAGAGACATTAACATATGCTCTGGGACCATAGGGTAGATGAATCCATCATTCAGGGTAGTCTAAGGTGCAACTCGTTTAGAACATGTAGCACAATTACCGGGGTTCCAAGGGGATTCGATTTGGATGTATAAATGATCATACCTGAAACCATCGACAATACTCCTAAAATAATTGAATACGTTGTTATAAAAGAAAAGAAAAATAGATTGAATATAAAAAATAATCACGTTAGCTCACTGGTTCTATTGATCAAAGCACTCTTGGTCGCATGTTACTTCTCACATGCAGATTGAAACTTCTAACATAGCCATAGGATGTCGCGAGCTGGATTTCTATGTTGATTTATATGATCACATTCAGCAGCACAAACCATTAGGACATGTACTACTTGCTGGAGATTTCGATGCATGCACATGCATGGAGCAACTAGCAAAGCTCAACCCTCTAGTTGATGCTATGTTAAAACTCCAGATAGCAAAAGACCTTTCGCGATGCATATCTACTAACGGGGGTCATCCTGTCATGCAATTTGGAAGAAAGTTGCTTCAGATATGCAACATCTTGGGCTCATTTGCAATAGTCTCACACAATGGCCATCCTTCTTCCTCTACATTTGTCGATAAAAGAATCAAGGGGGGCAAATCTAGCGGATTATGTGTTTGTGACAGCGCAAGACTTGCACCATGTCAAGCATCTGCGGAGATAGATTTAGATCACTAATCCCTCCTTTTTGAGGTAGCCTGAAAGCTTGTGCAGATCCATTACCAAGCTGACTTCCACATGCCTCAGCTTCATCTAGATTATGACCATAATGGAGGAGAAGGAGAGGCTGAAACCTAGTTTGTCCATGACACGACGGAGGAACAACCATGTGACACTATCATAAGCTTTCGCAAAATCCAACTTGAGATATACTATTCTCTGGTGGTTTTCCTCGCCCAAAAAATGCCCTCAAATGCCATAGCTACATTGTCCAAAATATGTCTGCCAGGCAAAAAATCAGTCTGCTCTTCGCTAATGGAAACCGCCGAAATCTTCTTTAACTTTTCTACATAGGTCTTCGCTATGATCCTAGATTTTGGCATGCTTGCCACATGAAGAATACTGCAATCTCCAGATCCACTTTTATGAGAGAAAGCTCGAGTTCCTGCCGCTGGATAGAAGAGATAATAGGCAAAATTTTGGAAAGTATAATATCCATTGCCTCCTCCAGAAAGGAGAATGCTTTTCTCTGGAAGAAAGATGTGAAACGCAAGACGAAAAACTGCTCTACTTGCTCAGGTGCAAATATGTGCTGCCATTGTCCATCCGGATAGAGGTGAGAGCCGAACCTTGGTGCCGCAGTCGAGCGGCTGAGAAAAAAGATCTCGTGCACCTATCACCCTCCCTTAGCCATGAGAGGTCTGCTTTAATTTTGCATGCTTTGATATTTGGATTCAAGTTCCCAGATCTCACTAACTAGCTCAGCTTCTCGAGCGTGAGGTCCTTTCTGAAGTCGAATATGTTCCAGGTTACTGTACTTTTGATTCAAAAGGTGCTTTTCTTGTTGAACAAAGTTCCTACCCCACTGCTTCCCCATAGGGCTCAGATCAATAGGCGTGGACTCCCAAGCTCGACGACACCCAGCAATCAAATCCTCATTTTTCAAATACTGAGCATTCAATTTAAACACATTCTTACTAGAAGCACGAGAAGGAGGTCTATTGAACCAATAATCTGAGGATGGTGGTCAGAACAGTCTAGAGAACATAATTTGAAGTCTAGGAAGCATATGTCGAGTGCATATTGGCATAGCCACTATCATGCATCTATTGGCATAGGTGCACGTGCCTCCCCTTAAGCACCATTGCACCAAGTGAAGTCCTGGTGATCTAAAATCTCCAAAAAGCCATGCTCAAATAGGAGCTTATCCCATTGCTCCTTAAAACCTGAAATAGTCTCACTGCCACCAAGCCTGTCAACGTTGTCCTCAACCATGTTATACTCTCCAAGAAGCAACAAGGTTGTATTATCTCCCCATCTTTTCAGCTTATTCCTCAAAGATGCCCACATGGACGCCTGCTACCCAGGCACATTGGAGGCATAGACATTTGTGATACCCCACAACTATTCATATTGCTTCCACTTGATGGCCGACCATCTACCCCACTTATCCTTTGCTGTAAAAACCACCTTGGTGTCCAGTGGCCATGAAATGAAAGTGCCACCTCGGGACACTCACAAACCCAACAGATGACGTCCCATAAAAATATTGAAGGTGTCCAATCTAAAAATCCTTTATCCCTAAGTCCAAAAAAGAAGAAACCTCCCTATCCCCAGGTTCGTCAAGTCCACTGAACGGTGGAATCTTGGAATCACGTCTTTGACAATTCTACATTTAAGAAATCGAGCAACTTATATCTATCGACCATCATCATGTTTAAACCATGGGTATATTCATGGTATATCCAAGTCTTTGTCGTATTAGATAGCAAGGGAAAAAAAAATGGTATTTTTGTGGACTTAGCAGATATTTTGCGATTTAAGGTTGGTTTAAAGATGGATGCCAAATACCAGGTTCATTAAAAAATGAACTCACTCCATGTCACGACCATGACAACCTCTTTTACATTGGTGCCACGAAACTAGCGACTTTTCGTCTTTTCTCAACCATGAAGAAAATATAAAACATCTAACACGATCGATGACCATGCTATAAGGTTCACAAATTATCTTTTACTATGATTTTGGCAGTGGTCAGGCGGAAAAGGGGAGATGGATTTTATTTTTGTTTAATGAAAGGCATGGTCTTGCATCGCCATGTGTTGCTGAGCATGGAGGCCAGAGCAGCGGCACTGCTTTGTCGGGAGGAAGCCGGAACTTGCAAGATGAATTGCAGATGAATTGCAGCGGCCTTGCAAGATGAATTGCAGGTTGAATCCAGTCGGAACTGAAGGATGAAATAAGAGCGAAGGAAGCAGAAGAACAGGGTTAGGATTTCTGGAAGAACAGATGGGCTTCGTTGCTTGCAGCTATGCTCTAGGTTTCATGTGCCTTTGATATGTAGTTCCAAAATCATGAAGCCTGGTTTCATGAGCCTTTGATCTGTAATTCCGAAGAGGCTCCAGAGAGCTAAAGAGGCGGACCGCCTCTTCTGCATGGCTCTGTATTTGCCATGGCTATAAGTATTCTCCTATGTATATACATAGGCAAGGGAGTGTTGAAGTATACGAGGGTATGATGTGTATATTCATGTACTGATATATCAATGTAATCTATGCCTACATGGAACAATAAAACAATAATAGGAGGGAACCCATATAGTAAACAATAATAGAAGGGAACCCAAAGAGAAGTGAATAACTAAAGTGCACAAGGTCCAATTAATGGAATCATAGTTTGCTATAGTTTGGGGGTGTAAAGCTAGACAACTGCCTGCCCTCAAAAAATGGAACTGCCCTTGCTCGATTCTACTACAAAAATCGTCTCTGGCTGAATTGAAGTCGTGGAATAAATTGGTCGGATACTAGTTGCCCCTGAACTGCTGAACTCGGAAAGGCGAGCGTTGCAGGATTTGTCTGGAGGTAAGGGGTAATTACTCGGAAATCTTTCTTAGAAAACAAAGAATACATAGTCCCATAAGACGCGATATTATGATACATCTGACCCATTCATCGAAAGGTTTAGGCTTGCCATCCTCGTAACAGAGTAGCTCTTGCTACTCTGCTAACGCCTAAAGTAAAAGCTCCCATGCGAAGACTACAATTGTGAGTTTTGCATTGTTCCTTGAGGTTCTTATAAGCAGTTATAATATAGCGTTTAAGTTCTTCGTTCACCTTCTCTTCATCCCACATAAAACCCTGGATGTTCTGCAGATTTTACATCATATGTAGGTCAATCTCTGTAAAAAAGAGTATAAAAAGGATGAAAGGTAGGACAACTGTACCTGCACCCATTCAAAATAGCTTACAATTCTCCACCTAGATTTACAAGTATACTTCGAGTAAAATAATTACTCTCTTTTACTTCAAAACCTATAAATAATACATGTTAGGAATGATCCTCAAATATTTAAGACTATTAGAAATTCAGGTTACTAGATTTTACCTCATCTGCCCAGGATCTGTGGGGAGTGATTGGCACCTTCTATAATAAATTTGGCTTATATATGTGGCATTTCCTGTTCAAACAATTTGTCTTTCTTAAGTTATCCGCTGCAAAGATTCAGAACATTGTTTAGCTAAGCATTAACATTACACCACCCAAGGCACATGGGAATGAGCACATCACATTGCTGAAAGAAGCACGCGCATTTGGATCAGTGCATCCCCATCTGGGAATCCCCTTTACTCCACCTTTTTGTTTAACATGAGTCAATCAAAGCTGGAATGTCAAGCCCATCTTCATTCTTCACAGCACCAGTTACATCGCTAACTGCTTTCACCTTCCTTTAGCTCATGCTGCTTACAAATCTGGCTGTCCAAGAACCTACATTGCCAAAGCCCTAGAAAGCAACAGGCAAATCAGTCCAAATCAATTGCCGTTCCAACATCATCTTAATATACGAAATTCAAATTTGTTTATTGTAACTCAAGAAAGAAAGAGTTTGAAAAAGAAGTTTAGGGTTTTAGGTTTTGGGGTTACTTAATAAGTTAACGAAATTGACAAATAGATCTTGGTGGAAGTACGATCTCTGATAATAGGGAAGCAAAGCAACAAACTTTCTAATGCAAGACTAAGAAATTTCTATTCAAACTACAAAAATACCTGGACAAAACAGTCCCATAATACCTGGATGACAAAACTCTGGTTTTGATATAGACAACCCATGATCAGCAAAGCAGTGCCTCAGTTGCAAAGACCACACCTCTTCGGTAGCTGCTTCCTCGCTTCCAATGATCCACCAAGGTCCTGCAAAGTTGCATTTAATTTCAGCTTATAATTGATTCTGTAACAAACAGAATTATTTACAACTTACAATAGGTTTTTCTGTAACAAGGGAGAATATCCATGGAATTTAGGTACTCATCCAAGATCCTTTTCATTGTCTGTCAACAGCATTCCGACTAGTAGAAAAGTCATGCTAGTGCATTGAAATATACAATAGTTCTAAAAAGTTCAAGTTTTAATACCTGAGCATTAGTACCATATCAGGGCTGGATAAATGTTTGACACCAATCAGATCATGAATTTTCTGTTGTAAACACTCTTGTCAAACATCTTGTTCTAGAGATACTAAGTTCTCTAGGATCACAACCAATGCCACCTTTGCTCCTCCTGGGTATATTTGCAAGCTTCTTCATATCATTAATTAGGCAAGGGCATTCCACTTCATGGATCAACCTAAAATTACAGTACTTTCTGTTTGATCACATTTGTTAACTGTGGATAGAGGACACATTGAATTATAATTAATGAAGATCTGAAGACTTTATTTCTAAAGATTTAGCAACACATGAAGGCAAAACATAACTCTTCAGGTTAAAACCGTCAAACTCTTCAGGTTAAAACACTCAGAAGTTAATAAATTAGCACCTCAGGAGTGATACCCAGTTCCACTTTTCATAGGGCCACGAGAATTGTCATGCTGCACTCTAAATCCGACAAAGGATGCCCAAGGATCCATCATCTTTAACTATGCATTCAACCTACAGCCAGAGCTTCTCAGTGATATGTGTGCGAGACAATATGCCATGCCTCAAAACAAAAATAAAAAACAACCTACCTTTATTTCACGAAATGGAATTATCAAACTGCGTTCAATTTGGAATCAAGACCAAGAATCTTGACAGCTCCTTGAAGTAGCGGTTGAAGTGGCCTCAATGCATTCATATTTGGTTATGCAACTCATAACATTTGCCAAGAAGCCATCCACAAATTGTTGCAACTTCCATTCCAAAACAACGGAAAGATATGTCATAATTTTGTTAAGCATATCCAGCCAAGTCATTCGTGGAGGCCTTATCTGAGGGCACATGGACTTTTTCTCCTTACATCATTTGCATGGCTTTTTATACATCATACTTGGACATAGAGGGTCCGTTGTGATGAAATATTTATGTTCGGAAAGTTGAGACCATACCTAAATGTCGTCATTAATAAAATCAACTCATTAAGCTAGGTTTGTATACGCTTGAGGAGAGGAACCACCATTTGGAGGTGTTGAGAAATGAGCCTTCTATCATTGGGTGGACAGGCTAAGGATAAAACCGAGGACCTCTTGCTTGCAAGCCAAATTACTAGCAGACTCACAAGCCCATTGATGGGTTTTTGGTACTCTTCCACAAGGTATTCTTCATGTGTGCCCGTACACATACTCCAGCCCCATAATGGGCGTAATCCATTTCAGCCTTCACCACGATCCATGCCCCCTCCTCGGGCAGCTCCACCCACTGAGTTGGGCTTTCCAGCAGCCAAGCTTTGCACTCAGTCTCACCCCCCCCCTACACCACTTTGGGGATTAGGTCCGGCCTTCACCCGATCCATATGCCCCTCAGCCCGGGCAACTCCACCCTTTCGGGAGTTGGGCTTTCCAGCAGCCAAGCTTACTCGAACCTCACCCCTACACCACTGGGGGATTACCGGCCCTTTAATGGATTTTCGGTACTCTTACACAAGTCATTCTTCATGTGTGCCCATTACACATACTCCAACATCCCCCCTTCTTTGGGCATCAATCTATTCAGGCCTTCCACCCAGGTCCCATATGCTCCCAGTTTCTCTTCTACCAACTTTGAGGATTCACAGAAGCCCTTTAATGGATTTGGTGCTCTCTTACAAGTCATTTTTCATGTGTGCTTGTTACACATACTCAACATCCCCCCTTCTTGGGCACATCAATCTATTCAGGCCTTCACCGATCCACTTATGCTCCTCCTCGGGCAACTCCACCCTTTGCCGGGGTTAGACTTTCCAGATCGAGCTTTACTCATTCTCACCCCTACACCACTGGGGATTATCTTGGTGCAGTTAAGCACCCTCTACCCACTGCCCAAGCTTTACTCATTCTCACCCCTACACCACTGGGGATTATCTCGATGCAGTTAAGCACCCTCTAGCCACTGGCCAAGCTTTACTCATTCTCACCCCTACACCACTCGGGATTATCTCAGTGCGGTTAAGCACCCTCTACTTAGGACAACCTCTACTTCGGACCGTGCCTCTGACACCATGTTGAAAAATGAGCCTTCTATAATTGGGTGGACAGGCTGGGGATCGAACCCAGGACCTCTTGCTTGCAAGCCAAGTAGTCTACCACTGAGCTACCGACCCTTTGATGGGTTTTCGGTATTCTTCTATTAAGTCATTCTTCATGTGTGCCCCTTACACATATTCCAACAGGAGGGAGTAATTTTTGTCGAAGAAAAATTTGAAAGAAATTTTCATGACTGCCGAGAACCCACAGCGTGACTGATAGGTGGCTAGTAGCCACCGATGAAATTTCCAACCAAAATTTTCAACGGACAAAAATTCTACAACGAAAAAAAGGGGGCTTGAAATTTGTCCCCGCTCTTTTACGAATACATTTCGGCATGTTTTTGTTGAGGTCTTATTTGGCTAACAACATGAGGCGGTCGAGTGCCAGCAACACAGGAATGACGAATCGGTGCTGCGGTTGGGTGGAGATCATTGCGAGTTTCCTGTCAAAGAATCAAACGTTTGAGGCAAATTTCCATGCCATCCCTTTTTTCGAGATAGCGGAAAGATTAGTGAACTATCTATTATCTTATCTTAATACATATAATTATTATAGGATGACTCTTTTGGAATATTACTTTAAGATTCCTCTCTATAATTATGACACATTAGCTATTTTCGTGTGCAACACTTCTATTATAAATTTTTTGACACATTGCATTAGGATGGGAAAAAATTTAGCAGCTATCTTGCATACTTGAGCACGATGGGATCACTCCTACTCGCTTTCTAGCCTTTTTCTTACTTGAGAACAAATCGCAGCAACTTGATCAACATTAATAGATTAATAGCACGAGTTTTTGTTGGTCATTTGCTCTAGGATCTATTTGTGATTAAACAATAATATGTTCCAGCTGCATGTTTCATTGTAAACTCGTCGTTTCTTGCCCCTTAAACTCCATATTATTGTGTATTAGAAAAGGCGCACATGATTTTTATACGTTTGCCAATTCATTTCGGTTTCCAAGCTGTGAAGTTCTCAATTTTTTCTAAACCGATAGACAGTGGCCAGCGATGGAGCGATTTAATACGCAGCCTAAGCTTCATGATTAATTTTGGCATTGCAAGAGGAAGCATATGCTAGGAAAAGCACCAAAAAAGGGATCGGAATTTGGGAGCCCTAAATTGGCAATTACCCGATCTACGGAAACCGAGGAAAGCAAGCGATCGGGTCTGTGGGGATCGCCCATCAAGGCAAAAATGGGTCAGGCTTACTCCGACGTTGCTTGATTCTGGCCATTTCTTTGCTAACATGGCCAAGTTTAGTGAAGCATCCAAAATAACATCCCCTTATTCCCTTGTTCTTTGCATAACATATGCATTCGTTAGAGTGTCAAATTACGCCAAGTCCTTCAATTCTTAGGCCTATTTCATCAATCCAGCAGATCCGAAACATTTTTCCACCTCATGAAACAATTTCTGGCATTGGATTTCAGCTCTGAATCTTCTGATCAACAAAAGGAAAAAAAAAAATCGTTGATCAGTTATTTATAGATCAAAACCTGTGCCCAATTTCTGGATCCCGAGAGAAATAATTTGTTGTTCCGATCAAAAACCATATAATTTCTCAATGAATTGTTGATGTAGCATTATACATTTTAGCATTGAGTTAAAACATTCTTAGCATGAAAACATGGTCGGGTATTTGGGATTTCAGAGCATACGATCGTCTGCATGCTTAATTTACTCCATGTAAAATGATTTGTTCTTTTATTCCGACCGCATCTGACATGTCTTCCGTTCGACACTGTTGCTTACGCACTTTACTTTACGGACTCAAGGCTGATATGGGTCTCGGTTATCAACCATCTGATCGAACGGTCATACACAGGCCACGTGAATCATTCTTTAGAAGGTGTGTCTTTTTTATTCATGTAGTAGATTCAAGTTTTTTCATTGAGTTAATAGAAGATCAAGTTTTTCAAATAATTTTGGGATGCTTGAATGAATATGGACATCGGCAAATTATGGAGAAGTTTATTTTGCGTTATATTTGTGAATTTTCATATTTGAATTGTGCATGTTATCTCGATTCATTGTGAAAATTGTGGTCGTTGCTTATGGATTGATATTTGAAATTCAATTATAGCTTTACTATAAATTTTTCTTCAAAGATCATAGCTTATTCTGAACTTTATGGCTTATGTTTACGAATTTTGATTTTCTAGTTCATAGATCAGCTTTATTTTTCAAATTGCAAGTCATTAGTCTTATTATCTTGACCTCTTTAAATTTTAGCTATGGTTTCCAATATCAAGTTTATAGATCAGCTTTAACTCTGAATTTTCATTGGATTGATCTTAGCTTTCCGTCAAAGTGTACAAATTATGATTGTAGACGACTCTTCTAGTTCTCAAATCACAAATTTGTTTCTAAATCTGCCAATTCAAGCAATATAGTGTCTTGATAGTAAAGTTAGACATTCTTTTGCTTTTTTTTGGGTCACATATAGGCTGGAGCAATTGGACATTACCCGCATACCCGGCATATTGCCACTCCAGGATCGATTTACAGATTTTCAGTTAAAGTCAAATGCAGGATAGAGGACTTGGCATCGCAGATCCAACTTCTGACATTCACAATCGATTCTTCTTTAGAGGTCCTGCATCCAAAAATCCATTTCTTTAGCTATCCAGGAGGTTAGATTGGGCATCATAATGGAAAATCGGTGGACAAACCTGGAACCTAGCTTCCAAAATTGTGTGTCACTGTAGCTCGAAACTTAATGTTGCTTTTCTCTCTTATTTTGTGCAGACACAGGTTCGAAGAGGATAGAAGCTGCCCAACCGATAGCTTGCAGGGCCTGTGCCAATGGCCCTGCATTGGTTTTCCAGGGACAATCCTCCTTGTTGGTTGGATCAAGGGCCTCCAGCTCGCATGCACCAATGTATGCATGATCCAAGCATGCTCGTTGGTAGATTTTTTCTGAAATCTACAATTTACATCAAAAGGGGTTTTTCTGGACGTCAGTATTTAGAATCCGAGATGTGGCATTTCCGGACTTTTTTGGTGGTATTTTCGGACATCCCCTATCATCCAGATGGTATTTTCGGCCAAAAAATGTGGTATTTCCGGCCAAAAAGATTGGTGAAACGTGGTATTTCCGCCAAAAACCAAGCACGAAACTGCGCGACAGAGCTGAAATATTTGGTCGAATCGTTCTTGCAGCTCTGTGGGCAGCTTGGACTGCTTCAAAAGCCCTTCTAATCACTTTGCTTGCCTTTTTAACGTTGGTTTGATGAAGAGAGAAAGCGATTTGAGCTTAGATAGAGCCAGATTGATCCAAAAATGCCCCAAAACAGTTGGTTCTGGCACTCTTTCTAAACCCATTCTGAAAGTCGAATCCTATTATAGTATTTCAAGGAATGATATCTTGTACTAGAATCGTGTTAAAAAATCTATTTGCTTCTTTCAAGGAATGATATTTTGTACTAGAATCACGTTAAACAATCTATTTGCTTTTTCCACTCTATCAAAATTGCCATACAAATTGATAAGAGCATTCCCCACAACAACATGACATCCAATTTCTTTGCCTGCAATGAAAACATGGAACAACTTACCATCTTTGAAATAACCATAACCAGAATAAGCACTAACAATGGTGGAGTTCATAACCTTACCTGGCATCTCAACTTCCTATTGCATCTGTCTAAAATGATAGAAAGCCCTTTGAATTGTCCATGTACCATATAAGCATTCATCACAAGAGTCCATGAATATAAATTCTTTTTCCATGTTCCATCAAACACATGCGTTGCCTCATCTATATTTCCACATTTGCCATACATATCTATTAGAAGGTTTCTTATGAATCTGCGTGATTCATACCTGAATTTGACAAATGCGAAGAGACTCAAGTATAGAAGCCAAATGTTTTAAGCCCACAAAAGGAACTTGCAAGTGAGCAAAATAAAGAATGTGTTGAAGTAGGAGATAAAGGTGGAAGGACCAATCAGGATAAGCTTTGGTAAAGAACATTTTAGACTCGGGATGATGAGAATAGGAAGCTGTGAGGAAGCAGTGCTTAAGCCGACTGATGTCATGCGGCTGAAAATCAATACAAAGCTACATTGCATCTTTGAAGAGAGCGTAGATCTTGTGACAAAGGCGGTTGAAAGAGAAGATCGAGGCCCAAAGACTTGGCAGTGAAGCCCAACATTAATCAAGGCAGTTATGGCGGAGACGAAAGTGGTAGGAGTAGAAGACTAGCCAAACTAAAGGAAGTAGAAAGCGATAGACATTGAGGCACTTATGGTGAAATGAAACCCGTGTTCAAAGTTATGATGAAGCAATGAAGTGTACAAATCTGGATGCAGCCATGGAAAGCCCCGAGATGGGCGCCTTTGATAGAAAAGCAGAATCTTATGAGGTATTAGCAGTTGCCAAGTGGTAAAAATATAAGTGGGGAACAAGAGTGGTTACAAACTCAAGAAATGGAAGCGGATGAATTATGGCAGCCCAAGTAAAAAGCTAGGCTTATAGCTCAAGGGTTTTCCTGAGGAAAGAGGTGATGATTACCTTTGACACCTTCTCTCCAATTGTTAAAAGAATGACTAGCAAGGATATTATTGGCAGTAGCGAATGCATATGATCTGGAGCTACACCATATGGATGTAGTACTGACATTTCTTAATGCAAAGTTGGAGGAGGGACATTTTATGAAGCGAGGCGCTTTGGCTTTGAACGAGGAAATGACAAGTTTGGAAATAAAAAATTTGTCTGATGCAGGGCAGTCCCTAGACGATCGTATAAATGCATGGATACATTTCTCGGGCCCGAAGGATTTGTTAAACTACAAAAGCGATGGCAATGTTTATTGTATGAGAAGGATATTGCGGTTACTACATAATAATCGCCTTGTCGTTATTGAGCGCATAATGGTTGCAAAATCCTTTGGAATGAAATCATTATGGCGGTACTAAGTTCGAGGTCACCCTTCGGGTTTTCGAGGAAAAACTCTATTATTAAGCCGGCAAGGCTTGGACAAAGCGTAAAATTTGAGAAATTAAGCTCCCAAAAACCCACAGATGGAGAAGTCCGAAGCCGGTTGCGCGCAACTGTACACTTTGCTTAACACCAACACGAGAACAAATGTGACAAAACAAACCTCCCAAAATGGAGGGCGATCACGCGTGCTGTCTGACAGCCAGGCACAAAACCTCTTCAAATGAGGGGCTGGTCGCTCGTGCGGGCGACAAATACATTAAACAATTAAGGGGAGGGTGGGTTTCAAAGAAGAGATAATAGAATCTTCTTGAGAGAGAAGAGGAAAGCGGCAGGTAGAGGCGTCGATGAAGAACCCCGCCTAATATAGCGATCAACGAGGAGAAGGCATGTGCATGCATGCAAGACATACATGCTAGCTCCTTCTAGAATGTCGGTCGAGGGCTCGGATCGATGGCGATCTAGAAGGAGCTCGCATGGCGACAAGGCCTCCGAATAGAGAACTTCCATATCAAAAGCGGGATGAGGCGAAGGTCAAAGATTATGGCTAAAGAGGGCAGGCGGGCCGAGGACTTTGGCATGGAAAGAAGCATGGGCGGTCAGTCAAGCATGGAGAAGCTCCTCCTACATGGTTTCAAAGAGAGAGAGATAATAAAGTGCTGGCGAGAAGAGGAAGGCGTATTATTATTGAGGCGATGATGAAGAACCCGCCTAATAGCGATCAAGCAGAGAAGGCATGTGCATGTGCTGGCTTCATCTAGAATGTCGATTAGGGCTCGGATGGAGTGGCATCTGTCAGAAACCTGTTATGCGAAAAGAAGCAAACATATAGAGTTGAGGAGTGCACTATGTAAGATAGATAGATAGATAGATGAATAGATAGATGGGTAGATGAATGAATAAGAATGAATAGATAGATAGATAGATATAGATAGATGAATGCCAGATGAGATAGATAGATAGATAGATAAAGATGAATGGATAGATAGATAGATAGATGAGTAGTAGTTTTAGCATTCACGCCACTAGGCGTTATGTAACTCTGAGATATACGACTAAGCGGTTATTAATAAGGCTCTTCATAGGCAGATTTCTTGCTCTAAAGAAACAGACAAATTGTTCAATTCTAAATGCACATGGGGAAGTCCTGAGCTAGTATTCTACATATGATCTGAAGGGGGATTTGACAGTAGAAGGTTGATATCATATGGATGCTTAGTCATATCATATGGATGCTTGATGTTCATGTATACTAGCTAGCTGCCTAAACCATTCAACCATTGTTTATTTATAATAACAAGATCATAGAAGTTGCATAGTCGTATGAAATATAGACAAGTTGAAGCAAACGAGATTAGCAACTTTCGAATCTCGATGGTCCTCAATAGAACTAAAGGCAGGTGCGTCTAAAGATCGATGTCTTGGGATGCGGTCGGGGTGTGCAGTTGGGATCCAGTGTCTTAGGATTCTGCGATTCTTTGGGGTCTTTGGATTCGATTACAGTGTGCCCGGATTGCATTCTGAGGTTTAGCTGAACCATTCTTGGGTTGTCTGGTGGTAAGCTACGGGGTGATGGCATGGTGAAAGCAATATTACAAGTTGAATTTTTTTTTACATTAATAGGTGATGGCATGGTGGGTGTGTGTAATGTGAATGACACATGAAAGAGAAGTTTTGACTAGAAAAAATCTTCTAGGCGAATTTGCCTTAGGAAGTCTAAGCTAGGCAAGAAACTTGGGGTTACATGGGCATGTTTTCATGGCAAAGGGTATGGAAGGCTTGAGATGGAGATCATGGGTCATAATTATGCCAAGAACTCAAATGTAAACATCATACAAGAACTCTTCAAAAGTCTTCAAATCTTCAAAGTTGTCTTACTTGAATCACCTTCCTTAGCATGCACATGTGATCCTTCATGAATCTTCTCATCTTGGTCTTCAAGTCTCCACTTCATGATGTGCAAAGATACATTGTCTTCATATAGATTGTGCTTGTGTGTTGTGTTCAAATCCAAGTCTAAGCATGAAGTAAATTACATTGTATCTTGCTCTTCTATGCCGCCATAGCATGGCGGCATCATAATCAAACAAAAAGAATAGGCTGGTCCCCGGCCTCTTGTCTTCTTAATGATAAAATAAATTCGATGGTACGCAATATGGAAGTATGTTTGGCGACAATGACATCTACAATGGATTGAAAAGGATGGTGATGGGCGATGTTGAGGATGAATTGTGAAATATGAACATGGATGGAAATTGCAAGTGAACACCGCATGACAAGAGTATGATAATTAGTAGAATATGAAATTGCTGGATGAGATGTGATAGCGACCTAATGGATTTGGTGGAAAGAATGATGAAGTTTGAAGTGTTTTATGTGAATCAAGGGCAATTCTTGTACAAATCAATGTGGAATGCCTTAGGGTGCACCTCCATGTGGCAAAGATACATTAGCATAATGAAAGTGCTTGTTATGGTGGGGATGGCGTGACCATAGACATGAAAATAAATGGGTAGAAGTGTATGAATATAGGATGTATATTTGTAAATCGAATGTTCTGCATGGAATTCGAACTTTAAGCAAAAAGTATTTGATTTGAACTTTGAATAAGTTGACACACACACAAATCTCACAGTTTTTTGGATTAATAGTGAAACCTCAATTCAAGAAAACTTAATTTAAGCAACTACTTGAATTTAAAAGGTCTACCATCTACTAAAATATTCTGCATTGTTTTTGCTTTTCTTACGTTTTCTCTCTTCTTCTTTTTTTTTTTTTGAAAGTTTTTGCAATCTCGACCAATCAAAGCAAACTAAATTAGCCTACCTATAATTTCTGAATGATCTTTAACTTCTACAAACTTGAGGCAGCATGTTGTTGCGGTACCTCTTCAAGTGTAAGATGTTAATAGGATTTAACAATTCTTTGCCATCAAGTACATCTCTCGTGACCAATAGAAATCTTTCCACCTTGCCAATTACTTAAAGGCCCTTCCCAAAAGATTCTCAAAACTTAGGCTGCTATGTCTTCTGCTTTGTTCCATTTAATACCGACTCACACGATTTGGGAGTGCTGGAGCTTGTAAGCTGACTTTTTACGTCTTGCCTATCTTAGCCTTTTAATCATAAGCTGCATTTCGACTTCATACATGTTCTTCCAATTTGCATCAATCTCACATCTTTCTTTTAGTGCATCATCCATTTCTAAGTTTGTTTGATATACCCAGTCGGGTGGAGTTCAAGCTCAATTAGCTCTGATTCTATAGACTAGGTAAGAGGTGTGTGTTTGGTAGAAACTTTAATAGTGATTCGTATGCCCATAATGCATCATGGGCTTGGTGCCAATCTTTAAATCTTGATGGTTTTCTTGATTGACTTGAATCTTGTTGGTTGGCTGCACTTAACCATTGCCTTGAGGGTAATATCTTTGAGAGCTTTTGGTGTGTTTGACTCTTAGAGTGGCTAGCAATAAAGGCAATAGTTTGACTCATGAATTGACTTCCCCTACGAGGAGATAATTTTGAAAGAGTTCAAATCGAGCACCGGATGTTCTCATGAAAATCTTGATGTGGTGTAGCCATTTGCTTCTCCTAAAGAAAAGCTACTTCAGCCATTTGGTAAAATAATGCAACATACAAGTATAAATTGATCTTGAGTTGAGGAGGGTGGATCTATTGGCCCTATGAAATCAAGTCCCCATGTTTGAAATGGCCTGGAGAAGTCATGGTGAGAGGGGCTGGTTGCAATGTTCCTTTGCAAAGATTTGGCATTTATCACAACATTTATAACATTATAGCAATCTTTAAAAAGAGTGGGCCAAAAATATCAGGACCTTAAGATCTTCTTGGTAGTTGTAACCGATTGCTTAAGTGTCACCACAAATGCTTTCGCAGCCAAGCCTCAATGATCATTTGGCTTCTTAGGGATCCACACACTGGTGACCTCCTTCACCCATCAACCTTGCACAATACTTCTCCAATCAATACGAACTTTTGCATTTCTCTTTAAATCTTCTTTCTGTGCTACTACTTAAGTCTTTTGGCAACTCGGCGACAAGATAATTCGATATCAAATTGCGGTCCAAGTCTTTTGCATGAAAAGCAAGCAAAGTTAATATACAATCAACATTATTTAAGTACTCTTGATCATAGTGTTCAAAAAGCATAAGGCAAATAGGCTGATTTTCAATTCAAATTCACAACATTGTATGTGTTATAGCTTGAATTTTAAGCCATCTACATAACTGGCTGGTTTTTTGCACAAAAGAAGAGATAAAGGATTTTGCCTCATGTAGACTTGAGTTTGGTTGCTACTGACAAATGTCCACCATGTCCTTCTATTAGAAACATTAATCATTCTTTTCTTCTCAAGCTTTGGGGTACTCTTGAGCTTTCTCGATGTGGACCACATCTTTGGCAAAAGAAATAACATGGTCTTCTTGAAGCAATGCCACATCAATTGCCTCTCCGCTAGGTAAATCGGAAATGGTTCAACAAACCTGTAAATGCAATCCGGCACACCTGTAACTGAAATCCGGCATCACGATGGCGCAATCAGAGCACAGCATGATCTACAATACGGCACTCGATGCAATCAAGCACACCGATTTGCAATCGACACGGCCCGATCTTTAGAGCGGGTCGTCTTTAGTTCTATTGAGGACCGCGAAAGTTAAAGTTGCTAATCCTAGTTGCTTCAACTTGTCTATTTCATACGTGAGAGTTGCCCTTATAGGTGAAATTTAGCCATTGGCTATGTTGATGCTTTTTTTTTATCTTTTTCATTTTCAAACCCTAGTAGTTTCGAGTTAGCGGGAAAAAGTTTTGTCGCCAAAGTTTCGGCCAGAGGCAGGCGGATGAGCTTGCGTATGCCATTGTATCAGCCGGCAAACAGGTTTACTTTGTATTTCAATGGATGAAGACCTGATTTTTTGGATTAGCAGGTTATGGGTCTCACGTTGATCCATTTTGATCCACAACAGGTTGTATTTCATAGCGAAGTGGAGCTTTCATGAAACATTCTAGTCCAATAGTTTCCTTGGTTTTGTTACGATTATATTTCATGCGTATTGCCTTTTGCGAGCCAAAGCAAACTCCGATCTTTGATAAGGCCGTTCCCTTTTAACTTTCTTTGCATATCTTTGGCTTAGCGGAGTCTCTAAGATCTGAAATGGCATCATTATCTTCTCTAGAAGGCTGCTGGAAAATTTCTATATGCAAGTCTATTGTACCTAATTTTTACAGTATGTAAAATCTTGATGCCAGTACCACATCCCGGTTGATACATGAGAGAGGGGCAACTATTGTTGCCTCATACATAATCAATGCTTACACTTGAGCAAAGTGAGGCAAATACATTTCATCCTTGGCATCGGTCTTTTTACTGCGGTGCCTCTTATCCAAGTATTTTATCTTGATGCCTTGTGATAGTAAAGGGGTTTCCTAAACATCTAGCAAGCATTTTACGCTACATTCTACTTAGTGTAAATCTTCCTTTTGGAATCTAACTCCATTCACTTGACGAGAAATTCTCTTGGGTAAGATTTTTATTATGTGGGCAATTTGTGTGTCATCTTGATGCAACATTATTTGCTACATGACAATATCATTACATAGGAGCTTTTTATTTTGTAGGAGCAAGCATATAATTTTGCAAAATGTTAATGTAAACCTTCTTGGATCACGGCTTTGGTCATGAAGCCACGGTCGTTGGTCTCGAGGATGCTAAGCTAAGGGAGCCCGTTACGTGATGTGATAGGGCAATCTTTTGATTCACAGTGCAAATCCTTCCAACATGCACAAGAATTTCCTAATCCTTGCATGTGCATGGAAGAGCAGCTCTCCATGAGGTGTTTCAAAATAAAACCCTAGGCATAACAACAGCAGAAAATAAACCTAGGCGTTGGCCGATCAGAGAAACCATCCGTAACATGAAGTACATCTTGAATTTATGCATCTCTTGTCTTCCTTAGTGTGAATTATTAAGACATACCATGATTTTCTATAGGTCGAGATGAACTCAAGGTTTCCATAAAGGTCGAGGTTAGAGTTGCCATGATTACTAAAAATATTTAAAACTTATAGCTACGAGTTAGCCTACATGAGCATCTATATATGCATGTTGCACTTACGCTTTACACTATATATGCACATTAGGCTGCCATGCACTGCATGTGTTACTAAGTCTATTAACATGTTGTATGCTTGTATGAACCATTATTGCGGAGTTCTTGTTTTACAAGCTTATCCTTTTCACTCACGTGAAGATTGGGTTTTTATAAGTATTGACATATCTGTTACATTTTCTTATCTGAGCTGCCAAAGGAGCCTAGGAACTCTGAGGCATCTTGGAACTTCTCTCTTGGATATGTGTAAGTTAGTTTGATTCATGTTGCGAGATGGAACAATCGGGGTCATGACATCCTAGGAAGCAATCCATATCGATTAGGAGTGTTTAGATGTCTTTACTTTAACTATATATATGAGGGAGTAGGAATTCGGACATATTGATATTTGGATATGATTATAGTCTGGCACGTCCACCACGTATATAATTGTTTTGATGTTTGCCCTATTTTTGGCTACACTTTTATGTTTGAGATCTCCCTTTTCCTTCTCTGTGTTCTCAATTCTCTTAATCATTGTTGCGGGGTGTCATGTGTTTTGCGGGGAGACGTACATTCCACAATGGTTTTAATTTGCGCTAAGTAATTAATATGATGGAATGGATATTTGTAACTCTATGATCGGGTAAACTGCGGAGTAGGCTTCTAAGCTTTTAAAGGTTTGCAGTTGATAATTTTTTCTGGATTAATTTAACAATTGGATATAACCATATTGGAATTCATTGAAGAAGGCAAGAACATTGCTTCTGATATTTGAAGGATGCAAAGGTGCAGCAGAGAGTTCGAGGTGATACAATGCATTAGTCCAGGAAGCTAGCTAACCCGGTGACGTGATCTAATAGAACACAGAGGTGTATTATTTGAGTTCGTTATATGTAACTATTGAAGAATCTATACATCTCTATGGCACATATGAAGCATATGTCAAAGAAGGTGCAAAGTCACAGACCTATATAGAAGACATAACTTTTGTCTGGGTGCTTGATGTTATATCGTGATAAGATAGTGATAAGATAGATGCGATACATGTCAAGATTCTATATGGACTCCACGAAAGTTCAAAATTCAATCATTTTATGTGCACTTATCTTAAAAATGCATTACAAGAACTTCTGTTATTGGAGAAAATTGTACGAAAAATTGCGAGTGCTTTTAGCTCCTAAATTACATCTTAAGCTATGAATGTCGATTCTCAAATGGCTCGCCAACCCACTATAATATATATAAAAACCTTATAAAAATTTCGCCAACTTTTCTAAGCCTCTAAAAATTATTCATAAGTATTTTATACTATACCATGTACAAAAATTTCTTAGGGGCAACACGACCATCGACTTCTATGGTCTTGTTCTTAAGTCGTATTTATTAAAGTGGGACAAATCTCAGAATTTTGGGGTGCGAATTTTCATTGAATCGTTATTAGATCGGGAGGAAGGGGAGAAGTTGGGGAGAAGTTGAGAGAAGTAATGGAGAGGATAAGTTAGAAGAAGGGGGAGGGAGGAAGTTCGAAGGGGTGAGAAGAGGGCAAGGGAGATGAGGAGGAGGTGCAGGAGGTGAGTTCGAAATGGGGAGAAGAGGCAAGGGAGGTGAGAGGAGGGTGCAAGGGAGGTGAGTTCGGAAGGGGGTGAGAAGAGGGCAAAGCGAGAGTTGGGAAGAGATAGAAGGGGGAAGGGAGAGGAAAACTAAAATAAGCATGGGGAATATATCCTTTAGATATGGAATATAATAATTAATTTATAATTAAATATAAAATAATTTAATTAATTTAATAAAAAAAATATAAACTTAGTGTTCTCGACTCTTTGAGTCGAGAATTGCTAAATCTTTCTCACGCAATTTGATTGCAATTCGTGAGACCACGGCCATATCCAGCTGCTGATAGGTGCGGGAGGCGACTCCCATAGATATACATACGGCAGGGATGGAGAAGAGAATCAATTGATGGTGCCGCAGCAAATCCAAAATAATGTACATAGCGGAATCGAAATTTGTCTTGTTGCGGCTGGCCCGGCGAGAATCGGCGGTCGGCCACTTCCGGGAACCCCAAAGCCCTTCTTCCCTCACTTTCCTTGGTAGCTGTTACACATCTCCATTTGGGATATCAGCGAGGGGATATCAATACAGGATAGCCGGTAGCTATTTTACATCCGCTGGACCCATTTGGGATATGCGATGAAGCATGTCGAACCGCCCTCTGAGCCAAAATCGAACAAAATTTAGTCACCTTGCCATAGCCGCGGATGCCCTTTCGGTTTCTTACCGCCCTCAAGCGGAAGAGTCAGGAGACGACATAGCCGAATTACGTCGCTGGCCACGGACATTTCAAATCTATACATCTGTTTGGGTTTCAAATCCCACGAACATTTCTCTAGAATCACGCTCTCTTACGGAACCTCGAAAGTTACAGTTTCAAGACTCTAGGTATGGCTACCTGGTCTGCTAGATGCCTCCACCGATGCTACCTATGCGGCTATATGGAAAAATTGGGCTACTCAAATGTTGAAATCGTTGTCAATGAAACCCGGTACGGCCTTCTAAGGCGATTCTTGGCTGGTGCTAATCCTGAGCCTTACGGCTTTATAACGGAGATTAGTTACCAAAGTGTTTCAATTCCAATGACCTTCTTCTTCTTCTTCACGCTATCGACCCCCATTTTACCGTGAAATTAAACTTTTTGAAATCGATACTCTTGCGAGATTTCTTGTTGGCGTATTCAGAGATTGGTTGGACTATGGCGATAAGAAAAACGGCTGGAGATAGGGAGGCGGCAGGAATGGGATCTTTGTGTTTACGGCTATGGCTATGAATGTAATGAAATATTTGGAGATGGAGCACCATGCGGATTCTTTGCACCGCTAGGTCCCGATTCGTGAGAGATAGCAGAGATCCACAGAGATAACGGAGATAGCAGGCATTTTATAGGCGATTCAAGAAAGCGAATGTGATTCAAGAAAGCAGACCCTTGCATATTGCTTTGAAAAGGCGCCCAGCAAAGCATCTTCATCTTGGCATCTTGACTAGGTGGCATCTCAATCTTGAATAGCTTCTCCATCAAGCTTTCTTTGCTTTATGGTAGCATGTCCAAGCATGTCCGTGCGGAAAGGGATATGGCCTTGTTTGTACAGATACTATCTCATGTTATTTCGATCTTATATTTCGGATCTTTTCTATGGAGCTTGGGGCCTGTAAGAAGCGTCACTAAAAGTAGGTGCAATATTTGGAAACAAACGGTAATCTCCATAGTGGAAGCTCAAAGGTTTTAGAGTCCCAAGGTATGTACCAAATTTTTTTAAGAATGGGCCAGACCCAAAAATATGTACCAAAGTTCAAAATTCAAGCAGGCGGAAAAAAGGCGGGGAGTAAAAGTAGGGTACAATAAATGTCACAGTTATTAGGACATTCTAGCATGATATTATAGGGGGCTAGGTTAATATACATTCTAACTGATATTATGAAATTTCTAGGTTAATAGTGCGTAAGGAAAATCAATATGAAAAAAAAATAAAATGGGTACTTAGCTATGTCATCTTAAAAGGCGAAGTCTGGGAAAAGCAGAGTTAAAAAAAATACATTAAAAATACGTTTCTAGGCATATATTTCTTATTCTAAGGTAAAAATTTAACTTTTAAAGATCATAATATACTTAAGTACTAATGTGTGCTAATTAAAGGTGTGCTAGTATATGAGGTCTTTGCGCCGCGGAGGGTTTCCCTCAAGTGACTGAGTGAAGTGAGAGCAAAGGAATTTCATCAAGTGATCCTAAAATATTATTCTAGTTAGAAAGGGCGAGTCCTATCACGTTATTCCATCACGTCAACATTGCTTTGAGCATATACAATATTTTATTCAACTCAATGTCTCAACCTCAACCATTTAAGGTGTTGAAAGAGGAAATGACAAACAAAGCTTTGACTTAAATATGCACATTGGAGTTAACATCGTTGGGTTCAAATCATTTACTGACATCAATTTGCCAGCTTCTATTTTGCAATAGCTACCTACATGTTAGCCAATAAAACCATCTGTTTCTTTAGATAATAATCCTCTGCCGTGCATTACATAACGGAACAATAGCCATATCACTACTTATATAGAACACAAGTAAGTTTTATTACATGCATAAGGGTTTTGTTAATCTTGACCGCACTAGAAACACAATGGATATTGCAAGGAGCAATTGGATAAATGTTCCCTAGCCTATTTCAAACATGGTTCTAGAAATAATGTATTACATTATGAAAATAATGTAAAATAACCAATGGGTAAATGGTTACGGGAATAGTATGGGGGTTAAATAACCATTAGTAAAATGGATATACTTTTAAATACCATTAAGTAAAGTGTAAGCACCCTAATATAAATTTGAGCACCTTAGGTGGCTTAGCCACTTGGGATTGAATCTTGACCAGTTTGCTAATTTAGAACTTCGGCGAATCCACACCTTGTTGTTGCCACGGTACCATGCTAGCAAGGAGTTGAAGCGGTGGCGGTGCGGGGGAAAAACACGGTTCCGGAAACACATGGGCGATTAGTTTTGGTGCTCGGAAGTGATCCGATTGGATCCTTTGGGGATTGCTAAAACCCGGCTACGATTGGCAGGAAAGCCTCCATGGTATCAAAGACTCAAATATCAAGCATGCCAAGGCTCTCTTTTAATCAAGTTTGACTTTCAACCTCACATTAGTAATTACATAAAAAGCGAGTTGGGTCTAAAAGATTGGGTAAAGAATTAGCAACCGCATCAACCTTTGTTTATTTCAAGAGGGCAAATATAAAAGAATGAAGGTGAGAAATGGAAAAAAGCAGAGTGATTCTACTAGTTTGGTTGTGCATCCTTTAGCTATTTTTTCAATTCGGCTACGATTAAAGAGTAAATAATATTAACAATGATTAACTTTGGCGATACTCCCGGCATGGAGTTTGGTAAATTCTTTCCATGCAATTTAAAGATCGACAAACAATTTCCATTACTAACCTTCAAAATGCCCTTTAGCAGTGCCAATATCAAGATATCAACAAATCGACCATCGACTACTTGTTCCCTACTGTCGCCTTTTCGGTTTGAGCACAATCAGCACAATTTCAAGGACCCATCATGGGAAAGATAATTTTACATCTCTACTTTACGGATTTTAGCAAAAGATTAAATCTACAATCCATAAAATTAAAGGCCTTGCTCTTAGAGAAAGAAACAAAGCTGGCCAAGCTTTCTATGACACAAACTTTAAACGAAGGGGATGACTTCAAGAACAAAAAATAATCGCCAAAGACTAAAGCTTAAGCCTACATAAAGACAAAAAGACCAAACAAATCACCACGGATTGAGGCGAGAATCCATTTCCGATGGCACGTAGAACTTCTTGCTCAATCCATGGCCTTGACTTATACTCTAGCTTCATTGGTTAAAGCCTGACATGGCCGATCACGCGAAAATTCGCGCCATTGCTTCATACTCTGGGAAAGCTCCAAGAGTAGCTATGGCGATGAGCGAGCAAAAAACGAGGAGGATGAGCGGGCAAAAACTTGAGAAAAGCAGGGGCATACAAAATAAACAAGGTGCGCCATATGCGCTGCGAAGGAGATAGAATTTGGATGAGCCACTTCACCGAGCACCAGCCGATTTTTAGCGATCACCGGTATATACTGAGCATATGCAAGCATACCACATACACTTGTGTCTTGACATACCCCATACCCACGGCGAGGGTTTGCCCACGGCGACCAGCCAAAATGAGACCAACATCTCTTGTTGTAGGTTCTCAATTGCTCCGGTTGACTAGAGGAAATGGATTTAGACTTGAGCTTGGCGAGTGGTTTGGTGGATCATTTGCGTCTTCACTTGAAATGCTTAGAGATTTACATAATTCCTTATACCTGACCGATCAAGGCCACTACCATTTGAAAAAAGAAGTGAGAGTCTGACATGGGTTATGGCCATGCGAGTCAAAGGCAGAAGCATTCCTAAAGTGCACATTGATTTCTTGTTTCATTACACCATTTGTATTTAAAGGAAATTCTTTTTGCTTGTTAAACGGCATTAGAATCATTAGTAACTATTGTCATAGAAGCGTGGAGTCTTGAAGACAGGATATATTGGCGATCTCAGAACAGGTATATAAACCACGGATGAACATTTGTGTGGGACATGGAAAACCAATAGACAACTTTTTCTCTCAATTTCGGGAAAAGAAAAGGACACAAAGTAAAGAGAAAACTACGTTCTTAATTCATCTAATCTTTAAGACTTGTATGAGTCATGCTATTTCATAAAACAAAGACGGAGGAGACATAGAGATGGCCGGATTACAAAGAAATATATGGATTTATCTTTTTACATTTACGAGGAGCTTATCCACGTCCATCAAATAACATGAAACTCCAACCTCCTTTTTCTTCCTAGCTCGACCCGCCCAGTAGTTTGTTCTTCCGTTGGTCATTCTTGAAATACTTAATTCCACGGTGGTTGCAATCTGCAGCCCAACAAAATTTGTGTGAGACCTTGGGTTCTACAAGCGTCTTTCTTGGATATTTCATTGTACCTAGCTTGTATGGAATTTGTAGAGGTTACTTAGTCTCGTGATCTGCTTTCGGCTAACGAAATTTTCTATTGATACAAGGTCATACAAAAATGCATTATGTGACTTCATAAAAAGTCCTAAAAAGTAAATAATATCTGACATAACCCTTGTCCTTGTGATCCTCAAATTATCTCTCTAAGACTCATCCACTTTCCGAGCTTGTTTGTCGAGTAAAATGGAGTGGCCAGAGCTATGCACTCAACTCTTTCGGTAATCCAAGTCGATAATGATATAAAGTAACGCATACATCTGAATCTGATAATCTAACTTCATTTAAACAAGCTTTTATCGCTTTTCCCTTCCCCTCTTGGAGTTTAGAAAGCACGGCAAAATTTGAGACCTAAAGCTTCCCACCTCTGGTGCTTTTGGCTCTCAAGCTCATTTGGTTTATCCTTCATTTTGTTTCCCAAAGTTTTCCTTGATGCTAACTCCATTCTTGTAGTTTCAATAGGACCCGGGACATATTGAACCTGACACCTGAGGATGACCATTTTTGATGTTACATGATGTGCCAACATTAAAAAAGAAATAAACGGATGATACCTCCTACTGCTGTAGCACAACTGCTTTGGGTGATTGTCTAAGCCCTTCTTTCTGCATAATTCTTTGCTATTTCGTAGTAGTCAAAATCATCAAAATTGATGTTTGAAAGCGTAAGTTTTAAATATACCGGTATTTGGCACCTTGTTCACATTTGGCACATATATTAGCATAACCTTAGTACATTTGGAGCTTTCTTGCATATACTAATGAGGCTGATACCTCTTGCATTATCTCTACTATTTGTAACAGGGCTTATGGTCATTGTTTTTCCAATTATAATGCTGTCTACATTTATCTGCTACCAAAATTCCATGTTCTTATTAAAATCTACTCACATCATAGCATAACAAACAAATACCAAGGATGAGAAATTAGAGCTCAGGCTTACAATGCACATTTTTAGTAGCAATGCCAAAAAGGACTTTAGCTCACATGCATATATTATGGAAAAATCAAAGTTATTTATAGCGTGCATAGAGTCTGCGATTAACGCTAAAGCAAAACTTAATAAAAATATACGCCATCCAAGCAATGATAAATCTTTAAATAGAATCAAGACATGATGGCCCATATCCAAGGAAGATAAAGAAGTTAGAGTCACACAAAACAAAATCTTTGGTGTAATAGCTAAGTTGAGATGCAAACTAAGACACCTCATATTTGCATTATAAATTCCGGGAGGCTATAATCCAATCACGATAATTTGTACTATGTAGACAGACTTGTAGCTTTTCGACATGGCATGTACTTAGGAAGTGTGAAAATAATTGTCTTCATTAGCATGTCCCGAGTTCAAAGTGGACACCTTGGGTTCCCTCTTTGGGCTATCAATGGGCAAGATTCGGTTTTGAATGTTAAATTAAAACCATGGAGACGAGACAAAGAGTTGTAAATGTGATGAAAATTGTTGTACATCACTATTTTTGCAGCATTTCGTGATCCCCAAGAACTTAGGGAAAGCAATGGTGTGTTTTATACTTGAGTTTATGTCTAAAGAAAGTGGTTCGCAAAGTGGATGGGCAACAAGGAAAACAAAAATGGAGGGCGGAGGAAGATGAGAACTCCTAGAGATAGCGAGAATCTGTTGTTGAAAACACAAACAAGGGCAAGAAGAAGATACGACTCCAGTAATTCCTGCTCTTATTTTCTAACTTCCACTTTAATATCTTACGCACCGCGAGTTGTAGGAATTTGAACTTAGGAAAAAAGAAAGCAAATGCAATTCGGGAACTCTACAAGTACTTCACTTCAAGCATATTTGAGTTAAATGCTGTTGCACTTTACTTATTCGAGGAGTAAATCTTGCCTCAAATCTAGACTTCAAATTTCCTGATGGCGAAAGACAAAACAGTTAACCTCAAAAGCATTTTTTACTAGCAATCATGATTATGATTTTATGGCATTGAGTATAACATATAAAAGTTAAACTAAAATTCATGCTCATATTCGGGAAGCGGTAAAATAGGTGATCAATAATCGGCAAAACATTGGTTTAGGTTAAATGGCGGCATAGGAAGAAATCTCTATTGTTATTCACGCATCATAACTTGACGAGCAGTCCGTACTTAAGTGAGACACATTGATAGAATTACAATTGATAGAATGCAAGCACAAAATTCCCCACCATGAACTTCGGTGCTCTCCATATGCAAGGCGTATTCTCCATATCGTCAACATTTTTCCCACGTCAACATGTCTTCGCGGGCCGGTGTGAATATGCTATTAATAAGAAGAAGGAACAAGCGGCACCAGACCTAGGCGATGTACCGTATAGGAACAACACACTGTCTCGGATGCGCGTTGTTTATGAGCATCTTCATATAGGCGATACCAATTCTTGAAGCCATACTAATCGATTACGCAATATGATGTAGAATGAAGTTACCTTGATTACTGACATAGGATTAGCAAAACCGCCGAGCATAACCATCAAGAGATTCATCCAAGAGAGCACAGGCGGCTTGGATTCAGCGACTCTTGATTCGATTGAAGCCCTACTCATGCATCCTAACCTTAGTTAGCGGTATGCAATATTACTTCGTATGAGGATGACCTAACTATTCATTCTACAGTTTTATGATTTTGGCATATTACAGGTATATTGGCATATACCATAGATAATATAAAAGCTCTACATAAACAGTTGCCCCTAAAGGGGCAACCCAAAAAATCTTCATGTATGCAAATGTGTACTATTACTAATGTACTAATCAAAAATGTAATGTGTGCTAATATTTAATATTAATAATACTAATGTGTACTTTACTAATATATAAAAATATAATGTATTAGCTTTTACATGTGCTAGTATGCTAATGCTTATATTCCATAAGAAATTATGGTAGTATAAGTATAATATGTACTAATTAAAGACATGCTAATAAAAAATGCTAATATTATTACTAATACTAATAGTACTAAATGTAAAAACAATTTATTAAAAATACTAGTATGTGCTTAATACACTAATATCTTTGTAGAGAAAAACAATAAACTATGGTGTGATAGAATAATAAAGCTGTGGTGGAAAATTAGATGGATAAGATAGATAAAATGATGCTTACTTAAAAATAATCATAAAAACTTGAAATTGCCTTTTTACTCTGAAATTTGCCTTTCTGACTCGCTGGTGAATATCAACTAATCTTCATGCCTTTCTCTGTTCAGAATTCCTCTATTAAACTGGTTTTAAGCTTTGAAATTTGCCTTTCTCATTTCATGGGTAGAGACCATCATTTCCTAAAACTAGTTTTTAAGCTTTTGGTACCGACCCTAAAAGGCATGTTTCAAACAGGGGTGGGCTGTGGTGAGATATCGACTCTAAAACTGCGTTTTAGCTGGTGCCTTTCTCATTTCATGATCGAGAAAGATAACTCTTCCCAAAACTAGTTTTTCGCTTTTGAGACATCTTTCTCCAGCTCGCGGAGTCGAGAAGGCTCTCAAGCTTATGTTTTTTCCCAAAATGGCCCTGGGCATGTTTTAATATTTTAATTGTTTTGCTATATAGCATCCTTGACCAACGATTTTGTCTTTTTGCAGTCCTTATCTCCACCAAGATAGTACATGCTTGGGAGTAATGAAAAGACGGTGTTGAAGAAAGATCTAGAAGGGTGGTGACATCGTTCGGACATACAAACCACGTGGCCTTGAAGGAACTCCTCCGCCACAATTTTTATAGTTACTTTCTGTGTGACTTGGGCGGGCTCCCATGGCAAGTTTTCATGGTGGTTCACGTGTAAAGAGGGTGTAATCATTGCCCAGCGATATCGACCACTATAGTACTTCACCTTGTAATATATATTTCCTTAAATGGGCCATTTTCGATAAAATTATCCTCAAAAACTAGTATTTTGGTGATTAAATGCGACAATTTACTTAATTTTGTTGGAATTTGTGATCTCTTGTTTACCACACACAGAAAATAGGCCAAAATATCTTGGTAAGGAATTTACCCTCCACTGGCGAAAAACTCTTATTTTCAATGACAAATAAGCCCCCCAAAAGCAAAGGGACTCGACTCGCTATCAAGAAAGCGGGAGAAAGCTTGGATTACCGTGTGAGACAATTCAGATTAAGGGCAGGTTTAGTTAAGGTGCTCCCTTTTGTAGTAGCGATTTCCAGAAAAAGAAATTAGAATGGAATGAGTCCCACTTTAATTAAATACGACTTTTATATATAAACAATGGTTAAATTGTTTAGGCAGCTAGCTAGTATACATGAACATCAAGCATCCATATGATATGACTAAGCGTCCATATGATATGAACCTTCTACTGTCATCATCATCTTGTAAAAAGCAAAATTTCCACTTGATTTGGCCATACCCATGGTCTAGAGTCAAACTCTCTCACTAGAAGTCAAATGGTGAGACAAAGTGCCAAATTCTCAAAGGAGGCAACAAAAGTAAAAAAATTTGCCTAAAGGAAGCAAATTATATACATTTGGCATTAAGAGATTGTTAAAAGTTCTTTTGCAAAAGAATTTCAAAAATATGTTCAATTAGGCCTTCATATTTGATTTCTTACAGGAAATGTGCGGTATATTTTTAGAAAAAAAAATCCTATCTCACTTCCCTCGGCCTAGATTTCCGAGTCCAATCCTTGCCCGTGGTATATCAGGGCATGTAGGCCGATGGAGGTACCAAGGCCACGTGGATATGGCATTAATTATCAATAATATTGAATTTTTGGCCCCAACATATCCTTGGTCCTCCTTTGAATTTTTACGTAGGATATCCATCAAGAGATTCATAGATAAACTAAAAAACAAAATCTAGCTCGGATTTGCCAGAGCAGAAATGAACATAGGATTTGAAAGGGAAATGGCTCGAGGATTTTTCGGGAGCTTCTGAAGAGCGAATCGAACTTTGAAGAAAGTGAGGTTCGAGATTTTGAACTTGAACTTGCCTTCACATATCGGAATTATGCATAGTTACTTGACAATTTAAGATGACATTGTGTACCTTATTTGATCTGTGCCCAGACATCGAGCTTGGGATTAACATTACTGCTTTGTATGATTCTTTGGTGAATGAAAATCAGATCCTTGTTGAAATATTTGTAGAATGATCTCTGTTGACTTTGTGTTTAGCATCATGGATTGATAACAATTGACCTTGCATTCAAGCCACGAGGAAAAATATAGCAAAATTTGTAGCATATGCATCTATAGCATGGGGATTTAATATCCATGTGGGTTAATGATGATCAAAGTGCATAATTTTACGATAAAAATCTGCATTTGCATAGCTGGATCAATCATCTACTCATACTACTAGTCCATGCATTTTTCCTTGGTGATGCTGCATGCTTTCACTTGCAAGGCATACTTAGCATAGATATCTATTAGAAGGCAAATGGAACAATCAAGCTTGTCGGGCTAGCTCAGTTGCTTTGCTTTGTTCACTTTTTTGTAACAGTCTGTCAGGACCTAAACTCAAATTTCGGAGAAAAAGTGCTTTTAACTCTTGGCAAAGAGCATGCTTGATCATTGTGTCTGAGACTTATCTTGAGAGAGGATCGAGCATCAAATTCAAAAGAATGCCTTTGTCGAGGTTATAAAATTTCACTCTGCCCGAGATGTTGACCAAATCTTGACTTTATCAGTGCACTTTGAGTGGTTTGCATTGATTAAAATGCATCGACTTTATACCTAACATCCTTCAGGGCCTTAAGCATCTCTATCATCAAAATCACAAAAGCGAGACTCACTTTGAGTGCATTTGGCACATCTATTCTTGCAATGAGACTTTTTCCCTCTTTAGGGAAAGTGGTTAAATTATTATTTGAGCTTCCTACTTGGGATTTTTCCACCACGAGTAGTTGCCTTAAGCATCCTAGAGGTTCTAAACCACTGAGGTTGAAGGTTTTGCCAGAAATACCTCAACACCATGGTAATGCTAATGAGCTTGAACTCCTTTGTGTATTTCTCTAACAATGTGCTCTGATAAACAAACTCTTGCAGTTTTTGCATTAGCAGCCCTTATTGCATATTTCGGTCAAGCAAACCTTTCTTGATATCTACGAACATAATCTTTTCAAATGCCATTAGTACATTTTATAATGGTAAAGGCATTCCCCAAAGAGTTAGAATTGAAACTAAAGAATGTAACATTGTATCATTTGTTATGAACATCATGGAAAGGAATAAGATCTGAGGCACTATATCAGTTTTGTTTTCATCTTCTTTTAAGCATATGTTGCCAGGAGAGTTTTTTTTTGGGGCGGAGGGGGTGTGTGTGTGTGTGTGTGTGTGTGTGTGCGTGTGTGCGTGCGGGCGGGCGCATGCGCGTGCGTGCATGTTGGGGGGTTCTTCCCAGCATTTTTAGTTAAAGCTGGAAAAATCTGGTTTCTAAAGTAGATCCCAGAAAATTCCAATGAGAATTTTGTAAAACATCTAATAAGCCCAACAAATCAGAGGATTTTTTGTTCAAAATCCTATAAGTTTAAAAAAGCATAGCATTATGCTAGTTTAAGCAAAATCTAAATTCGAGGTACTATGACATATTTAAAAGCTAGGCAAAAGCCTTAAAAAAAGAACGAGTCAAATGGGAATTTTATATTCTAAAGTATAAGAAATGCATATTTTCTTATGACATATACCAGGAGTTAGTTTCCACAAATGTGGGCTTTGACCAATGATGACAACCGAATGAAGAATTGGTGTAGAGGAAGGGTTAGAGCATATCCATCTATGGCGGGTAACAAGCTTGGGTAGCATTAAGTAGAAGAGATCAGGATTAGAAGTTCAACTAGTACATGGTGGAAAAAACATTTTCCCAATGCTACTATACTTCTGAGAAGAATACCAAATAAGAACGACCATCTAAGAAGCCGAGTATATATCGCTCATCCTCTCTCGAGAATGTCAATTTAACGATGTGGTTTGATAGCAATATATATGTTGTTATTGTAGATCCTAGATTAACAACTGATGTTATAATTATTGTGACACGTATAATTAAACTGCGCTATTGCAGAGATATCCATTTAACAAATGAGAGGAAATGAGCTACGTAATTTTTGAATGGAAATCAATGACATGTAGTATCAATAGCATTCCTCTGGTATTTCGAGGTACGTAATGTCAGAATATATGAAATGTACTTTCGAGATAATGGAATGAATTATTTTGATTCAATTTACGATTATACTTGTGCAGCAGCAGTCAAAAACCTTGGAAAGGACAAGATTGATGGAGAGGCAGTTGCCAGGACGATTTCAAAATATTTATTTATTTTTATTTATTTGTCTAATGCTCACTGAGGACCTTGAGAGGCCATGGAACACAAATATTTACAACTTCAACAAGAATGTTCTGTGTGTATCCACCTTGCTCATATACTCTCCTAGAAAATATGGTTCCAAATTTAACAATGTAGAAAAGTCGTCTACATGTATGTCGAACTCATCTCTAATAAACTCATATGCTGAACAATGTAAAAAAGTATGAGTCTCATCTTCTACATCTCCTGAACCACATATCTTGCACTTTCTATCTTCCAAGGGAACTTTAAACCACCTGCCTACTTCAATTTCTAATCGATGAGAGCTGAATCTGTATCTGGCTATAATTTGCTTATATGCTTTTGGAATATCCGAGCATAGATAAGCTTGACTTTTGTAATTTGTCATGACATTTACTTTTCCTCTGTAATGAACCATTCTACTACCTGGGGCTACCCATAAACAATCTATTGCAAGCCTTTCCAGTAAGGTTCTAGCCTCCTTTTTGTCACTAGGCCAATCCTTGCTCTGAATTTGCCGCTTGATAAGAGATTCGATTTGAGCTCTGTTCTTTGAGCCTATTCACAAAATTTACAGATTCATATAGTGCTTCAAGCTCCAGGGGTAGCATAAGCTATAAGAGTAGCATCTAGTCGTAAGTTTTGGTAGTCTGGTGTGTGGTAGGTATGGTAAAGAAAACATTTTGGTTGATTGACAAATTCGATGCTAATGAAATTGCATCCTTGAATGCTCCAAGGCATTTGCTGATGTTGAACATTGTGTATATTGAGTCTTATGTTTAAAGTTAAAAAAAAAAAACATTAAGATGCATATCGAAACCTTGATCGAAGCCACCTTCACACAACACAAAATGCAACTGGAAAGGAATAATGTTACAGATAGATGGGATAAAAAACATTATACAATTGACATACTGAAACAATATCTGAGGATGGAACAATAAGCATGACCATGTTTATGGTAACCTAAAAAGAATGGGCAAACGCAAAAGAGAACCTGTGTAATGGTATAATATAGTAATTGTAGAAGATGCTAATCCACATTGACCAATAGAACGCTTTGAAAAAGCTATACATAACAACCATTGAATACAACAAACACGATGTTCCCAGACATTTTTAGATAGGGTTGAGAGCAACGTTTATATTTTTTTTTTGTATGAAACTGGCTAAGCTTTTAGAACATTTGTTCTTTATTGCAGAGGCCAAGATGACTCATTCAGTAACCAGTAACTCCGTGGATGTTAAATGAAGCAAGATTTGAGAAATTCATTCAACCTGCTACGAATGAAAAATAAGATGTCAAGAGTGGTTTGCTTTTGGATTCTATAGTAGAGTCTATTTGGGGGGGGGAGGAGGGGGAGACAAAAAAACAAAAAAAAAAAATGGAAAAACAAAAAAACTTACACTTTGAAAGCTTTCCTACAACAATTGAAGTTATTGCAAGAATGAATATGAAACCTAAAATGCAAAAAACATTTTTTGAATTCAAACTCTTGCTAGGAAGTGGAAGTTGTGAAGCCAGCTAGGAAGAAAGGTCGATTAAGGGTCCATTACTTAAGGATAGATATCTTCGAAATAGATGAAGATGGAGGAGAAGAAAATTTTAAAAGAGAAGGGGAGAAGAGAGAGAGAAGCTGAGGAGAAAGCGCAGAAAGAGAGAACCAAAATTGAAAAGCAAAAGGAGAGGCTAGATAGGGAAGTTGCAGCAAGAGCATGGAAGGAAAAGAAAAGGGCTGAGGATGCTCAAAGGAAATAGAAATGTGGTGGTAGAAGAGTTGCAGAGGATTCATGTAAAAATGTAAAATTCATGTAAAATGATGTGGTTCTTGATTACGTACACCATTTAAACACTCTGAAATTTATCGGCCAAGGCACTTGCAAAACATTCTTTGTTAAACTTCAGCGCCAAAAGATATTGGGTGTAAAAGATACTCGGTGTGAAAAGAAAATAATTACAAAAATCTGTACTGCAAAAGAAAATTCATGTAGTAGCACTTAATACAATTTGTCTTCCCAGGCTTGCTCTGTAAGAAGGCGGAAGGAAAGATATTCTTGAAATGTAGGACCTAAATCGCTTATTTTGTCTTATCGCTTATTTTGGGCCATTGATCGCATGAATATTCTATTTCTTATTCCAAATGGAGAAACCATGAAATGATACATTGACCTTGATGAGTCAAATTGCCATTCCATGTCGACATATGATTTGGTACCAATGGTTTCAAGAAGTCAAAGATCTTTATACTGCTCACCACAACGAGGTTGTAACATGATATATGAACCCCAATTGAACTCAAGTGAAGAAGCCCGAGCACTAAATCTCACAAGCACAAAATGTTCACAGGAGCTTGATTCTAGCATCTCAAAATTTGCTTGAGGAGGAAAATAGAGAGTGAATGACAGCATCTGCACAAACAAGAATACAATTTCAAATTCTGGACATGACAGACTGGAAGCCACTTCGGGATTTTCATCATTGCCCCTTTCCACGATACGCATGAAACATATCTACATATTGTAAGCGATTCGGCTTTATCCTCTCCACGGCCCTTCCACGTTGATTTCCAAAATGTAGCTCCACAACTCCCAGAGATGCATGTGATCAACGGGAATATGCAAATCCGACAAAATCTAAGACCTCCGTCTCCGGCAGAAAAACAAGCTATTAATCGGCTCTGCATGAAGAGGAAAGCGAGTCACTGCAGCCACATGAGGATATGGCGAGATCTTGCTCTAGTACCTTTCACAACCACCGCTAAAAGGAAGGGCATGTTTCTTTTCAACCTTTTCTTATAGTATCATCTTAAAGGCGGCTTGGGACAAATTCTTATCCTGCCTCAATTTTTATCTTACCTCACTTGGCAGGATTCTCTGGAATGGCCAATTTATTCTCTCGAGATCTTTGTGTGGCTCCAAACCACAGGAATCCATAACTTCTACTCAAGTGGGATCCAACTTCCTCACAAATTGGAGGCCACTAAGACCCTCCTTTGCAATTTCAAGCAATTGTGGCACAATAGGAGAAACTCGATTCGGAGCCACGGCTTTGTTTTGGATGCAAGCCTTGCTTTTCGAGTGCCCGCAGTATACAATTCTTGATTCAACCTCCTAAACCGTGGACCAAATCTGGGTGATTAGAATCCCTTTAAGGAACCCATCTTGCCTCACGCAGTCAAGCCTCACAGTGATTTTGTTTCTTGAATCAATGCCCGCCGCCATGAATTAATCTATTTGAAGGAGGTTTACGAGGCATCACTTACTTCTCGCCGTGTTAATCACTTGTCGCCATCATCGTGCTAAAAAGGCCCCTTGTTCCTTGCTTTACGCTTAACCCAAATGAAAATACTTAAATTAGCAACATGCCAAGTCACCTTTTTTTAGCATCTCGGTGAGAGGTGTCACGTTGTTCTAACATCTAATTTGTATACAGGCATCACTTTGGGTCAAACTAGCCCATCCACCGTCAGCATTATACGAAAAAATCTACGAATACACCTCCATAACAACTCACAATCTTATGTAACATCATACGATTTTCACATTTTTGAAACCTTATAGGGAAGAATTTGAAATGTACATATGGATTTGCGTTCTTGCCTCGTGTTTTTTCTGCCCATGGGATAGACGAGGATCGAGAACATAGATTTTGTTCCATGGTCTCCTCATATATGTTATCTTTTTCTTTCCACTTACACTTTAGGATCAGTTGAAAAAGAGGAGAGGTGAAATTAAGCATTCCACTATGCAAGACTTATGTTGTAACATATTGCAAACATCCCATATAAAAGTTTTAGAACAAAATAGTTACAATTTGTTCATTGCTCATGGGCAGCACTTTCTCATTTAAATTCTTGGATATCGTTGTTTAATTCTGTCCCTGGCCAACAAATGCTTAACCATCTCCTCAATACATTTTTGGGGTCTTCTTCCACTAATTTTCCTTTTCCACTCTCCATATCTGGCTAAGCTCCTCAATATGTAGATGAAAGAGACAGAGTAAAAGTGTCACTTAAAGAATATTTTAATGAATATTTTTATGGCTGTAAAACACAAACATAAGCCACCATTATGATAACACCCATTTACAGTCACATATAATCAAGATGGGCATCTACTTGTTAATGTCACCAATAACACTGCGTTGAAATTCATATTTCTACAATAAGCATTATTGGCTCCAATATTACAGGTTTTACACCTCACAAAAATATGGCATTTTTGAATAGAATGAAAGAAGGTTGGCTGGCTATGCACTTAAACTGTTTCAATTTCATCCTCTGGGAGCTGTACGTAATGTCAATTTCTTTCTTCAAGCTAAGGATGTTTATGTCTTATTTATCTACAATAATATAAAATGCATGATGACACAAAGAAAAACAAATAACACAACAATGGTCATGTTTGTTGAATGCATATTCACTGAATCAATCTTACCCCTGCTCTCTTTTCCAATGTTAGGTTCAAGCGTTGCACATGCATGTAGAGTCAGAAGAATAAATCACTTCACATCCGCTCTTTCAATCTTCATGTCTACAGATTCCAACCCAAATGTAAACTGGAAACAAATCAGGGCTTTAAATCTAACAAGGATCTCTGTAGAATCAGACTGCAAACACATGCCAAAAGTAAATATGCACTCGGAATCATGCAGCCTTACACGTGATTGGAGGGCATGTTACGCTTGTCAGGGTCTTCAAGCTAGTTTCCAAACTCCTTTCCGTTGATGGGCAAGTCAGCTGTAAGTATCAGGCAAAGTTTTTACAAAGGGCACTAATACTATACGAAGTGCAATATCTATATTATTCTGCCATGGCATGGTAATGGATGTGAACATTTTACTGTTGTGAGTTGCACAACACTTTGCATGTGCAAATGCCATTGCACATGCAGTTCTCACATGTGCAGAGGCCAGAAGGATGGATTTTCGATAAACTACATGCTTAGTAGTTCAATAATGACAGGCTTATTATTTCCACAATGCCCATGTGCTTCATGTCCAACAATGTCATCTTGGTATACCAGCCACACAAGAAGTGTGCGTACCAGAAGATTGGGGAATCATTTACATGCATGTCATGTGTTTCTACTAGATTCCTTCATCTGCCACTTCATAGGCTTTCTAACTTGCCTACTGGATGATTGGCATCATCTCTACGATGTTCTTTAAATTAACCTCTGCAGTCAAAGCGCTATCCCTGTTTTTTCTTGCCATAGAACAGAATAAATCAATTTAATCCAAAGCTTAGATGGGCTTGCTGTGCCAAAATTTAAACCTCAAGAAGCATTTATGAATCGGATCCTTCTGATGAATCGGAGCTTTTATTTTTAAAAGTCCCCAGGGATTGGCCTTTGAATTCGTTTGTTTCAAAAGCAATCGAATCCAGCGGATTTGTTGCAATTTGTAATAGAAAACAAAACTTTACTCTAAAGGATTGAAGAGTTAAACCCATAATAGTTGTACCAAGAGTCTGAGCAGAATAACGCACCCGCAATGACCAGATTAATCAGTTCCAACAGCTGCTCTGCTCCAGCCGATGACCTGAGTGAGGCCGAACTTGCTTTGGTTCAAGCAAGAAGGAAAACCGTGTGCCTTATGCTTCCTTTGCTTGCATTCCTATTTCAGCGACTACCCTGCTTCAGCGCCTGCAGATAGAGAGCACAAACGTGAATGAATGGCAAAGAAATTTAAAGCAGGAATCAACCCTAAATGGAACAAATAATCTACTGAATGTCGAATCCGAAGCTCCAGCATGCTATCCGGCTCAATACCTTCTTCAAACGGAATGGAGGAGAGTGGAAATTTTCTTATCTGACGCTCTAGCCTAGCCTGCTACGTGGGCGCCAAAGCAAGCTCTGAAAGCAGCTGAAAGCAAGGGTGAATGCTACTGCATTTTAACACAAGGAGAAATGAAGGAAGGAGGCGGGATGAAAGGAGGAGGAAGCAGGCAAGATGAAGAAAGCGGCATCCCGGTTACGGCGGGGATAAGCTGAAGGAATGGTTCGGGTGATACGTGGCATTTACACAGTGAAAAAGATTGCGGCGGAGAAAAAATAGAAGTGCAGAAAAAAAGAAAGAAAAATGGGAGACTCGATTATATATGATTATATATGTGTGGATAAATTTATTTGTCTCCATGTCTCCATCTTTTAAATGGTAACAAGAATGCAATTCACCTAGCATGGACGTAAAACTTCCTTCCTTCCTTCCTTGTAACAATAATCAACTATACCTTCAAAACAATGGAGTCGAGTATCGCTTTATAGCTAAAGCCACTAGGCAGACATGCAGTCTGTGGTCGGCCTAACCAAGCCAATTTTTCAGACGCAAGTTCATAAATGCAGTTGTCATGACAGACATCCTGAAAACAACTTACACATGCAAATGGTCAATCGTGCTGCCACATTCCTTCGCCACAATATCAACAATGCAATGTAACGTTCATCTAAAGATTTGCAACTATCCACATACAAAGATTCAAACAAATTTGCAACGGCAATACTCATTGTCAACACTCATGTCGATGACAAGACTTTTCTTCCTCTACAACTCTTCCAACACAACATTTCTATTTCTCAAAAGCATCCTCGTCCCTTTTCTTTTTCTGCAGTTATCCCTATCTAGCCTCTCGTTTTACGTACTAGGTAATTGCCTGGAGGAGGCTCATTCCGCCCTGTAATAGGCGGAGCACGAGTGGCAGAGCCGCGAGTGCGCCGCCGAGTCTGGCGGCGCCGCCGGAGCCCTTTACAGGCGGAATGAGTCGAGTCTGGGCAATTACCGGACGTAATGACCTAATGGTTCAAATTTCCAAGAACAGTTTTGCTTGATCCGGCCCTGAGATCTGCAGATTTTACTTCAAATCCTGCTAGTTCTAGTTTCCGGCATAGGCCTTGCATACTGCTTCTGGCTTCCGGCACAAAGATGAAGAAAAAGTTTGCAAAAAATAGATGAAGCAAATAGATAGGCATAGAAGCAGCAAATGATGTATACGGGCATGGCGGCTATAGCTTCAATCCTCTCTGTTTTAGTTCTACCCTTCTAGAACCCTTTAATCTGTAGCTCCAGTGGTAGCAGAGCTGGTGGATCGATGCCTTCTCAAATCTGTAGCTCCGGCAGTAGCAGAGCTGGTGAATCGATGCCTTCTAGGTTGTTACATTGCAAACCTGCTCAAATCCTTCTAGACCTCCTCCTCAAATCTGCAAACCTTCTAGACCTCCTCAAATCTGTAGGTTCGGCGGTAGCAGAGCTGTAGCTTCAAAGCAAATCTTCTTTTAGACCTCCTTTAATCTGTACCTTCTAGACCTCCTTTAATCTGTACCTTCAAAGCATGTAATAGTTATGGCAAGCTTATCTTCAAAGCATATAATATTTTTTCAAAGCTTATCTTCGGTGGTAGCAGAGCTGTAGCTTCAAAGCAAATCTCCTTAAATCTGTAGCTTCGGCGGTAGCAGAGCTGGTGGATCGCTGCCTACGCTGCAAATAGCCGGAAACAGAAGGAGAAACCTAGCGTTGATTAGAGAGAATGCAAATGGCCAAAAACAGGGGCTAGTGGCGGGCGCTCCAAACTATTGCGCCTTATAATCTTAAGCGAATATTGCCATAATTTGAACCATTTAGTCATTACTTTTCGATTCTAGCTCTTTCGTTCTATACTTTCTCCTTAACCTTCTCTTCTCTCTTTTGATTTCTCCTTCTCCTCCTCCATCTCTTCTCGTCCTTTTTCATCTCTTTCAAAGACATCTCTCTCCGTAGAGGAAAAACCCTTTTATTCTATTCTATTCTCCTCAACGGATACTTTCTTTACCGTTATTCTTAGATGGCTTCACAAATTCCACGCAAATATCAACAAGACAATCAAATAATTGTGAGGAGCAACCTCACAAAACTTACCTTGAAAAGATTGTTCCCTGACTCTTGCAAAAAAAAAATGCGAACGCCTTGGTGCAGCCTTCTTCGTTGACCCAACCACATAACCCAAAATTCTGAGCTAGTTTTATGAAGCATCTTTGAACCTTGAAGATTAATCACCTAAAGCTACAACTTGAAATAGCTGATTCTGGCTTCTTTCAAAACCGAAACAGCAATTTGCAGACACGAATCTGATTCTAAAAAGGCAAACCATGTGAAAGATGATTTCCCCCGACAAAGATGGAGGTGGACCAGTCTATGTTACAAAAAACATAGACCAAGCAATAACATCTGCCATATATTTAACAATTTTTTAAAAACAATAAAAGAAGGGCTCGATTCTTACAGAACATTTCGGAAGCTTATCACCCTAAATTATCCATCTTATTTGTAGGAAAAAAGAATGATTTTACAAGCTGAAATTCACAGCACAGCAACTCCGAGGGAGCTATGCAGCTTTTTTGTTGGGATGCCCTTGTTCATTTATAACATGATCCAACTATTTAATAGGCCCCCCAAAATCACGTCTTCTCTAGTCAGATCGTTCACTTTGTAAAGATACTAGTTACAATGCCAACAGCCAAAGTCCTTCCACTGTCTCTTAAAACTACACGACCTAATGCCCTGACATGGGCATATTCTTCTATGCATATCCCTCGCTCTAGCATTACCTGCACAGAATATGGTTTCATCAAAGTTGGATACTAGGAGTTGCATATCAAAAAGAAAACTTATGGATATACCTCAACCACTGCATTCTGGTTTGCAATGACACAACGAGGGGATTTTTTAATCACCGAACCGCTTTTAGAATCAATCAATGAAACAAGCCGCACAATCTTTGCAGGCTCTTTTACATTGTGGGCGTGCAAGATCACCTACAAAAAATTACAATGAGAAGAAATTATTCTGAAATGTTTTTTATTATATCAAGGAAACTAAGCCAAATCTTTGGCTGCATTTAAGATGTGAAGGCCATAGATATGTACCTGTGTTCCATGAAGAATAGGGACTGTGATTCCCAAGACTAAAAGCCTTAGTTGTAAGTGATTTGTGACCGGCACTGGATAGTCTGGATGGCAGAGCACACCGCCTGGTATAAGAAAAGAGGGATCTACTCCTTGTAAACCAACATCAACACTATCCCCGGCCTTTGCTATTTTCTGTGGTTTTCCTGCGTGTTCAATACTTTTTATGGTAGCCAGTTCCCCACTTGGCATAACCCGCACCTGTAAGTCCCCCGACCAAATTAAAAAAAGCCGAAAGCAAATGCTTACATGAAAAATACCTTGCTCCCAACTCTGATTGCTCCACTTTCAAGTTTTCCACCTATCCCAGCTGCACCTAATGTTCGTGTTCTAATCACTTCAGCTATTCCAAGTCTCAATGGCATGGAGACTTGCCTGACTGGAGACTCAAATTTGTCCAGTGATTCTATAAGCGTCAGCCCGCTAAACCTGTAAAACAAACATTCAACATATAAGGTGTGCTTCCTTTCCACAACCAAAGAAATAACATGCATGAACCACATCAAATCAGACTGAAAATTCCGTAAAACATGGTAAAATCCTCAGGCATTTAAAAAATGAGAGGACCTAATAGATCAGCACAAACCAGGATTTAAAAGCAACTTCTGTAGGTTTTGCCACCAGATTCTGGCCTTCAAATGCACTTACAGGAACCCAATATAAAGCGGAATCTTTAAAACCACATTGCCTGAGGAAAGGGGCAAGTATTTCTTGTATGTGATCAAATCTTTCTTTTGAATAGTCAACTGAGTCTAGTTTATTAACTGCAACAATTAACTGGGAAACGCCCAAGCTCCGTACGAGCTGTGCATGTTCACGGGTCTGTCCAGAACTTTGACCTTCTGCAGCTATTCCAGCCTCGAAAGCACCAAGAGATGCATCAATCACAAGAATAGCTGCATCAGCTTGTGATGCTCCAGAGATCATATTTGGAACAAAATCTTTATGCCCCGGAGCATCAAGCAATACTACACGGAACTTCGGAGTTTCAAAATGTGCAACAGCAATGGTCATTGTAACTCCTCTAGCTCTCTCTTCTGAACCTTCATCAAGTGCCCATGCATATGCAAAGGAACCTTTGCCCTGTATAAGCATTGCCTTTGTTAATTCGAATTTCCATATTTGGAAGACAGGCAATGCCATTACTGCATGCTATATTTGGCATAATAAATCATACCAGTGCATCCGCATCCCTCTGGTGTTTGTGCAACTCCTTCTGAGTCACATGGCCTAGTAGATGCAATACTCTCCCCATGAGGGTTGACTTCCCTGCATCAACGTGTCCAACCTGTAAAAAAAATGACACATTAAGCTCCTGAACATGGCCACAAGAAAAACATAGCACGTTCCAACACATTCCCGTACCACCACAAGATGCAGCAAGTCCTTTCCAGATCCTTGGACCCCTTCAAGCATCCAAGCTTCTGGCTTATATTTGTCAAGAGGAAGATTCTTAAAGCCATGCCGATTATGAGGCTCACCATGTTCAATTAGATGAGTAGCACTAAAGTTACGCGAAATCTGCTCCACAGTTCCAGCTTTATCATTTTCCATGGGAAGGCGAGCAGAAACCCTTTCAATATTGCTAGTGAGTTTCTCTTTTTGTGGTGTGTCTGGAGAAATAGAAAGAGCACATCATTAAAAGCTGTTATAAATGTAGGCATGATGACTAGATTGTGTGCCTTGGTGATCTCTGACACATGTTCCTGATGAGTAAGCATCTCACGAGTGTCATATGCCTCCTTTGAGGTCTCCAAAAGAGCAAAACAGATAACTCAAAAGAACATAAGCAGTCCTCCAAAAGAAAATGGAAAAATGAACTCGTACTTTGTTCAACCAGGTAGATATGGTCCTAAGTTGTATTATTTCTCAGTAATCTCTTTTAACACCTGGACACGTTTTATTTCTCAATATTTTTTGAGAATTTGGATTGGTAGATCTACGTGTCCTCTATGTTTCTGACAAAATCTAGTAAAATTTTATCACATCTGCAGCTCCAGCCGCTAGAGAAGAAGCTGATCTTATTGATTGTCAGCATTTTAATTTCATTTTCTATTCTCAAATCTAAACTCTAAATTCTGTGGCATTTTACTTGCCCTCGGTCATGTATAAATCATACTTGTATTAATTGATCTCATACCCTTGCAAACGTTAATATACTATTTTTTTTCCCTCTTTATTACTTTCCACTTCTTATTTGCCACCAATAGATGTTCCCAAAAAATCCATGCTGTTCTGTTAAAGCCTAATTTGATTGTGCAACAAAACTTCCATGTCTACGACTCAAGCATACAAAACACTAGAGAGTCAATTACTTGTAATCACAATACAAAGAGGAATTTAACAGATTCTCACCTTTCAAGCCATCGTTTCGCTTCCTGCTCAAACTTTGGTCATCAGGAGAGGGACTGTCAAAATTGAAAGGAACTGTAGAGATGTCACTCCATACCATTCAGCTCCTACAGAAAACTTCAAAAAATCATCCCAACTAAAGTTCTTAAATTGCCTTGATTAGTTTACAATTATGGACTCAGATTAGCATGACTATCATTACAGTACTTTCCAGTACTGGACACAAGACTATGTGACAAAGGCAGAACAATGTTCAACAAGGACTAGAAAAAAAACTGAGTTACTTAATGTGACAATGATGAAGTTGCCCACTAAGAACAGAGAAAGTCCACTAAACACTCATGGCTGTATAAGAACTAAAGAACGAGTATAAAGGGCCTGCAAAGAGAGCATCAATCAGGTCATCCTAGATAGAAGAGACACTCGCTTTTCTACTAAGTCCATTCATCGGATTGCATGCCCTTTATCAACTGTTCAGTAGCATTTTCCGACTGTTATCAAAAGTCAACAGTATCTTTTTGATCCTTTGCCACCCATCTTTTGAATCCTTTGCCACTCATTCACTAGACATCGGATCTGCTGGACAAGGGTTAGCTCCCATCACCTGCATATCAAGTGTGGGCATGGCAAAAATTCCAAGAGAGCACCGACGATATGTTCCATGTGTGGATCTGCAGAAATCGAAGACGAATATCATTTCCTCATCGCGTGTCCTGCATATGAAGCCGCAATCATCCAAGCAGCTGATCTTAGTTGTAAGAAAAGCTTATCTAGAAAGACTAGATTTCTGACAACTCCTATTTGGAGTTCTTCATTGTTGTAAATAGTTCGTCTTCTAACTATATGGGATAGTGAATAAATCTTCACTCCATTTTCATTTCATAAGAAAGGCATCCTAAGAATGGCATATTAAGAACCTCAATTACTTTAAAGGTCAATATCCAAATAGTCAGGTCTTAGTAGAAAGCCATCTTCAAGAAGCTCAAAAAAGGAAAAAGGATTTATTCTTTGAAACCCATAATGTCTATGAAGCCAACTACAAATAGCGATCTTGAACCTTCTGATAGCATGATAACCTCCTAATTACAAGAATTATCCTAATTACATAAAAGTTTCTCTATCATAATTTAAACTTCAAGATCTACTAGTCAATCAAGAAGCAGTAAGTCTAATATCATACTGGTTCTGGAGTGCAACCTTTTCTTTCTCTCTGGCTTTCCCTATCTCTTGGAAATATGTCTTGTAAAGAAGTGTAACATGGGCTCCTCAATTTCTTCCTGTTCCCGTTATAACAGCAGACCATGCATCCTTCAGATTATGACTTTCTCTTGCTTGCGGATGCTGCTCCCTTTTATTTTATTTATGCTTTGCATAGACAGCCTCAAACCATAGAACTTGAATTGCCCAATTGGGCACCTCGTGTTATTTGAAAGTTCAATATCCATGTAACAATACAGCCCTCTGATAAAGCATTCAAGAATTAACTTCGATGATGGATTTGCATTCCGTTGAAGGATCTGAGGGTCTTGATGAGAAGACTTTTAAAAGCGTTGCTGAGAGCTTCAGAAAAAAAGATGAAGTACTCTCTCATGGTCTGATTGGCCTTAGAAAAATCAGAGGCAGCAATATGTCTTTATCATTTAAAAAGGAACGCACTTCTTTGCTAAACTTGTATCTATCAGAAGGCTTCTGAAAAGTGACGCCAATAGCATATCAGATCGGAAAAACTTGATGCCATTATCTCTATCTCCTCCATATATCTACCTATTTGGCAATAGTTTGTGTAAACAGGAGAACCATGCACCTGAGAAGGCAAGGAAAAGAGGGAATGTTACATCCAAGCTGACCTATATCTGAGATCCATGATGCGGACAAAGTTGAAGATGATATTCTACTTCCATAATCGTGCACTCTCTGAGTGCTCAAGTGCTCCAACCATTCATTCCTAATTTGCTCCACAGTCTTTCTGCCCCTCTTCGTCTTCTGGATGGGTACAGGGGCAAATAAAGCTCTGGCCAAAAAAGACGGATCTGGCGATTTATGTGCATCCTTGGCTGCAGGGAGAAAGCCAAAAAAAACTTACCTTTGTAAAATATTCCCACGTTAACCACATAAAGTTCCAGACCACAGAGACTAAATAGTATTTTGATGTCAAAGCGATCCACAAAGAAGTTATGCTGACTGCATAAAACAAAAAAAAAAAAAAAAAATACCTTTAGTAGAGACTGTGGAGGAACAAATGGGCGCACTTGACCTCACTATGCCACATATATCACAGGCTTCCAACTCTTCAGGATTATCAAATGTGCAGACTGAGCATCGCCACAGATTGACACGTCCTGAAGTAGATGTAGCATCTTCTGTTACCCTGCCTGCAGTTTTATAATGCAGTTGTAGTTTACATGCTTAACATTAGATTGCACAGAAAACTAAACACTCAACCAATTTCACTAACAATTGATCTTTTAACATCTGAATAAGCATTTAATAACGAACACAGAAAACTGAGATTACCATTTCCAAGTTGCCCCTCGACAGTTGAATGATCTGGGGCACTTTGCTGCTGGTATGAATCTTCTTCTTCATCCTCGTAATAGTCGTAATCATCATCATCTACCTCATAAAGGTAGCGACGATTTCCTTTGCGAGGCATCTGGTTTTAGCTCAACGCAGGTTAGGGTGTGTCGGATTCCTTCACAATGGCGTTGCGTTGGTCTTTTTTTAGAAAATAGACATTTTATAAACCTTTTCTGGAGCTGGACCAATAGAATTCAACGAACCTTTTATAAACCCTTATTTAAAGTATTTTTTGAAAATTAGGCTTTGGTATGGCTAACCAGTAAAAATGAATACTTAGTTTTTGGAAATCCTTCGTGGTGCATCCCCATTACGCCCAAAATGAGCCAGTATACTTCAAAATTAGTTTTTGGATATCATTCACGCCCAAAATGAGCTGGTAACTGTGACAGCTTGCAATTTACAGGCACAAAAGTAGCGTTCCCATTTCGCAACTGGAGTTGGATTTTGCTGATATGACAGGCCTGGAACTCCAACTCAGATGGATTCGAAAGCCCGGGGGATGCACTTAGTAATAAAAGGGTATGGACATCTGCATTCGAAGTGTGCCCAAAAACATCCCTAGTATACTGATCTGTGGAAGCTAATTTAACCCCTAAAGTATATATTTTGCCCCAGATAATGGCAAAAAAACCCCCTAATGGTAAGTATACAAATACTGAATGGTAAAAAAAACCCCCCTTTCTTGCATGCACATGTCCCGTACTGCAAAGAATACTGAATCCCCCGAGTTCGAAAGCTTCTGAATACCTTAACGTAGAACTGGGTTTGTCCTATAACAAGATTTTCTTTGTCTTCTTCCTGATTTCGTTTGGTTTCTTCCTGATTTGATTTCGTTATTCATCACAATTGCAATGGGAATGATGGTCTCAGAAATAGGTAACTGGGACCGTGAAATTGCTGCGCGAAATTGCCGCTGGCCTAATGGGGATACACGCTCAGTCCACAGTTCGAAAATAGTGATATAGCTAGCTAGCAAAAATGTATTCAAGACTACGGGAAAATATATTTGAAAGTGCATTTTTAGTGTATTCTACTGGAATTTTTTGTTTTTATAGCTGAAAAGTTGCTGCAGGTGGTCGTGGAGGCATAGATGGAATGAATTGTTGATTGGGATATAATTTATTGTACAACACGAGGTGACGGCTTTAGATGGTCGAATATTTTTAAGAATAGACGGATTTTTGGGGAGGAACCCTTATTTTCAATCCATGATTATGATACATTCATCATGTACACATCTAATACAATTGTAAATTTCAAACATTCTGGTAGATTATAAGTTTCACAAGTCAAATGAAGTGGTCGATATGATCTTGATATGATCTTGTTTGTTCTTGTAGATGGTTTTGGCAAAGTGGTAATTATTTGCCACCATGTTTGTGCCCTACATCGACATAAAGTTGGAGATAGTGTTCAAGTCAAACTTGCACTCCTCTCCCTAGTGAATTATACCTTAATCGGGGTTCTAGAGGTACTGATCATCTATTCTCCGTAGGATACATACGTGTGTGGTCAGTTGGCCGTCAAGATCGATGCGTGCAACTTCTTGGACTGTTTGGGGAAACACTATGGGCTCTGCAGTGAGCGATGTAGTCTCTAAGCCCAAGGTCCCACATTCAGTATTTTAATTGATCATATCTTCACAAGGTTTTGTGAGAGCAATGTGGTCTTTAAGCTCAAGGTCCCACATTGAGTATTTTAATTGATCCGATCCTCACAGGGCTTAGGAGATTGGCAGGCGGAAATGGAACCTCGGCCTATTTACATCTAACTGGTCAGTCTTGTCAATAGTTGTCTTGTCCCTAGAAAACGAGGCTAAGTACCCAACTCCCTGCTCTAGGTAGATTCTAACATGTATCCTCGTAAGTGCACTCTAAAGGTGCTCTACCCCTTATTTGCTTGCTTACAATTTTATTTTTCCATTGCATGTCCCATTCACATTCCCTACCTTTCCACAAAGCTTAACATGGAGTGTGTTTCAGTAACTACCATGTCCAGTTCATGCAAAACCAACTTTTGATTGCAAACATGCAATAAAGCATATGACCATCGCTAATCAATTTCCACATATTGTCTCATTCGTAACTGCTTGAAAGAAATTTACGTAAAAAGAGTTGCATATGTGCTGTAAGTTTATAAATGCTATATCTCTTTCCTAAAATACCATATGGCATTTGAATTGACTTTATAATGCAAGGGAGGCCAGCTTCATGGTGGAGATATGTGATGGAGCAAGGTCTTCAGTTGTTGTGCATGTAGTGTTTCGTCTCATCATACCATCCATGTATTGAAGCCTCTGTACATTGGACCATTGCAACCTTCAGTGTTATGGATATACATGTTCAGAGCTACACGACAATGTGGAGCACATAGACCTATATATTCCTACGAGATAAACACTTTTGATCAAAGATAGCATTTGTTGCGCATGGAGGATTGTCCTTCAGTGACATGAGGTTATGTTTGCATGTCTTTTGTGTTGTTATTTCGTGTTGATGGGGGTAGTCGATCATGCCATATTGCATGTTGGTTGTCATTTTTATTTGGGTCGTATAGTTTTTTTCTTGAAGGAAGGAAGGAAGGAAGGAAGGAAGGAAGGAAGTTTATTTTAACGTCCACGGAGGCCAGAGGCCTATGAGACGGTACATGCAGAGAACAGGCAAAAAAGCCAAAAACCCCAACACCAAAAACAAACAATGTAACTGTACAGTAGAACCCTACTACCGGGATGAAAAAACCCCCACTTGGGAGGAAAAACCCTAACAGTAGGCTCTCAAATACCATGCCCCCGAAGAGCAAGTCTGACGGCTGAAATCTGCAGGATGTAAGCTCCCAATCGTGCTACCATAGGTGATGCGAATAACTGATGTAGCGGTGTGTCAGAGCATCTAAGATCGGTGTACCTTTGCTGGGACATGAGCATATCGGGCCATTTGGAGGGCATGGTGCTCATCCTCTATCACGTGCATCTCACAACACTGACATATCCTCTCCTCCCTGGGGATCCCGTGCCCGCCATTCACCCCCCAGCGACCTGTTTCAATTCTGAGGTAATGGGAACCCATCCTTATGGCAGCAATAGCTCTCCGTTTCTTCACAGAGATGTGTGCTTTCAAATGCAGATGGGGTCCATGCTCAAGGCGAGATTAATCGGCGTGATAGTGCTCTGTCTTGGGCTTTGCAAGAGTAGAGGCATCCCACGGGGTGGCGGCATAGCCCGCATCCAAGCGCCCATTCTTGCGCGCATCGAATTTGCGGTGCCACCATCGTTGGTAATCCATAGACCACCTCCTAAACCATCCCTTACGGTTTTTCGTGCCATACCCTCTTCTTCCCGGGGGGGCCTGCGTTAACAACACGGCTTTGTGGGGGCAAGCGATGCTCATCCATCCCATCCACCTTATGGAAGCAAGTAAGATGCACGCACATAGCGAGGAATCTTTGTAAAGGCGAACCCCGTCTCATACAACAAAATCGTCACGGATGCGGTGTCCTTCACTCCCAAGCTATATGTCAAGAAAGCTTTACGCACCCTTTCCAACCTATCCCGTGTTTTGCTAATTGTTGGGCCCCAAACCTCCACCCCATATAGCGACCGCTCGACCAAAGCTCTAAAGCGGTGTGCTCTCCTCGCTTGATCCGCGGAGATCTATCAGGCAACCGCAGCGTTTTGCCTTTGCATATAAAGCCTTCCGGCCCCTTTGGCTCTCCTCTCCACACACTCATCCCATAGCATATTAGTAGTGAAATCAATTCCCATATACTTGAAGCTCCGCACCATCTCCACTTCCTGTCCCCTGTAATATAACTCCGGGATTTTTACTAAAATTATAATGAAATTGTGCTTGTATGGACTCATTATGGAGTGTACGAAATTGAATATCTCGAACTCGAAATTCAAGGTGAGTAAGCTCAAATTGCGGCTGGACTAACATGAACATCCACAAAAAATTTTAGTAACAGATATTATTAGATGCCAAGCAGATTGATGTCCATGCTCTATTTTTTGAATGTCATGTGCCCATAATGATTTGCTCCATGATTAAAAGGCCAGCGGGTGAAGCTAGAGGTTCCAGATATGATTCAGATATTGCTTGGAGATTTAGCAGATATGATTCAGATATTGCTTGGAGATTTTTATATTGTGCTAGGTTTAGGGTTTAGGGTTTAACCACAATATAGATAAAAAACATAAGTAATAAAACAAATAGAGCTAAGTTGCTAACTTAATAAAAAAAAAAAAAAGACACGTCGTTAAACACAAAGACGTCGTTATGGACGTCGTTAAACACAAAGACACGTCGTGATCCAATCTAGGGTAAAATGATGTTATCTAGCACGTATAATATGCTTTAAAGAATTTAATAACTAGACATTTGGCAGTAACATTATATAGTTTACCGTTTACAACTAAACCCTAAACCCTAGCGTAACGCGTAAGGGCCTGTCCCATATTCCGCAAATCAGAGCCATTCATCTTTTCGGTTGCAGAAAAGAATGCTCATTCGTCATTCCCGCAAATACGGCCCACCTCTTTTCTCTGCTCTGTTTATGCAGATCGAATATTGCAGCTCCGATCCATCGGTGAAAAGCTGTTTTTAATCATCTAAGTTCGTTGAAAGATAAAAAATTTGAGTTTGATTTCTACATTTTCTATCACAAAAATGTCTGGAGGTGGAGGCAAACCGGACTTTCAACATCCTGTTCAAGAGCAGCTTCCTGAGTTAGATTACTGCATAAATGACAGCCCTCCACTGGGTAACAATCCTTCTTTGTATAATAATTATAATTATAATAATAACTTATAATTATAACTTAATAAAAAAAAGACACGTCGTAATACAGAAAGTCGTCGTTATGAACGTCGTTTAACGACCATTACAGACGTCGTTAAACGACGTCGCGACGTCGTTGAACGACGTCTGTAACTTTTTACAGAAAACAGGGCCGGCTTTTCCGCCGCCTAGTTTTTTTGGTTCTAAGCGGCTGGAGGAGCATTTTTCGTGGCGATTTTTGGCGCGGATCATCCTTGCGGTCCTTTCCAAGCTTCAAGCAAGCATCCAAAGGTATTTCAATGGATCAATCAACTCTATTTTTGAATTAGGCTTGTTGTTTGATAGATTTAGGGCTTCTTGTTTTTTCTTGTTTGTTTTCAATCCATCCCATTTCTATCCTCCTCTTCTTTCCATCCTTGTTTTTCTTCAATCCATTTCGCCTCTTCTTAGTATGAATCGAATCCTCCTCCTTCTTCTTCCAATCTTCTTCCAATCATTGGTTTTTTCCTTCTAATCTTCCGTTCTTCCAATCTTCTATTCATTTTCTTCTTCTTCTTCTTCTTCTTCATCACTTTCTCCTTCTATTCAAGCTTTCTTTCCTATCTCCCCTTTCTTCTTCTTCTTCTATTTCTTCTTCTTCTTCCTCTTCTATTTTTTTTTCCATGGAAGAAGAGGGACGTCGTTGAAAGACGAGGCCCATTCTTCCTCTATTTTTTATTACAAGAAGGGGACGTCGTTGAAAGACGAGGCCCCTTCTTTTTATGTTCTTCCTTTTTTTTTTTTTTTTTTTTTTTTTGTTTTTACATGTCAATATATAGTTCTTTTTAATTAACAATGTAAATAGTTTTAATGTCAATGATCTTTTTAATGTGAATGGTCTTTTTGTTTTTTGTTTTATTTCTTTATTTATGTAAGTTTTCTAATTATTGAATGCCTTTATTTTTTTGCATGTACACTAATAACAAAATGCGTCGCTCTTGGAAATCGATTTTCGCAGCTCGTAGACATTCTAGGTAAGAATTTGAGTTTGAGTAGGAGAATAAAATTTTAATGTTTTATTTAGGTTAAAAAAAAACTTGGGGAGACTTGGACAAGGGCATGGTCGACTCCACCTTGAGTGGAGGGGACTAGGTTTTCCGGGTCCAAGCTCACCGTTTACTCTTGTAATTTTATTGATTAATCTATTTAGTTTAGAAAAAATTGGGGAGACTTGGACAAGGGCATGGTCGGCTCCGCCTTGAGTGGAGAAGACTAGGTGTTCCGGGTCCAAGCTCACCGCCTACTCTTGTTTATTTTTTTATTAATATATCAATAAATAGAAATCTTTACGGGATTGGACAAGGGCATGGTCGGCTCCACCTTGAGTGGAGAGGACTTGGTGTACCGGGTCCATTCTCTATTTAATTTATTACCTTCACCAACGGCATGGACAAGGGCATGGTTGGCTCCACCTTGAGTGGAGAAGACCGGGTCTACCGGGTCCATAACACCTGTTTTTTTATATCTTGTTTGTTTCTTCAAATTTTAAACAAAAAAAGAAAAATAAAAGGCTGAGTCAGTTAGGGTTTTGAAAAAAATTGCATTATTGATTTTCGGGTTTTTAGTTAAGAATGTTGTTTTTTAAAAATGTTAGGGATGTCAAAGAAACACTGATGTGGAGTGGTTAAGAGCAAGAAAAAATTTCAATAGTTGGTTTTTAAAAAAAAATTAAAAGGGAAACTAACTCTTAAGAAAGTAGGTAAAGATTCATAATGAAGGTTTGAAAAAAGTCACAAAGCAAGATTAATGAATCTAAATTGGTTTGTAGGTATGGCCCCGAGTGTGAAGACACAAATGGTTAGTGAGATTAGACGCGTGGTCATAAATGAGATATGTGCTAACGAAAGTCCCGACCGAGAGATGCAAACTGGTCAACGTGTCGACCATTTTGTCAGACATGTGAAAAGGAAGTGCCAATTTGAGTTAGCACAAAAATGGCCAGGTCAAGAAGAAATGTTGACTTCTCTCCTTCACACATGTAAAGCCAATGATTGGAAACCCCATGGATGAACTGAAGACATGTTTGAAGCATTCAGTGCAGCTTAAAAGTCCCAATGCCGAGGCTCGTGTCAAGGAATGGGTAGCTTCATGGAATTCCTCAAAGAAGCGACGTGCAGATCCCAAGAACATCATTGCGGATCTCAATGCACGTCAGTTGGAGGTAATTAAAAATGCTTTGCATCAGGGGGGGAAGCTCTAGTGGAGCAGGGCCTAGCAAGGCCCACTTTTCTTTGGAGAATCACATGAACACATCAATGGGCAAAAGTATGCTGGTGGGGTGCAAAAGCAGGCGTCCGGACACATGCTGACAGCACTCATATAGCACCCCATATGGCAGCTTGTTTAAGGTGTTACTGGTACTAGCACACGGTAATTAGGTAATCAATAGAAATATGTAACAACTCCAATTAATAACAAGTGGAATACTATGATAGAATAGTACATCCAGGGTGCTGATCTAAGTGCTGGGGCCGCGTTTTTTTGATACCCACTAGCATACTTTTGCCCCAATCTTTGTTGATCCCATACCCGTAGAGGCCGTGGATGTGATACCCGGGGGATGCACTTAGTAATAAAAGGGTATGGACATCTGCATTCGAAGTGTGCCCAAAAACATCCCTAGTATACTGATCTGTGGAAGCTAATTTAACCCCTAAAGTATATATTTTGCCCCAGATAATGGCAAAAAACCCCCTAATGGTAAGTATACAAATACTGAATGGTAAAAAAAACCCCCCTTTCTTGCATGCACATGTCCCGTACTGCAAAGAATACTGAATCCCCCGGGATGTGATACGCCTTATTGAGGAGAAACCAACACATCGCACGTATCAAAAGAAGATCAACGGAACACAACACTTCCAAGATGATGAGCTATACAGTGGATGGGTTTTCAAGGGCAAAGATAGGGCAGAGACGTATGAGATGGCTCAAAGATACATACGCTTCAAGAGCCCGCATCCTGCTTTGGCTACATCCATTGGACTTGCATATGAAGTTGCTAGCTCTAGTGGGGATACCATAGGGCCAATGGTGATTCTACCTTTCATGAATGGAGAGACACTTGCACACTTGTTTGACTATTTACCTAATAACTTGTCACGTTTTAGAAGATGGTCAAATGCAATTGCTAGCGCCAAGAAGAGAACCGACAAACACATAGGCTGAACTTAGGAGCAAAATGCGAGTTGTATATCGATGTTTCGAGATAGCTCTTGCCCTAGCAGAAGGTGTCGTTGAGATCCACAAAGGCCACTTCACTCACACAAAGCTTAATTGCAAGAGAGTCAAATTACATTTTGATGATGAGTACCAAAATGTGTGGGTGGCCATTGGTGATTGGGACAATGCAATTCATTTTTACGCCAAAGAGCATCGTCCCTTGTTGAAGTGTCGGTACTTACTTTCGGATGGACAAGCAAAATATCCATGGTTAGAGGAAAGCGTGTTTGAGAAATCAAAGGATGATGATGGGTGTATGGGGACACGAAATTCATGATGTCTATGCATTGGGATATATTTATGAGATGCTTCTGGATTTCGTGCAAGCTATGCGACGAATGGAGTGGTTTAATAATAACAACAATGCCCAATGGATTAATCCAACCCATATGTACCAACGACGTCTTGACAAGTTGGAGGAGCAAAAACAAGAATGATGTGCCTACTTGAAGGCGTATTCTCATCACGACCCAAAGCTTCGAAGTTGTTGAAGCCTTACAAAGTGTTGGAATATCTTCTACCATGGTTGTGAGACAAAGACGACACATGAAGTGCATGGATGCCTTGGAGATGTCAAAATTGTTGTTGTCACAACTCAAAGAATGAATACAATATTGTATATCTTGCCATGTTTAAGAGTATTAAATTTTTTTAATTGTCTAATAACCAAATATATAAAGACACTTTTAATTATTCAAATCCCAATGTTTTGTAATGAACTTCCCATGTTGCTAACATTTGTTGCTTTCCTACTATGTTATTCATCGCACTCCATATAAATAATTTGCAAGTTTTTGCACATGTCCAGCAACCATGGGATACGGCACGATGGCATATCTATTGTTCACAACTTTACTTCTCGCGTGGCTTGGTAGCCTTATTGACAGCCCTAAACCTGCAAAGGCCTTTAAGAGGCGAAGTTGATCGTTCAGGTTTAGCTCGCCACCACCGCCACCTCCACCATTGTGCGGATTTGGTATGGATTATTTTCTAGGATAAAATGTAAGTTAACCATTTATTTTTAACGTTCTAATGTTTTTAAATGTAGCGTGTAAATGCGGTTGCGTCCTTCTTTTCCTAGCATAATGTTCGTCATCGTGGTTGTGGGCGGATCTTCTTCTCATGAAAGACGAAGAGGCGGAAAAGGACCTCGCGTCGAGGAGGAAGACGAAGAGCAGGGAACTCCGAGATATCAACGAGGCGATAACCCTGAAGATAGGTGGAATGCCTTGCAATTCGGGATGACGCCCGCAGAAAGGGAGATTGCACGCCAGGCTGTTGAACAAAGTAGGCGGAGGTCTGGCGCCTATGACCCTCCACGTCATAGCTCATACACTCCTTCAGAATTCAATTTTGGGCCTTCAGGGGCGAGGAGATTCAACCCGCGAATGAGCACCGGCCCGTCGTTCACGTCGGAGTGGGACTTAATTCCTCTTCAAGCTCTATTAAAGATCGTGCACCACCGCACCACCTCCCGTCGACATGTCTTTGAATATGAGTGAGTTCATCTTGAATTATGCCTTTTTTTGTTCACTAATACATATTCATATGTTAGTGGTATGTTGAGTGTAGTAACAAGAAGGTCTTGCGCCACAACAACTCGAGATGGCGACAATTTTTGGAAGATGGCTAATAGTGTCACAAATAGCATTTGCCAAAACGTCCACAAGGGTGAATGGAACTCGGGAGCCTATGATGAGGAAAAAGAGAGGATCAAGGCGATTTTAGAAGCAGAATATCCCGAGCTCAAGTCAGGAGAGATCTCATTGTTCAAGACAGGGTAAACATGTTAAAGCCACCAGGTATTAGGCTCTTTCGTTCTTCATTATAACCTCATTGTACTCATATTTTATTTATATTTTGCAGAGGTAATCAGAAGAAGCAACTGAAAGATCTTGCCAAAGCTACAGGAGTCTCGATAGAGGAAGTGGCACAACCTATCTGGTTGACTCATGAGGCATTTCAAGTACATCATCTCTCCCATGAGTCGTATAATTAGATGACGCCATGTGGACTAAGTCCTTGTATTGCATTGTAGTGTTTGAAGGCCAACATATTATCAAAGAAAGGGGAAGCTAGAACAAAGCCGACTTTGGACGAGCGAGGTGCAACGAAGCGATTGGCGACTATAGTTCCAATAAACCTGGTCCGCGGGTTATGGCTTTACGGATAAGCTATTTGTAAGTATAAATTTGGTTTATAATGTAGGTTCTCGAAGTTGAACACTAACATTAGTTTTGGTGCTCATTCTCAATAGAAGTCATTTGTCGATTCGCCCATTTGCTAAGCGAGGGATAGGTTCAATATTGTATCGTTTTATACATAATCACGTATTTTTTCGTTTGATATCTGACACAAATTTGGCGTTTAATACGTCAAAATACGGCTAAAAATTTCCGTACGCCGAAAACTTTCGGCGAAGCGAAAACAAGCTTTTCGCTTTACAGCGAAGTCCGGTTCGCGTAAGTTTAAATAGTTTTAAACTACGCCGAACCGGTTATAGTTTGGCGTAAAGCGAAATAAACTGTTTAAAACGCGAAAACATCTTCGCATAAGTTTAAAGCGGTCAAATTAAACGCGAAACTATTTCGGTTCGGCGTAAAAAACAACTGTTTAAACTGAAGATGTTTTCGGCGTAAAGCGAAGCAGGTTGTTTTCGCCACGCCGAAACTTTGCAAAGCATCTTGGGCCTTTTGCTAAGGGAAAAAACTTTTTGCGCCAATTGTTGGGTCTATTTTGTGCGGTGAAATATTATATATAAGGAAAAATTGTTTAGCTCTAGAATTAGCCTCGAGCGTTGACTACCGGGTTGAGTCCACATACTCTTTGGGAAGCTGGACCTTTGAGGTGTGGGTTATTGCGTCCAGGGGCGGCGGAATTGTGAAGTGAGATTCCTCCTTCCACGAGTTTTCCGACCTTGGGTTCCTACCACGTTCCTTAGAGACCTATAGGTTCTGTCCTTCACTCCTTACGTTCGAACCCGGACGTCGATGTAACTATATGCGCAAATGAGCTTGCTCCTTGGCAGTATATAGAACGTCGGCCTTTAGTTTGGACGATTAATGAGTCTTTACCCTTTAGCATACTAAAAGCGAGGGGGGACGGTAATTTTAGATAGCGGCGGGGATGCCACCTGGTCATGCATCTACATCAGGTGCCGCCGCGCCATGCATCCACATCCGGCGCCCGCCCGGGGTCATGCATCATCGTCTAGGGGTGCGCAGACCATTGCGCTTGGTCATGGCGGAGGCCACGGGGAGTTGGAACAAAGACGCGTGGAAGAATTATATGTCGAAATCTCGGTGGTCGAAAGAGAGGTCCCGAGTGGGGATTTGTGAAGGAATTTGGTCGGAATGAGTGGCAATGTGTATTTTGTGGGTACATCGTCAATAAATGGATCCGCGACAAGAATACGAGCTCATCTTTTACGGGATCCTAAAATTGGGGTGCAAACATGTACGGCATCTGGCCGACATACGACAAGATGCACTTGAAGTGTTGGGTCGAAAAAATAATAGAAGCGAGAAGAACACGGCCAAGGGATAGCCAAGAACCTTCACCATGCCAAGAAGAAGAGATCAATTACACCACCCCTCCTGCGGCAATAGCCAACGCACCAACCGGAGGGTGGACTAGGGTCGATAGGTGGATTAAGCACGAGGCGAAAAAAAGAATGGCGAGAGACAATTCGGTTTAGTGGAAAGACAGACTAAGCAACAGAGGGTTGACCGGTGCTTAACATCGAAGCAAGCGAAGAAGACTTAATTGAAGGTTGTAGAGGCCTTTCTATCTGCCGGGTTGTCTCCACATATTTTGGAGCACAAAGCAATCAAAGAAGCCTTCCGGGGAAGTTGCCAAAGCAGGCCCGACTTTTTAGATTGCCTTCATACAAACATGCGAATAACAAAATGGTGGATGAAATTCATGGAAGAATGGTCGAGAGGGTGGCCGAAGTTAAGTCGAAGTTGCGAAGCCGGGCCAGCCTCTCTAGTCACCGATGGTTGGAGCAATGTAAATAAGGACCATCTTATAAATTTCATGATCGTATATCCGTGGGGTAAGTATTCTTGAAAACCGTAGAAACCAAACCCTGACCAAGTCACGGAGATTGGATTTTTCAAAAGACAAAGGCGTGATAGAGAGTTTTGGACCGAAGAGAATATTTCGGTCGTAATGGACAATGCATCTAATTGTAAGTTAGCGGGTGAAATGTTGGAGTCCAATTTCCGGGATTGCACGCGACCGGTACCGCCAATGCCATTGCCTAAACTTATTCTTTGAAGGACTGGTTTTCACAAAGACGCTTTGGTTCAAAGATCCCATTCAAAAGGCCCGTCGTCTCGTGAAATTCATCACAAAGAAGCCGCAATTTACGCCATATACAAGTCATTGCGTCGGAAGGCCCTTGCACTCATGAATCCCGGGCGAGACCGGTTTGGTTCCAATTACATTTGTCTTGAAAGAGTGCTCAGTGTCGCGACTCAATTATCTCGACCTTCAACCATACTGAGTTCTTTGAATGGGGGAGGAGGTGAAGGGAAAAAAATGCTTCAAAACACGGCTGAAGAAGTCAGCTCTTCGAAATGCTTGGGCGGGAGACATTTTGAGAGGCGTTAAGAATGTTGTCAAGTGCATGCAACACGTTTGTCATGCCATCAAAACCCTTGATTCTTGAAGGCAAGCACCGAAAGGTGTGGAGGTGCGGCACTCCATTCAATCCTTTCTAGAACGCGATGGCCCTAATGCACCCTTTGACAATGCTAAAGCCAAGAAACCTTTGCTTAGAGACTTTAATGAACGATGGAAGAAGTCCTATAATGATCTTCATGGCGCCAAGACATGCCTTAGACCCACACAACCATGATATGGACCAGCATACGATAAAGAAGTGATGGGTTCATTGAAGAAGGTTGCAAAAACGCTTTTACCCCCAACATTTCGGACTACAAAGTTTTCATTGCCGAAGTTAATGAATACCGAACTTGAGTGGAAGGTGGGCGGATGAAGAGCTTCACGATGCAATTGGAGAGTCACAAGAAGGAACCAAATATGGAATCTTATGCATGGTGGCAAGCCCATGGACAAGTTCTTCGTCACGTTCTGTGCCCTCGCAGAATGACTATCCTCTCCTTGGTATCCTCCAATAGTGCAAGTGAGAGAAACTGGAGTGCTTATAAATATATACATAGTGTGACACACGAAACGCCTCCCCGCATAAGAAGGCCGACAAACTTGTATATAACTTCTCAACCTGGCGTCTCTTGAATCGCAGCGATGGTGCGGCCAGTAGTTGATAAGCTGCAGTTCCCTTTCATGGATGCAGATTCTGAAGTGGAAGAGGACAACTTCGAAGACAGTGAGGACGAGCTGCTTGCTGTAAATGCCGCTAACCATGTTGACGAGGACATTCAACGTACCCATTTTGTCGATGCCGAAGATGATTTAGACAAGAACATGTTCTCGGACAACTCAGACGACAGCGAAGATACAGAAGAGGAGTCAGATACAGAAAGGCCAGGTCCAAGTAATACAAGAGATCAGCATGAGGACTTAATGGTACGCGAGCCATCGGACTCTCCAATGCCAATGACCCAGACAAACAGGCAACGAGTCAGAAAGAACACATCTCGAGGACGTTCCCAAAGGGGGAAAAGGCCGGAGGAGGAGGTTGAGCCTAGGCCCGGTGGCGTAAGAAGACGGAAGTGCATGATGATGAAATTGATGAAGAGGCGGTGATGTCTAGAGAGAGGAGGTGATGACTACCCCTCGGTTGTCTATTGTAATCGTGTATGAGGATGTTCAAAACTATTGTAACCATCCTGGCACTATGAATTAAAAGTAAAGTTTTTTGTTACAAGTTTTTTGTCTTCCATATATTTCGTTACCTTGTGGAATTTTCCTTTCATGTATGATGTTTGTTTCATGTATTGTATGATGGTTCATGACTAGATAGGTACACGATCCACTCTCCAACCACTGGATACACGATCCACTCTCCAACCACTAGATAGGTGAGTGCAAGCATGGGTCACCGGATATCAAAGTCAAAGCATCGAGAATTTCCCAATCTTGCTCACCCCGCCTCTGTGGACAATGGAACTTAGCATTCAAGCTAAGCTACATTGCCCAAAGAGGCGGGGAAAGAAAGAGTGGGAAGTGTCGATGCTTTGAACTCAAATCAATCATCGAGCTATCTTATTTTATGTCGAACTTACCCCCAAAGACCTGGGTTCATGTATGATAGTTCTTTCTATGTTTCTTTCATGTGTAACCGCAGTGCCCTGAAAACCTTCCGTGGATCAGACCCGTCTCGACCTCCGTTGTTGCTTGCCTCTTTCGCCCGCGAGAATCTTCTTGATGAGAAGTAATCTACGCGAAGGGGCCAAAGCGACCTCGGACCAGCCCGGACGAATCGATCCATCGGAAGGTTCACAAAGGTACCCGGTACCCAAGTCGGGAATAACTTTGGTATGCCAAATCGCCATTTGAATGCTATCTGGACCTATAATTGCGTACTCTATTCCTCACGGGTGGCACATGCTCGAATACCCAAATGGGTTTGCATGGCATGTGCCACCCAAAGGAATGGAGGTACAAATTATAGGTCCGGATGGCATCCAAATGGCGATTTGGCATGCCATCGGCGTCCAACCACGTAGAATGCAAAAGCAACCACTAGGCTGATATCATCCGCTGCCACAATAAAAATAGAGTACTCAAAAACCTTGTTACCTACAATCCACCACCTTGCCAAAGGGGACGCGTACTCTAATTTGAAGTCATAGTGATGCTCAAGGTTCTCCATCAATAGCAGGAGTTAGGATGTTCCATGATTTGGTGCCTAACAACCGCTATATAGATGGACAACACCCAGGCACCACTTTGGCTTGAAATTAGAGTGCGCTCTCACCTCTGACGTCATAGCAAGTTCAACCTCTAGAACGAACGATTTTTGCTCCGACTCCCATTGTGAGCCTCTTTGTGTAATATAACCTAGCAAAGTGACTAAGCTACATTGACACAGAGAGACTACACAAGAGAGTCAGAACAAAGCCCGCTCTTTCTAGAGGAGGTAACAAGAATTTCGAGAAGTCTATATTGTTTGCAGCGAACAATATCAAGCCTGGTGAGTTGACAACCATTCAAGAAAGTCACGCTCTAGGCCAGGATGAAAGAGACCTGAATACAAGCATCGAGACTTCCCAAACCTTGCTTTCACCCCTCTTTGAACAATGGAACTTAGCATGTAAACTAAGCTGCATTGCCCAAAGAGGAGGGGAAAGAAAGATTGGGAAGTCTCGATGCCTGAACTCATCAGTCACTAACATCCAATTAACCCGAAGACCTGGGTCCAGGCATCGAGACGTCCCAATCTTTGCTTTCCCCCGGGTCTTTGGACAATGGAACTTAGCATGTAAACTAAGCTACATTGCCCAAAGAGCCGGGGGGAAAGAAAAACGGGGAAGTCTCGATGCTTGAACTCATCAATCACTAACATCTAATGAACCCACATCTAAAGGAGGTAACAAGAATTTCGAGAAGTCTATATTGTTTGCCATGCGCTCTTGGCTTACTCCCTTTTCGAGTTTCTCGCTTATGTATCTAATTCGCCCACCGAGTGGCGATGTCATCCTAGGGGCAAATTAGATACACAAAGCAGTAAAACTAAAGAGACTAAGCCGGGGTGAGCGAAGTTGGAAGTCTCGAAGTTAGGAGTCCACTAATCCTAATTGGCATCGTCCCTAATTAGGATGTTCAAAATCACTAACATACTTACTTTACTTAACTACAACACAAACAACTCAATGCGGCCGGCAACCCAACCCCCAAAATGTTATTTAGACAAAAAAATCCTCGTCAACGTTAGTTCATTCATGTGCATCTGAGATCTCAGGAAAAAATATCAAAAAATTAATGTAGAGTAGCTCATGGGTTAATGTAATCGTCATGCATCCACATTCGCACTACTATCACTGGCCGCCCTGGAGGCGGGGGTGCATCGATTAATGTCCGGTACCTCTTCACCTTCACGCGGTTCTTCTACCCCCCATCCAAAGGTCCATTTCACGTTGTGTTTGGGCCCGATGAAGCATTCCATCCCTCCCGCGAGCAACCATAGCGGCAAGGGAGGCATGCGTGATTGCATGTTGAGCATTGCATCTTGGCGCCTCGTACGGTATAATATATCCATCATTTGATGGACAGAACCTACTGCCCATCATCCAATCCAACAAACATCTCAAATGCAGACGATGTCCACACCCTAAGGCATACCAACCAACTTGGGTCAGATTATCCGCACATACTTGACAATATCTAAAGTCTCCGTTCTTTACATCATCCCAATCGACCGTCATATAGGTATTCGGGAGGAGGTATGAAATACCCCGCTCCTTGGAGACTCTAAGGGGATCAGAATCTAAAACTCTTGATATTGTGCGCATATGGTCATTGTCTATTCTCAACACCGTATTTTCCCTACCCAAAGCTGCAAGCTGATTCTTTGTGTCTAGTAATTCTGCAGCCATCTTGTCATGAGCATTTGCACGATCTTTTAAGCGCACATTTTCCTCTGACAAAGTGAGGTTTCGACTTCTTTCATTCTCTAACTGAGCCTTCAAATCTACCTCATATCTCTTTCACTTTTCTTTTGCTTCAACCGACGCTACCTCTAAAAGTTTTATGGCATCTTGAAGCAAATAAGTTATAGTCACGGGCTCATCACCAAGAGCTTTGAGAATCCTCAACCTTCACTCTCTTCTTTGCTACCACCGCCACTTCCTTGTTTCCACTTTCTCTTGGCATAATTTCGACCTCCCCTCTCACAATCTCATAGTACACTTGCTTGGCAAATGTCTTAATCAATTGTGGTTTTTATCATTGTTCCTTTCACTTGCACCCACCTCTCCAAAGCTCTACCTCGGTTGCGGGGATCTTGCGGTCATATGCCTTATACTTACTCGCTCTCTGCTTGGCGGTCGTCGTCAAACCTGTTTGGCGTCTAAATTGGCCTCGATATCGTCAAAATCGGCTCCATGCGGCAACTTACTGGGCCCATGTCACATGCAACTCCATGCACCTCTCAGAATTGTGACACCTTGTTTCTTGGCCACTTACGCCATTGCCCTCAACCTCAACAACTCTTTTCAAGACGCCACTCATTCATCCTAGCATGTTCCTCGCTTTACGTGAGCTGTTGTGCCCTAACCCTCGATTAAGCGTAGGTAGGGAAGGGAATACAAACTCATCTCCTTCTCACGGAGTTCTCAAAATGGGCGGCATCTCGAAGTCGCCCTCATGTCCTGTTTCACCAACATCTTCTCCACCGAGACGAACTCGTTGGTTGTTCGGACATTCTTTTTGGCATGGCACTAGACAAGTTGTGCAATAGTATTCCGGCAAGTAGGCTTTTACGTTAAGCTGCGTGAAATAAACAACAACTCAATATGACTTACAAATTATAAAAATAAAAAGTACAACAAAAATAAACATAGCAATGCCAAAGATGTTTTATTAGAGTATTTTTCGCGAATTGCTCAATCAATATTTTTTTGGTTTGCATACAAGAGAGCTCATAAATGGCACGCTAAGCGTGACTTGGTCCTTTAATTTGGTCAAGATCGTGCTACCGACCCAACTTGAGGAATCAATCGATTCCGTTTGGGGTCTTGTGCAATGTGTTGGAGAGCAATTCAAGTGCTCCGCATGGTGTTCAGTAGCTGGTTCAGATCAAACTTGCGTGCCTTGTCTCGTATTGGGGATTCTGCACAGTGCTTCAAATAATCGCACATGTTTCGAAACCTCTGGGTTTGTTCATTGGTACCCATGGTCTCCAAGAAAGAATGCTTGCGTGCAAAATCAGCAAGGTAATAAATAAAATAGGCTGCCCCTAAGAGGTCAAAGTCTACCTTTGCATTCTTCGTCTTCGTTCCATCTTTGTTTGGACCCCAATACAAATCATCGTGCATGTAAGGATAGGCAAGCCTTTCATTCTCAATTGCCTTTTGGCAGCGGCATCCATGTTTTTGTATGCCCACCGCTTCACTTCCACAGGCTCGCCTATTAACCGTTCTTCTCCCCAGTCACATATACCAATATAAACTGCAGCCTGGGGGTCCGTGCAGCCTCTCTCTTTCCCAAATTCAAAATGAAGCAAGACATTGCCAGGGTGCAAGTCCATGTGTAAATGGTGCTCTTTATGAAGCTTAAGCAAGCCGCTTAAAAATGACATAGTTAGATCACCCACTCTTTGAGCAACATATAACTCTTGCTTTTTTCGTTGCTCAAGCTTATGGACGTCGACCTCGCCGGTGAGGGTTTATACCCTAGTCTCTTAAATGCATGCCTGGCAAAGTCATTATCTCCATGATTCACAAAAAGAGATGCACAAGAACCCCCATTCCAGTAGGGAAATATCAACCCTGTTCTTACCAACCTGGTTGTACGGCCAATGCAGCGTATGATAGACCCGTGTCTAACCTGCATTTGTGATTCCCTCATGTTTTTCATCATGGCCTTTACTATCACATCAGGCCTGGCCGTACCTAACCGCACGTCATCATTCTGAAATTTAACACAATAGGGTTCGTCTTTAAGAAAACTAGAACCCAGGATATTGCATTTGAATACCGTTCCATATGTTCCGAACCAATTTCGGTCTTGTTGATTATTTGAGAGTAATCCACCATTGCAAACCATATAGTCTTGGCATCGCCCTTTTTCTTGCTTCCCACTCTTTATCGGTTTCACGGGACGCTTGGCTCTAATAGTCTGTGCCAACACTTTCTTAACTAGGTGGGGGGGTTGATGGGTTTCCTTTCTAAGCTTTTCGATTGGTCCAAGGCGTGTTCCATTCCACGACCTTATCTTTCAAAGACTCTCTCAAGCGCGGACTAGTTAGATTTGCTCTTGCATGTATCATGTTTCGGTTATGCGGGATACATTGCCATCTATCCAAGCATACCTTTCGGAATCAATCTTTTTTCGGGTTCTAGGTCTATCATTCGAGGCCCAAAAGCTCTTTCGGCATCTCGCATGAGACCCGAGTGGAAGTCTAGCCATCCTTCTTACGTTGTGGTAATCAACTCTAACTTTCGGATGGGGTGGCAAAGACAGATTCGCTCACAAAGCCAATTCATTAAAGCGGGTCTTAGGTTGGACCATGGTTGTTGGGGTCTTGATCTTTTCCTTTGCATCTTAGTAGAGGGCTCGGCCTCTACATTGATGTGGGCTCTGCTTCTACCCTAGGTCCTTCTCTAGGGCTCATGTGAGGCTCGCTACTTGTAGTCTAAGCCGATCTAACTCTTGTGGATTCATAGCAACTTTAGAAGAAAGCGTGTATAGATAGCGATATGCCAGTAGCAAAGCGGACATCAACACCTAAGAGTCTGAGAAAAAAAAAACCGACTTTAGTGAATGTTAATAAGCCTTGAAATGGTTCATTAAGATTTTAGTAAACTACTAAGTTTCAAGCTTGACAGTTTTAGGCACTCTACTCAGTTCCAAGTTGAGGGTTATAGGCACTCTATAGTTTATCTACTGAGTTTGCAGGTTTCGGTTATATGCAATGCATTTTTCTCATTCTCTTCCACAAGTTTAACTTATGATCTGATCCGAACACGACTCCATTGGGAAACTCCCTCGCAGAGAGGTTAAAGACTCAACTCAACATATTGCATAAGACCACCTATCGAAGTCACGAATATTTAATGAAATATACGCCACTCCCTATATTAGTGATGGACTTTCGTCAACAACACCGTCAGAAAATAGGGTATATCTCATTAAATATTCTTCTGACTGACCTTCCATAAGAGTACAACACCCACCCTTTAGCACCGCGTGACCGAAGCCAACAAGCGGCAGGAGAGGGCTATACATCTAAATGGGAGGTTGACCCTAGCAATCCTCAACATCAGCAATGACACCCACCATCGGCATGGCACAATTAAATGTGGCACGCCAGGCAAGGGTCACTGCCTCAGCCAAGGATCACTCCGAACTTCTAACCTAGCCAAGGATCACTCTCTACCCTAACTACTACTGTTGTCGATGAAAGGGTAGGCAACCAAAATTTTTTTTCTTATTTTTATTTCTATTTCATTATTTTTTTTCCTTTATTTCTATTGCATTTTATTTTCTTTTCTTTTTTTTTTTTCTAAAAAAATCAGTCTCGATTCAACCATAGGTCGAGACGCTCGCCATCGCCCGGCCCCTCAATGGAGGGGGGCAACAGGCAAGGGCCTCACTATGGAGGAACCCTAGACCTACAATTAAAAAAACAACAGAAAACTACCTAGGTTTGGCTAAAAACTAAGGGAAAATGAAAAAAAAAAAGGCAAAGGGGCATGTGTTGTGGAGGCGCAGTGGTTTACCTTTGTTCTCGCGCAGAAATAACGTAAACGCGCCTCGAAATATATATAGAAACCTTCGTGTAAGCGAAAACGTCTGCTTCGCTTACGCGAACCGCCCTTCGCGTAAGCGAAACGTAAAGAATGGCTTACGCGAACAAAAAAGTTTCGTAAAGTTTAACCTTTATAAACGCCACGCTGAAACTAGTTTCGCTGTAGCGAACATTAAGGCTTTCGCTTACGCCGGCCGGCGAGGGGATTCGCGTAGTTTAAAACTTAGACTTAAACACGCTGAAGAAAGTTCGCGTAAAGTTTAAATAAGGTTTCGCTTTACGCCGAAACTTTTTTTCCTACGGCTACGAAGTATTAAATACAAAAAATACGTATTTTTCCCAAAAATACGTATTTTTGCACTTTATACGTCTGAAAAAATAGTTTCATACGTACAGAACCTATCCCTGCTGCTAAAGATGACCGCGAAAGGGCCTTCAAAAAAGGCAGTCATGCGGCCATCCAGTACGCCGCTGCGCGTGAACGGGGGGAAGTGCGTATCATTCATTAGATAATTATTTGTGACTACAATGAACTAATTGTTGCGATACAATATAATGCAGGTAGATGAAGACGAAGGCGCCAATGAAGGAGAAGAAGAAGAGAGCAACAACTAAAGACTCAATATATTTTGTAATGTGCCCCTTACATTGTGAAATATATTAATTGAATTCAATCTAAATTTTTTATGCTTTGTTCTTATTATTTGTGATTTTTTTTTTATGTTAATTTTATGCTCGATTCTATTTTTTTATTCTTAGATTTATTAAACATTTAATTACATATTAAATAATAATGCTTATCTACTATGATACTGAATACTAATATTTAATCAATATTTGTTTCTATTTTTTGAATTTTTAAATTTTTATTCTCGATTTATTTTGTTCATATTTAATATTTATTAATACTATTAATATTATTGTTAATATTAATATTATTTAATATTGCTAAATAATATTAAATAATATTAAATCAATTTTTTTTTTTCAAAATTTCTTTATCGTCGTTAAATGACGTGTCTGCGTGGCAGCCACGTGTATCGTTAGCCACGTCATCATGCGTCTCGAACCGCCACGCCAGCAGACAGGTGGCTGCCACGCTCAACGTCGTTCAACGACGTTTAACACGGGGCAGCCACGCCAGCAGACAGTGGCTGCCACGCGCAACGTCGTTCAACGACGTTTAACACGGGCCAGCCACGCCAGCTGACAGGTGGCTGCCACGCGGAGACGTCGTTGAACGACGTCGAACACGTGGCTGTCACGTCAGCGCTATGCGCTGGCAACGCCACGCTGGACGCACGACAGTCGGCAGTCGACGTGTACTTTACGTCATTTAACGACGTTGCCAGCTCATCAGCCATGCCAGACGGCCGCGCTGGCGCGGTCGCGCTGGCCGCAGTGCCGCGTGGCTGAGCCACGTGTACGCGTCGACGTTTAACGACGTCAGGTCGTCGCTTTAAGACGACGCGGTTGCGACGCGTATAGCGACGCATAGACGTCGTATAACGACGTCCAGACGTCGTAATAGGCGTCGTTTACCGACGATCAGTCGTCGTTGATCGACGTGCTAACGACGTCTGGACGTCGTAACAGGGCTTTAATCTTGTAGTGCCCACTAACCAAGCAGCATAAAAAATCTACCTTCAACAATCAACCTGCATGGGTTTCCCTTGCATCTCTGAATTTAATGAGCCTTTTCTTCTGTTCAAAGATGTTAAGACCTAAAGAGTTCAATAAAAAGTTCAGATATGACCTTCCAATGCTTCAAATACAGTTATACGCACTTAATGGGATTGTACCTATAGATTTTAAAACTGTGCGTTACGCATTCCAATTATGTAAAGAACAAAAAAGGAGGACCATATGATCAAATCCAGATAGAAATTTGTCAAATTACTCATAGCATATGAATGGATCTTGAATTGCACCATCCTTTAGCCACAACCAGAATATATCTTTACACTGTTGTGCAGACATCTTGCAGAAGGGAGGAGTTCAAGACTTACACAATCTGCAAATAAGTTGGCCTTTGTGTTCATTTGCATTTAGCAAGCTTTAGTTTCTCCAGCAGGACACATGATTGTATAGAAAATAAAATATCAACAGGATGAGATTCCTTGGCAACCATTTAACTGTGGGCAGACCTACACTTTGTTTCAGACAATTTTGAGATCATCCGAGATTTCTGGATTGATTGACAAATTGAATTCCTTACCTGTATGTCAAAATTACAAAATGCACCTTGATTATGCATCTGAATAGTACACATGATATCTAGAACATATTCCATATAAACTAATAGCCTGCTAATAAGTGTAACTACCTTATGTCACCTCTGCATAGAATTGATGGAAGATCGATTATGATGCAGCAAAATGTGATGCAAATGATATGAAGCTATATTAAACTCGTTGCACATGCTAGATCAAAAAATGGAATGCTGCAAATTTAAGCAGGGTAAATCTTCATTTTTATAGTTAGAAGCTTAAAAAGAGTTCAAGTACCTCTTCGTTTATAGGCCATTCTGGAAATTGCCTGCAGTATTATGTTGCTGCTATTGAAGCACATGTATAAGATATCAATGTGATCGGTGCCTTATGCCTAGTAGCTTTCATAATGCCAGTTCTATGCATGTAACACTGAGACTTAAACTTTGTAAAGACAACAAAGAAGAAGGCTGACCATGCCTCTGCAATAAATTTAAAATTTACAGACCATAAATGGAATGGACGAATTTCCTACCTAGATCAAGTGCTCTTCATTTATGGCTAATGATATGCATTAACAAAGGGAGAGTTTCATCCATATAAAAGCTTTTAGAATTACAATGCCGTTACCTAAAGCCAGCAGCAAGAAAGCTGCCAGAAATCTTTATCCTTATGTTCAAAACTTTTCCTGCAAGATGCCTGCACCAAAAACGTTTTTACATAAGCATAGGAGCTAAAATTTAGGACAAACCATAAAGAATGATTTACTCAGTGCATATAATAGTAGCTGGGTCAATTCACATCTGAAAAATGGCAGTCACACCTATTTTCATTTCCAATGAACCTTGCAGCAAAATAAATATTCTGCATGTTAACGCCTGATGCCACAAAGTCATGCTCTAATAAAATACCAGTCGTGGACGAAATCTTTTGCCAAAAATGACATCTCTAGCATAAATAGATCAAATAGGCTCTAGTTGAGGTGACCAAACAACTTCAAGAAATGAAAAATTCCAGACTAGAGAAAAGAGTATATCCCCCTTGTGCTCACTGTTCGAGAAACACTCACTCATCTGACTACTGCTAGTATAGACCATGCACAAAATGTGGTAAAAGAGGGCATTTTGGTAAGGAATGCCATGTTCGATCAACGACAGCTTTTACTTGAACATTGCTTTCAATACAAACCACGATTCTGTTCTTTTGAAATTATTCCACAATTTTGAACCCAGCGAGTGTTAGTTTTTGGGGTTGTTAGTTTCAGGATTATTAGTTTCAGGGTTCCCGCCTAGTTCTATTTTTTGGCTTCCCACTGGGTGTTGGTTTTAAGGTTCCCACCCGATGTTAATTTTGAGTTTCTCACCTACTACTAAAATTTGGATTCCCCGCGGAGTGTTGTCAGCTCCCCATGCAGTGTTAATTTCGGGGTTAAGTCGGTTCTTTTTTCTTCTTAAATGGGAACATCTTTATCTGGTCCCTAGCGCCTGGCAGCCAGGCGAGTTTTATTATTTATCTCTGTTTTTTTTTTCCTGGAGCCTGGCGGCCAATGCGAATTCCTGGCGCCTAGCACCGAGCGAGCTCCTGGTGCCTAGTGCCAATACGAGCTCTTGGCGCCTCAACTGGAGCATCAAGACGCGAGCTCCTTTGTTGCCTTCTATGAGTTCGATGAGTTTTGGTTTGGCAAGTGTTTGACAGATTTACCTTGGTGAAGCAGCCAGGCAAGAGAAATCAAAGCTCTTCAGCTCTCTGCAAATTAAGGTAAGAAAATCACCTTTTTTCTTCATTTGAAATCCAATGGCCAAAGGTTACGATTGGCCATAGAATGTGCAGATACTAAAATTATATCGAATCCAAAAATTATTTATTTATTTATTTATTTATTTATTTATTTATGTCGCTCCCTTAGGGCCTTGAGAGGCTATGGAGCCTAGAAACAGAGCTATTTACAATTTTAATGATAGGGAATGTTGTGTGTCCACCGCTCTTATATAGGATCCCAATATTATGGGTGGCATAGCCAACAATGAGTGGAAGTCTAGTGCTTGAATATCAAAATTCTCTCTTAGAGTGTATGATACTCATCTTCTACACTTCCAGATGTACGTACTTTGTAAATCCTAGCTTCTACTGGAATCCTAAACCATCTCCCAGTTTCTATCTCCAATCTATGCAAACTCATTCTATACCTGGCAATTATTTGCTTATATAATTTGGGAATATCTGAATTTATATACTCCTGGCTTTTGTATTCTGTGAGATGATGAACATTCACCTTATAATGTGACATCTGGTTGTTTGGAGCCGTCCATAAGCGTTCATGCAAGTCTTTCCAGAAGAGCCCTTGCATCTGTTTTATTACTCGGATAATTCAAATCTAACAAACCCCACTCGCCCAACTTTTTAGATCTTTTATCCATCCTGATTGTTCCGAGCTAAACATCGCTTGGTAAGAGAGGTATTTTGATGACTGCTCATTAAGCCTATTCACAAAATTTACTGATTGAAACAATGCTTCAAGCTCCAAAGAAAGTACTCCAGCTTCTGCTAGCATGATGGCATATGGGGTTTGGGCTTTAATCCTGAGTTCTTCCCCCAAAAACATCTTCTAGACAGATTCATGTGGAACGACAACCTAGAGAATGTGCCCGAGTCCCAAATGGGCATGCCATGGAGCAATACGGGTTGGACCAAAGATTTAAACAACACTTTGTTTAGCCCCCATTATGTCAACACAACCTTATTGCATCTTGCAAGCATACTATACAGTGATGCCTTTCCTATAGCAACCCACATTCCTTCCAATTATATTTAGTCAAGAAATCTATGCCAAAATATTTGTAGCATTCTACTGTCTGTAAATCATGTTCCTCATAAGTAAACTTTGGTCTCTCCTTACCAAACACTATGATTTTTTATTTAAATACATTCACCTTCATTTGTTTTGCACTCTGAATCCCACCAGGCATTACACGATTTTCCTTGCAGGTATCTTTTGGAGAGGCCAAACACCCATCTTCTAGCATGGAGCAACAGATTTGTAAATTGATGTGCATCTTCATCAAGAACACTTGACCACTTGACATCTGCAAGCAGCTCCTCTATGAGCTTCCTATATGCCTATAATTCACTTTTATCTTTGGGCAAAAACATGGCTTCTGCAGATCCATATTCGCTTTTAGCTTGAGCACTATATGCAATGGTACATCGTCAGATTCTAGCACCTTACTTTCTATTAAGCATTGTTCAATGAAGTCCAAGTTTCTCGCAAGGAGATAGTCCACCGTGCTTTGCCCTGTATGATTATAAAATGTAAACTTACCTGACTGCGGAAATTTGTTTATTCCATTTACAATTTTCAATTGACACGTCATGCAAAACTGAAATCACACATGCTATTGGAAATTTGATCCTCTGGTGCTCTATCATATGTCAAATCATTCATTTCGTTTAAATAAACATTCAATATGTCTTCATAGCGTTTAGATTGCTGGCTACCTATACGGGCATTAAAATCTCCCAAAACGAATACATCGCCATCAAAGCAAATACCTTAAGACATCGGAACAGAGATTGCCAAATTGATCTTCTTTATTTAAGCCATATTTGCTATATGCGCTCTCAATGTTTGGAGCAAAATATCAAACTGCCATATATAAGTCTTGCATTCTAATTTTAAACCAAATGTATTTGTTATTTTTATCATGGAACTCATGTGCGATGTTTGTTCTACTGCAAATTGCAATGCCTCCATAGCCTCGTCCAAGACCTGGTGTCTTTTTTTACATGTCCTATGAGGACAAAATCTTTTATGTCAAGTAGAGGACGAAACTGATGTGCCCATGTCTCCGTGAATAGAAGTAAATCCCGATGATTCCAAACATCTTGTGTAGCATCTACTTTATCCTGCAAGTCCACGGGCATTCCAAAGACAACCTCTCAAAGCCTGTTGTCTCTAACTATGCCTTCTACTTGTTATGATTGCTTTTCCTCTTTGGTCCAAGATATGGATGGAAATTTGAAGGTGCACATATGGAAAACCTTTATGGCTAAGTGTAATCTTTTCTATTTTTTTTTAAGTTTGAACCATTGTTAGACCATTGAATTATCACGTATAAACATTGAATACACCAAAATGTGCAAATACATACACATATCAGTGGTTCGTTCAAGCCTGGACCACTAGCTCCGGTGAGGGCAGCACATACAGCACAAATTTAACAAGCAGGCATCGCTGCTTGCAGAGGCAAAAGAGAGGCAAGCGGCATCGCTGCTAAAGAACCAAGCTGCAGAGCGGAGATAGCAGAGATGGCTGCAAGCTGCAGAGCAGAGAGAGCAGAGAAAGAGGCAAGCTGCAGAGCAGAGATAGCCAACGGATGTGGAAGAACTAACAGACTCGTCAAGCGAGGAAGACAAGGTGCTGATAAGGGCGAAAATCGGCCGGATCTGCTCTCGGATATGACCACAACTCTGAGTACCCTGAAGCTTTGGACTGTGCAGCCCAAAAACAGGGCACATGCATCAATCGGCCCTCATAAAAAAGGAAACAATTGCTCTCCAAAAATTTACCATGTCCAACAGATCAATCCCAGCCAGCCACATCCCGCAGGCCAAGAACTACCAGATTAGAACAGGGGCCACATGGCGCCTGTCTCGCGAAAACGTAGAAACGAAACTAACAAAAAAAGAAAAATATGAAGAACAAGAACCATTGAAACTACAAAAAAAAAAGATAATCACCCAACCCAACCTTTGGCCAAAATCTTATAAACATCTACAGCAAACCTTGCTTATAAACATCTACAGCAAACCTTGTTACGCACTTATTATTACGCACGACAAAATTCTCTCCTCAAATTTTACGTAAGTAATCCGCGACGCGAGGCAGCACCAATAACGGCGGTGGCAACTCCGCTGGTGCGCCGCCACAGCTGGCAGTGCTGCCTCGTGGATTGCATTCCGTCAAGATACACATTGTCAAATACAACAACAGGTCTACTAGACTCCATTCATTTATGTCAAATACACATTAGACACTACTATGAGAGCTTATACAACGTCAACAAGCAATGCATCAGTTTAGCTGCTTCTGCTATTGAATCTGTGAAATATCCAAAGACAACAAGAGGATCAGACCAATGCTAGAATAATGCAGAGCAGCAGCCATGTGCCAGGAATAAATAGAATAACAATAACAGCTTAAGCCTTGCACTCATCATCCTTGTGCTTTTTTACAAACACTTCTGCACTCTTCTCAAATATTTCTGCACGTCTGCTGTAATCAGCAGCAGATTTTCCCTTATCTTTTTCCATCACCATATCCTCCAAATTTTCCAATTCTTGAGCAATTTCATCCGGTCCACCTTCCAATTCTTGAGTTGCTGCGATAATTTCTTCATCAGATCTCAACTTACCATCTTTTTCTTCTTTAAATCTTGAACTCTCGTCACATTTAGATTCACTCCATCCAAAATCTTGCTTATTTCTATAATCACTAACAGAAGATTCGTTCTCATGCCCTGTTTCTTCTGCCCTAAATTGATTTTCTATGCTATCAATGTTTTCTTCATCCCCTGTTCCTTGCATTACTCCCAACATTTCTTTTGCTTCCTGGCCCCCTGTTTCTTCCATACAATCCCTAGATGAAACTTCATTAACATTCCGCCTGTTTCCAGATTTAAAGCCTTCGAGATCTTTTTCAACATCTGGCACAAAAGATTTCAAAGCTTCTTTTGCCGCCTTTGGATCTGTGCCTTCAAGAGAGTCCCAAGAACCTGTTTCTAAGTGGTTAAAACCACCACCTCTTCTTTTCTCGGAAGACATACAAGCAATATATCTAATGTAATAGCTCCGAATGCTGAGACTATTCTGCATACAAAAAACAAGTTCAGAACCCTAAGAATTTGAGGATTAAAGAACAAGAATCACCTTGGGCTGCCGTAAAGAACAGGGGAGTCCGTGGATCGGAATGAAAGATAAGGCAGCATTCATGTTCAAATGATCGCCGGAAGAACGGAAATGTCGAGAGGCAGGTGCATCTGGAAGGATCGCCATTGCCGATTTGCTTCCAACTAAGGCTCATGCCTATCGGTGTTTGTTTTGCGTGGCAAGCTGTGCCTCTTATACGTGGGCGCCTTTAGAGAAGACACGCCATGACCTAATTGGCACCCCTACATCTTCTAAATGTGGGAATTTGGATGGAAACGAATGCACAGCCGAGAAATTCACCTATTACCAAGGTCCAGATTTTGAATTTACAAAAAACAATAAATATTCCAACTATGAGTATAAAATAACCGCACTGTGTCCACAATTCTCCAGAGGAAACTTTTGTCTCCCTCAAGACCTTGCCCTTGAATGTACAGCTGGCAATTTTTCTGATGTGGCATCCAGCTCGCACTGACGTGAAATCCTTAATGGCGAAGAGTTCTCTGTGTGCCAGGTATTTCGGATGGCATTGCAGCATGTTATAATTGTTTTGGAGGGTGCTAGGCAATTCTAGAAGGCACTACGCAATTCTGGAGGTTCAAATCATCTTATTCTTGTCTACTTTGGGTTTTTTTTCTTGCTTCTCATAAATCTTAGAATGCAGGTGGTTCATGGACTTTTCTGCGGCATATCCAATAACTTATAGCATTCTTACCAAGTTTGACAAATTTTTTACTAAGGCTGGAATCGCACTTAGGTCAATAACCGAACTCGCTAGGCAGTCATTTGGCAGGCTTTGGTTTCGTTGGAGGTGGGTGCCCGAGGAATGATATCGCACTAAAGAGGGATCGGAATGCCACATCAACGGTACACGTTGGCAAACAACTCCACGGCGCCAAAACTTGAAGCGCGAAACACTTGGCCATCGAACTCTTTCTTCTTCGAACTCCTCCACGCGCGAAGACGTCTGTAGGTAAGCTGTTGTTGTCTGTTCTTGTAGTTCAGGCAAGATCATTCTTGAAAATCAGGTTTTGTAAATGCATTTTTCTGTAGTTCTCTGCACTCATGCTTTTCCAATATAATCATGCTTTTCCAATAGAGCTTTTCATTTCCTATATGTAGGCAAATGGAGGCAATCTCGAATTATGAGGATGAAACCACTGAACATTCTGATGATCACAATTCTCAGAATGTTGTTCAGCGTAAAAGGAGACTTCTTTTAAGGTTCCTGATTGTTCTAATGCAACTCATTCACATGTTCATAGATGACAGCATTTCGCAGTGCATGCAAATCCTAAATTGGTCAAAGTCTGTAAGGCTTCTCTGCTCCCTTTTTGAAAGCACTCTTACAAGAAAGCAAACTGCTCCTGCACTTTGGGCATACAGAAGGGGGCCAGGATTGGATCGGATTTTGTTAGACATATATAGTGAACATGAATTTAAGAAGAGAATGCGTGTTTCCAAGAAAACTTTCTTTTACTTGTGCCAGCAGTTGGGGCCCAGTATGATGAAGAAAGATACAAAATTCAGACAGGCAGTATCTGTTGAAAAACGAATAATGATGGCATTAACAAGATTTGCAACAGGGGATACACTTAGAGGTATAGCTGATTCGTACCGAGTAGGTTATGCGACAGTGCAAGAGGCTGTCATGGATTTTGCTAATAATATTAATGCTAAGTTGAAAAGTTTGTACATTTCTTGGCCATCTCCTGAACGCATGAAGAAATTAGCCGCTGAATTTGAATTGATACATGGGATCCCACAAGTGATTGGTGCAGTTGATGGCAGCCATATTCATATCATTGCTCCTCAGGAGTTCCCTCAAGAATATTACAACAGGAAAGGCTTCCACTCCATTTTGCTACAGTTGACAGTTTCTAGGAATTGTTTAATCTGGGATTTTGATTTAGGTTGGCCTGGTAGTATTCATGATTGGACGATGTTTCAGAGGTCAGCAGGTGGTCAAAAGATTATAAATGGCGATATACAGCCATATTGCCTAGTCGGGGATGCTGCTTATCCTCCCAGAAGCTACATGTTAAGTCCTTTCAAAGGACATAAAGATGGCCTCAGCCGTGAAGAGTATTTCTGGAACTATGTGCAATCTAGTACGCGGATGCCAGTGGAGCAAGCTTTTGGGCGCTTGAAAGCAAGATTTAGAATTTTGTTGAAACGGATTGATATGGAATTGCAAAATACAGCAGCTGTAGTGTCTGCTTGCTTGGTTCTGCATAACATTTGCATCATACATGGGGATTCTTTTGATGACATCTGGGCATCGGAAGCCAAGCGAGAAGTCATGCAGTCCATAGAACACGAAAGGGAGTTAAGAGCTTCTAAAAGGGTAAGAAATAAGAACGGTAGTTCTATTGATGTTACTTCAGAGTTGTTGCCAATATGGTTTACATAGGTTGCATGGCACATCTCTCACAGCAGAAGAGGCTTTGGCGCGGACAATGGACGGTCAGAATGCATTGCATGACACCTCAGACAGTTTGAATGATGCAGGAGGTCATGCACTGCGCCGGAATGCCATTGCTAATGCCTTATTTAAAAACAAGACATCTGCACTAGTTGGTCAGCAAAGGCATTTCAATAGAACAACAGAACTCATTGCAAAACAATTTGGATGTGAAAGTTCAGACAGTGAAGGCGATTGATTAGATTACTTGCAGATTACTTACATTGGCATTCATGGTATATGATGAATCTTCTTTGTCCAATTGCTGGCTGAAAAGCTATGAAGAGAACACAACAGAAATTCTGATACCTTGTGTTTCTATAACTATGATGATCATATGTTGCGGGATTTCCTACATCATTTCTTATCCTTGTATGATTTTGGACCCTTGGAAGTTTGACGTCACTGGACTGGAGTAGTAGCAACAGTGCTGGCAATCATATGTTAGCACATAGTTGTTAAATCTGTTGCATAGCACAGTGAACAGTTCCGCAGTTCCCAAGTACAAATGTTAGTCTATTGTTTTAAAATTTCCACTAACGATCATATTCTTGTTCCATTTGCACACATTTCATGTTGTTTTTCCTTGATTCAATCTGTGGCATTAAAAAAGGCTCAGGGCTTTATCCAAATGGGTAGCCGTTTTCCACCCAATGTAGATAACTTGGCAGAATATCCTAAGGTTGTATTGACTGGCAACCATAGCAGAACATGCTGGTGAAATTGCAACAGCAGAATGTAGCACAATTCGCTAAGCTCACTCAAGATAACATTGTGGTTATCCAGCATCAATTCCTTGATAATTTTATGTACTCAAAGCCATTGATTGATGTACAAGAAAACAAAATGATTTAGTGAAGAACTTGTGGATTAAAATGAAAAGCCTGGAAGAACTTGTGAAGATCATATGTGAAGTTGCTTTAACGGAAACATGAGAGAAGAAAGAACGCTACATCAAATTTGAAGTGCCCTTCAAATTCTTCACACGGGCATTTGCTGTTAACATGTTGATGTTAATTCTACAAGGACAATTCTTCAATCTGCAGATGGGTAGTACAGAAAATCAACAACAGAACTACACAAAACCAACAATATTTTGGACATCTACATTTTGTCAAGGATGGCAGCAAACGTAGCACGGAAGTCTTTAAGAATGCTGATCTTCTCAGCTTCACTTGCTTGCAGAGTCTTGTTCAACTCTTGCCCTTGCTTCATGACATCCTCCATCAATGTTAAAGCCATTTGCTTGGCCTTTTTCTTCGAGAAGACAGAATCAGGCGTCTCTTTCTTGACCACTGCGGGTGGTGCTTGCTGCCCTTCAAGTGTCTCAGACTCCTCCTCCAAGTCAATTGCAGCAGCATGAACATGTTTTCGCACGTTGGCTCTTTCACCAAAGTACTCATCTAACAGAGCAAAGTAAGGGCATGACTCCCTCCTATCATTACCCGAGATGCTGTTCCATGTCACATCAGCCTGGTATTGCTTGAAAACATAAGAGAACTTTTTCCTGCATGCCTTTGAATCCTTCTTAAAATCAGGACAAGTAGCAACAATTTTAGTATGTACCTTCGCCCATAAATCTACTCCTTGCTTGGGCTTCTTTTGAAATTCAGCAATCATCTCACATCTAGCATGAAGAAGGGCAACGACATGCCTTTCTGGCCAAATTCTAGGACCACATCCTTCCTCGTCATCGGATTCATTCTCACCTTTCTCAGGCTTGTTAGAGTCTACCTTCCTGCCTTTCTTCGTAGCAGACTTGTTCCCATTGGGCTGCCTACCTCTCTTTTTCTTCTGTACAATAGGATCAGCAATATGTATGGGGGAATCTCGAGAACTTGCTGAATTCACATAGTTTGTTGGAGGCTGAGAAAGAGGAATTTGTGGATTTCCAGCGTAAGTATGAACACCATATGGTGCAGAAGGTAGATTCTGTGATGCTTGGAATGCCAAAGGAGGATTGCTAGGCTGCTGATGAAACACAAATTGTAGAGGGCTGCGAGTAGCAATCCCATAATTAGGATGCATGGAGGGTGTGCACATGGAATTGTTGGGCAATTGGCTTGGAAAGAATGGCATTTGGCTGTCCTGGGTGCAAGAAACAGATTCAATATCACTGTGCTCCATGTGGAAATCTGCAAAACAAAAGAATGCCAACACTTTAGATCATGCAATAATTGAACGTGCTTTAACAAGAATTTGCAATTCAACGTGCTTTACAAGAATTTAAGAATTTGCAGATTGTTGCTTGTGCTCAGAAAGCTCGACCACTGTCTGTGTCTTCATTCACCACCAGCACTTTATACTTGCAGCCGATCAGAGGTGCAATTCCCTGCAATTCCCTCCAAATTCCCTCCACGTATGCATCAGTCCGAACTTGGGCGGGCAATCTCCCCCGCCACAACTTGGGCGCCCGCCGAAACAACGCAGGCGGTTTAGCCGTTTAAGTGCGATACGAACTTCTTTCCATTTTGCCACATGGCACTATGCCATTTGATCCTTGTCTTTTAACCTTCGGCCAGCCTAGTAAGTGCGATTCCAGCCTAACTTTGGTAAGATTTATCACATTCTTGTCTTTTTTTTTTTATTTCTTATGTTAATAATTTGTTTTATTTGTTGTCCCAATTTCTGTTCTTAATTTTGAAGGTGTGACATGGTGCGCTATTATTGTGGTGTGTTATGGGGGGGGGTCATTTTTTTTTTGTTTGGAGGAAAAATTAAAATCCAAAAAAGTTTGGCAATTTCATGGATAACATATAGACCATCCCAGGGACCATTTCTGGTCCATCAGAAATGGGCCATCATACCCCCTGCCACTTAAACCGATATATCTCACAAGAGAAATTTTAATTTTAAAATATACCACCACTACTTGAGTCTTCACTTGATTCTTAACGACCTGTGAGAATTTCATGACCACTGGATTCACCTTTATATTGGTATGATTGTTCAAACTTTGGAGAATTTGGCAGTTTTTACAGCACTCTAGAACTGGATTCTTCAATTTTCTAGCAATTGCTAAATATGAAATTAATTGATACATTATGATAAAACATGTCAATTTGCATGTTTCCATGTTTCGCCGCTATCATTTGATATCAATTGAAGTCGCCAAGCCCTATTTTGCTTAAAAATGTTGCATGAGGTTCAAGAATTATTTCTCTTATTATTACAAGTTTTGACTTAATTTTTGTGACAATGAGTCCTTAACTAGACAAGCTATAGTCCAAGGAATGTTTTTTTATGTTTATATATTTTATTAGTATCATTATTAATTAAAGAAATTATTGTACAGAATTCAAAATAAAAATATGGGTTAAAGTGCTTCAATAAACCCCATCTATAAGTCTCATAAGGATAGTAAATGATGCATTCTAATTAACTCTCTATAGGAATTCACTTTATCAATATAAATATAGTGTAACTAGGGTAGATCTATACAATATCTAATATAACATACCCTTATAGGTCTAAAACTCAACAATAATGTAGGTAATGATGGTTATTGATGAATAGAGGACAATATCACGAAATTTAGCCATGACTATAAATAAATAGATCAAAAGACTTTCCGTACTTGTTTTTCTAGTCCATCTAAAATATTAATTTATTGCACTACATTTCTCCCATAAGCCTTTTAAATGGCTCAATATATGATAAAAAGGGATATTGAGGTCCTTGGTGTGGTCTTATGAAGAAACCTACTTACTTTCCACTATTATAAAGTTAGACAATGTGTGACTGCTCCAAAGTGTTGTAGTCTAAGTAGGACCATAGTACATGTAGATCAACTTTTATGATAAGCTATAATTTTTATAAATTTGAACCTTTATTGGCAATATATATCTCAAATTTCATGTTTAATATATTATATACAAGATTTGAATATAAATAAGCATGGACTATTTATAGGTCCAGGATTAAACCAACTGGATTGAGAAAATTTCTCTATTTATTTGCATTGGCTCTATTCATTTTGTCCCCTACAATGATATTATGATTTCTTATCGTCTATAAGACAATCTTTGAAAGGTGTAAATGGACTTTCTCATACATTCAAAGTAGCCCTTAACTACTTAATTTTTGTGCTTCAATATCACCTTTTAGATAGACCTCCCTAATCAACTAATGTTATCATATATAATGTGATATAAACTATATTCTAAAGAATTGATTAAGATGATAATGCTATTGACTTTTAAATGAGAGGTCATGTGGACCAATAATTGGCATCGGCATAGCAGTCTATCTTGATCTTCTTTAGTCATACCTTTTCATATTTTTTCTTGGTTTATCTTGCATTGCTATCTTAACGTTGGGAAGTTTTGAAATATGGTGTTTGAAGTTCATTTTCAAGGCACAAATCTAGAGATCAAATATGGAAAACATTTGACGATAACTTGGAAGTAATACTAAAAGTTTTAGCCCAAACCTAGCAATAGATATTTTTTATTGATAGAGGATCTCATGAAATACTAATATCCTAAAATTCAGCTTGAGATCGGATAAGATAAAGAAGTTATTGATTTAAAATGAACCTGTGGACCAGTAATGGTCTCAGGTACAGAAACCTTTATTGATTTATCATGATCGCGCCTTTTGCTCTTTTTCTTTACTTGTTTTTTCATTGGTTTCATATCCATACAAGCATTCATATATGATTTTTTCAATGACATACTATTTCAATAAATTTCCTTCAAATATAACAAAATAAACATCAATCAAAAGTCACTTAAAATTGTTAATATAAGTCAAAGCTGAAGCTTCAAATTACAGGCCAACAAATATTTTTTATGCATGAAGCAATTCGTCAACTACTTATATACCAAATTTAAAGTAAAAAATCATTTTCGTGCAAAAGTTATAGAATTTTAATTGAAACAGCCTTCTGGGAACCATTATTAGTCCACAGAAGACAGAAAACTATTTTGACCCTGTCATGTTTGACTGACTATATCTTCCTTTCTAGACTTCAGATTGGAACAAGGTTTTTTGTATATTCATCCTTATCTCGTATACAAAAATACCATTATGATAATAAAAAAAAATCCTTTTATTGAGACAGTTTTACATTATGTAAACATGAAGCAAACTGGACTTGACCCCCCTTGATTCACCTAAACATAACTTTCAATTTTAGAAGTATATGCATTTTTAACTATTTTTCCTGTGCAACATGACTGCCATATATTAACGTATAGAAAGGATTTAACTGAATTTTATGCCATTGATTTTATATGAATTTTAAAGAGAACTGTACAAATGAACTATTTTCCATCAAGGGACAACTCTAGTGTTAAATATAGAAAAGCAAAAAACCACAGATCCCATAACATACCACAACTAAAGATTTCCAATTTTTTGTTCATGGAAGACATATAAAGGTATACAGTTTTTGTCTGTTTATACAGTTGCTGCATGCTTAGCGGTTGTGGTGTGTTCCCTTATACATTCCGCTCTAGTCAGCAGTATAGAGCTTGCGTGAAATAATATCTGGTGAAACTAGCACTTCAAATGATTTACGATGTTATCAGTCTCCAGTGCGGCTTTCATAATGCATGTATTCTCAATATTCCCAAACTTAACATACATATCAATGAGTGTATTCCCGATGGACACATCTATATGAAACCTTGCATCTGCAATTTGAACATGGATATGTTTTCTAAATTCTAGGGTGTATTCCCAACGGATGCATCTTTATCCAACCCTGCATCTGCAATTTGAACAAGGATATGTTTTCCAAATCCTAATGCTCTTAGATTACTCCATACACGTAATATGTTGATGTATGCAACAACATGAGATCTTTTGCAGCAACAGGATGCTTTGCTCAATATCCTCCATGTTTGTAGCAGCCGGCAGTTTTGTAGGGCAGGATAGAGCAAGGCCATATGCTGGGGTCGGGAAGCAAAATCCGAGCTTGAGATGCTCAAAATTCCATCTTGAGATGCTTTGGCTATGGCAGGTTTTTCTTCTGCTCGATAAGCCCTAACCCTTGTATCTTGCCTCCTTTCTTTTAGAAAATCAGTGGGCATGGAATCCTTCTTCATGTGCTTCAGCAGCCATCATTGCATTGCATCCCTTCAAAGTTCTGCATCTTCAAGCAGGGACTATGAACGGATGCTGAGATTGCGGAGGATGGTAGATGCTTAAATAAGATTCGAGCTAAGATCTTATTATTTTTCATTGTTATATTTCGCAAAGCATTTGTGGTTCATCATTCTATCTGCTTTCTGCATTCTGTTGACCTTTCCTTAATGGCCATTCTATCTGCTTGCTGCATGCTCTCGACCTTTCCATAATGGCCATTCTATCTGCTTGTTGCATGCTCTCGACCTTGATGGCCAGGTGAAGCATTTTGGGACCGATTGACATCGGTGGGGTTCAAATCCCCATGTTCATCTTCTGTGATTTCACTGCCTGCTGTAACAGGTTGCACATGACGGGTTTGTGGCAGTTTGAGTGTTTTGTCTGTTATGTGCATCCATCATAAGTTCTTGTAGCCCAATGTGATGAACAGATCCGAGCATTTATGACAGGTTTGTGGCAATTTGAGTGTTCTGTCTGTTATGTGCATCCATCATAAGTTCTTGTAGCCCAATGTGATGAACATATCCGAGCATTTCTATATCTTTGAGGTTCGTGATTATCATTTGTGGCAGACTTTGCAGCAAGCCCACTTTCATGCAATCCAGAGTTGTATCACTCTTCTTGCTCTGTAGAGTTGTTCTTGTAATTGAAGTGCATGTTATTGGCACACCTGCTCTACTGGAACTTTATGGAAGACGTGCTCTTGTTGACTTGAATGGCATCTTGTAATACAGTCCAGAGATGTCTCGGACTCTTTGTTCCATATTGTTGTTCTTATTATTCAATTTATGTTCTTCTCATAAATCTATGTTATAAAAGACGTGCTCCTGTTATATAAACACTCCACATAACACTCCAGGCAGATCTTGTATTATTGGCAATATGATTGATTTTATTATTCAGATCTTGTATTGTACACTACATGATTGATTGTATTATTGACTTGGGACCCTGGCCTTGAAACCTTAGGCTGACGTGGAAATTGGAGTTTGACCCCATCTTCTTTTTGGCTCTACGGCCACGGTTAGAGGATATGGCATATCCTCTGGTATATTCTCTGAATCAACGGTCCAGATGGAACGAGTGTAAGGATGGAATGAGTATGTTGTCGACTATTGAAAACATTATAGAAGGTTTTTGGTGGAAGATAACAAGGGAAATAAGGAAGATTTTTGTGGAGAAGCAAGGGCGCGTCGTGGCCTGGCGAACAGATCTACGAGGACATGGTCGTGCAGAAATTCATGATGGGTTTTGCCAGATTTGAGCAAGGTTTGATGGTTCTTTTCGGCGATATTTCTACAAGGCTTACCTATATTTCGGCCCTTTTTCTGTATCTAATCCATGAAGCTTTGTATTTGTCTTACAAAGAATCCATTTCTACTAATCTTCCAGCCTGTTTCGCTGACAGAAAAGATGAGGGTTATTTTTTGATTCCTACGTTTAATCCTAACAGACAAAGCTTCTCAATCGGAACATCAAGCACAGGCTTAGATTCTTCTTATTAGTCACAGGCTTAGATTTTTCAGAATTGGGATCACCCAGATTCTATTTTCATATGCCAGAAGCACAATGAGAATGTGGGCAACATAAATAATGTATTCAAACAGTGGTACTTAGCTCCTCTGCATGTCCCGAGATTTATGTTGTTGGTTTCAAGAGTTTTCAAATGATATTGGCTGCATGAGATAGAACACATCAATAATGCAATAACAATAGAGCTTTTTGTTGCTTTTTAAGGTGCAGCAAGTCCGATATCTAAAGCGTCCATGGCTCCAGAGACTAGAGACTAGTTGTTTTGCTTTCCTATCCTAGCTAGTAAGTTTTTTAAAGTGATTAAACTGCATTTCAGTTTGTTCATTTTGTGGATAAGGGCTTCGCTACATTTCAATTTGCATAGAAGCTCTTCCATATTTTGCAAGAGCTTCTATGGATGTCAATTTCTCTATGATTTTGTGTTTCTGCTAGCGGCAATTCCAGATGTACACTAGTTTTTAAATCTTAAACTTACTTGCTAAAGAGAACTTAGGTTGTTCCCTTGTTTTGGAGAATCCGTGTAATGGTTCATATCAGCTTGCACTCGATTTTCTTTGCATGAACATATGTTGTAAGACTAGAGCTACCACATCCTCTTTTGTATTGCAGAGTTTTTTTGGAGCTTAAGCACTTGATATTTAGCACCAGATTATTCCAAGTGAACACATTTAGTTCTTTCGCTTTTGCCTTGCTAGATTTGTTTAGAAACTATTGTCTATGAGAAAGACATAATCCTTTGGTCTTTTACCAAGATTAAAGCTTGATTATCATAGACAGAATTTAGATGCATTCATGTCCTTCAGGAAGAATACATGTATTCTTATCAATACATTTTTGCCTCGTTGCATTATTTCTTCATTTCTATGGGATCTGGAACTGATAAAACCCGGTGGGGTTCAAATCCCTTTGCTTCTCTTCCTTATATCCAAGCTAAGGCATCTTGTTGTTAGACTTTAGTGGCCTATTTGTTTTGTTTTAGAGTGGCTGGTGTTGCAGACTGCCAATTGTTGGGGTGTTTTGCACCAAACATTGATCTGATTTGATATGTAATAACACTAGTATAATTTGATACATTGTATTGACTTGGGGATATCTTGACTTCATGGTTATGTTGCATAATCATAAACCTAAGTTCTCTTTAGCAAGTAAGTTTAAGATTTTAAAACTAGTGTACACCTGGAAGCGCCGTTAGTAGCAACACGAAATCATGAGAAATCTTCATCCATAGATTGCAAACATGGAAGAGCTTCTATGCAAATCGAAATGTAGCGAAGCCATGATCCACAAAATGAATAAACTGAAATGCAGTCTAATCGCTTTAAAAAACATACTAGCTATAAGAGAGCAAAACAACTAGTCTCTAGTCTCTTTAGTCAATGGAGCTTTAGATAGACTTGTTGCGACGTATAAAAGCAACCAAAAGCTCTATCGTTATTGCATTATTGATGTGTTTCTATCTTTGCAGTCAAAATCACTTGAAAACTCCTAAGACCAACAATTTATAATGTCATCATTATACGGTTTTGGCACATTTATACTTGCCAAACTATAGAAACTCATATGGTATACATCTCCCTTCCTTCAGTTGCAGATGATAATAAGAAAATCCTCCTATGTAATAAGAAAATAATATTCGTGAGTATGTAAGGTCATGTACCCTTTCATTACCAATAAAATAAAAAAATATCTTGCTTCCGAGAGAGGGGGAGGGGAAGCTCTAATATGTTTACTTGGAGTAATATGATGCTAAATATCAAGTGCTTAAGCTCCAAAGGAAACTGTGCAATACAAAAGAGGATGTGTTAGCCCCAGTTGTACAACATACAAAGAAGAGGATGTGCAAAGAAGAGCGAGGGCACGCTGATATAAACCATTACATGCATTCTCTAAACAAAGGAAGTGGCCTAAGTCCTCTTTAGCAAACAAGTTTAAGATTCAAAAATCAGTTGGCATCTAAAAGCGCCGCTAGTAGCAACACGAAACCATAGAGAAATCTTCATCTATAGAACCTCTTGCAAACATGGAAGACCTTCTATGCAAATCGAAATGTAGTGAAGCCATGATCCATTAAAATTCATTTCATTTAATGCCTGATTCAATATTTTTGCCTTAATTTTTTTTGTTTTCTTTGTTTCGATCTGTAGATGTTTGCTTCATTCGACACTTTTGTCAGGTATTTTTGCTCTTAATCTCACCGTTTCTTAGCAGATCTTTTGCCTGGAACTTAGCATTTCATTTGCTTGCTTTTTATTCTTAAGCTTCATTTTGATGAGTAGAGATATTTGCCATCATACCTTCAGATTTTGTGGGTACAAATCCCATAGTAACATGCTCTACCGGTTATAACCTGTAACTTTGATTGGGCATGGAATTGGCTTCCCACTTTCCATTTAGGATTGTAGGGACATGCCAAGTGTCAGCACATAACTTAATTTTCGACAAAAAAATGAGACCCAATTTCCATATGGTTACCTTTGAAGATGAAGCATGCTAGTCGCAAAGGCTATTTTTTTTTTTTTTTTGAAGGTACGAAATTTATGATTTTCTATTAATAAAAAGTGGCCCAAAGACCTTATTACAAAGTGGCCCAAATGGCCCCATAGGAAGAAGTAGCACAATAGTGAGCCCAAACTTGGAACAAATTCCAGCTGCATGCTTTCACACCATCTTGGCTACATAGAGATCCCACTGATTGAAGCATGGACAACTTGAAGCTCCCCACCGATAGATACCCTAGTTAAACAGAAGAAAGAAAGGACAAGTATCTTCCCGCGCGTTAACTTGACCAGCGATGCTCTATACTGCAGTACTAAAGGGCTTCTGCACCCCATTTCCAAAATGTACTATGGAGTAGTCACCCATCTTCCAAGCAATATGCAGTCCCTATAGGCCTCCTCCGGATGGAGTGGTCCAAATGCCATTCCTTTTCCTGCTATCTAAGGCATAAGTCCAAACTCCAATAAGCCCTGATCAGCTGTTAGGCCTCCTTGGTCTCCCGTCCAAAAAGCCCCATTGCAAATCCCTAGCATCATTCTGGAAGAATCCATGCTTACCTTTCATTATTCCAAAGTCTCTCCTAGCTGGGATAGGAGGGGCTTCAAACCTGCCTCATAAGAAATACCATAACAAACAACACAGAAGCCTGGAGCACTATACTATGTCATAAACCAAACAACTAGAGCAACTAAGCCTGTATCCATATCTGCAATGAGTGCAGAACCACAAAAGCGCAGCCTTCAGGTTACAATGAGTGCAACTTGGAAGAAGAATAGTGCAGAACCACAAAAGTGCAGCCTTCAAGTTACAATGAGTGCAACTTGGAAGAAGAATCCATGCTTATGCCTCTAAAGTGAAGACCTATGAACTATCCAAACTGAAAGAACATGTTCTGATTTTCCTCATGAAACCACTAGTACTAGCCAGAAAATCCCTGCTAACACTAGCTCTAGCCCATCTACTTCATATCACTAACTGCTAATGGAAGACCAAGCCTTACCTTATCATTTGATGCGTGAAGGAAAGAACCTGAAAGCAGCGGCAATGCTCCAGCAAAAAAACCTTCTTTGTATCAAAGCTGAAATCACACAGATCGGTCTAACACAAGCATTTGGATCGAGTATGACGGACTCCCTGCCTTCCAGCCTCGCTGATCGTCGTGAAGAAAAAACAAAGTTGGGCGGCCGCCGCTAAACATTTCCAGCAAAGGCTATTTTCCTCATCATTCTTAGTATGGTAAGTGAGATAGAATTGATTCGACAGATTGGGCGGCAAACAGGCAGTTTTGGAGGCAGCTATAGCAGAACTACTTAAATGTGTCAAGGAGGAACATAGACAAAAAAACACTGATTGGTTTTCACAGGTATCAGGCTCAGCGCTTTAATTTGCGAAAAGCGCAGTTGAAAGATTTTCGCCCTTCATCCTTCTATCTGGCACAGACCAGATGTCTTTTCTTTTTTGTTTAGTAAAAGCCATAATCAATGTGATTCATTGCTTTTAGGTGTTGGATCTAGCTTGGTACTAAGTGGCAGTTTGAAAATTACATGCTGGAAATTTACACTACAGAATTCGAGCACAGAAATTTTAATCCCGTAATGATGCTCCATTTAGTCCATGCCAAGAGGGAAATAATGAAGAAAGAATATGCAATGATATAGAGTTCCAGGACTATGATTACTAATTTATGAAGAGTTTAGGCAATGAATTTTCATGACTAATAAACTGAGAATAAACTTAGATAAATGAATGTGAATCCATCAGTCCCGAGAAAAGAAACTAAGATGATTCAATCTAAGCGTGGGTAATAAAGTGAGAAATAAATTAGACTAATGAATCGGTCATTGGGTGAGCACATAACTATCGATTGTGTCAGGTTGTGACTGAGTATATTATGTCTCGTGTGCATCACAAACATACTAGTGACCACATGCATGTGAATATAGGGGAGGGTGCCCTTCTTCGACCCAATCCCCTACAATGGCCCGTTTTTTACCCTTTAATAAGAACCATTGGAAACTCAACTAGATGCAAGTCTAGTGTTGGGACTTATGGGTTAATATAGGCCAAGTGTGAGTATTTAGTGGTCCATTCCATTATCTGGATTACGCTACCAGAAAAAAGAGTTTTGAAAAGAAATGGATTTGTTATAGGAAGGAATTTGTTGGAGATTTCATGCTTGGAAGCCCTCTTCTATAAGTGATTATTGTATTTGCATATTTCATTTTGAAAGAAGATAGGATTACAATAGCCAAAATTGGACCCAATGCCATAGTTAGAAAAAGAGTTGCAATTTGATTCTTTGTCAGATTTTAAAATGCAATTCGAACAAAAGCCATTGCACTACATACTGAATTTAATCTAATAAATTAAGATACAAAATGAAGTATAAAGATGAGCATTACCAATGGCATTTATTCGGCTTCGTTATTGCCGGAGGACTAAGTTGTGTAATTCGGGTAGTAGGGGAAACACACATGTAGTAGTGCCCAATAATTGAATAAAAATATCAGGATAAATTTAGGTAGCATCCACATTTTAAGCCCACTGGGTTGATTGATGATTTTTGTAGAGAGGTAAGTGTTACATTGACAAATCCTATTGTTTAAATTTGGTTTTTCCGGGGTTCCGAAAACTTTTTGGATTTTTTTTTAAGGTCAGTTTTCTATGGTTTTGAACGTTTTAAATGCCGGAAGAAAATTCCGGTGCACCAAAAATCAGAAATATGGGTTTTCCTATGATTTACAAATTCGTCCATTCTAAAAATAGGAAATTCGATTTAGGGCCAGAGTGCACGGTGCATGCATTGGCATGTACAACGTGCCTGCTTTTGGGTCGATGTTAGATTCAGAGCCGGAGCTTCAAAGCAAGCATTCTTATTGCCGAAAGCTCTATTCTGGAAGCATCTGGATTCCGCTGATATTGAGGTGTAATGGAGATGAAAATGGGTCGTTTATGGTCAAAAACGCCAGAAGCTGGCTCCTTATCTGTGTATTTACATTCTTGAAGTCTCATGGTTTTGTGCTTTGGATGCTGGAGCACGGTTTACTCAGAAACCTCAGGTAACTATTTTCTTCAGATAATTTTTGCATTCATCATCATCAGTTACAGATCAGGCTTGAATAGCTAGGTTCAGGCCGAATTAAAAACTTATTTACTTTGCAAGCTCAGTTAAGCTGCTGCTGTGATTAAGGTTTTGTTCTGTTGCTGATGGAAGAGGCCGCTTGCATGTATGCACATGGATCGATTCAAGGTAAAGCCTCTCTATTACATGCAATATCTCTTTTTAGCTTACCTCAGATACAAGCAAGCCATGGTACCTGGGCCATGCCTAGAACCTGCTGTAGTACGATTTTAGAGCTGATTAGTAAAAAAATGATGCATGCTTCTTAGGTGCCACATTCAAGTTATAGCTATCCTCGCTTTTTCCTACTTTTCCCAAGTTATATATTCTATGTTTATGCACTCGGCATTTGAAGATCATACATGTTTCATTTGAGTTTTTGGATGTTATAAAAGTAGATATGTATCTTCATAGAGTAAAAATGTCTGGGAATTAGGAAGTGCAGAGTTCTAATGTATTTTGTCGGTTTAAACTTTCTAGAGATGCAGCCATCATTTGACTTCATGTGGGCTTCGATTTGTCACCAGATGGCCATATTTATATTAGATTTGCTCACAAGGATGGAGGTATGCTACAACCTTTGTGTTTCGGTTAGACTCTTTTTTGTATTTGTTGTAAGAGTGTGTGCCTTTGTTTGTATAGGATTAGGCATATAAGTTAGATAATCTTCTTGCAGCCTTTTTCAAAAGCATTTGTTCTGGTGCTTCTAGGCAGTATTCTCAATAGCAGCTTGGACTGCCACAATAGAATATATTTTAAGCTTTTAATTTTATATTCTCATTGTCAATTCTAAGCCTTAATATTTTTCTCCCACTGATTGATTACATGCAATGTTTGTAGCAAAAACCAGTTCGAGCAAGATCTTGGCACACATTTTCTCCCTCATTCTTTTGTTGCCTTGCTGTGTGCAATTTGAAATTCTCATCGTAACCTTTTTGATCCCACATTGACGTCAGATTTGATTGTCTCTAATTCACTCTCACTCTTTCTATGCAGCTTGCATTTATTATTTCAGATGATAAAGATGGTTGCAAAGCTTTAAGCTGAGGATTACAATTATAAAACAGGTATATTGTTCACCATACTCCTTTTATTCTCTTGCTCTTTTATTTTTTGTAAAATTATGACTGAAAGAAGGCACTATATTCTTTTAATTTTCTTGCTTCGTTTCTTCTCCATAAAATTGTATCTGCAAGAAGGCATCTTTTTTTCCATGTCATCTTATTTACTAGAACTCTCTAGGGATAGATGCAATAACCAGACTATACAATGACCTCCTCTGCACCTCAGGTACTCTTCCCTTTGTTGCAGGCGCCTTAGATAGGCATGACAAATCTGCATCATACTTAGCAAGCCAAAAGCAATATGTACTTCTTAGGAATGAAATAGCATGCACGTCCAGGAAAATTAGAACTGCAGAATATTTCAACAGTTGTATACCTTAGAACCAATATAAGTATTTTGGGAATCCTTAGATTTGTTCTCCTTGCATAAATGTATGATTATTGGCTTTGTTGCATATTCTTTAAGTAAATTCTACTGCATTTTCAAACACAGTAGTGCTCTTTCTCCAAGGCCATAAGTTTGTTCCTTCTGTTGTTCCTTCAATAATTCAGCCTATATGACCAGCATATAAAATTCATGCATGTTACAGGGACTTTTATGTTAGCACTTTGGAAGCTTTATTGGTCTTATCTACTGAGCGCACAAGTATGAGAAGCAAGGTAGTTATGGTACATTTTGGATTATGACTTGGCTGAAGTCAGTTTCTAGCCTATGAATTGGTGAATTATGGACCTCCAGTCGTTTCTACAGTATTCAGCCAAGAGGTGAGTTTCTCAATCTTTGTATGTTACTTCCAGGGCATTTTCACTTTCAAGCATTGCCATTATCATCACGGTATGTGGCTTCTTTCAAATTTTGATTTCCTTCTTAGAGTATGGTATTTTATTTTGTGAAAATTTTCCATGCATTATCATAGCATTTGCTGATTGTTAATAGGTCATTCAAAAGTCCTCTTGCAGACTGTCAAGACCATGATTTGCATCTGCCTTATTATGTCTATCTCTAGGATCAGAGAATATCAATTATCTTTTAGAGAACTATAATAACATGCAGGTAATGGCCTAATAGTATGTTGTGGAGCTTTGTAGTCCATTATCAGAAAGTAGATGCAATAACATGCATGTAATGGCCTGACAGTATGTTGTGGAGCTTTGAAGTTCACGGCTGTGGCAAACTCTATGTCTTCATGTTTTACTTGCATGTGTTAGAATTTTTTAAATATTAGATATATGTTTGAAAAAATTTGATAGATGAAATATGAGACTTGGATATATCGTATGAAATATACTCTTATCCTTTTTATTGCAGGAGCTTCTAAGCAAAGATATTAAACTCTGCTGGTAAAGATGTGCTATCTGCACTCAGATTAGCATGATGATTCTGGATATGATGATTCTGGATATTTGATGCTGGAAATTCATGTTTGATGGCAATCTGAAGAATAATATAAGTCTGCAATTCAAAGCTGTTATTGCATCCTAAAATAGTGTGTTTCTTACACATTCACATTGTTATTGTTTGATTCTTCTATTGCAGTGATACTTGCAGTTTCCCAAGAAAGGGAGCATTGATTCAATTTAAGGAATGCAACACAAGAGTTTGTCAACAGTTGACAGAAGTTTCGGGATTGCCAGAGCAGTTGCACCTTGCATCTTCAGTTTTAGATCTCTCGAGAACAAACTCATGTATGCCCATATAGCCTCTCCATTCCTTCTATATCTGCTGCGTTTTTTAGTCTTTTAATGTCTTCTATATTTGAATAATATTCTTGCACTACAATGGAATGCCTTGGGTTTTTTGCTTGATGGGCCATGGTTTCTCAAATGTTGTAAGGTTTGAAGTTTTGGCATTGATAGAGTGGATCCATCCTGGATTGACGGATGACTTGCTGAATGTTCAATGCTGGAAGATTAAATGTCAAATGTTGTACTATATGCCAACATTAATTGTTGTACTATATGCCTCACAATACTGGAACGTTCCTTAAAAAATGTCCCTTAAAAAATGTTTATGAGTCCCTTCAACATGAAATAGAGAGCTTTCTCAACTTCAATACCACGAAATCATCTCCTAGAAGTTCTTAAAACATTTCTTAAAATGTACCTGTCATCTACCTTTGCAACCACATGTGTATAAAACACCCTCGATAGCATAATATTGCTTAATAGCTCATCAATTCTACATTTTTAAAATGAACTCAATTGCCTTCAATATGAAATAGAGAGCTTGCTCAACTTCTTTTAAACTCAATTGCCTTCAATATGAAATAGAGAGCTTGCTCAACTTCAATACCACGAAATCATCTTCTAGAAGTTCTTAGAACATTTCTTAAAATGCACCTGTCATCTACCTTTGCAACCACATGTGTATAAAACACCCTCGATAGTATAATATTGCCTAAATAGCTCATCAATTCTACATTTTTAAAATGAACTCAATTGCCTAACCCGTCATCAATTCCATTTCATGACGATTCAACATGTCAACAAATACTAGACAATTTTTGAGGTCATCGTTGGACCATCGGGAGTTCAGCATGTCAACAACCACTTGGCATTTCATGACGGGGCTTATATTGGCTGTATACAATATTGCATAAATAGATAAATAGGTAGATGGTATTTTAATATCCTATTGTTTACACCATAGTTAGCATAGCATCAAAGACCCCTAGGAAAGCCCCTCCGCCATTCCCCCCTTTAAGTTCCTTACAGGTCATCAATCTTTAAGTACTTATTAGCAAATTGTTTTATATATTTGAGCCATAGATGATGTTAGGGCACGGGTGGATTTACGTCTTCATAAAGTAGTCGGTTGGCCACCCAATACTAAATGCTGATGTTTAGGCATGAAGATGAATTATATGGTTCCTTTGTAACATTGCACTTTTTGTTTGTTGCAATTGACCTTTCAAATAACAAACCTTATGTTTTATTTGTAAAATTCCTTCTTTGTACCCCACATGTTCCACATTACAAACAAAGAGGTTGCATTTGTCAGATTTTGGTATAGGGCTAAGCCCTATGAAGTAACCATCACATATAGATCTTGACAACATTGTAGATCCACAATTAATCACAAGTTTGTCTATCTAAAGTTCCAAGAGCGGAAAATTCAAGAAAGAGACCAAACATTTTTTTTTTTTGAAACTCCAAGGGGAGACATCTTGCTTTAAGAAAGCCTTTTAATAGCTCATTCACATACATTATAAACATTTTGTGTTTGGGTCTCTTTAGGTTGGTTTGTACCCTTTGAAATTGCCATTCTCCATGTTTTGCCTGCTAGGATATCCCATTAAGATAAGATATAGTTTTTCTCTTCGTTGTTCCTTAATCCTACTCCCAATTCAATAACAATTGCCATTGTAGAGATATAAGATATACTTTTGCAAACCACTATAACCGCATATTAGACCACTCAAATTTCACAATGGGACATGTTCAAAATTGTGAGATAACATATCTACTTTTGGCCTACTCAATTTCTCCACAACCATCAAGACCTACACAATCAAGTTCTAAATGTCACTACCTCCTACCGAAACGAAAAGGAGCATACACAACTTCAGCTATAACTAATGTTGCTTCAGTTTAGTAAAAGTACACAATGTAGCATCGTATATCTATAGTACAACATTAGAGACCTTCACGGTCAATGAAGCTTAAAGAGTTGCTCTATATTATCCTTGCCTCTTCAAATTCTTAGTAAAGCCCGGCAACGCCGGGCACCATAACTAGTATAGTTTATAATGCAAAACAAATAGCCATGGCTATGAATGGAGATTGTCAAAGAGGGTACAGAAAGTTACATGCATTTTGCCAAAAACTGTTAGAGAGCAATCCATGAAGTCATGTAACTATTGAAGAATGTGGTGGACGTTTCTACAGGGTATTCTTTGCCTTGGAGCTTGTGTTACTCGTTTTTTGACTTGCAGACCTTTCTGGAATTGGATGGCAGTTTGCATGTAGAAGCAAGCCTCACATTTATATCAGATAGAAACAAGGGTTTGCAAGAGCTTTGTATGTTGTTTTCCCTAACTTCCCAATGCATGAGACATCTTGAGGCAAACCTCAATAAGAAATGCAATAATACCGAGTTTTTGCATTTGTTTTGGGGGCACGGGCAAACACAATCTTTGAAGCTTTACTGTCAATTTTGCCACTTAACTGGTCAAAGGTAGCCTTCATAGGCTTCATAGGAAAAAATGCCACGTCTGCCAACAAAACTGCGAACAAATTTCTGCTTCAATCAGGTTCACAAACAGAGAGAGAATTAAAGTAGTGTTGACCCCAATTTTGTGTCTAACTCTAGAATCATCGGATGTCAGTAATAGAAACATGGAAAGAAAGTATGAGTTGTATAAAGGCACAAGTTTCTATTTAAGAAGGCCTTCTAGCATTCTTAGCTTTCAATATAGATGTAAATATTTGCGCTATAAATATATCTCACTGCTAAAACATAAAAATATAACTACATAAGCAAGCATTACCTAAACAACTTGCTCCCACCTTGGGTACCTGTCGTGAGTGCAGTAAGGGATCCTACACAGCGCCCTCTCTTGTAAACTCTTCTTCAAAACAGTCTTGAAGAAAAGATAAAAAACGTGAAAAGATAAAAAGAACTAAAGCATAAAATGTCTTATGGAAACAATATCAAGGAAATACAAGCTTGTCGTTTAGTATAAGGATACACTTAGACTTTGTAGCATCAAAATACAACCTTATAGGAATAAGCATGTAGCATGCATTTGGCACTTTAAGAAACCATGTAAGCAGCATTTCTATTTTCTTACGTACCTTAAAAATTTAATGATAATCGAAGCCATTGTCGTCTTAGAAGTATATAACAATCAACACACAACTACCATTAATATTATTAACATAAACCATTGCATTTAACAAATTTAAATTAAAATCCCCCTTAAACCCCCTTTGGTTTGGGTGCATATTCACACGGGGGATTACTCCGGGCAACGAGAGCTGTCGGATGGGCATATTTGCCCTTTATTCCAAGATCTGGACCGTACATAGCGATCCTCGTTTGTGGGGTATGCATGTACAAGTTTTTGTATACTGTATATTAAGGTTTGCAAAATACTATGATTTGAGAGAATGTACTTAATGGTGTTAATTTTGTAGATGTATTGTAAATATATTTTTGAGGCTCTCGCTACCCTACATAACCCCCCGTGTGAATATGCACCCAAACCAAAGGGGGTTTAAGCGGGATTTTAATTTAAATGTGTTAAATGCAATGGTTTATATTAATAATGTTAATGGTAGTTGTGTGTTGATTGTTATATTAAAAAAAATTTTACAAAATACTTGCTAGGGTCTCATCTAGCAAATACAAATACTCCAAAAACTAAACCTAGTTAGAATTTGAGACGTGGTCTGCCCTGGTTTTACCCAGGCCCAAAACTTTAACCTGGCAGAAAGAAATACTTAAGCAAAGTTACCCAGATACTGTGTAGTTGCATCCATTGAGAGGATGTTCCAAGTAGGGAGCTGAGATTCCAAGCCCCAAATACCATGCAACACCAACTTAACGGATTAGAAAAGATCCTTCATTTATTTGATTTTTATCGACTTCCACCAAGGTCCCAAGTATAAGAAGGCAGAGATTTTTACCTCAAAATACTTGTTCCCAAAGTAGCATAAGTCATGACAGTTCATAATAAATATCATAAGCTTATAATTATAATTGTTATTAAGGCCAGTCAAAAGCAGACCAATTCTAAAATAGCTAAGAACAAAGACCCTGTCATGTCTATCACAGGTTACCCAATGGTGTTAAACAAAGAACTTTTCTTAGTGTAGGTCTTTCCAGATCACAAGTCCATAAGTATTGATCCTTCTGTATATTTCCAGATGTGTAAAGTTATGATCTTACAGGTCCGGGATTTGGGTCTGCATGCTACCCCCAGAAATAACATAAAAACCTTTAACTGTGTAATTCCAATGCCTTCTTTATTGGCCCAAAGGTGTCTAAGAAAGGCAACTGGTCAGCAGCCCAATTAAGAAGTATCAGCCCAATTAAGAAGTATCTGCGTGTCTAAAAGTAAACAGGGTCTATCCCAAGTAGGGGGCTGGGATTCCCAACCTAAATACCATGCAACACCAACCCAGTGGATAAAATTTAAAAGGTCTTTAATTTCTGAATTTATCCACTTAGTTCCCAAATATAAGAAGGCAGATAAAACATACCTCAAAATATTTGTTCTCAAGGTGGAGTAAGTCTAAATAACTGGTAATAAATAATAAAGAGTAAAGATCAGATGACTGTAAATTCGATGAAACAAAAGCTGCCCGGAACACAACTCCATAGGTCTTGTTAGGTAGACATATTTTTTCTAAGTGTGTAAGGTCATGTTAACACAGGTCTGGGATTTGGGCCTGCATGCTGTCAACCTGTAAAAACTTAAATTCCTTAAACAGTGCAAACTAAATGCACTCTTTATTCAGGAAAGATGTCTTAGAAAAGCAACCTCTTAGCAACCCAATTAATAAATGAGTGCGTATCTTAAAATAAACAGAGTCTATCCCTAACCTATAAGCTTGAGATAAGAGCAACCACCATGCTGTTTTCATAATTAGACAAATAAGGAGAGAACCAGCCACCTTTTCAAAGCTAGATCTTTTTTTTCCAAAATGGTTTTTTATTTTTTATTTTTCCAATAGGAGACATACTGCAGTGGACCCATGTATTTGTCCCTTGTTTTTTCAGCAGAACTTAATAAACTAAGGCCATGTAGGTAAAACAACGGTGGTGTTATTTTCAGTTTTACACCTTTAAACCGCATAATCCTACACTTGAAATAGAAAATATGTAGCAATATAAGCATGAAAAAGGAGAGTTTCAAGGGGCAGAATATCAGGTCTGCTCCTCATTTTTGAATCGCTCTATTAGTTTGCACAACCCAAACAGTATGACAAATTTTGGGCCCTTCGGGCCCTACCTAAAGCAAACATAGGTAAACTTTATGGGTCTAAACATTAATTACCAAAAAGCACAATAACATCAAGACAAACAAATTATTGCATACCAAGAGCCGCCCAAATATACGCAAACACACTGTTATAAAATGGGCAAAAACAACAGTAACATCATAAGGTTTACTGAAGGGGGCCATGGCGCCCAATATAAAGCAGTACCACTAGTTCAAGAGAATCAACTGTCAAAATAGTTTAAAATACCCCCTTCTATTGTAAACTGCACATTGTCATGCATATGCTACTGCATATGATAACATGTGCACAAAAAACATGATCATTTTATACAAAGGCTGCCTCTTTTTAAAAAGGCCAGACTACATTTCCTCTGGATGGAAGTGGAAGTACCCATGGAAGAAAAGAGAAGATTGCCGTAGCCTTACTGGCGAAGCCAGAAAAGAAATATCAATGGTGACAAGGAACGAGCTACAGCAATGAAAGTTGAAGAAGAAACTTTAAGGAATACATACATAAAGGTGCAAGCCGGGTTGGAGAATAAAACCCATTGAAGAATAAAAAGAAACTAAAGGGGAAAGATATGTTCACAAATGTCAACAAAAGGGCAAGCTATAAACAGAACAGTGCCATGGACGGTCGCGACCAAAGAGGCGATTCAGGCAAGGGATTTCCAAGGAAAAGAGTTGATTGTTCCAAAAATAGCTTGCAAGAAAGAGAGATCTGGAGTAAATCGGACCGCAGAACCCTGTCATCAGCAAAAAATCGTAGATCTTTACAAGAATCGGTCGGATTGGACACCCTGGAACAATAAATCCCGAGGTCGGATCTGAGAAAGGAATCGGGCTGAACTTGGCAATAGGAATTCCAGAGTCTACATATTATTCGGCCAGAGTTGCTGGAGCGGCCTATTCTTGCTTGGAAAAACAGATATGGGGCATAGCATCGCCAAGAACTCCAGGCTTCAAAGAATCAGACCGGATTTGACCAACATCAGGCCATGGCCATGCAAAGAATGCTCCAGAAGACCACCAGGGTTTGATATTGAAGAAAATAGGCCGGATAGATAATCTGAAGGCCGCTCAGGATCGAAGATCCAGCAGCAACCAAAGTGTTAACTAGTAAAGAGGGATTTGGAGCAGGCCAAAAAAGGAAAATCGAAGCCATCTGTGCAAGATTTGATTCCAAAGACAAAAATCAATCTTCTGTTATAAACGAATCCCAGAGGAGAAAGAAATACAGAAAAGCAGGGATATAGGGGAATCGAGAAGGAAACAGGGCTAATAGATTAAATTGACCTTGCAACCCTGGCATGTCCCATGCAATTATCTGATGTACTCCACCTCTGGAATCAAACAGACCTGCTAAATAGCATGCAGAGAGCAAAATATAACATCCAAAATATTCACACCAATCGTCGTGCTGTATAAACTTCTCAAGAATCAACCCACTACGAACGTTTCAGGTTCCTTCTCGCTGATCAATGTGCAGGTTACACAGTCCTGCCTGAATAATAATGGCTCTTCTTTTTTTTCTCTGTTCTGCTCCGTTCTGTCTAGTCCTATAACTACTGTTTCTTGCCCTTCGTCTTTCTAATTCTTGCCCTTCGTCTTCTGACGCCTGCCGGACTAATTGACCCAATACAAATACCAGTCTATTCTTCTTGGTAAAACCACAACCCATTTCTGGCATTCAACTAAGACCTGGATTATGGCCCTAATCCACACAACCCTAAAAAAAACCCTAAAAATAATGGGAGGATATTCACACCTACCAGGAAAGAAGCCTCCACCACAAGATTTGCCCCCTTTTCTAAAATCAACGGCTAACAAAAGGGTGCACTCTAGAAATACTATTTAGTATACCTGGATGAATACGGCCACCAAATCATATGAAAATCTTAGAGAAAACGGTACAAAAACAGGAAAAAAAACCCCCTGTTATAATGCTAGATATTCAAATCTGCCAAACATTACCATGAAAGTTAAACATTCTCCAACATGATTTGAAGCATGAAAGCTTGTTCTTGCACCATAACCAAGAACATTTGTCTTTATTTATTCAATTTAATATGAATACTAGCAACCTTAAAACTTTCCATGGCTAAAACTAAGCATTCAGGCTAAAGCACCTATATTACCATAGGCTAACCTGAAAATATGCGCTCGACAACAATAATTATTCCTGCCATTTGAATGTCCACACTGCACCAGAGCTGCAACAGAGGACATGTTTGTCAACCCCTGTTTATGACAATTTCTGGATCTGGCAGGCCCATTTTTGGATCTCTATTCAGCCCATTTATGAGCATTTAATACCATTTTCATGACATCTTTCTAAAACTCTATCTTTTTGCCAATGAAGCAAGAATCTTGCAAAGGTTTCACATTCTAGATCATATATTATTTCTCAAATGTAAAGTTGTAAAACCATAAGAACCAACCTGGTTTATTTGCTCCAAGCTTCTGTATTTTGTCATGATCTGCACAACTGAATTGAAGCCCAACAACCGGTCGTTTTAGCACAAGTCTCCATCACCTTGATACAAATGAGCTTGTTTAAGTCGTTTCAAAGCACAAAGGCCCTTTTTGGCAGAACTGGACCACCTGGTCTTAGCACATCACATGTTCAGGCTATCTGCAGATGTGTCACCGACCATTTTAGGCAGAAGTATTTGCACAGTTAAGCACCTAGGCTTATTAGCATAACACAACTATCAACAAATGGATCTAGGTATACTGGAATATAACCAAATCAATAGTCTAACAGATCCGACAGGCTATTTTCGCATGGTATAGAATTCAGCTTATTTTTTGACTGCAACAGGCAAATTCGACGTGTATTTTTGGCTGCTACCACTCCATTATTTGCTGCGACCATAGTGGCCTCTTGGCAGCCATGGACAAAATCCATTTTGGACCTAACCATATATGTCCTAAATCGGCCTTGAAAGTTTTCAAAGGTCAAATGTTCACCATTATTAATTTTTTGGCAATAAAGCAACGAATAACCATCATCCAATTAAATTGGAATTATGTCAACTCCAAAATCACGCCAACTTGCTGTTGTCTTCTAGGGGGTTTTTGTTTTTTTTTAATCTTTTTTTTTGGACTTGATAAATAACATAATGTTGCAATTCACATGTGTCGTTTCATAGGTGAATTGAAATATGCAAAAATGAAGAGCAAGTTGATAAGATAGATGAGACCAAAATTGAATAGCATTTAGATGAAAATATTAGGTTTGATAATAATAGATTGCATTATTTGCGAGGCAATTGCAGACCCGAAATTATTGATATATATCCATGTTTTTTCACGTATTTAAGAAGGTGTGGTTCCATGTCAGCCGTTCTATCCAGTTCTGGGTGTGAATCTAACACTTCACGCACCGTCATCCCCATAGCCAAATTATTCATAATAGACATAAACTTCACCAAAAAATCACCTGTCGCAAAATTTTTTGGATCGTAAGATGGTGGATTCAGGGCCTGCGTTTGATTGTAGAAGCATTTGAGAGCATCATCATCCACTATGATTATATCATCCTTATTCTCGATACCAAGTTCGTCCATCATGTTACTCAAGTGTTTGATGAAGATAGGCTTGCCTGTTGGATCCTTGGGATTAGTGAACTTCACACATTTGTTCTGATCCCAAAAGGTCAACTAATGTCTACGCATTTCCCCCAGTGCCTCCAAAGTATCCTTGATAGTTCCATGGATGACCAAATACCAACTCGAAATAACCTGAATGCCTCATCTAGCATCTCCTTCAAGTGCGGCCGCGGATAGATCCGCTTGGTGTTTGATTCTACTGGTGTCTGATGAAACTGATCTCTAGCCACTTTATTTTTCAGAAAAGTCTTACAAAGGACTCCGTTTAGGTCGAATACCACGACCTTCTTAGAAACGCAAGGTAAGCTGAAACATCAAACATGTATCTGGTCAGCAAGATATGATCACACAAACAATACAAACGCGCCAGGCGTGATTTGAGTTAGTCTTAACCAAATCGCGCTCGGCGTGATTTAGTGTGACAACGAAATATAATCAAAGCACGCTTGGCGCGATATAATTCAAAGCTAAGATAAATTAAATCACACGTGGCACGATTTCATCCGCAAGGCCATACCTATCATCTTCAGTTTCGCTGCCGTCGTAGGCATCATTCTCCCCTTCGCCACCTTTAATCTTCGTGCTCTTCTGACTGTTAGAATTGTTATTTTCTATTAGTTCCTCTACATCCTTCACAACTGACATTATTTTAGTATTGATTTGGCAAACCTGTGAATCACTAGAGTCACTTGGGTTGCCAATGGCCCCTTCACTTTCGATTGCCTTATCAATTAGATCCTTGTTAACCTGTGAATCTACTTTATTGTTGCTTGCATCACCCGCAAGGGAGGATAAATACGATGCCACAGAAAAGATCTTACCTGTGTCTTCTTCAATACTGCACCTCCGCTCCCCGCCAACACCCGCGACCCCAGCTTATCCACAGAAACAAATAAGGAAACAAAACACACAAACGACACATCACCCGGAGCTCCGCCATCCCTGCAGCAGCCCAAGGAAGAACCACCAGTTCCGGCCAACCAGGCATCCGGAACTCCAATATGCCCGCCCAAGATTCTAGGGTTAGGAATCCCAGTTGCCACCGTCATCAATATACGGTATCACATACGAATACCCCCATAAAACCTTCAGAAATCTTAAGTTATAAATATACCAATCCCAATTTTGGCCACATTATTGGATTCACACCAGTTCGATTAAAATTTTTTGTTAAAATTTGGGAGTTAATTTTTAACCCCATAAAATTTACGCTAACAGCCATTCACATACGATTCTGTTAGGCTAAAATTTAACAAATCTGTTAAAACTCTAACGAATCGTGTCCATAATTTAGCCCTACCGTCGAAGCACGGTTAGGGATTTCTTGGAGCAGCAGCTCGTCGGAGTTCTTGGAGCACGTCGGAGTTCGCCAGCATCTCAGAGGTTGCCAGCAGCTCAGAGGTCGCCAGCATCAGGGGTCGCAGTTGGAGCCAGCATCTCGGAGGTTGCCAGCAGCTCGCAGGTTAGTTTTCTTGCATTTTCTTTCGGCTTGCATTTTCTTGCATTTTCGCAGGTTAGTTTGCTTCTCTCAGTGCACTTTAAGTGCATCATTTGCCCAGATTACACTCACTATTTTAAGCCTTTCTAACTTTAACCCTGTTCTAAAACACAAGATAAGCAGACTAGCAGACTTGCAGCTGCAGACTAGCAGACTAGCAGCTGCTAGACATTAATATGGATATGGATAGGCTCGATGGTTGTAGTGGATGTGATGCTTCTGTGGGTTGGCCCAGTGGTCAAGAATGCATTCAGGGCAAAGCAACCGATAAAAAAGCCCATAAAAAAGCATACATCTTTGCAATGGCCCAACAGGGGATAGGGCAGAACAGAGGATGCATCTAGAAGGAGCTCAAATTTTGCTATTCTCAGAGCAACTCAAGCTTACAAATGTTGGAAATTACAGATTTTGAAAATAAACAGAGTGTACAAATTTCAAAACTTAGCTTCTAGAGGGGCTAAGAAATGTCATCTCTTTTAAGCATTTGTTATGAGCAAACTAAAGAAGTTCGAAATGCCCTAAATAGATGAACGGGAAGTAGACATAGACGTGCATTCTTTTTTAGCCAGCTCTGGTCTATGCTTTGCAAAATGATTGTGGCCCTGAACATTTGTAGTCCAAACTAATGTATGCTTCCAATTTCATTGTCATCATCCTGAGCACAAGTCTTCCGATTGTAGTTGTATTATTAGGTAGAAATAAAGACCCATCCTTCCTGTTGAATTTAGTATTGTGGAGACAGTTAGTGTTCTAACTCCAAAGAATCAAATAGACTGTCTGAAAGATTGACCTTAATGAGTTTATCCTTATCTTTGGTGAAAAAGATCATTGGTTCAAGAAATGCTCCAAATAGCAGATCAAATTTTCTTCAGCCATTGCTCTTTCTACAAGCTTGTCCTTGGTCCATCCATAAATGGCATTGAAAACTATAGAGTATTCGATCCTAATTCAGGATTATGACTTGTGAATCAAACAAGCATGTGCAGGATGCAATTTGGTGGCATGGCAGAGAAGAATTGTCCTTGCCTTTTCCTGCAGTTCATACTGAGTGACTGCAGTAGAGGACCAAGCCTTCACAGAGCAGATTGTTGGTTTGCACAAAGCCTTCACAGAGCAGATTGTGACAGCCAGTTTGTCTGTATGCGTCTCTCTGCGGAACAATTCTGAGATGAATGAAACTAACCATCCTGCCATCTTGCCTCTATGCTATTCAGATCGTTATTCTCAAAGCCTCCTTCAGTATGACTGCATATGAGTGTCAGTTGTAATGGTTAGATTTGTCTGCTAAACTTGTCAATGATAAGATCTGTACTACTTTGGTTATGCATAGCCTTGGGTTCATTTGACTCGTTTGCATAGCCTTGGGTTCTCTCTGAAAAGCAAAACCTTGTATACGGCTCTTGGTCAGATTATAATCAACAGCATAATTATGTGTGTAAGGCAAAACAACCCATGGGACCGGATTCTGAAGGTAAAGGAAAAAAAAGGAAGAAAAACAGAAGCAGCAGCAATGGCTAATTCTAGCAGTGGAGGAAACGGATACCAGTTAGGTTTTTCTGTACATCAACCAAATAGTGCTTAGCAGGTCTTTATCAAATGCTGAAGGTAAGGCTAGAACAGAGATCATGGCATTGTACCTTTCTAAAAAAGAGAGAGAGCGTGCTTCTATACTAAGGCTTTGTCTTGTTAGATGGGGTTTTAGATCATGCTATTACCTCCTTCCAAGACCAGCTTAAAACTTAAATATCATTACATCAACAGCTGAATACGTTTAAGCTTTTAATATTTCAGAAAAATACAAAGCGTTGGGGAAGATGCATCACGCTTTGGGGCTTTCTTGGCTTGAAAGTGATCCTTGTGTTCCTTATCACTACATATCCTGCAGAGGCTATTGCATGCTTTGACCTCCTGAACAGTATATTATTTTGTATCATAGCGTTGGTCTACAATTTTTGGATTCATCTGTCTTGGGAAAACAATGTTTGCATGAGAGTGAACAATCCATTAAGGCATTAGACTTAAACTGCACTCTAGGATCTTTGCACTGTGGATTCATCTGTCTTGGGAAAACAATGTTTGCATGAGAGTGAACAATCCATTAAGGCATTAGACTTAAACTGCACTCTAGGATCTTTGCACTCCTCGAATGGACTATGGAGGACATCAATGCCTGCCGAATCTTTGCCTGCTCTAGGTATTTTGATTCAAATGCTTTTCCTTATGTTTCAGAAACAGTCCTAAATGATTCAGAACAGGTCACAGGGGATTTAGAATAGTTATAGAACAGGGGCTTTAGTTCTAGCTATAACAGTGACAAGTGACAGTCAACAGATTTTGTTAACCGGCTGCAGGTGCTATAGGGTGAGGGGTTATTTTAAATTTATATTTTAAGTAAAATTTATATTTACAGAAGGATCTGAAAAAGATCTAAAACGATTGATCTTTTGATCCTTCCGATCCTCAGGATCTATCTTCCGATCCTTTTGAAGACTGTCCTGAACAATCTAACAGACCTTGGAGTTTTTTAAAACTCTGGAGTGTTTATTCTTTTGAACAATTTAACAGATCCTAGAATGTTTATGCTTCAGATTTCCTATTCTACCTTCAAATTTAAGTTTGACACAGGATATGGAGGCACGGTTATATGTTTGAACAATTTAACAGATCGTCGAATGTTTATGCTTCAGATTTCCTATTCCACGTTCAAATTAAAGTTTGACACAGGATATGGAGGCATGGTTATAGATTCAGGAACATCTATTTGATTTCAACGTTCTCTATGAATCTGCCTTTCATCTTCTAAGGTCAAAAAAAGCAAGTTGTGGGAGCTCTGTTTTAACACTGCAGGAGCATAGCATTAATGTTCCAAGCCTGTCCTCGCACTTTAACGATGCTGATTTCTCTCCTCCTATGGAGAACACATCAACACTGTCTACAGAACAGATACTAACTAAAGATGTTAACGTGACTTCATAGCATTCAGCCAAAGCACTTTTTGTATTTTAGCTAACAGTAACTTGCTTTTTTGAAGACAAGTAATCACATTAAATTCTAACTTGCTGTGGTAAATTACCAATATCATTGCTTCCAAAATCTGCATCACTATAAACCTCCAGAGTATGTGATGATTTCATTAGAGGCCCTTCTCATAAACAATAAGTGTCTTAGCTGCTTAGCATTGAGCCAAAGCACTTTTTGTACTTAAAACTAACAGTAACTTGCTTTTTGAAGACAGGTAATCACATTAGATTCTACCTTGCTGTGGTAGATTACCAATATCATTACCTCCAAAAATTTGCACTACTATAAACCTCCAGAGCATATGATGATTTCATTAGAATACCTTCTGATGAACAATAACTGTCTTAGCTGCCTTCCAATATGACTTTGGCGCTGCTAAAAGATACCATTTATGTCTGTGCCCCATAAGCTAGTATGTCGATGCAGAAACTAAAACTCTTTGATGCATGGCTATGGAAAGGGATGGCAATAAAAAAATGAATATTTTATGTGATGGCACGATCTTTTGAATCTATACAAGCCTGCAAAGGAAACTAACATGCAAACTGGTCATGAGGGCATTTCAGAGAAAGTGCGGTAAATTATAAGGATATTTGACCAACTTTTTGCCTACTCTTAACCACATTTTTGGCTCCTTCTACCTTCGTTCTAGTTACTTAGAAGGTTTCATTATCTAGAATTCCACGCATACAAAATGGTTGCACATTTCTGCAGTGGTAAAATTCTCAGAATAAGCATACTAGGCTACTGTTTCTCAGGAAATTATCTCATATTATGAGCATATTGAAAATGGAACTTGAAAAGTAGGCTTTTACAGAAAGGGGCAAAGCTCAATTGGTAAATCAGGTCCTTCACTTCCATGTTTCTTTTGTTGTTGTCTTCTTATTTCTGATCGTTTTCTTAAAGATTTTGATAAGTTAGGTTAAATTTGGCTTTGTTTCACCGGGGTTCAATTCCCTGACCAGTTTGGTATGTTGTGTAATTTGGATTATAAAAGCAGAATGTATGGCAGAATGCAGTTTAACAACAGAACGCTAGATAAAAATCTTAGAATGCAAGTAAATGTTTTGGAAGGCCAAAACTCCTAGAAAAAATCTCTGCCACGTTGCAACAAAGTATTGACAGAGAAATCAGAATTTTAACTTTATGTATGCATACTGATTCAGCTGCCATACTCATTCATAATGGTTTTGCGTATGCACAGGGTTTTGGTAATGCTGAAGTTTTGAACAAATATCACCACTTTCCTTGAGAAGAAATCCTGCTATGGCGACCAAAGCCTGCATCAATGACATATGGGCAGCATTGAAAGCTTCTGAGGCTTCCAAACTGCTCCGATCCAATCGAAACCTGAAGCCTGCAAACGAAATTGGAAGACAATGCTTGTCTTCCAGCCAAGTGGTTCTTCCAAACAAATGTGCTGATGGCGATTCTATTGACCAGGCAAATGATTCTGAAGTTGAGATTAAATCGAAGCCAAATCTTTATGCTTCTGCTGCTGAAATGGCTGACAGTGATGATAATGTATGCAAGGAGATGACTAAGTTATTAGACAGGGAATTGGGCCGTTTGACAGACCCCATCATTTGCGTGAGGAAGGAAGCATTAGACAGGTTGCAACGCATGCTCTTGGGTTCTTGTGAAAGCAGAGGGCAGGATGAGAAGCATATACATTCCCTGCCAAAACACCTATTGAGGAGAGTTGTAAAAGATGACTTTGTGAAGGCCCTTCTAAGACGTTTTAGCGACTCATCAGAGAAATGTCGGCAGGCTTCAATATCTATTGTCATGGGGTGAGTTTGCTACATGCCTTGCAAATAGAAAGAGGATGGAAATTTTGTGTTATTGTCACTCTGTACTTTGCATTTTCTAAGTTTACAGCATTGACACTCCAAAACATTAAATAAGAAATATTCTTTCTAGAGCTTGAAGGTGCAGTCATTGGCTTTAATCAAGCCTAGCTCACTGTTATCTTGAAATGGTGATAATATGGAATTAGGATCATTATCAAACAATCTGGCTGCCTTTGAAACGAAGGGCCAGATATTTTCTCAAGCATCTTAATTTTGGTTTTAAATTTATTGTAGTTTTCCATAATGGTTGAAATTCCTACATGACTGCCTTTTTTCTTCAAAAATAGGTTGTTGGAGCAGATCCCCTCTTTCTTAACCTCACTCATTCCATACATGTTACCAGTTATGTCTGAGCGTATGCCACTTAAAATTATGCATCCAAGCAGTGATTCGCTGTCTGAGGTACACAGAATACCTGATAATGTCATTTTTCTGAATTCTGTTCAAAAAGGAAATATCTTTTCTTTCTGATAGGAGGATGCTCTTCTATAGGCACACTTTGGGAGTGTCTTGGTGGAGCCATCGGAAGAAGTTCGCGTCCTCCTCATTCAGCTTATAAAAGCACTTTTGGAACAAGCATCTATGTTTATTCACCCATTCGCATCTGATATTGCATCTATCTTAATAGCAGCAGCTCGTGATACAAGCTCTGATGTACTTGTTGTAGGTGTACTTTACTTTCAATGCATTTTTATTATATTTCTTTGTATTTCCTGTCATGGTTCAGGTGAGATGGTGCCTATTGCACAATAGAATGAGGCCTATCTTTAGAACTAGACTATGCATTTTTGCAACATACATGTTATCCTCCAATTCTCCAGTTTTCATCTTTAGGTTTTGCCTCCATGCTGCTTGCGAATGGGCACTAATGTAGAATATGTTTTGAATTTGCTTTTTACATTGATAGAAATTTCTACCCATATCTTTCCCCTTTTTTGAGGAGGAATTGGTTAAATGATGCTTGTCACATAATTTTCAGAAATTTCAGTGTTATGCCTTTCAAATGCTGGAATTCCCTGCAGGAAACGTGTACTGCCCTTGAGACGTTTTGTGCCATTATGGAGGTCAAACTGAAGTCTGTGGCAAGGGAAATTATTTCCGTGCTGCTGCCTTCACTTTGCCATAAACACTATAGGGTGCGAGTTGCTGCTATACGAGCCATAAAAAGGTATTGTGATGCGAGCAGATTAATAATATTGTGGTTGCAAGAAATAGTTTTATGAATTGATTTACCCTTACAACTCTTTCAAGGTGCAACATTGTAACTTGAATATTGCTGAATTATTACATGAACCAAAAGGGTTTTAAGTTGAATGCAATTCGCATTATGCTGGTTTTAATACAACAAATTTAGAACGATTTATGGATTTGAATTCGCATGTTGGGTCTTTGTAGGCTAGTGTTATGCGGTGCTCATGAGAGTATTTATGACCTTACAGCCTTTCAAGATCCTAATCTTATTCCAATCCGGGCTTTTTATCATCCTGATACAAAGGTACCTCCGCTGTGCAACATTTTATTTGTACCATGTGTGATTATAATGGCAATAACAAATTAGATCCAAGGCATATTCTAGCAAGCAAAACCATTTTTAATAACTGGCCATTGGTGGCTCTAGGTTCGGAGCCTATGTATCATTCTATACAAGATGGCCATTGGTTTTAAATACAATGTTGTATGGAAACAAATCTTCAGCCTCCTGAGTTTTAAGCTCATCTTTTCTATTTCAAAAATAATTTGGATACGTGTGAAACAGCCACTGAACTTTGATCAGTCAACTTAAGAACTTGAGCATCCAAAAAGAAAGAAAGAAAAATTTATCAACATCCACAGAAGATCGATGGGGTCCATGAAAGAATCTCATTAAACCTGATTTCAACTTTATTACATGAATTGATGGGACTGCAAACATGTTTCAGACTCAATACTTGGCTATGTTGGCATCAGACCAAAATGCTGCTGTTCGAAAGGAGCTTTTCCAGACTGCTGCCTCGTGGCTACTTGAACTTTCTGAAAAGAAGCAGCATGAAGTCAGACTGTTACCGTCAGTTCCTACGAGTATCTCTACAGACTCATTAATATGACATCTTTCTTGTTGTGGTTAGCTTACATGTGGTTGTGATGTATATTGTGCAGATATGTACTCAGTGCTCTTATTGATACAAATCCTGAACTGCAGACCCTGGGTTTTAATTTAATGGAGGAAATTGGTCTGCAGTACGTTTATGACCCAATGTAACCCCGCTTATTGTAGCCAAAACTTATGATAAGACCTAAAATCAATTAATGCAGGTATGAGAAGGAAAATGAAGCTGAGGTCAAAGATGTGAAGCAGTATCTACCCGAGAATATAGAAGACATTGTCCAAGTACCTCAGCAAAACATGCTGTTACCATTACAACGTACTGTTCGTTTTCACTTCCATTTCCATTTTTATAGAACCATATATATCTAACTTCGGGTCTATGGTGTAGGTAGGCCATGCTTGGGATCAAGAATTATGGTGAAGAGCTGTATTGGTATCTTACTACATGCAATTAATGCCGATCTTCAAGCTTGGACATCTGAACCAAAACAACTTGCAGCAAAATTCTTGCATGTTATACTTGTTTATGCAGAAGACAATGCAACGATGCATTTACAGCCCCTGATTGCGATGATGATTCAAGCATGCAATGACCCACTGATAGAAAGCAGGGTAAGCCCATGCAATCAGATTACAATTATTTTGGCATTTGATGGTTGTGTCCATGTGCAGGTCTTAAATTCTGCTATGCTTCTAGGCTTCTTTGTAGATCCATCAGCCTATCTGCAGATACTATTACCGCGAATTTCTGACGAAGTAGGAGACAGTTCGGTGCATGCTGGCAATACTCTGAAGGTTTTGGCTTCCCTCTTGCATGGAAGCCCCCCAACTAAATTTGCAGATCATGTTCCAAATATTTGCTCAATCTTGACAGAACAGCATTTGATTACAAGCATACAGCAGTATGTTCCCTAAACTCTTGCAAATTTTATTTGAAATTCTATTTTCATCATTAGATAGGAAGGATGGAGCCATTTTTATAGTTTATCTTGGATGTTTTGGCAGAGAAGCTAGCTTTGCTGCTTAACATCCATGGTTATTCATTAAAGTACAAGAAAATTTATTAGCTCAAGCAATTTAGAATGCCTCTAATACAACTGTATCATTTAATGGTATGATCATCATATAATAGGTGGTATAGCTGGTAGGCATCACATGGGGAGTATGTTCAGCTCTTTAATGGCTCCATGAATTTGCCAAGATTGAACAAACAATGCAAACCATATGTTCTAATGCTCTAAAGCGTGGCCCTATGTTTTAAATACCAGAACCTCTAAAGCTCATAGGTGATAATTGTATTGAAGTGTTTATACATCTGGTACATCAATGTCAGGAATGTGAATGAAGGTGTTATCTTAATAGCTACAGAGTTGATACGTGCTTGGGAAACAAATAGTCAAGAGACTATACCTTTATTATGGCTTCTACTAAATGCCATGGCAGCTACAAGCTTTTCTGGGAGATCGACTAAAGATGTGAGTTACAGCATTATCATACTTAGCATTATTATATCACGTTCTATGTCTTGTTGCTTTGGCTGGTGGTTTGTTATGTTTTTGTCTTGTACTTGTTTCTGTTCTAGCCTTTAACCTTGCCATGAATGTAAGGTGTCTGATTATATATGCTTGGGCATTATTAGAAAAGATGGAATGCTTTTGGCTCCCATGTATGTAATATCATCGGGTGAGAAGGAACTACAGCAGGATCTTCTTTTTTAGAAAAAGAAGTTTTAACTTTTAACACCAAGCATCACCCATTGTTGTCGTAGTAAAGAGGCTACACATAGGGCGTGGGCAAGTTATTCTTGTTCATAGGAAGTCTTGGAAGCTGTCAGGGTAACATTGGACTCAAGCGCCCGATTAGCATTAGCATTGGCCAAGGTTAAGAGAACATCCAAAAGTAACTAGTACATAATTTCATTGTCGGCGGAACCTTATCTTGTTTGTTTTGAAAAAAGAAGAGACTAGATGTTTATGAACATCTGATTGGAGGCTGGTTTATCTCTGAAGACCTCATTTAGTTATATGGACATACAGATCAACACAAAACCCACGAAGTGTCCTTGATGGGATGGCCATGATTTTTGTGGAACAGTGGCAATGGGGATATTACGAACCTTCTAGTATATGCAGTATACAGTTTTGTGCCCATTTAGGTCAATGTCTGGTGTCACATAATTTTGTAACCCTTAAAAGAGGAAGGCTAAATCAGCATGCCTCTTTCAGATTGCAGCTGTTAAATAGAAATTAAATCATCGATTAACCTGGTTTTCATATCTTGTTTAGGCCGAATCTGCAATGGAGGCATTAGCAAAAGCATGTAATCAAGAATCTAGTGATGCACTAATTGCTACAAACATGGGCATGCTAATCAGCATATTACCTGCTCCCCAATACTGGGGAATACGTTCATTAGAGGTTATAATTTATGGGAGGCTGTTGCAGTCTGCATGGTTTGCCAATGAAGATATTTTAGCCAGGTATAAAGATACATATTTAAGCTCTTAAACTAAATTGTTAGATCTTCCTTCATTGCCCATGTTCTACGTAGCTGAAGCAGATAATATGATTGATTGAGCTTGAAGAGACTATATATGGCAATTTCATGTGCTTTGCTAATATCTCATGAAATTTTTGTACCATGTTTACATAAAGTTTGTAGTTTTTGGCTTGTAGCCATACACTTTGATGTTTCTATATCTAGCCCCCGCCTCAATCTTATTTTGGTCACAGGTTGTTTCAAGTTCTTGAGCATTTAGGAAGTGAAATAATAGACAACGAAATCAAGCTCAGGTAAACCTAAAAGCATGAAGCAGCATGTATAAGCTGATAACACACAAAATAAGTGAATTGGAGCCTTGTGGTAGCTAATCGTGTGTGTACATTTATTGATTTTTTTCAGAATCCTGGAATTTCTCTATAAGATGTTTGACGGGGTGCATGATTTAAATTTATCATCACGAACCCAAGGGTTTGTCAAAGATTTTCTTCTCTCATGCATGAAGTGTGGTGAGCCTCTTTTGGAACCAAGTAGTTTGATGATGGAATCTCTGAGCTCAAGGTGGCGGTCGGAATGTTTGGTCGTCAGCTCGAGCTAGTGCACATGTAAGGGCAAAATTAAAGTTTGAAAAAGGTGTAAAATGTTAAAAACACTGGACCAAGTTTTGTTGACCTGTTTTAGGACGACAGTCCTATTATGACTGCATTGTTGCTACAAGGTTTTGTGGTTTTTAATTTGTGATAGTAAATTTATATTGATCATTTACATTGTTTAGTTCGAGACAATGTTGAGGGGAATCACGCCTGACCAAGAACTGGTTTTTAGTTCCTGGTGTACACCTAAAAATTTCATTTTCACATGTGCATCGAAGATCAGCTTTCCCCTCAGCTATTGCTTTGGATTTGACTGAAGTTATTGTAAGTTAAAGGGGATTTGATGAAAACCACTCCAAACCATACCTGCTTCTGAAATCCACTCTTCTTTTGAAGCCATTCAAATTCGCACGGATGCTCGTAAATGGAGTTTGGGATCATGGCATATTTGGCCATCTGTGACCAGCCATTGTACACTGCGCAGTCTCAAGCCCAAAACCAATCGTTTTGGCCCACTTTTTGATCAATCTGGCTCTATCTGAGCTCAATTCTCTTCCTCTCTTCATCAATCCAGCGTTAAAGAGATAGGGAAACTGATTGGAATGCCTTCTGGATTAGATCAAGCAATCTAGGAGTCGTTCGGACAGTTTTGCATTTGGTTCTTGGCCGAAATACCACTTTTTCGGCCGGATATACATCCTGGGTGATAATGATGGCCAGATATACCACCCTTTTCTTTTTCTTTTTCTTTTTCTTTTTCTTTTTCTTTTTCTTTTTCTTTTTCTTTTTACGTAGACTCCATTTACACGCGTCCAAAATTGCATCGAACACTTTAGAATTACATTGAATCGCCCAATTCAGCATAAAAATGCAATTTGGTGGTTGTTGTAAACCTAATCTTGGAATTACATTGAATCGCTCAATTCAGCATGGAAATGCAATTTGGTGGTTGTTGTAAACCTAATCTTGGAAGACTCTAAAAATTGAGCTGAGCATGGAAATGCAATTTGGTGGTTGTTGTAAACCTAATCTTGGAAGACTCTAAAAATTGAGCTGAGATGGTGGCTCTGTCATTCTAACTTTCGAAATCAAGCTGAGATGGCGGGTGGTCAGGATTATGGGAAGCCCCTATCCCCAAACCAAGATTTCTTGATGCCCAAGGAAATCACGACAAAGCATCTCAAGAATTGGAATCATATTTTGCTATATGTGACAAGTGGCATATTGTCACTGTAGCACTTGGCGTGACAAATTTGCCCAGGACAGCGCGACCCCGTGGCATACACGACGTCAGACGTCGCAGTACACGTCCCATGCGATGTGTCTGCGACGTGCACGCGATGTGACGTCGCATTGACGTGACATGGTCACGTCAAATGTGACGTCGCGTGACCCAGACGTCGCAACCCTACGTCGCTAAATGACCATTCTCTTGTTGTGCTAGTTGCAAAGTGTGCACAGGAGGGGCGGATGGAATGGACTACCCTAGTCGATGTTCTATGTCAGCCAATGCCATTGTCATGACTCCGTCTACTATTATCCAGAGACTTCGGCCGTCAATCGACCCCCTTTTGAGTCTGAGCTTGGGGTAGAATCCTCATTTTATTATTCATTCTATTTGCTATGTTGGTATTACGTGGAAGCTGGTATTGATGATGGATGGGCCATCCTTCGCGGTGGTATATTATTTATGCATATTGTTACTAGTGCTAACGTGTATATATGCTTCCATAGTAGAGGATATCCAAAGAAGGCATGGGATGAATGACACTTTTATGTCCTTCGTTCGAACACTTGGCCATCACAAGTGATCCGAGTCAGATGGAGGGCCTTTCCTGGTGATAGTGCTGATAAGAAAGGCGATTCGTCGTATTTATATGTTGGGAGCATTGTATAGGCTTGGGGAGTGCCATAATGGTATCATAGCCATGATCTCGATAGACCAGATCATAGCACTGGCCATGCCTAATTAGTTAGATTGATTAGTTTGTAGTGAGAGCTAAAGTAACAAATCCTTCTCAGTTTCCGTCTAGTAAGCTAAGTTGACCTATGTATATGAGATAGGGGTTAATTAGGAAGAGAAGTGCATGGGAGAAATAAGAGGTAGTGTTCAGTTTTGAGCAGAAAAGCTCACTTTCTCTCGAAGGCCATAACTTTTTGTAGGAAGCTCGGATGGAGGCGATTTTAGCATCTAGCATAGAGGACATTGAATTGACTAAAATTCCCAAAGAACCCCATCGAAGGATTATCCAATTGAAAGATTTTTGGCAATTTTCAAATTGTTGTGCGTAACACGATTTTGATGCTTAGAATTTAAAAAGAAAGCATGCAAACGCTTCACCCGCAACATACGGTGTGCGTATTTCCACCATATATATATATATATATATATATATATATATATATATATATATATATATATATATATATATATATATATATATATATATATATATATATATATATATATATATATATATATATATATACAAGAAATTTAATACGTCCTACGGTGCATGTTCGAGTTTTAGCATTTTCCTACGTGCAAGTTCTTGTAAAAGAATCTCTTGATAGATTCTCTAAGATTCTACCAAGGTTCTCTTAGAGGGTTCGTGGGCATTTCTCTAAATTTTATAAGATTCCCTCTAGATTCTATTAGATTTCCCTATATTCTCCAAGATTCTATGAAGATCCCCTTAGATTCATTTAGATTTTATGATATTGCCCTAGGTTCCCTTACATTACATGAGATTCAAAGAGATTCTATAAAGATTCCCTTAGATACTCTAAGATTTCATCAATATTTTCTTAGATTCCCTTAGATTTTATGAAAATTCCTTTAGATCCCTCAGATTTTAAGAGATTCCCTTAGGCTTGTAAATATTTTCCTAGATTCTCTTACATTTTATAAGATTTTCTTACATTCTATTAAATTCTTCTGGATTCCTTTACATTCTATAACTTTTTAGAACATTCCAAGATTTTTTGGAACTAACTAAGACTTTCAATATATTCTAGGACTTTCTGGAAGTATTTCCCTAGATTTCCTTACATTCCCGTAGATTCCCCTACATTCTAGAACATTCTAAAACTTATTAGAACAATTTGGAACTTTCTGGAAGAATTTTCTTAGATCCCCCCTAGATTCTCTTATGTTCTAGAACTTTCTAGAAGATTCTAGAACTTTCTAGAGCCTTCCAGAACATTCTAGAACCTTCTTGAACTAGCTAGAATGTTATAGTCTATTTTATCTTAATGGGAACATTACCCTTAAGTAAATTTGAAACATAAATTGTTCTTGGAATTAATGCTTGGTCTAGTGGTTAGAATGTGGGGTTGAGGGGTCAATGCCTAGGGTTCGAATCCCCCACACAACATAAAAATTTTAAAAGCCTTTTCCTAAGGGATGAGCATTCAACTTGGGTCGTAGGATCTTGGACTCGATCAAGGGTCGAGATCTCACGCAACATGAGCCATAGGATCTATTACATATAATTCCCAAAGTCATGTACACCGTAGGATGTGTCCCAAAGCAACGTGAGCCGTAGGATCTCAGACCGACGATCAGGATCAAATCAACCTGGACCGTAGGATCGCGTCTATACGAATTATATATAAACTCCCAGGCCATCTGGGCCGTAGGATACGTCCCAAAGCCACGTGAGCCGTCGGATCTCGAACGGACGGTCGGATAAGCGCGACAAACATAAAAACATATATAGAGTAGAGATATATATATATTCTTTTTTCCTGATTTTTATCGGCGCACGTGCGTTAAAAGTTCAATGCATGGAGACTTGGACTTGCGACCTCCCATCTCCAAACCAAAAGCCTTACCAAAATGCCAAGTTTAAAATTAAGAATTAACCCTCATTGATTAAATAGATGACTAATTTTGTATATTGATTCTCAATTTTGAAGTTATAAATGGATTCATAGTAGTTCTTTCCTGCACTTTTTGTGCTTGTGGGATAAGGGAGGGTAGAGACCTAAAAGCTGCTAGGATTATAAACGTTTCTAGCTAGAACCCCATAAATCACAATAATTGAGGCCTGTGCACAAGAGATCCCACCCAGATGTGGATGCTATGCTGTGATTATGCACCAGACAACGGGTGACTCCATGAGATTACGTCGTTGGAAGGCTACAATCACGCCACAACATGTTTCAGCCTAGTTGCAAAGTGTGCACAGGAGGGGCGGATGGAGTGGACTATCCTAGTCGATGTTCTATGCTAGCCAATGCTATTGTCATGACTTCATCTATTGTTATCCAGAGGCCTTGGCCATCAGTCGACCCCTTTTTGAGTATGAACCTGGGGTAGAACCATCATTTTATGATGCATTCTATATGCTATTTTGATATTACATGGAAGTTGGTAGTGATGATTCATCCTTCGTGGCGACATATTATTTATGCGTATTGTTACTAGTGCTCATATGTATGTATGCTTCTGTAGTAGAGGATATCCCAGAGAAGGCATGAAATGAATGACACCTTTATGTCCTTCGTTCGGACACTTGGCCATCACAAGTGATCCGAGTCAGATGGAAGGACTTTCCCTAGTGACAGTGCTTCTAAGAAAGGGGATTCCCCATATTTATAAATGGGAGTCCTATAGATTTGCGGAGTGCCACAATGGTATCATAGCCATGATCTCAATAGACCGGATCATAGCACTAGCCATGCTAATTAGTTAGGTTGATTAGTTTGTTGTGAGAAAGTAAGAAATCCTTCTAAGTTTCCGTCTAGTAAGCTAAGTTGACCTATGTATGTGAAACAAGAGTTAATGAGGAAGAGAAGTGCATGGAAGAAATGAGAGATAGTGTTATGTTTTGAGCAGAAAAAGATCGCTTGCTCTCGAGGGCCATAACTTTCTGTAGGAAGCTCAGATGGAGACGATACATTGAATTGACTAAAACCCCCAAAGAACCCCATCGAAGGATTATCCAATCGAATTTTTTTTTGCAATTTCAAATTGTTGCACATAAGACGATTTTGCTGCTTAGAATTTGAAAAGAAAACATACAAACACTCGTAAAATACGGCGTGCATATTTCCACCATAGAATTTTTTTCTTTTTCTAATTTTTATCGATGCAGGCGCATTGGAAGTTCAATGTGGGGACATGGACTTGTAACCTCCCATCTCCAAACCAAGACCCTTACCAAAATGCCAAGTTTACTTTGATGTAATGTGTATGTTTCAACTTTTCTTATACATATCCAGGACTGTGTTTTCTTCAAAACATCAAACGAATGCCAAAATCTTGTTGTGGGGACTTAAACCCATGACATTCCATGTCCAAACCCACACCCTCACCAATAAGCCACAAATAGCTTGATAGAAAGTGATTGCTTTTGCTATTACTTTTTCATCAACTTTGTTTTCTTATGAAGCAGGTGTCTCCAGCCTATGAGAAGACCTCTTCTTCATGCTCTGATGACATCAAACTGCCGGTTGATTGGGGTTCTTGCCAGATCTAGATAGACTTCTTTCCTTTCATTAGTTTACTGCCACGCTGTTTAACCTCACCCATCTTGCCAGAGTAGTCAAATAATGCATTGCTATAGGCAAAGTTCTCTGTCTATCTCTCTACGTTCCTTACCTAGTGCTAGATGTACAATCACCAAAAGAGGACATATTTAAAAGGACATAGTTCTCTGAGTTTCTAGGTTCCCTGCATGAATCCTTCTGGATAACTTATTGGATGGGCTAGTCTTTGACCAAATGTCATCCAGGCTTTGCTGCACCTTTTCCTGTTAGATAAAAAGTTACATCCTTTCCTGAACAGATTCTGATGCTTTTGAGATTTAAATTCTTCTATTAACAAAGCATTCGCCCAACTAGAGCTATTGCAATCCTGGGCTATTTTTGGCCACCCTTGCTTCCTTTTATGTTTTCTCTAAGAGCTGAAATCTATCCTCGCCTGCTAGTAGAGAGCACCCTTCAAGTCATGCAACTCATCCAAAAGTTGTGAAGATAATAACCTTCTCATCCCCGTGGCCTAAACATAAAGAATAGTGGTCCATTTTTTTCCTTCAACATGTTCTCTACAGCTATGGTCGATTCCCTTTACCCTAGCCCTTGAAGGATGTTGCTCATTAATTTCAACATTGCTCATCAGTTGTACACTTACTACAGTGTATACAATTAACCCTTTGGTTGTGAGGTACAACAAATTCTTATTCCGTAGGGTAACCAAACAATTTAATCCTTCAGATATTCTTTAACCCTCTTGTTGTATTTTAAGCCACTATTATGTGCTATATGATATAACAGTCTATGTTACAAGGTTACAAATATGCATTCAAATTTCCCTGTATTTTTTAATCCGCATGTAATCGGAAGTTATGATTAAAAGTCATCATAGAACTTAGAATTGTTAATAATTATACTATTTTGTGATGACGTCACGCTACTATGTGGCATTAGGAATAACATGAGATACTTATATAAGCCTAGTCATGTATTATTCTAGGGACTAAGCATTCTCGTGAGACGTAAATTAGCTAGAGTCATCAGACCACCTAGCTTGCATTTCGTATCTCTTCCTTCATACACATGTATGATCTCAGAGAGAATCATGTTTGAAGTCTAGTCTTTGGTGTCTATGCAAGACACATTCGAGCTACTAGAAATTGACTGTTATTCGCCAACCAACCAAGGACTTTACTGTAGTATCATTCAACCCCATCATTTTGACTTTTACTCTGTTGTCCATTGACATTTATTTTAAATGCCAACTACAACATCCTACATCATGTACTCAGCAGATTATATGTAGTATGGATATTCCATCCAGACTCCCAAACCTTCAGTGGTATGCTTCGGCTTTTACTTGCTCTTATCTTCCCGTGTCACTGCCTAGATTACTCCACCAAATTGTATATCATGCGTACATGTGGTACATACTTTGTAAGATCAACATCCCACAACAATGCTAAAACTTTGCTTTAAATTAGTTAAGCATCAACCTTGGTACTTTCCCTATAACAAAACTTACTGCCTATATGCCAATCATGATGTGGCTGAACCACTAGTTTGCCAAATTGCCAGTGGCCAACTCTATGTTGGAATTGTATGAGGTACCTAAATTTTCATGGGTACCAAGTTATTTCAACCATCCCATTAATACCTTATGGTACTTTAGTCACGTAAATAAACTATAATACCCAGTAGGATTACGGTTTATTTACGTGACTAATTCCAAAGGTTAGTACGAAACCCAAAGACCTTTTCCAGAGTCTTCTTCAGCTAAATATTCTTTGTGTTTCCAATATCAACCCAGTTTTTTCACAATTAAATTACTATTTCCTAAGGTTATCACATCAACTTCAACTTTTGATCAGTTTCAAATATTGGTGTCTCCGAACCCTGGCATAATGATATGGGGGAAATTCTATAATAGTAAAAGCTTATATTCGAACTTTCTTTTATCATCTGTCATATGACTTATTCATCATTGTTGCCCTCTTACAGTTAAAATAATACCAAAAATACTAAAAATACTATTTAACTATCTATTAAACATCTTGGATGGTCTTGCCATCTTGAACATCTCATATTTTCTAGGGAGTATCCACTATTTCACACAGATTCCTTGAATCAAGGTATCTAGGTTCTTAAGGTCATAATCCCCAAGAGGTTTCTAACTCAAGTCCATGGATCCTCACGAATCTATTTATGAGTTCAACAATGATTCCCTATGAGTCAGGTAACATAATCAGAAAAATCGCCATCATCCTCTTCTTCCATTATCGGAAGAGAGAGCTCATATCTCAAGCCTTATGTGGCCCAATTGATTCTTTTCCAGTTTATAATGCTGATTTAATTCGTTTTCATCTACAAACCTTTAAATATATGTCATTTCAATCCTACAGTCGTTCTTGAATGTAACATCAAGAGATGTGCTATGCTCATTTTCTAAACCTTGTCAGATAACATTCCGCTTGTCTTGCATGCATATCCTAGCATCTTCACGCCTGGCATAAACCAGATGTCAAAGTCGACATCTTTCCTATCACCATTAATGTAGTATTTGATACTACTTGATCTTTCCCACGTTCACGACTGATACTTTGTTATTATGATGTATAGTAACATTTTTGGCCATTCCTAAGCTAAAATCATATGTGATTGCTTGACATAGCCACATATCTATGTTCATAGTTGCAGCCCATATCATAGGATTTTAAGTAACCACAAGTATAATACATGTGTATTACCATGTACAATCTTGTCTTGGCCTCTATTCATAATCCATTCGCGTGCCACAATCTAGTGGATGATGTTATCCACAAGAAATTCAACTTTCCATCACCTCAAACATATTTTCACAAGTAGTTGAACTTGCGCCATATATATGTTGTGGTTTCAACACCACACTTCTCTAACTTTCATAGGCAAACTCTAGTTTGAAGTACCAACATACCCTGCTGAACAATTCTAGAATGAGAGACTCCATCCCAAGCTCCTAGTAAAAGTGTTCAACGCATAGCTTAGGAACTCTAAACGTATCCCAGTATATCATTGCATTGAGAAGTAAGGATTCCATCATCCTTCATTTCCTTTTCATGTTTTGTGAATTCATATAATTTGTTGAAATCCATGGGACAACATAACTCAGAGACTATTTTTTGTCAGCAGGGATATTTCCTTCATAACCATGCCACGCTACGTAAATAAAGGATGGGGGGCAGTGATACGTGTCCATGACAAGGCCAGCAAAAACTTCCTCTGCACGATGTAGCGGGCCTGGTCCTATTGGGACAATGCATACGAGGAAGTACTCCTCAATGTGTAGGACCACATTACTAAACTTTATATAGCAATGGACAGTTCGTTCAATCTCTTAATAGTTAGCTCTACCATGGATATCAGGAAACCATTCTACAAGCTTGCCAAAAGTACATCTTCCTATGGAAAGTACCATCAGACTTGGTCATGTACCCATTCACATGTCGAATCAAAATCTATATATATGATATGTCGTTATCAAAAAAATTTAATGCGCCTTCTTCTATCACACATTCCATGTGGATGAATTGGTATCCGCTAATTATTGCTCGCAATGCTAGTTGACATCACCACCTATGTCCAAGCCTATAGAAAATGTAAATGTCAATTGCTTATGTTACAACCTACAAAAAGTAGGATCGATTGTGCTGCCTAGAACTCCCCGAGTTCCCATACTAACCCCCAGGGCTAGCTTGAAGCCCAGCTTCAATAAATTCTAACACTAGAATTGATACTGCAATAGCAGTTTCGCTCAAACCCAGAGCAACCTCACAATCAATGGGAAAAAAAAATTCAAAACTATCAAGAAGGCCTGAGACTAGGCCAAGAGGTCGGATTGATCTCCAATCGATCCCTAATATGGAAGGAATTGATCTTTTAAGGAATCTCCAAAGGCTATACTCAAAATCGATCCCCTTCTCGAAATGCCCTCAGTCCATTATATACTGATGGGCAGGCCAAAATTAGCCCCTAAAAAGGCTTTGAGCTCTTTTCCAGCTCCAAATACCTAGCTATAAGTTGGATTCGGTCTCCTGAGATGGATCTGGCAGTCCCGGACTATGCACGATCATGGAAAGGGGTTTTTCCTCTTCAAAACACCCATCCAATGGGGTGCAGCCACACGGACCCCCTTATTTTAATGGTTAGGTGACGTTTAACATTTATATTTTAATGTCCCATTACCATACGAAATAAATGCCATTTGAATAATAACCCAACACTGTCCCCAGGCAGTAACTGACTCTTGGAGCATTCCCAGACCACCCGGTGGCACTTCCAAGGCCAACTTCCAGCCCCAGGGCTTGCAAGAGCGACTTGCCCTTGGACCGTAACACTTTCCCCCCCTCCTCTTATGACCTTGTCCTCAAGGTCTAGAGCTTCAAATGGGGAAAACATTGCACGAAAACAGCACCACGCTTAGCTCATATATGGGTTTCAGGTCCATTCTTGGACTCGTTAACCCTGATTTTATTGCCACTTAAGCATATGAACTTTTGCCATCTCAAAATTCACTATCCGCACTTAATAGATACAAGTCATCTACTCATGTCAATCATATCCCAGACCACCCAGTGGTAAGATCGACGCTACTCCACAACCATGGATGTCCCATAGGGTTTAACATGCGGGACATGCCCCCAATTACCTCTAACACTTTATTTTCTCCCCCTCTTTAGAACCTTGGCCTCAAGGTCTAACTAAGAATTCAATATAGGAAATGTGACGTTCCAGCACAGTATACGGTCCCAGGACGTATACTGTACTGTCTCGTCACGCGTACACGCCACTCCAACTGACGTGTACGCCGACGTGTAGCCAGGTGAGTAGCCCTAGGGGGCAACTTGCTAGGTATGTGCATTTCTTATTAATGTGCACATGCACATTTATTAAGGTGCACACATTTCCATGTGGGCACATTTAGGTGCACACATTTCCATGTAGGCACATTTGGCCACCTAGCCATTAAAGGCAAGTGGGCCCATTTCCAATTATCCCACATGCCTAAAGGGATAATTGGAAACCCTAAGCCCCAACCCTTGCCTATTTAAGTAGAAGAACCCTAACTTGCCCATTTTCGTTCCTAGGGTTTTAGAGCTCTGTTTTGGCTGCTCTAGGAGTCAAAACCGCCTCCCGGACTCGATCGAGAGAATGGCACCATTAGTTTCCCTTGATTGGCGATTCAAGAGAATGGTGAACTTCGGTCGAGGAGGAGCAACTCATGGATCAGGTATATGTAGTCGATTTAATGGTCTAAACCGTTTTCCAGTCATTGTATCAGTAGGTTTAGCCTATTAAATCGCCTTTAGCAGCTATCTAGATCTCTAGATGAGTAGATACCAGACTATAACTAAAGAACCTAACTCTATGATATAGATTAGATCTATGTTCTTTAGTTCTTCTGTGATGTATATGGATGATGTATCTCTGTGAACTCCTTGTATTGGGAAGGGGGGTAGAGACTTCAAGCTTGGTAGTAGATGCTCCTAGATTAGCCTCTCTAGCACACCATAGATTCGGCTGTGTACAAGAACCACACACGGTTGTGGGTGAAGGGGCGGACCGGGCTAAGAAGGAGGTTAGGTGTTTCGACTCTTGAGCGATCCCTACGGTGTGTAAAGCCCTACCGGGGATCATTGTGACTAGGTCTAATGGCTTACCACCGAGTGTGGGTAAGGCATGGGCTCGACACCCGTGAAGTGGTGTTCATGACTTTCCAGTGGGTTCGGTCGAATCACAGGCGGTGGCCCTCTAGTCACCTTGAGTCGGCATGTAGATCACGGAGGGAGTGATCCCTACGCCCCATCGGGCTGGGGAGATGAAACCCGGGAATAGCCCTTTTGGCTATGCATCCGTGGCTCTGATCAGTCCCGACACTTTTCAGCCTACTACGCAAAGTGTGCAATGGAGGGGCGGATGGAGTGGACAACCCTATGCCATGTTCTTATGCCCGCCAAATCCATTGCCATGAATTGCATGCGCAATGAACTCACGGAGACCCAAGCCGCCAGTCATCCCTTTGAGTCCGAGCCTTGGGTAGGATTCCCTATGTGATGTCTTTGATCTTTGTCTATGCAGATATGTGGAGGACCATCCTTCGTGATGGTCATATGATGTTGATGTATGTACTATCGACATGTATGTTTACGCTTCGCAGACTAGGTAGGCCCCGAGGGAGGCGGGGGTAAAGGACCCCTTCATTCTTCCCCTTTGGAACTCTTCAAGGTTGCGGTGATACGTGGAGGGCCCTATATTAGCATGGAGCTGGTATGGGGGATGAACTCCTGTTTGTATACGGTGAGTGCACCGTATATGAGTAGGGGACGTCACAGTGGTATCAGAGCAATGTTCTTGGAGACCAAGAGCAAAGCACTGGCCATGCTCCCAGTAGTACTAACTTGATAGGATCCTCGAACCTCGAAAAGTGGGAAATTTTTTTTCTCATTTTTGTAGTTTATGCTAAGCTCGTAACATTTTTGTAGTTTATGCTAAGCTAGTAACAGTTAAGTGGATTAGAATTTAATATTAGCACAGTTAGGTGAATTGGAACTTAATAAAACTAAACAGAATGAGCCAGGTAAGGTTGGAACTTAATAAAACTAAACAGAATGAGCCAGGTAAGGTGGTCTCACAGCTCGCGCATGGTTCAATAACTAAACTTCGATTCTCACAGCTCGCGCATGGTTCAATAACTAAACTTCGATTTTGTGACGAGGCGCAAGCTGTGAGACATTGATCTAAAACAACTTGAAAAGTTATACAATTTAAAAAAGTATAAAACAACTTGAAAAGTTATACAATTTTAAAAAGTAGCTTGGTAATTCGAATCTTAGCCTAGGATCTAGCAGGGCGCAACCTAGGATCTAGCAGGGCGCAACCTGTGAGACCTCCAAACTTTGAACCTCCATAACTTGAGCTACAGAGCTCCAAATCGCCTGAAAATTGTTGCAATAGGACCATTAGATAGCCTAGAATCCATTTATGACCTCAAACTAGGCTAGAAATGTCAAACCCTAGCTTAAATTGACCAAAATTGCCCAAACCCTTGAATTGTTTTTCCAAACTGTAGTTTGTTTGTAGATAGAAGCCTACCCCATTAGTAGCTCGCAAGTATTGCTCTCAGCTCGAAGCTGATACCTTACTCCTAGATAGAAGTGCCCAAGAACACCCCTTTGTTATAGTCATCTAGACCTCAGCATAGCAACCCAAGTCCAACTGTCGGTACATCACCTCTGCTCATGCCAAAGGCATAAACCTTGACCTAATTCTGTGTCCTTCTAATAGAGTTTGACTTATATAGCCGCCACATTAACACTCCCTATTGCCAGGGTACCTAGAAAGGAGCTAGAGTCTAGAGCTGCCCAAGCTGCTCCATGTGTAGAGATTGGACTCCCCTAAACCAATCTTGCTAGGACCTTAGAGTATGCCTCAAACATCATGGAGGTCTTGCAAAACAATCTTCATGTCATGCCATACCACACGTCCTAATATCCATAGACTTGTAGATTATAGATATGCCTCCAGTAATGCTGCTCGAGCCACCTTGCTTGCTTATAGAGCCCAGAATGTTGTAGGAGAGCCCTTCAAGTAGACCTTAGACTCTAGGAAATACGAGCGTTGCTTTCGAAGTACGGGGCCAGAGCCACAGAAGAGCTTGAGGCGCAACTCCTTGAAGACATCAAGGTCCCAGCCGATGTACAGACAGATAAGGAGAGGAGACCGAAAAGGCAGACCCAAGAGAGGGAAGCACAACGACAAACACCTCAACCGACAAACGAGTAGAACAGGACACCACCGGCCTATCATCAATCTTCATCAAATGGGAAGAATAATTGGTAACCAACGGCATCAAGAATTTTCTAGGTGTCAACCTCCCGGCTACCATGTCCACGAGCTCACATCAGGAAGAGGATCTCGACGCCTTCACCAACTCGACGCCCACGAGTTTCAAATGGAAGAATGCAAGGCAGCAAAATACAGGTGCAGGAACACGTTAGACATCGATGCCGCGTTAGCATCACGAGCTAGGGCCAGAGGGCATAACCTTCCGTCGAGGAGAGAAGTCATGGCGACACAGGAGCGTATAGGAACCGGAGAGAAGACCACCTCGACCTTGCAGCCCAGCAGCTCAAGCGAATGTCAGGCAACGCCAACAAAAGGAGCGACCAAGCTAGGCAACCACAAGCACCTAAGGCTGACCAGGACGAGCTTCCAGCTCCCTTGCACCAGCAGGAGAACTTTCATCGGTTCCAAAGGAGACCATGAGGAGGAGGAGACGACCTAGCCAGCAGATACAAATCACGCAAAGGCGACCAGAAGGAGCTATGATAGGGCAATGGAGATGACCACACTTCCAGGCACAGGAGAGGCACCTCGGAATGAAGCAAAGCCCAAGCAACAAGAGTCGCACTCAGAAATTCAACCTGCGGAGGAATGACAACGCCTGCGTATCGACAACGATCTCAGAGCTTCGAAGACATTCAGGAATGCCCGACTGCAATAGCCAGGTGACCCCTCTCAAGCTCAATCAATGGCACCGCACATCAGCAATCTTGCAACGACACACTGCATGTAGGGACGTTGAGCGGTCACCGCATTCCTCACGACGAATATACACATTAAGGAGGAGCATCTTTCTCAAGGGATCACATCGACGAACACTCTTCGCAACTGGCGTGACGAGCTCGGATCAGACATGAAGCTCAACAATAGTAGCAGCATCTCAAAGGAATCCTGGAGTCAACCAGAACAAAGAAGATGCAGCAAAACCAAAGGGTGCGATAGGAGGAGGGGAAACCCTAAAGGAGTATAAACAATTAAGTAGATCTTCGTAGTTGTTTTGAAAAAGTCGATGAATTAAAATCCCAATGTAAATGCGTATATGTCTATTGTATATCTCGGGTGCTCACAGATACAGTGGAGAAACATGAGTTTAGAGTCATGTTTTACGGATTTAGCGCTTAGATCAGGAAGCTCCTTCACTTCGACTACCAAAAGAGGAAGCATAGAAGCACGACTATAGCCCAAGATCAAAATGGAAGAGCAAGTACGAGGGAGAAACGACCGGAGGCCAAGCAAACCTTCGACTCCAAACACTTCGGGAAGTGCCCTCAAGTAGAAGACCACTAGTCCACCCAATGTCAGAATAAGAGACAACACCGGTCATGTCAAGATCATCAGCGAGGCACCAGGACATCGTCAAGGCGCAGCACTACATCTTGTGGCAGCAGCAACACTTGACGACATCATGACACGAGTGGCCTCAACAATAGGAGGAGGAAAGACCCGACATCAACGAGCCAACTAAGAAGGCAACATCTCGACGACCATAATTCCACCTTGTGGTAATATAGGGGAATGCGCTATGACACGTGGATTAGATGGAGACGCACTTACAAAAGGCACCGCGACGAGGAGATATGCCTTCAACAACTAGGTGATGGCTTCGTCGGTACTACCTACCGAATTAATTAGAAGAAGAAGCCGATCATATCTCCGACATGTGGCACGCCAAACGCCCAAGGTAGAAGCATTCGACACCTTAACGACAAGGATAGCAACTAAAGCACCTTTCGGCAAAAAGAGAGTTCAAGATAATAGCCGGGCTATTCAACGACAAGAGCATATCTAAAGGCGGTACTTCTTCAACTCAAGGGTCAAGGCGCAGCAGATATAAGGATCCATCATCCCGACAACATCGCCAGCAGGGAGAAGAGCCATGAAGCTTTACTTGCCGAGAGGCCGACATGCATAGAGAGACAAAGGTCAAGAACTGAAAGCTGGAGAAGTGCTAGCAACCGACTTCTTCCACGCGAGCTCCTAGAGGCAAGCGGGGAGGATCAAAACCGACGAGCACAATCAAAGTCACCGGAGGGTACCTCAAGACAAGAAGACGGCATAGCACTGCGCAACGTGACATCCAAGCCATGTGATTGAGGGGATCAAACAAGGAAGATTCAAAGCTCGATGGAGAAGCAATTAGGTGAGACGAGTCGATGACTTGTACACGGACTTGCATGCAACTTGGTGAACCCAAGGATGGACGATTCAAAGAACAACTGCAGAAGAGCACAACTCCAGAGGAGTATAGCCAAAGGAATCGCGCACAGCCTCAAGAGATGCCTTCAAATAGCTTCAAGTATCATGAAGGGGGGAACAGTTACCGCCCGAGAACAGGATCAGGAAGCAGACCGAAATGTCGAAGCATCAACGACCACCACACCTTTAGTTAGAATGTGATGCAAAGCGTGTTGTGCCATAGCCGGCAAACACCAGAGGGCCCAAGTATATCAACAAGTTACCCCGGAGTACGAGCTGACGTACAAATAGGAGGATACATATCGTCAACACCATTGCACCGGGAGGAACACTGATGACATTGCCAAGGAGTAGGTGTGCAACTCGAAGGGAGGCACAAGGGGGACCTAATAGCTCTAGTAGTAATTGTAATTATATAAGCTATATGTTTTGCATGTATAGCTCCCTTGTTATTCCTTCCCTTCCATAGCGTCACAGATCAAAGGAAGAGATGTCATGCAAGTTGCAGGGGTGAAGCAATCAACATCGTCAACACTCTTCGGGCAACACGATAACGACAAGAGGACTCGACATATGAGACATCGATGGAGTCGAAGACATCGACAGAGTCGTCTTTTAGCTGCCAAGACAAAAAAGTTCAAGATGAAAGATCTTTTTCAACGGCGCCACCTTCAGGCTTTTGAAAAGCGGCATGGAAGATTTCAAGTGATCAACTACACCATCAAGCAATGCGAGGCTTCTAACGAACAAAGTCAACCTCTACATCAAAGAGGAGCCACCGTCAAGGAGATCAAGTATCGGCGACTTCGGAAGAACGTTACCTTGCTACTTCAAGCAGTAGCGAGTGGATGAGCTTTAGCAAGCTCAAGGATCTAAGGCCATGGGGCCTAGTAGGTTAAATGTATGGATGGTAACATCCATATTAGGATTAGAAGGCATTTCGGATATTACGGCTAAAAGGATTGCCCCAATATTGAGCTAAAGCGTCAAGGATTGGGAAGGAAATGCATAGGAGTAACTATAATTATACACGATTGTTACCGGACATCCAACGTATTGAAACCACTTGGTGAGATTGATCTCCTCGCTAAGAAGGAATCATTACTAGGATAATTGTTAACCATGTATAAATCTAGTACCTCAAAGAATAATCCAAGAAAGAAAAGAAGTAATCTAACAAGTCCGCCAACTTGTTACGATGACATCAATTCGATTGGTAGGAATATTCCAAGAGCTAAATAACTAAGAAAGGGGAATCTCTAGAATATAAAAGAATAATACATGTAAAGGTACATCTAAAATAAGAATTATAGTAATCAAATAGTCTTTTTGAGACAAAAGGAATTGTCATGATGACAAAACCTTGTGGTTTAGAATCGTTCTAACTAAGTAGGTAACCCATAGCTATATTGAAATAAATAATAACATAATATGTGTATCCATCTTAGATGGTTATATATGTTAGCTAAGGCTAGTAAATTAATGTGCTAAGTAAGAAGCATATAACCTCTTAAGGGGAGAGAATAGATATGATGTTGTGTACAACGTCATTGAAGGGGTGCAGGACCATTTTCTTTTTGAAGAAAGTGGGAGGGCTCAATCTTATGATTGAGCATTACTTGCATCGAATCGATTGACCCGTAGAATAGAGTTCACTCCGCAATGGCGGGCGAATAGAGCGCAAGATAGATAGATAGATAGATAGCTCGGGGAGGTCTTCAACGTCTTGAGGCCCGACGCTAAAGTAGCTATCTACACCAATGAAGTGGAGCAAAACTATGGGAGCAATGCAACGACCAAGTCATCTCCAAATTACTCGACGCCGGCTCAATGGGTGGATGCATTCTAGCCTAGGTAAGGCGTACGCATGCATTATAAGCTTTAATGTGTCTTATAAATAAGTTAAATATAGATCCTAATAATTGCATGGAATTACTGTACGTATATGTATCATACGGAAATAAGTTAAATAACAACGATAATGTGAGGTAGCATGTTAATTAATCCTTCGCAAGGATGCAATTCCTTCCAAGGATAGCCATATGACCTTAGGGTCCTTATAAATAAAGCACAATTTCATTATAATGGGAAAATTTTTAGTAAACTGGAATTTTTTTATTATGGGGGTTGTATAGACCTTATGCAGGGGTTGTATACACGTGTACAGTACCCTGTATCATAGACCTTATGCAGGGGTTCTATACACGTGCAGTACCCGTGTATCATACATACATGAATATTTAGAGAACATAATAACACGGTATCATATACCAACTTCCAAACACAATAGAGACCAAAGTATGAACTATGTATGTCCCTAGTAACCTTCCCCCAAGTTCCTAACCCCTTCCCCTTCCCCTTTCCCTTCGCCTGCGAGGTCTAACCCACGCATCTGGGTTAGGAGTCAAGAGCTCACGCTCATCCCATGCTGATTCTTCCCACCATATGGGGTACCTAGTCATTAGAAAAAGTAATTCCACGGGATAATACTCACGGAAGAAGAGAGCGGACCTAACTCCACAAAACCGTTGTACTCATTGTAGTACACCCTAATAAGGCCATACATCCGTCCCTTAGAAATTTCATGAATGAACTCGATATGTATGCATCCGGAGAGTGTGCTAAATATCCAAAGACGAAGAAGAGGCCTCAATTGTTGTAGCATCTCGTCCCGGATAAGGAGGGGTTCAAGCATTCCCCTCATTGCAAGTCTCCTATAACATTCGGATGGATTAATTTCCATCGGTGGCTCATGACCACAATCAAATCGCCCGAATGAAGTTGATCAACTCCATTGTAAGCTCCTTGGTGGGACCGCGGGCGCAACCTCCACTCAAGAAATGGTCCCATAGCTCATCCATTCCGGGCCGCATTTAATGAATGCAGGGCATGCATTGCAGGCCTTCCGAGTAGCCAGGGGAGGATTGGGTCCAATCATTTAAAAAAGCAAGCAAGGATCACCGACGGAGCAAGGAACAGGAGGCGAGCAAGTAGCAAGTTCAAGAGCAAGCAACAAGATCAAGTAGTGGAGCACTGGGAATGAAGTAGCAAGGAACAAGGATCAAGATCAAGTAGCAAGATGCAATGAACAAGGAAGATCAAGTAGCAAGAAGATCAAGGAACAAGGAAGATCAAGGAGCAAGAAGCAAGGATCAAGATCAAGTAGCAAGGAACAAGATCAAGTAGCAAGATCAAGAGCAAGGAACAAGATCAAGTAGGAAGGAGCACGGGAATGAAGTAGCAAGGAACAAGGATCAAGATCAAGTAGCGATAGCAAGATCAAGAGCAAGGAACAAGATCAAGTAGGAAGGAGCACGGGAATGAAGTAGCAAGGAACAAGGATCAAGATCAAGTAGCCGAAGCAATGAACAAGGAAGATCAAGTAGCAAGAAGATCAAGGAACAAGGAAGATCAAGTAGCAAGAAGATCAAGGAACAAGGAATATGAAGGAGCAAGAAGCAAGGATGAAAAGTGAGAAGTGAAAACAAGGTAAAAGAATTTATAGCTACTGAATCCAATAATGTTGAAGTATAATACCAATAATGTTGAAGTATAATACCAATAATGCCGACGATATAATACCAATAATGCTCACGATAATACCAATAATGCTGAAGTATTATACCAATAATTCTATAACGACTATAAAAGCAGCTCCATTCGGTAAGTCATTCATCTCCCATCATGGCTTATAATATTTATGATGATGGGTTTGAGACCATTCTTTGCTCCATGAGCTACAATGATATTAATCGCTGCATACGTAAAAGGTGTTTGTGGATCCTTACTTACAATCCAAAGCGAGAAGGTCGTGAGTGTGATTGCCCGGCCTTACTCGTGTTGTGATCCATCTTCTTTGGGTTCCCGGAGCCATGCCTACGAAGTGAATGCGATCACAATAGGGGATTGATGATGAGTGAATCATCGACTCTATAATGCCATCAATAATATGTGCATCTAAATTATATGTATGCCATCAATAATGTGTGCATCGGATGTAATGATGTGTATTAAACACCTATTATAATAGATGTAAGGATGTTAGTATAAGCATAAATTAGGATGTATCGACAACGTATTAATTGTCCAAAATGCTTAAGTATTATAGCAAAAGAAATTACATACATGATTATCGAGAACATGACCTGAGATTGAGAGCTTTTTAGCTAATGCTATGTCCCCCACATGTCAACAATGTATTTTGGAATCACGAGCAGGTCTTGGTCTTTTGCCATTTGCATCCCATGCATAATGTATGGCATCTAACTTCTCATACCTTGATGGATCGATGGATTGGGTCGCCAACGCGTTTAGTTAAGCAACTCAGTATAGTCACGACCAACCGGGCATCCACCATGATACATAAATGTGACCATAATTGGTAGACTCGGATCTAGGATGGCATCTTCTTACGTAAAGCCCAACCACGTTGGAGTTTCATCGTCTCGTGTCGGACTAAAACGAACATACCTTTCGTAACATGTGCATGAGGATCAAACTCATCCATAGGCAACACCGGGCGCCCATCTGGCGGCCCACAATACGTAGGCAAAGGTCTTACAAGCCACCGGCGGCTTCATCGACCTCACGGAGTAAATGCGGCTTGTAGAGGTTCTTGCCTTATGCATAACCAAAAGTTGTCATTTTGAGGTCGATCACGGAGATACATCTTCCAAACACAAAAGAATCTCGTTCCAAGTAATCCATAGTTGCTTTGTCTTTGTCGTTGCAAACACACTATCTTCCCGATTTTTGAAGGAATTCCATAATGCTATGTACTTGCGATCTTTGCGCGCGGCCGGGGAGATCTTTCAATGTCTTCCTTGGAGGGATATTTTTAGGCACCCCGTTGGTAGCGTTGGCTCACCATTTTCATCCTCCTTCCACATTCTTATTCCTTTTTTCCTGGAATCCACTCTTTATGGGTTGGGCGCATCTTATATTGCATAATGGGCCATTTCCCATCCATTTTAAATCGAATAGCAATGGGTCGGTATGACCTGTTAGGCGTTGGCCTTTATCGGGGATATATCCCTTGACAAAGCCTTTCAAACGGAACTTCATCCACAAAATATGGAGCAGGAGACTTTGCATTGCACTTGCTAAACAAGTAAAGCAACTTCGAGGGCAAAGTTAGAGCATCCGATGAACTCATTAACGTCGAAAAGTTCCCAAACAATGCGTCAATATCATCATGAGTATGCCCAACCATCATGAATCCAACCTGAATCTCATCGAATACCTTAAGCCATGTCAAATAAGAGAGGTAGGAGAACACATATCTATTTTTATTTTGACCCGATGCATTATCCAACTGTAAGTAGAGATTTCGAGGAAGAGGATTGAAGCCTTCTAAGTTGGCAGTAGAAGATGAAGGCATCTTCTCTTGTGTCTGCGCTAGCTTATCTTTGCGGTGGTCGAAAGTATCTTTTAGGGCTTGCATCAATTTGCAATCTGTAGTTACCTTCCACCACGGATCCGCACTTGTCTTCTTAGGCAACTCAAGATAGTGTAGGATCCTAGAGAGTGATCCAACATGAAAGTTTGAGTCATCCTTCCAAAGATCAAGAGAGAAATGGCCATAAGCCCGTCCACCATGACCATGTGTCAATGCTCTGTCGCTTTTGCTCTTCAAGCGATCTCCTCTCCAAACAGATTTTTATGAGATGGTGACTTCTTGGTGTGAGTGTTTTGACCTGATCCATCTTATCATGTATTATGCAAAGGTGACTTTACGGCGAACGATGTGATAATGCACGCCAATGCCAATATTGACTCCCTACAGAGCGTTGTTCCAACATATGTGCCCGCCGTTGAATTGAAAGGTTGCCTCTCCCTTGTATCTTTTGTTCTTTCCAATTTTTGCTTGATGACTACACATATGTTACACTTGGAGAATCTTTGTATTTTTGCTATCGACGTCGGAAACTCTTTCTTCCAAATATTGTAAAAAGAGGGCAAGGTTACACTCTTTCCTGTCAATTCTTCCACCCACGGCACCCACTTCCTTATGTATGCTCTTCTTATTAAGGATGGAAGGAAGTTTTTGAACATTCTCCCTTATATCATCCTTTCCTTTTTTGCTTCTATGTGGAATGCTCTCCGCATTCTCACTAATGAAGGTATCAAGCACACTTTCTCGTAGCTAGTGTCACGAGATCTAGGCTTCTTAGAGCTGTATTACCATGCTCGCCCGTTTTCCACCTAACTTTCGAACCTCTTCCTCCAACTATAAAGCGTAGACCGAGCAACTCCTAGAGCCACGCAGCGCCATGACGGTGACAAAGACTCCACCCGAGACCACTACTTTCGCCTCCGGACCGCCTGTATAAGTTACACTCAACACATCAAAACAAAGCGTAATCGCCTTTGCTTGATTGAGAATAAAATTCTTTTCTTAAGGCACATACTTGCTCTCGCTCAGTTTTTGACACATTCGGCCCTTGCAAAAGATGTTGATTTTAGAGCACTCTTGATTGACTTGGAAGCGCACATCCTCTCACGCTTGCTATCCCCTTTGGTTCCCTCGACCCTCTTCACATAGTTATATTTCCTTTTCCTCTTGAATTGCTTCTCAACATCGGCTTCCAAGCACTCAACCACGAGTCATCATGTTCGAGAGCAGCTCGAGCTTGTAAATGTTGTGAAACTGTCCTACCATCATGAAGCAAAACATCATGGGTCTCCCTGTGTTACTAAACTGTTAGCTATAGGCCTCTCAAAGACAAGCATGACATGACGATGTTTTGGTTTCCGTTGGATCTATTATGTTACCCATCGTAAGCCCGACCTTTGATACACCCAAGAACTCATCGTCTATAGCATCCCGAGGATCACTAAAGACTATATTCGGCCTCAATATTTAGATCCAATGCGGGAGTGAAGAATGTAGCATGGCAAACCTAGTAGATCCGTTTGCGGAGTAGTAGACTGTCTCATCTTCGTGCTTAAACAACACGAGACCAAGGCGGGCAGCTAGATTCTCATGACCTCAATCTCCTCTACTATCTCGTCTTCTTCATTTGTTGTCAGTATTGCTTGGTTCACCTGAGTGGCTGAAACCGATGTCCGTGGACTCTGCCGGCGGATGGTGGACTACTAGATGAATCCTCTTGTGAAGAGGGCAAATTGAGGGATCTCAAGACGATATCTTCACTTGAGGGCCACTCATTTGGTTTTACATCCCTCTTAGGCCATTGAATGAATGTGCCTCTTGCCTCACCAATGTTATCCGCCCCTCAGGGACCGGAAGCTCGTCGATGGGATCACGGACTCGGACCTCAATTGCTACATTTGAAGGATCTATTTCCTTCCCATGAAGAGTGGTTCTATTCAAAATATGTCCCAGGGCAACAATTGTGCTTCCGAGCCGAATAGGTTGTACAGGGAAAATTGAACTGTTTTCAATCAAGGCTAAACTTTTTAGAACATATGAATTAGACTTAAAAATAAGCAATAAACAAGCAAAAGTGGCGCCATTTAGTATAGAAGACAAAATTTTGGTCTAACTTTGGAGCTAAATGGCGCCATGGCCATTTGGTCGAAAAGAGATCAGTTGGATCAAATGGCGCCATGGCTTCATTTGATCCAAATTCAAACCCATGGCAGCGTGGATGGTGTGAATTTGAACAAATAGCGCCATGGCCATTTGATCGAAGTGCACCGTTTAGGTCCAAATGGCGCCATGAAGCCATTTAGCTTCAAATTCACAACATTTCAACCTTGCACCATGTTCAACGAATGGCGCCATGGCGCCATTTACCAATACACCATTTTAAGGGTATTTGGAATAGAATGGCGCCCTGGCGCCATTTGATCAAGTGGGAGCCATGAGGCGATTTGACTAAGCTCCATCACAAAATCTACACGAGGTGCCTATGTTATGCATTCTTGCTCCCATTGCTGTATATGTGTCAATAAGAGGGGCATGCATAACATGGGCACCCCATGCAAACTCTGCAAGTGAAACCAAGTTTCTGTGTCCTGGGAGTATGAAATTCAGCATTTGAACACGCTACACCTACCAGAACATTATTCCTACCAGAAATAGTGGACTTACTTGATATTAGATAGATCCATGGTGGTATGTACTCGAGAAGTAGATGGAACAGGGAAAGAAGCTAATCCCGGCCAGATGAATTCGCAGAGAATCGAAGCCAAGAAGAAAGCGCCAAGAATCACGGGATTTTACGTGGAGCGCCAAGAAGAAAGCGCCGACAAAGACGCGATGCGCCTTTGCAAAGTTTCACGCCACGGCGCTGAAAGAAAAGCGGCGCCTTTATGCGGAAGGCAAATGAAACTTAACAAGCGGATTCGAAGCGCCGAACCGGGTAACCTAAAACGTCTGCGTCGTGGCATGGTGCCTTTAAGAGGAAGAACGGCGACAAAGAGGGAGTTTTAAATGCAAAGTACAATTTAAAAGCGGACCATTGGACTTGGACAAGTGGCGTACCAAATTTCAATTCACGGGCGGAATTTTAAATTTTGTGGTGGCAAATTTTCAAATTCTGAGGCGGGATTTTGAATTCTATGTTCAAATTTTGCTGAAGGGGCGGAAATATTCAATTTCAAAATTCAATTTTGGGCGGCATGGGCGCCCTGACCGCCACGGGCATATGGCGGGCATGCCGCTGGACCGCCACTCCGGCGCCAGCGGGCATGGGCGCTTGGCAAGGCATGGGCGCGGGCGACCACGGCCCTAGCTGCCCAGGTGGTCGCGAGAGCGGCCAGCCAAAGTTAGTTATGCCCCATTGTTTTTCCGGAGGACCTCATTTTGCGCTTTCATTTGCGTATTCCGGCTCGGCGCCTCGACCCTAGCGCGGCGCCAGCGCCAACGCCCGGCGCCCCTTTTAGCCTCAGCGACCTTTTAAGCCCCACGGTTTTAGTTTTTAGAGCCATTTCCCCACCAGGTTGGCGCCTCCTCCATCAAGCTACACACGGTTTAAGGCCAAAATCAAAGGCTTCGAAATGGAAGTCGACAGTGCGAGCAACTTCGGATGTGGAGGCAGTGACTAGCACACCGCAAAAGGCAGTGTATGTCATCTACTTGCCTTTGTTGTTTCTTTTGGTAGAAATGAAGCCATTTTCGAATCTTGTTCTTTGAATTTAGGTTACGTAGGAGAAATGGAAGCCATAAAGCCATTTGATGTCCACTAGCTTACATTAGGGTCTTGTTGTTGGCAAATGGGCCATCGCGCCATTTGATGTTTATTGTCCTATTTTTGGGTATTGTTGTTTTGCAAATGGCCATCGCGCCATTTGATGTCTATTAGCTTACATTAGGGGCCTCTGTGGTTGATAAATGGCGCCATGGCGCCGTTTAATGTTCATTAGCTTACAATAGGGTATTGTTGGCAAATGGTCTTCTTGTTGGAAAATGCCACCGCGCCATTTGATGTCTATTGTCTTACATTAGGGTCCCGTGGTTGACAAATGGCGCCATGGCCGTTTAATGTTTAGTAGCTTACAATGTATTGTTGTTGGAAAATGGTCTTCTTGTTGGCAAATAGCGCTACCGCGCCATTTGATGTCTATTGTCTTACATTAGGGGACGTGGTTGACAAATGGCGCCATGGCGCCCGTTTAATGTTCGAGAGCTTACAATATTGTATTGTTGTAGGCAAATGGTCTTCTTGTTGGCAAATGGCGCGACCATGCCATTTGATGTCTATTGTCTTCTTCGATTTGATGTCTATTGTCTATCGCCATCGATGTCTATTATCTTACATTTGTGTAGATTGCAATGAACTTCAGATAAATGGCGCCATGGGCCATTTGCTTAGTCGCCCTGGTCCGGCCTACTTGTTTGCCGAAGTTATTGATGCCTTTGTTGCGGCGCGCCTTTGTTGCGCCTATGTTACGCTCGTAAACACAATTTCAATCCGACCGCACTATCATGCCGACAGATAGGAACCGTGCATGGAAATAATGCGTGAGCCCCTCCACCTCTACTGGCTCGAAGGAGATCGCAGAAGAGAGCTCACCGCCGATAAAGGAGACGGCCCCAAAGAGCGGAATTTACCAGCCGGGTATCTTGTTAACATGAGGTTGACTAGCAAGAGCGGGCTAAGATTGGATCAGGTGGTCCGCGGAAGACACAATGCAGCGAAAATAATAGTCTACTATGTGGACCGGAAGTTTTATGATCCCACAATAATGTCCGCTAGTATAGCAAATGTAGCCTGGTTCGGGCGAGAAAGCAAGGTCGGCTCTCGCCATCATACAACAAGCCTTTGAAGAAGCCGATATCGAGGTCCACAAGAAATCTTGAGGGGTTTTATGATTCTTCGCAATCGCTTGAACGAGTCGAAGAACTCGTTTCATTGCTGTCAAGGCATTAGCCTAACAGTAAACTACCCGCCATTGTGGACACGGGCGTGGCTGAAACCGCTAGCGTGAAGAAAAACCTAAGGAGGGTAAAGCACCGCAAAAAAAAGACTCCTCATCCGCATCGAGGAAGATGGCCGTGAAGCCGAAGCAAGGAAAGGCATGGACAAGGGGAAGGTGAAGAGAAAGGACCACGAAGATCCCGATAAGGAAAAGAAAGAGAAGAAGGAAAGGAAAGAAAAGGAAAAGAAAGAAAGGAAGGAAAGGAAGAAGAAAGACAAGAAAGACAAGGAAAAGGACGGAAAGGGAGGAAGGAAGAACAAAGGGCAGGTGAAAGGGACGGAGAGGAAAGGGAACCAGAAGCAATAGAAGGGAAAAAGAAGAAGAAGCACAGGGGGGAGTCCTCTGAGAAGGAGAGGACACCTAAAAAACAGAGGAGAGACACTCGGACTCCAAGTCCTGATGGCAGTCCCAGACGGCATGAGAGGAGCCGACGAAAGCACGCCGTAAGTGGTGGTGAAGTTCCAAGCCCATCACATATCCAAGATTCAGCACGCACTACCAAAAAGGGTCCCCATTAAGAAGACAGAGCCAAAGAAGCTCACATTAAGAATAGCTCAGCACTTGCTCGAGGTGCCTCCAAATCTTAAGGTGGAAAGATCAGAAGAGGAGAAGACGGCACAGAACACGTTACAGAAGATCATTGACCACCGCCATCTTTTTCCTCTGGGCATCACATTTATAAAACGAATAAACGTGTTCAAAGCCTATACCAAGGGGCCCGCAAATCGACATCTAGGCCAAGAAATATGGAGCACGCCAAGACCTTAGTGGAATCCTTTCAAAGAGACCCACATCAGGTGTTTACTCCTGGGACGTGATTCCATTCAATCCCCTCACAAAGAAACTACATCCTTGGAAAGGCGAGGATGACCTCATGGGGATGAACTATTACATAGTGAATGGCAATCGATACGTTATGGGCCCGCCTTTGTTTGTAGAAGACTTCGGCACACCAAGTCCCAAGAACAAATGGCAAAAATTTATGAGTATCGGAATTGCCGAAGTCTTGTGCCGCACGGTGGACGAAAGCAAGAGTGCTGCGGCTTCGGCTTGTGAAGTCAATGATATCGCTGCCAAGACTATCTTCAAGGAGCCTTTCATTGATAAAATAACCCAACTGCGGCAACAATATGCTCTTTGCGGGAAGCCTGATCCATCGGGACGCGGGCAATCTCGTTCAGAACCATACAAGGTACATCGTGTTTTACTTTTCTGCTAGATTACCAAATGGCGCCACGGCGCCATTTGCTGAGGAAATGGCGCCACGGCGCCATTTGGTCACCAAATGGCGCCACGGCGCCATTTGGTAAACAAATGGCGCCGCGGCGCTATTTCATAATCATTTGCATTCAAAACTAACTTCTTCTTGTTTTCAGCGTTATCTGGCTTTGGCTGAAGTTACCATGCGTGGTAAGCAACCGAAAGATTTCAACCAGTGGGTCTTCATGCCAGAGGATATTTTTCAGCTATTCATGTCCCTTTGGAACTTGTGGAAATCTTGCAAACTAAAAGATAATAAGGGGACGGACTATTACCATGAATCGGTCAAAAAGAGTCGCGACTACTTCACCCGGACATACCCGAGGTGCATTAGGGGTATGGACTATGAAGATCGGCCGGATTTTTGTTCGAGGAGGTCTTTGGATGGGAATACCTACGTGAAGGTCACCTCGATTATATTAGGTAAGCACTTCTTCAAGACAAGGGCAAAGACACTACGATCTATATCGTTCTTGAAGAAGGAGATTTTTGAATATGTGAAGGATAATTTTCCGAGGAAGTTTAAATCCTTCACTGATCTCAGTACTGCGGTGGCGGGCTTCGAGGACGGCGACCTAATTTCCATGGCCACCTTGCATAGTAAGTGGGTTGAAGTTGGCGTGACCAAGGAAGGAGTTTTCGAACGCGTGCCACCGCCTTGGCAAAATTCATACATAATCCGTCTTGCGAGGGAGGAGGATCTTTGAAGACTTCAAGGCGGTTGAACTAACCGGACGTTAGGGGCAATTTGTTTGCAATCCGCATACCGGCATCCTTGATAGCCCCGACACTAGAGGCATCACTCCAATGTGGGACAAGACCACTCGTGTAATTTCTTTAATCTGGTTTGTAAAGAACACCACGGTGATTCTTTTCGGATAGTGGTCTTTGCAAGGCGAGCATAATTTTTGATTTCATCGTGTTGGATGATCCGGATTCCGGATCGAGTTTTTATTGGCACGTATGAGGACGAATACAAAATCCGCCCGCCCTGGGAGTTCGGGAGGTCCATGCACTAGTGTACGCCACAAAGATTCAGGCCACTGCAGGTCCTCTTGTCGATGAAATTGACCTCAAATTCCCCTTCAACGATCATCCTCAAGAACTGCCACCAGTTCCTGTGCCTAACGCAGAAGACGAAGAGGTGGAGACCGAGGCTATGGCAGAAAGCTCGCCTTGCCAGATTCAGTGCGGTGGCAAGGCTTGCCGGGGACATAATCATGAGAAACCAGTGGGGCCCGCCACATGCTCCTACCTCGTCGAAAAAAATGGTACCGCCCCAGAACGAGGGGGTGTTTGATTACTTCTCCGTGGTTCTTTTGGTAGGGCTTCATTGATGAATAAGAGATTTTGCATTGTCTTCGAAAGTGACCCGCTTAAGCATGAGTGCCTAAAGGGGATTCTTGATAGGCTTGACCGCCCTCATTGAATCCTATACTTTTCGGCAGTTCTCGTGGATGAGAGAGACAAGGTAATCTTTGTTCTTTGAAGAAACTGTAGATCCATCAAATCTGAGAGATGCCCGAAGCTCCACCCGATGTGGACTATGATGAGATCAAGAACGCACAATTCGACGGACATGCTTAATGATCCCACTTTCACCGCCATTGGGGCGTTTGAGACCTTTCAGGTCGATCCTATGGGTGCTTCTTCTAGCCATGGCCCTGGCGATGCTGAACCTGATCCTGATGTGGAACCTGATCCTGATGTGGAACCTGATCCTGATGCAGAAGCTGATCCTGATGAGGAACCCTGAATTTTGTGATTATAATATTAAATTGTACAATAATACTTTTGTAAAGACTCCCTTTTTGCCTGTTGTGGCAAAAATTTTGATATGCAAATTGGTGAATTTGGAAATTTTAACTAATTTTGTGATGTTATGTTTCTTTACCTTCTTTATATGCACTGTTAGTATTTTTAATGGCGCCAATAAATGACACTTTAGAGGCATATTTTTTCTTAATGGCGCTATAATTGCTTAAAAAATTGGCATTAAATGAACTAAAAAAGATTTTCGTATCTAATTGGAATCACGAAATTTCCCATTTTAATGAAATTGTGCTTAAATATAGATAGAAAATAGAATTCAAATATACTTAAGTGCATCTTAAGGATATACTTCCAAGGGTAATGCAGGACCCAAGGAAGAGAATAAGAAGCACATCTAATTCTTGTGTATGATAATCAAAACCTTGTCTATGTAACAATAGGTCTAAATCAGGGTTATTGTTTAAATAATCGCGATCTAAAAGTCGTTAAATATTGCAAAGCTCAGAGTAAATATAATTGTACTATCGGAAGTAATGTATCCGATACTATGATAATGTTAATTCATAAATATTACCGTAGGGTAATTATGTTAATCACATGCATTAAAGGAGCCAGCAAAAATCGGCTCAGGCATGTCGTTTTGTGTGTAGATTAAATGCTTGTATAGTTAAGATTAATCTACGCATGCAACCTATGCTAGGTAGGGGTTGCATGCGTTGTTACCGATGATGAGACCACTACAGTGATCTCTAGGGCGTGGTGTAATGTCAATGTAGGCATGACCGCGTTTCCGCTTGGACGAGTGGAAGGTAGATTAGAAAGTCTACTCACGTCCCCACGGAAGTAGACGACCTAGAGAGAAAGGAGGTCATTCAGAATGCATTGATAGGAAAGGCACCTTTAGCCCCATATATGCTTTGATAGGAGGAAGCTATCCTTCACGCCCCCACGGGAAGGATATCCTCCACTGGGCAACTAGAGGTGTAGGCATGAGCAAAGATATAGGCATATAGGCGCTGTCTCCACGGCCATAATGGAAGATTCACCCTCTTCCTACGCCGGGAGATTAGCCATGCATCCATGTAGATAGGTGGGGTGGTCACCATATAACCAAAATTTTATTAATAATTAAAATAGTAATAACGTAGGTCGACCTGCAGGCCAATAGAGCGCTCCGGAGGGCAAGGAGGTCGAGCTACAAAAACTTGCAACACAAATTTAGTCATAATGTGTTGCAAGGGATGAAGAGTACCTTAGAAGTGTAAATTTTGTATGAAATTGATAAACTTTGATAAACTTAAATGTTGTGTTAAGTAAGGTTAATAATTACCTTGCGTAGATTAAGTTATGAAGTGATAAGTTAATTGGATAATGAAATAGTACAGTAATGTCTTAAACATTACCTTAGAGTAATTCTAATAATTAAGATAGTAAGTATGTAATTATAGATATTGTAAAATCAATGCAGGATTTTTAAGGTCTTGAGGACTTGCAACACAAATTTTGTTGGAATGTGTTGCAAGGAATGAAGAGTACCTTAAATAATAATTGTATATGAAAGTGTTAAATTGTGATAAACTAAATGTTATAATAACGAGGACTAATAAGTACCCTGTTTAATAGAAGTTACGAATTGACAAGTTATTTGATAATGTAATGGCGTAATAATAATTTAAAAATATTACCTTAAGGTAATCTTAATAAATGTGTAAGTATAATAGTAGTATATCGTATGCATCAAGGTTGATTAGGGGTTAGAAGATTCCAAGGTGGGGAGACCCACGATCTTTAGAGACAACATCATTTCAAGGTGGGGAGAATGTGACGTTTCCAAAGACAATATCACGGTCCCGGGGCGATTATCTTGTCTTCGTCTCACGCCGCATTACACGCCACTCCAACCGACGTGTCTGTAGAGGCGTGTAGCGGTGTGAGTAGCCCTAGGGGCAACTTGCTAGGTATGTGCATTTCTTATTAATGTGCACATGCACATTTATTAAGGTGCACACATTTCCATGTGGGCACATTTAGGTGCACACATTTCCATGTAGGCACATTTGGCCACCTAGCCATTAAAGGCAAGTGGGCCCATTTCCAATTATCCCACATGCCTAAAGGGATAATTGGAAACCCTAAGCCCCAACCCTTGCCTATTTAAGTAGAAGAACCCTAACTTGCCCATTTTCGTTCCTAGGGTTTTAGAGCTCTGCTTTGGCTGCTCTAGGAGTCAAAACCGCCTCCGCACTCCCCCGAGAGAATGGCACCATTAGTTTCCCTTGATTCGAAAGCGATTCAAGAGAATGGTCGAACTCAGTCGAGGAGCAACTCATGGATCGGGGTATATGTAGTCGATTTAATGGTCTAAACCGTTTTCCGGTCATTGTATCGGTGGGTTTAGCCTATTAAATCGCCTTTAGCAGCCTATCTAGATCTCTAGATGAGTAGATACAGGACTATAACTAAAGAACCTAACTCTATGATATAGATTAGATCTATGTTCTTTAGTTCTTCCGTGATGTATATGGATGATGTATCTCTGTGAACTCCTTGTATTGGGAAGGGGGTAGAGACTTCAAGCTTGGTAGTAGATGCTCCTAGATTAGCCTCTCTAGCACACCATAGATTCGCCTGTACAAGAACCACACCGGGTTGTGGGTGAAGGGGCCGACCGGCTAAGAAGGAGGTTCGTGTTCTGACTCTTGAACGATCCCTCTGGTGTGTAAGGCCTACCGGGGATCATTGTGACTAGGTCTAATGGCTTACCACTGAGTGTGGGTAAGGCATGGGCTCGACACCCGTGAAGTGGTGTTCATGACTTTCCAGTGGGTTCAGTCGAATACGGGCAGTGGCCCTCTAGTCACCTTGAGTCAAGCATGTAGATCTCGGAGGGAGTGATCCCTACCGCCCCATCGGGCGGGAGATGAAACCCAGGAATAGCCCTTTTGGCTATGCATCCGGCGGGCTACAGTCAGGTCCCGACACTTTTCAGCCTACTCTGCAAAGTGTGCACAGGAGGGGCGGATGGAGTGGACAACCCTATGCCATGTTCTTATGCCAGCCAAATCCATTGCCATGAATTCTCATGCGCAAGAATGAACTCTGGAGACCCAAGCCGTCAGTCATCCCTTTGAGTCTGAGCCTTGGGTAGGATTCCCTATGTGATGTGCTGATCTTTGTCTATGCAGATATGTGGAGGACCATCCTTCGTGATGGTCATATGATGTTGATGTATGTACTCATCGACATGTATGTTTACGCTTCATGAGCCTAGGTAGGCCCCGAGGGAGACAGGGGTAAAGGACCCCTTCATTCTTCCCAATCGAACTCTTCAAGGTTGCGGTGGATAATGGGAGGGCCCTATATTAGCATGGAGCTGGTATGGGGGATGAACTCCTGTTTGTATACGGTGAGTGCACCGTATATGAGTAGGGGACGTCACAGGAAATATGTTGTACAATTACTTATTCTCCTATTGGCCACTTAGGAATTCTCATGTCCCTAAGAGACCTTGATATTCCAAGAATATCCTTATTGTACAACTTCCAAACAAATTGGAGCATCCAAAATTATTTCGGGTTACAGTGGAGTTTAACACGAACACTATGTCATGGAATTAGCCTCATTATCCACCATAGTATAGTTCGTATAGCTAGCTTTCACAATACTCAGTACTAGATCTAGTTTTCCCAACAAAGCTAACTCATATGCTAATCCTTTTCCTCGATAAGGATTAGCATAATGCGGAATAAACATTGGCACTTTTCTTAACCATATTATCAAGAAAATTGTTCGTATAACTAAGAAATTATCATTTCTTAAGTCCATAAAATCATCTTTCTCAAGATGACCTCAATTTGCATAGGTTTGACCCTACTTGGAGATTCAGACAACTCTACTTCTGGGAAAGTGAGAATTACCTCTCCATCATGCAACAACTTAACGTAGAATCTTTTTGGGCACTCATGTACGGCAGTACATATCATAGGATTCTACTCCCATCCACACATACTAGATCGCTTTAGATCATTTATATAGGTTAATTTGAAGCACTAGAATAGGGTAGTTAATCCTTCCACATAGTTAACTTCTCATGGATAAATTTTACTCTCAATACATCTTCCAAGACTGCGTTGATCATAGTACGTCTTGATGATTCCCACATTTAGGCACTACCAAATCTCACGATCCTTCGCATAGACCATTTCAATGGTCCCATCATGTTGCATGCATATTCTAACCACATTACTTTAACAATATCTACATTAGTACCGCCCGAGGGTACTTGGTCAAACCTTCCTAGAACCAAGTGCGCTGCCTAGCAGTCTCAAGCAATGTGACTCATGCTCTCACACTTACATAATGGCTCCATGTAAGTAAGCTTGTGGCAATCTTAGTATGCAACTATCTTTGGCTTTCATAGCCTGGCACATTGCACACTCAACTCCAAGTAACAACTTGGCAAACTTGACCCATAGCTTCCCATACCTAGTATAGGATTTTGTGATGCATTGCACATGAACATAAGGATCAACCACTAGGACATAACCACTTTTCCACAGGAAAAGACTCTAATGCACCAGTCCCAGACATAGTCACCATGCCCTTTAGTCAATCTTCTCGACATGCATTAACAATCCTTCAAATAAGGATTATTCACAATTCAGACACAATTTAAGAAACTCTATGCTTATAGAGATTGCTATGGTCATCTGTATATTATCTTATAGATAATATCCAACACTTCAACTCATGAACTTCTAATCATAAGTTCTCAACCCATGGTCACATAATCTCACCTAGCTACACTTAGCTTGAGATTACTTAGGCAATCATTTGACCTTGGCAAATTCAATAGTCCTTCAAGCTCACCCTTAACATCAGTTTTATTAGCATTCAAGTCCCAACCCTTGAAATAACATTGCTCACAACAGCTTCTGACCATGCCAATAGCTTTCCATTGAGCTCTAATCCATTCAATTCTTGACCCTAAGTCAGAAATTCCATGAATGAAGTAGTCGAAGATTAAAAATTTTTCACAACCCCAAGACACACTTAGGTTGAATTCCAATCTTTCACAACACGCTCATTACCAATGTCATAAAACCTTTCCTCCCCCGGAGAAATTGAGCCATTCAGGCAAACCCTTGCTTAGAAAGGACAAATTGCTGGATGACTATAGAACAGATCTATAAGTGCACTACTATAGATGTGCATATTGCGTATCACATCCCCAAGTGCAAATTGATAACCATTCTCCCTCCCCTTGGGAAAGAAATGGAGAAGAAGCACCTACTTAAATTCGCCTTAATGAATTCTAATTATCTACACCGATAATTAGTTATTCCACAATTGAATTACGGACACATCATTATGATTAAAGCAAGATTACCATGTTGCTCATAATTATTCATTGAATCTTTTGAACCAAAAAGATCTTGGTTCAACCATTGCTTAATAAAAGCTAACATAGAATTACACAATACCTTGCCCAGCTTAAACCAACACTATGGATTGATATTATGTACATGGTATATTTTTAGCTTGTAAAGCGTATTAGCATGCTATCTCTTATGTTTTTTTCCAGGAGAACCATGAGTAGCTTCATAACAAGTTGACCTCTACGACCTATGTCGTGGTTACATAACCTATTCCATTTCTATGGAACAAAGCATCAACTTGTGAGGACCCATACACTCTATTTAGACGCTTTACCTAACTGAAAATAACACAAACAATTACTTTCTTTGACGCAACTATCTTAACTTGACGACATCAATTTATCAAGTAACCGATCTAGGCCTAGACTACAATCTTGCCTAGTTTTCACAGTAGTGCACCCAGTGCAACACACAATAGAACCTTTCAATCTCGACTGCAAGTTGATACCACATGTTTGGGCTTCCGCCCTCACCATGGAATCCCAGATTCCACCATGTCCATAAATGTTCAAGACTCCCAGGGTCGTCATCAATTTTGTAGTCATTAGAAAATAATGATTGCAAAACTTTAGGGTTAGGAGGGTAAAAATTAGGTATGGAGGGGGGAAAGTAGGTTCGGGATCCTACTGGCAGTCTTATTTCCAGAAGGTGGCCAGCATGGGCGACACTCGGCTCCCGCACTTGGCTTACGCTGTGGCGATGAGCCCGCAACGACCCAGGGCTTGTTGGAAGGACAAGAGAGCCCAGTGGCTAGCGCGCTGGAACGTAGATGCACATAGGTGCATCCAGGTGCACACAGACGCCGGCCGGGATAGGCTGAGGGGGTACTTGGACTCTTGTTTCCTGGGGAAGCTCTGGGACCACCATGCTCTAGAACAGGTAAAGATGGCACACTACAAACATCACATAAACCCCACCCTGGTTCGAGGCCCACATCTCTACCTGCGTTCTCAGTTGCCCATGAAGAAGCACAACATCATCGCATCCATTCGAACAGGGGCCCACCATCTTCAGCTTGAGACGGGTCGGTGGGTTGGAGAGCCGCGCCAGGACAGGCTTTGTCAGTGTTGCCCGCTGGGGGTTGTTGAGGATGAAAGCCATGCCTTCCAGAGCTGTCTAGCCTATAGTCAGATTCGGGCTCGCTACATTCTCTTGGTGCGACCTGGTCTGCCCCTGCACGAGCTACTCAGTACGCCGTCAGTTCGATCCCTTGGCTCCTACCTCCAAGAGGTTTTGGATCTGCGGACTCACCTCTGCCCCCGGGCGCCTACCTGAGATGCCGGGAATTCATGTGTATATGTATATTTCTACAGCTGCCAGCAGGCTTGTTGCTGCGACGGTTTTTCCCCCCTAAGGGGGTTTTTTTAATCCGGGTAGCAACGGGCTTGCTGCACCCGTGTAATTTGAGTCCCATAGGCCGATTGGCCTCCGCGGACGATAAAAGAACCTTCCTTCCTTCCTTCCTTCCTTCCTTCCCAAAATACTCTTACAAAGCCTCTAAATGGTCCCATATATTCTCTAATTTATTTTTATATCTGTATATGTGGCTTCACATGTTTTAATGTGATTTCCATCCCTATCCTCTCACTACGAGATATAACTTGTGTATTAGAACATTCCCATGAGTCCCGATGTCACATTCCATATCATGTAGTTACATATATTTAGACCATCTTCTACTTGGTATTCTAGTTCATGTAATCTCTTCATTTAGTCTTCTATGGCCTTTTAGCAAATTGTCACTCCCTTTCAATTCTACGTCGCCTTCTTTAAGGAGAGGAGAGTTTACATAAACACATGCAACGTGTTACCAGAAAGAAACACGTGATTTTGAGAGTAGTCCTGATGCTGAGGAAATCATCATTTTTATGGTGGGGAGAATGTGACATTCTCGTCTATTATATGTCGTGTATAAATACATGTAACATATAATACACTGCTAAGTCATGATTACGTCACCATACCATGGACGTCTCAATACATTATACGCTATTAAGGAGTATAATTAGGCATATTGATTAACCTTAGCTATGTTAAGTAAGTAGAGGAAACCTAGCTGCCACATAGCACCAATTGTTGGTCAAGTTAAACTTGCCATTTTCTTTAGCCTTAAACTCTAATTCGAAATTAGGGTCAAACCTAATTCTATGGAGAAAACTCGTATTAATCTAATTAATAATTAGCCAGTTTAGCAATTTCCACCTAACCCAAGTCGATTGGGCAGAAGGATATTGTCAATTAGGATTCACCAAGAAGATGGAGAATATTAGAGATGAGTTACTAGAGTAGATAGTTTGAGTTTCTAGTTAAGAATTGACACTTACTTGATTAGATGAACGATTAATCTTATAAGATTCTCAATTTGAAGGTATGAATGGATTTATAGTAGTTCTTTGCCTCTTGTGCTCATGGGATAAGGGAGGGTATAGACCTAAAGGATAGTAGGATTATAGATGTTTCTAGCTAGAATCAAATAAATTCCAATAATTGCGTCCTATACTCAAGAGCCCATCTGAATGGTATGTTGTGATTGAGCACAAGATAACGGACATAATGGTGAAGTGGATGTGGAGCCTTGCAGAGCGTGGCCACTGGGGTTAGGCTTATAGTTGGTCACTACATATGGGCCGGGTATGGGTTTCACCCCCCTTGGATCGCATGTATTAATCTGAAAGGTCGTCCTAGGCTCGATAGGTGCGGGTGATCTCGACCTATAGATTTTGAGCGATTAAGTCGAGTACGGACGTGTGTCACCACGATTCTCTAGCCACCCATGGGACCATTGTACTCCAGGAAGGAGCTTGTCCCATTCCCGCCTCATCGGATGAAGAAATGCAACTTGGACTAGTCTCATAGGGTGACTCCAGGAGAATACATCTCCGGAGGCTACAATCATGCCACAACATGTTTCAGCCTATCTGCAAAGTGTGCACAGGAGGGGCGGATGGAGTGGACTACCCTAGACAATGTCCTATACGCGCCAACGCCATTGTCATGACTCCGTTTATTGTTATCCGGAGGCCTCGACCATCAATTGATCCCCCTTTGAGTTCGAGCCCCGGGTAGAACCCTCATTTTATGACACATTCTATATGTGATGTTGACGTTACGTGGAGGATGGTATTGATGATGGATGGGCCATCCTTCATGGTGACATATTATTTCTGTATATTGTTGCTAGTGCTAACATGTATGTACGTTTCTATAGTATAGGATATCCCGAAGAAGGCATGGGACGAATGACACCTCCATGTCATTCGCTCGGACACTTGGCCATCACAAGTGATCCGAGTCAAACATGGCATCATATAGGTTCGGGGAGTGTCACATAGGATGAAAGCTGGAAAAGATTAGCCACAAGAAAATGGTTGGAAGAAGCACTCAAGAGCCAAAACTGAATAATTATTGAAAACATTCAACCAAGGATTGAGGATATATGCATAAGATGTATGAGACAACTAATCTATATAAAAACCAAAAAATTAACCTAGCCAAACTCAGGATGGAAAGTCACGACCTCATAAAAGAAATTGACAGATGGCAGAAAATTGAAAGGGCAAAAATTATATACAGATTGTGCGACAGGAACCAAGTAGAAGGCAAAGATCCGCTAATAAGAAAATGCCCTGCTTACAATGACATAAGAGGGAAATACAACACAATCCAGTGGGAACATTCCTTTGCAAGCATCTTGAATGACGAGGACAAACTAGGGAATGCAACATAGCAACGTGAGCGATGATGACAACACATCGGCAACTTCTCAAAGAAAAGGGGATCATAACATGAGGATAGCCCAAAACAGATCTTCCAAAATCTCAAAAGTCATGGATTAAATCTGTACAAAGTGCCTAATATGGCCTTGGTGCCTAAGCAAAATCGGTGTGGATAAAACACAAAGACAAGCTAGACTTGTATGATGGTCAATGTAAATAAACCGTTCGACACTATAACATTTGGGCTTGCATAAGTCACAATAGGAATAGGACCGTTTTAGGTCAGTATATATGGAATAATGTATTCAATTCAATTCAAAATTTAGTTCAATTCTATTCTATTCCATTCTATTCTATGCCATCGATCGGAGCCATCAGATAAGGATTCTAGAATGGCCGAGCATGCATGTCCCGAATGCATGCATTGCATGCATTTTTTGGGCCTCTGATTCACTGGGGAGATCTCTATTTCTTGCAGGGTTCTTTAGCAGCTTCTCATCAGCACTTTCTCATCTCTCGACCTTCATTCCCACCCCCCCTCCATTAATATTTTTTATATATTCATGTAAATGTTGCTTTCTTTATCGTGTGGCACACGTGAACAACCCCTCGCTTTTTGAGGTTTTGTGGCGTGGCATGCCTGAACAACCCCTCGCTTTTCGAGGTTGTCATTTTCTTATCATTGTGTTCTAATATTGGTGATGTGCAGGTACAATGGGATGTGCGGTTCTGGTTTCTCCTTGCATCGTGGGTTTTTTTGCGGGAATATTTTTTGTAGCCTTACGTTTTGTCCAAGCCCCTTATGGAGGGCCTATTGCTAGGGTTTTGCCTCGAAAACCCGAAGGGGCATAATACTGACGATAAGCTCTCGGTAGCTTGCAAATTGCAACTACTCACTCTAAACCATTGCAGAAAACTGCTAAGATGAATGAAAAGCCTATCTATCAGGAGCTTTGTCAGTTTCATGCGAGTCCAAATTTTAGAATTTTATATTATGAAAGTGCAAGTGTATTTGGAAAAACTACAAAAAAAACAAGACATATGCAAGATCTATTGTAGTAAAATTGTTGCAACAAAAGAGGGAATGCCGTTACATCTAATTTTGTAGACATTACGATTAAACTCAAGCTCTTATACATACAATTTGAGTTACACAACCTCATATCTAGCACTTCTTGCAGTATAATGATAGTAGATTGATGTCATAGTAGGGCAATATGTTCAACCTAAAGGAGAGATGTTAAGGAAGGGTTTGCACTGAGGGCGCTGTGATGGCTGCCATGTAGGGTCTCGATGCAGTTTTCTTCATAACTTATGGCTCGGGTGTCAGATTCAGGTGTTCTTTAGTGCGTTGGAAAGGTAGAGATGTGAGCTTTCCATCGGTGTATAATTCATACAGTTTTGTTGTGTCTATCTGGGCCGGATTTGGAGTTTACAGATTTCGACTACCATGGCAAACCCTAGTTTGCCAGCTTCCGGAACACGCTCGTCAGCCAAGAAAGTGGTAGGTGGTGCTTCTGCTTCTTCGTTTGCGCATGATATGAATTCTCCTTTGCCGCTCCCTAGTTTACCTGATAATTCTCGCCTCAATCCTCTTGCTTTTGACCCTTCTCTTGTTAATATGAGTGCAAGCTTGCAACACTTTCCCCTCTGTCTAAATCTGCACCTTTGTCTACTTCTCAAGTAGAGACCACTGTAAATACTTCTACTGTTGCTTCTGCCTCCTTTGTGTCTACTTCTCCTGGGTGTGTATCTGCTCCTTCTGCTCCCTGGGGTTCTTCTGATGCTGTGGCTAGAGCGTCTTCTACACGATTTAGCGATTGGATCAAACGTGATTTGACATCCAGTGTGCAATCTGCTCGTGTTTCTGCTGCATTGAATATTATGTTACAGAATAACAAGAAAGAATTGAGCTCGTATCTAAATGAGTTACAAGCACAAGATGACCGTATGGATGTTCAGTTGCCTCCTGAGGGTGTATTTTATGAGGCACAGCAGTGTTCAAATGCTTTTATACAGGCTGGCCTGCCGGTTGTCGAAATTGATCATAATGCTCATTTGCAATGTGTTCAGAACCTTGTGCCTCATGCAGTTGTTTGCCATTTCACTGGACAGTTTTTGGATCTTAAGAGAGTTGGATTCTGGCTAAAACATCACCTTCAGAGACTGGGTCTCCCTCATTATGCGTCTCTAAAGGTTTTGGATAAAGATAATAATTTCTTTCTAGTCATGTTTGACTCTTCCCTTGCAGTTGACAGGCTTGTGGAGCGTGGTGTTGATCCTCTTTGGGGACATTATCTTCTATATCAGGTTTATTCTCCCGGATTCTTGCCAAGTAAGTCTGATGCATTGCGCATGCCTTGTTGGCTTTCCGTAGAAGATTTTCCACTAGAATTGCAAGTGTCTGATTTTATGATTGCTATTGCCAATGGATTGGGTATGCATCTTGCCCATTCTATTGTTAATGGTCCTCGAATTTGTGTATCTCTTCCTACTTGTGTTTCTATTCCTCAGTCAGTAGTGGTCAAAAGTGGCCCACTTTTTTTCAAGTACAAACTATGTCTGCTTAATGGACCCGAGCTTGCCAAGATGTTTCCCAATATTGAGGCTTTCGCTACTTACAGGTCCAGACATACTTTTGTCTCTACCTCCCCAACTTCTCCTATCCCATGTCACATAGCATCCACTTCACTTGAACGCCGTGTTGTATCGTCTTCTTCCTCATCTGCCTCTGCACTAGTTAATCCGTCAGTATTACCAGCCCCTATGCCTTCTTCTTTAGCTATCTCTGCACTATCGCCTTCTTCTATTGCCTCTCCATCTCAGTCTATATCAGTGGACCGTCTTATTAAGGATCAATACTGTCGTCTTCAGGACATTGCTCAGAAGCAAGAATTATTGGAAGAAGGATGGTCTACTCCACGCCTGAAGAAACTTGCACGTCGCAAAAATAGCTCGACTCCTCAATCTGCATTGGTTCACTCTGTAGCTCCAATATCTGCTACGATTGTTACAGTGGATGTCCCTGATTCAATGGCATTGAGACACCAGGGAGCAGGTCAAGTTGCTGTTAGTGATTCTATGGATGTGGAAATTCGACCTGGTTAAAGTAACTTTTTTAAAAATATGATTATATACTATTCTTCTCTTTGTAGGAGAGGAAAATAGTGTGAACTGCATTTTATTGTCATGCTTAGACGGGTGGCCCTGCTTAGTTGGATCTGATTGTCCGCTGGGTTTTTTATTTCTGTTTCTGCATTGTATTATGTATTATGTTGGAGTGTTATTAATAAAGTCTGACGTCCTTCAAAAAAAAAATATATATATGTTCAACCTAAAGGACAGTTGGGTCTAATCTTGCCGTCCCATCCACTAAGAACATGACACGCGTCACCTTTTCTTACTTAGCAGAGATGTGCAATATGTGTTCTGTGCAATATGTGTTCTGCCCTTTTTGCTCTGCGTCCTGTTTTTTTACTGCACGTTCTTTATTTTCTACCTGCCATTTTTGTTGCAAATAACTGCATGTAGAACACGTGGCAGCGCTGGATTGGTCCCAACCATCCCCTACATTGAGAGAAAGCCCCTGTGGGCTCTTTTCTGGAAGGTCAAGTAGGCCTTCGTGCTCCGCACCTTGGCCCACTTTCCCTTGCCAAAAAGAATCTATAGGGATTTTCCCTTATAAAAGAGGCATCCTAGTATTCCATTTGTGGTTGATGGGAAAAATGGCCTATGGCCATGTCAAAGTTGTATAAGACATAACTATGTTAGCTTCAACATCTCAAAATGTATATCTTGAAGTGTTGATCTATGTAATATATTCTTTCAGTAGGACCAAGAATGTACACAAGCATATACGTCTAGGAACATGGGGCCAACATTGGTTAGAAATTAACCCGACCATTTGACCATAAAACGGAAAGAAAGACCAATATGAATTGAAACTCAAAGGTGGAACAATATGCCTACTAGTTCTACATGCGGTATGCTTATAGAGGATGACCATAAAGTGAAAAGGATTGGATTTCAAAGGCAATTTGAATTGAAAATCAAAGGTGCCCACTAGCATGCTATGGAGATAAGCATGAAGAAGTTGCTTATATAAGCCAACCTTGGGCAAATAAATATAAACCTAGAACACGTTGGCCTTCGTTATCTATTCTATTCTCTTCCTATCTTGGTGCCAAAGAAAATAGCCCACCCCGAGAGGGCCCCGTCTTATATAATATTTGTATTGAAGCAAAAGAGCCAAGTGGCCCAGCTATGGCGGATGGTCTATGCACTTCGACAAGGCGCCGCGTCGATTGCTCTGTCGTTTACTAACAGGTTCGTCTTCCACACCCTGTAGCTATCTATTCCATATAATATTCTCGCCATGTGCTGGCGCTGAGCCAGATTAATTTCCCACGCTAATCACATTGATGATCTGTAAGATACGTTCCGTCTATTCATTCATACAGCCTTTCTACTATCTTTCTAATCTTATAAGTACATCCCAAGTCGCACTGTTACTCATGCAATTACCATTTTTTGTACCTGTGCTGGATCAGTTCATTAAAGCTACAAATTAGTAGCTCATTTTCAAATTTCAATACCATTTCATTCGTCGGAACTCTTGTCTAATTTTTTGCGGAGCTATATTGACCTTTTCAGCTCAAAATGAATGCTCTTGAGGCCACAAATCGCTATTTTAGGCGAGCTGTGAAAATTCTTGGATTGGATGCAAAGATTGAGCGCAGCCTCATCATCCCTTTCCGGGAAATAAAGGTACCTAATCCGTTTGTTACATTCTTATAGTATTCATAAGTTTAACACTTCAGCTGTAAACAAAACAGAGTTTGCCCCAATTCTATTTTTCTTTTGTCTTTCTTTTGAGATTGAGTAGGTCTGTGATGCTTGAATAACAGGTGGAATGCACTATCCCTAAAGATGATGGATCATTGGTATCATATGTGGGATTCAGAGTGCAGCATGATAACGCTCGTGGTCCTATGAAAGGAGGAATAAGATATCATCCAGAGGTATGAACTTGGGCCCTGTCCCTCTATTCAAATAAATTTTGTTAACAGGTCACATTTGATTTCCGTATCTTATCTCCAGGTGGAACCAGATGAAGTAAATGCTTTAGCACAACTCATGACATGGAAAACTGCAATTGCAAATATTCCTTATGGGGGGGCCAAAGGCGGTATTGGCTGCAACCCTAGAGATCTGAGTGTGAGTGAACTAGAACGTTTGACAAGAGTGTTCACACAGAAGATTCACGATTTGATTGGAGTCCATACAGATGTTCCTGCGCCAGATATGGGCACCAATGCTCAGGTTGGCTTTACTTATATAGTTGCATATTTGAATATTCTTGCTAGAAAATTTATTCAGAACTTTTGGGACAGACAATGGCTTGGATATTGGATGAATATTCCAAATTTCATGGATACTCCCCTGCAATTGTCACTGGAAAGCCCATTGTAAGTTTCAAATATGCGTTTTATCATTAGGATCGTACCTTGATCGCTATTGAACTTTTCAGGATCTTGGAGGTTCTCTAGGGAGAGAAGCTGCCACAGGGAGGGGTGTGGTTTTTGCAACAGAAGCCCTACTAGCAGATCATGGAAAGACTATATCAGGCCAGAGATTCATTATTCAGGTATGATTAAAGTACAAATGCTTTTGGAAGGGAGGTGCATTACATTCCAAATGTTACTTTCCAACAGGGCTTTGGTAACGTGGGCTCTTGGACCGCAAAGCTACTGCATGAAAGGAATGGAAAAGTGATAGCAGTAAGTGATGTGACTGGAGCTATAAAGAATGACGGTGGCCTTGATATTCCTGCTCTGGTTGATTATACCAGAAAAGCAGGAAGTATAAAGGGATTCCCTGGAGGGGACTCAATAGATGCTAACACTTTACTTTATCAAGAATGTGATGTGCTCATTCCGGCTGCATTGGGGGGCGTAATAACAGGGTACAAAAGGACGAAAAGTTCTTGAATTTCGCACTGTAAGTTCTTATTTTTTTTATAAACCAACATCTAATGACATGTTAAACAGGGATAATGCCCAGGATATTCAGGCTAAATTCGTTGTTGAAGCTGCCAATCATCCCACTGATCCTCAAGCAGACGAGGTGCTAATTTAAACAAAAGAGAATGTTAAAGCCTTGTGATTTTGGTAACTAATATTTGCCAAACTATTCACAGATTTTGAACAAAAAAGGGGTGATAGTGTTGCCAGATGTGTATGCAAATGCAGGCGGAGTTACAGTGAGCTATTTCGAGTGGGTGCAGGTAGGTAGAGACATTCCTTCAGTTTAGTATATTAAGAGGTATGTTCATCATGATTTTTGAAGGATGAAGCTGCTTTTGCAGAATATCCAGGGATTTATGTGGGATGAAGACAGGGTGAATGCCGAACTCAAACGCTACATGACCACTGCTTACCAAAATATCAAAGATCATTGCAAAACACACAACTGTAATCTCCGGATGGGAGCCTTCACACTTGGCGTTAGCAGAGTTGCTAGAGCCACTTTATTGCGAGGTTGGGAGGCATGAATTCCCAGCAGCTTGTTTGTTTGTATCTTATAGTGCCCTGCTACACGGGAGCGCATATTCAATTCAATTCAATAGATGGGAGCCCATATTCTTTGCAAGATTTTAAGAATTTTAAAGAAATGCATGTACCTTTTCAATCGAAAGTTTCATCTTATTTTATGATGAATGCTTTTGTGCATTCCAAGGATGGGTCCTATAATACAACTAGTTGGTCACATACCCAGAAAAAATGAATAATAATAATACCCTCTCGGAGGCTACAATGCCACGCCGAGAAAAATTGAATGACAAATACTGTTTCGGAGGCTACGGTGCCACGCCGAGAAAATAAGATTATGTAGGAACATTGGAGGCCACCGGGCCACAACATAGAGTGAACCAAAGATATTACATCGACAATCCGAAAATTGCAAACACGACCAACAAGTTCTCATATGACAAAAGGAGAGGGGAACGGGAAACTTGTAGAGCTAACAAAAAGGAAAGGGGACGGGAAACTTGTAGAGCTAACAAAGCAGAAAGAAAGAGAGCTCAAGGGAACGCCGATGACTAAAAATGCATTATAAATAGGAAATGCGAGAAATGAAGTCCCCATCCAAGGAATGTCCGCGCAATAGAACCGTGGCATTCCTAGGATGGGTCTTATGATACAACTAGTTATACCTCAAAAAAATGGAGCAAATTAGAATGACAAGGAAAAAATAGGGCAAAAAGTGAAACAAAAGGAGAAATGGGCAAAAAGGGGGGACTAGATCAAGCAAAGGGGACAAACAAAGTCGGAGTCACTGGATAATCAGTGCAGAGGGCAAAGAACATGGCATATGGACACCAACAGAGAAAGCTATGTAGTCCAAGAAAACTAGGGTAATACGATAGTGCAAATAAACCATAATTAAGGGAGAAAAAAGAAGGAAGATTCGCACAAAGATTATGGCCTCGTGAACTAATGGAGTCCAAGGGATAAAATGAAATAAAGGAATCAAGTGGAGACAAAACGAGGAAAATAGAAGGAAAGGTGGAAAGGGCACTATGCAAAGAAGTTAATGGGGTCAAAGAGGATAGTCGGCAAGAGAAGTGATGGGAAAATTGACATAATAAATTAAAACAAAATGGATGGAGTGAGGAAAGAAAAGGAAGGAGACGCATAGGTTAAAAGACAAAAGATTGAAAGAATTGGAATAGAGAAATAAAGAACACTAGAATATATGGGACAAATCAAGGTATGAAGTAAACACAAAAACTAGACAAAATCAATGAAATATGACAACGAAGTGCAGATGAGACTATCAGCAGATACTATGTACAAGAACAAAAGTCTAAAACCAAGATCTAATAACGGGAAAATGAGTAAGAACATCCCGACAAATTTAGTGAATATCACAAGGACAAAGTGAATGTGAGAATAAAGTCTAAAGGAACCAATGTATGTGCCAAAAAAAATTACTAAAAATAAAAGTTACGAAAGTGAAAAAAGAGCCAAAATAGTGGAACTAATGCACGAAAGGAAAAGGATGCAAACACAACTAGACAAGCAAGTGTGATGAATAGAAATAAATCTCAAGAACGATTTAGAGCAAATTGAAAAAAAGCACACATATGCGTATCGTACAAGGAGAAAGTATGGAAATGGGCAACTGAAAAGGAAATAGTTGCATATGCATATGAGAAAATTGAGGACAATATGAGGCGACATAATAAAAATCGATGCCAAAGGTTCCATGGAGGCAAGACATGAGAAAGATCTGAGCAATCATAATAAAAGAGCATGTATAAGCCTACAGACATTCATGAGAAAAATATGAGAATATTCGAGAAATGAGCGTGCGCTTATCCAGAGAAAGAACGGAAAGGATGTAACTACAAATAGAAACAATAGCTCAAGAACTATCTAGAACCTTAGGGCAAAAAAGAAAGGAGCATGCAGTTTGGCTCAATGGAGAGAATAGAATGATGGGAGAAAAAGCAACTGGAACAAAAGGAGCAAGGAACATATGGAATACATGGGCAGACTGTGAAGTAATGAAGATAAAAGTGTTAACTGAGTCCATAGAACAAAAAAATGAACACTAGTGAACAAATGATAAGAGGAGATGCAATAAGGCAAAAGGTAAATGGTACCAAAGATGCAAAATGAGGGATGAGAAACCCATGACTAAGGAAGCTAAAAGAACAAACATAATCATGGACAATAGACCAACCAAAAGATCGAAGGAAATAATGAGACTCAAGGATCTTTAGAAAAAGAGTGCAAGAGAAACAAATAAAATGTGAATGGGAATTGAAGGAGAAAACAATAATAAAAGGGCCCAATGGGATATAAAATGCACCAAATGGTGCCCTTGGCACAAATGGGAAGGCAATCACGATAAATGCAAGTAAAGTAAATGCAAGGGTTTAATGCCAAATGAGATGAATGGAGCAAAACAGAACTAATGGAATTGAAGAACCAAATGCAAGAAATGGGATCAAGAAAAAAAAGAGAACAAGGGCAAAGGAAGAACACAAGACTAAAGGAACACGACCTGATAATAGAGAATAAAATAATTATATAAATGCAAAAATAAACAATGCTAAAAAGTAATCAAGGCCGGAGGTGTAATAAAGCAAATTGGAACCATTGGAGTAACTGTAAAGCTGTGTTCCATCACATCAATGTGTTTAATGTATCCTTTGTCTTGTAGGTTCACGCAAACTGGCAAGTGTCCGAAAACTCGTGCGTTAATGAACGTTAAAGTATCAGGTTCATGCTTCTTCCATTTGTTTTCCCATTGTGCATTAGTTTTTATTTGCCTTCCAAATAGAGTGCAAGACCATGGCAAAAGCAGACACACCGATGATTCAATTAGTGAGGTTTCAGATGAAAATGACAGTGAGTACGACATTCATGACGTTGTGGGCTGCAGCACATCGGAGGAGTAAACAGAGGAAAATATTACCAATGTTGGCAGTCCAAGTGCCCATGCTACCTCGAGTATAACTCCCAAATAAGGTCCTCAGCAACTTGCACAGGAATTGGCCGCTCTTTACCCGGACCCAGTGCAATGGCTTCGCGCTAGGTCTGGGAATGGTTATGCATTCAACCAGTCTGCATATGGGTTGATGAAGGTTGTGCTTAATGGAACGCTATGTTCCCATGTCATCAGAAGTAAGTGCTGCTGATCCCCACTTACCCCCGATGCCGCAAAGAAGCGACAGGGCCCATGTCGAGAGCCATATCTGCCTAATGCACCGGTGGGCTATATACTATGATGAACATGCATGCGATGCAGAGTCTGGCAGTTGGTTGTATAGGGCATAACTAGGCCTCACAAGTTAGTGCCTTATGTGGAGCTATGGAGCCAGCTAGTTGCCCTGGCACATCTAGATGGAACCACCCATCGGCGCATTACCGCCACCTCCCAAAAGATTTCAGAGGAATGGGAAATTGGTGTACACACCCATGGCATCCCGCAAGAGTACATAATGTAGTGCATGGAAGTGTGCACATGCAAACGCGGCCAAATCATGAAAGACGATGACTTCAATTACTATGATGAGAGCACCATGGAGGGCCTTGAGCAAAGGGTAGTTGAGCTTCAAATGGCTTATCATGTTCGATTAGTCCATTAAACCAACGTGTGAGGGGTGTAACAGGTGAGATCGTGGATGACTTCGCCTGCCACCGATGGAGGCAACCACGTAGAAGAGGGAACAGGGGGATCAGAAGGCCACACCGTAAAGGATGCTTGTTTCGGTTGCAGATTGTGAAACCACATGGAAATAGTGCATCATCTGTTTTTGCACGAATATACTTACGCACGGAACATACAGGACATGACCTTTTCACAAATGCAGAGGACTAGTCAATGCCCATGCATCCTGAACTACTAGGGGCTGCCGCACAAGAGCTTCAGAGTATCGGGATGACTTGTGCAGTGTGAGACTTTGCAAGAGCACGAGGACAAAAAATGCGTATGACAGTAAGTCTAATTGAACGCGTCATTTACTGCTTAACGATGGCGCAGGAGGATGTTTGGCAACTAGCATATCGGCAGAGGATTCTTGGTAAGCGCCCTTGAAAATTGTTCTTCCATAGAGCGACTAATATTTTAGCTTTCTCATAATTCATAGTCAATATTACGATAATTAGCTCTTGATGTTATTTTCTTCGGTTCAATATGGCAACCTTTTTTTCCCAAATAATATTTCAATTTCCTTTTCAAAAATATTTCAATCCTTCAACTTCATCACATAGTACCTCATAAGAGGGAGTTTGGGAACAGATTGGGAGAGTCTTGAGAATGGCATAGACGATTGGAAAGGATCCGGAAAGGTAATTTTCCACCAGGCATGGAATCCTAATGCTGTGGACCCGATGATGCATCCATGGATCTTAGTCATCCAAGATGATGAGATGTTGAAGGCTGCTATAAGGTGGAGGGTAAAGGCCGACGAGGGGCACCAATGTCATGCCTTGAAGATAGCGCTCCGACTTGTCTTTGAACGCATGGGTACAATTAGGCCGAGGTCAATGACGATCGACATGGACTATTGTGAGAGATGTGCCATCACTGAGGTCGTCGAAGTGGACCAATATTGTTGGGAAGATGGTGAGCAAGTATGATGACAGTGCTTTTTTTGTATCTTTGGATAAAAATGACACTCGTGCTTGTGAAAGCAGGTAGCAGGCAATGTTCTTGCATGTTGGTTCCATGCGAAGCGTGCATGGCAAACAAATCTTCTGCCACATCTGAACGGGGAGGTGCTGAGATGTGGCGTTGAAGCTATCAAAGTTGATGACGAGACTATGTCCCAAGCATACCATCTTCAGTTGGCAGAATTTCAATAGAATTACAGACATAACCAAGTCATACAAGGGTGAGTGCACGGCAAATATTAATTATTACATCGGGCATTTGCAATAACTAGGGTGTAATACGATGTAGGAGGTTACTTGATTACTAACTGGCTCAATGGGGCAATGTGGGATGGTAAATGGCAAAGACAAACAAATGTTCAACCATGCAAACATTTAAACCACAAACTATGTGGAATCTCATTGGAGGGTATTGAAGACCCAAACCTTGCAATGCAAAGCTAATATAAGGATGTACACGCTCGTGTCTCATCTCATAGCCTTTCCAGACGGGACCCTGCCAACTGGAGGCACAATCTTGACTCACTGCCTAGAAAGATGGAGTCTTGGTATGTATACCACGTGTAATGTGCCCATTTGTGGGATGACACAGCCTTACCACTTGTCTTCTCTTCAGCTGAGTTTGGACGTTATAGTACATGCTCATATTCGAAGAGACATGCAGGTGCTCAATCACTTATTCGTTCATTGGACGAACAACCTAACACCATCCTACCATCCTACCGGACGATCCTACCTCACAATGTCATCAAAGACCTGGCGCCCCCTGGGAGGGTCAGCCCTATCTCCGTGGGGACGACGTATAGAAGGAGGGGTGGCCAAATATAGGTTTGGCAGAGTCGGATCCACCCCGAGAAAACCAACAACGATAGGGGGAGGAGACTCTGGATCTATCGAAGTTGCACCGCTCATCTGAGGCCTAGATTCAGACATTAGTCTCTCATCGGATTGTAACCTAGTGTCCCTACTGCTCGCACCAAATTTGGCCCTGTCGGCATGCAGTCTATCCTGCTTCGCTGCAAAAGAGGGATCAGATGGAGTGGGGATCCTAGGAGTCCTTGAAGCTGAACATGACGATGGTTCTGAACTCTCCTTCTGGTGAGAACTCCATATCCGGATGAGCTCAACTAGTAGCTCCTACTTTGTTGGCATATGGCCCACCAATCTCTGCGTAATAGCCTAATAATTGAGAAGCTGATGTGCTTCCCAATCATCGGGCCCATTCCTATCTGTGGTACCTGACCACACTCTGATGCGACCTTCATGAAATGGTTGCAGTCTCTGGCACTCTAGACTATGTTAGATGCTGACCTCGTGCAACAAAGCATTTGGCCCTTCTGCAAAGGCTTCCAATGCCACCTCGGGCGTCAGGATATGTTGCAAATGCATTGATAGTAACGCGTTGCCTTGCTGCATCTCTGTGTCTGGTTGAGGCCGCCAACATTTGGGCGGCCATCTGTGGATCTTGTCATTATCGCGTTGCCCTCTCACGCTCAGCTGTGACTCTGGCTGCACTTCTGAGTACCTGGGATCGAGGACCGGAGTGTCTATCAACGGGCCACCAATGATCTCGATGGTGGCTCTAGTGGTGCCCCCAGGCCCCATCCCGCTCTCGCTCTTGAATTTTTCCTTCACCACTGGATTTATCTGGCCGCTTGGTTGCCTTTAAAGCAGCCAAGGATTCACTTGAGCGAATTCTAAAAGCCTCAGATTTACGCTAGATTTGTGGCAGACAAGATTCTTGAGCCTATAAATGTAGGTGCATGCTGGAGGACTCGCTTATGTGAATCCTTCCAAGCATGGTGCAATAAATGATGAGCATTATGCATTGTGCAAAAAATTGCTTGGTGCATCTTGCATGGTGCAAGCATGTGCGTTGGGCATGGTGCAAAATAAATGATGTGAGATTCACATATGCGAATCCTCAAAGAGGGATTCACTTAAGTGAATCCTCCCAAGCATGCTTTGAAGCATGGGGAGTCAGGTGCACAATAAATGAGGTGAGGATTCCCTCAAGCGAATCCTCACAAGAGGATTCACTCAAGTGAATCTTCTCAAGCATGCGAGGTCAACGCGTTAAATGTTAAAGATTTTGCAAGGGATTTTGCTCAACCACAGTTGAGGATTCGCTCAAGTGAGTCTTCCTGATAAGTGACATGGATGCCATGTCATCAAGAGGATTCTCTTAAGTGAATCCTCCTGATTCACTAAGTGAATCCAGAGGATCCGCTCAAGCGAATCCTGCTAGATGCTCTGGTTAATCTATTGAGCTGATAGCAGCACCACATCTTCTCCACCAAGATGAGTAATAAGGAATATTTCCTCGACATTTTCCTGATCAAGGTAGGTACTACATGCATATCTCTTAGCGCTTTGCTATCCTCCATCTTCTTCCTCAAATCAAGTGGGATTTACATCGTTGAACCAAAAAAAATATATGTGAATGGCAGGAAAGGGGTTTTTTTACTGTGTTATGTATATGTATGGCTCTACATACGTTTTAATAGTTTCAAAATTGTAAATTTAAGAATAGAATTGGTATTTTCTCGTCACGGATACCAAAAAGACCCACAGGACCTAAACAAAGGACACAACGTGCCTATTATTGTCCAGGATTAAAAAGGCCATGCCCCAAAGGGTCTTTCAAGAGAAGGGGTATACAAGGACGTGAAACTTGAGCGGGAGCTTCAGACTATAAGTGCTATAAAGTTAGCATAATTAAGAAAAAGTTGGGGGTAAATATAAGAAAAGGGTATAAAATTTAAAGAATTATAAAATGATATGTGAGGGGGGAGATTCTTTGTAGGCATCCTTATTGCTGAGGGTGGGAGGCGAGGTGGGACATTAGGATCTAACTAAAAAAAGACTACATGATTGAGTAAGCAAGCATACTCCAGGAAATAATTGAGTTGCAGGACCATTGCCAAGGCAAGTATTATAGGACCATATATCTCAGCAAGATGTTGTTTGTTGAGAGGCTAATGGCCATTGAAACATATAGTCCTAAGCTTCAAAGATGATGCCATGGTTCTATTGCGTTAGCAGTATAACCGACTAATACAATAGAACCAACATTCCTTGGATTGAGATGCCCCACCATCACATCGTCCTATTTATAGTCCATTCTTCTATTTGGTTGCTATCGGCATTCTCTTGAGCTTTTGTCTTCTATTTGGTTGCTATGGCATTCTCTTGAGCTTTTGTTGTTGGCGTTGTTGTCTCTACCTAGTTAGCACACTTTGATTTTCTTCCACAACCAAGGTTCATTTTTCCTAGCTAGCACACTTCGATTTCCTTCACAACCAATGTTCATTCTTTTGGTAGCTGCTTGCCTACACCTAGCATCCATGCCTAGACTGCATCCTGCCGACTCCTTCCACACCAGGAAAGTGATCTCTAGTAAGCTAGGAATCATTATTTCTTGATAGTTTAATTGCTTTGTTTATCAGTTCATTTGCATCGGTTGCCTGGGTTGCAACGCACAGATTCAGTAGTTCTTTTGGGCGTCTGGTTAGTTAGTGGTTTCCTTCTGTTTTTTGTAGTTTGTGTATAGGAATCGGCTTGGGTTTGGCTTGGTGTTTTTTGGTTTGATAGATCGCTTCTTTGCAATGAAATGGACCGCTGCTTTCTGCCGTTCCTGTTTTCCAAAAGTTTCTTCTATCTGCCGTAAAAAATAGCCTCAATGTTGCCTTCTGGGACGCTCCCTACAAAATATATGGCGCCCGGCTGTACACTCCGTAGGAAATCCCCCATCCGGTCCTTCGGCCGCATGGGCCCTCCGTCTATCCCGCACTCCAGGCTTACCCTAGTGCGGGAAGGGGACAAGAAGGTGTTTTGCGCGCCCTTCCCCTATGGGCTCCTATCACAGCAGAAGCATAAACAATGTCAGAACTACCAATAACAACACATTAAACTACCTCGAAGGGTAGCACATCCATACATCTATAGATACAATAGAGATAAACATACACCATAAAACATGAGAGCTCCTATCCAAGGCTCAGACACATGGAGAGGTAGACTGACGGCTAGGCCTTAAGATAGAGCAGACCGAGTCATAACAATGGCGGGGCTGGCTCGAGACAATGGCTAGGGTTGAACACTCCATCGCCCCTCCTATGCATACTTTGCAGATAGGCTAGATCGGGCTCTGGTATGACTCTAGCCTTCCGGATATGCAATCTCATGGCATCACCCATCGAGACTACTCCGGGTTGCATCTCCCCGGTCCGCTGAGGCAGGACGGGTTCCATCTCCCCGTCCCGGGTTCTAGAGGTTCCATAGGTGGCTAGAAAATCGTGGCGTCACACGATTCTTCCCCGACTTAACCCCCTAAAATAAGAGCCAGGCCATCCCCTGCAACTCTTGAGAGGCAGGGCGACACCATTGCCCAGGGAGGTGTCGGACCCATGCCCGGCCCACTCGAAGTGACCGGGCATAAGCCTAGCCCACTATGGAGTCCCCAGTAGCCATACTGAGCAGGGACCCTCCCTCCGTCTCGCCTCTAGCCACGTTATGTGGTGCTGAGTCATACCATGGCTCCCATAGCCGAGTGGGTTCCTATGCACAGGCCGCAATATAATAGGAACTAAAGGGTCTAACTAGGAGCATTACTAAGTAATGGCTACTAGGTCTCTACCCCCCCTTCCCAATACACGAGGAGCAAACATGATCAACCAACATCACATATCCACACAACATAAATAATGAGAAGAACATCTAAACCTAATCATACATATCTAATTACAGTTAGGGTTCCTTGATTAGGGTTCAAGATGTTGACTAAGTGTTCTAGAAAGGCTTTACTAGAGACACGAAATGCTAACCCATCTGGAGTCTTAACTTCCAGATGATCTACCAAGAACTCTAATCCAAATACCTGCTCCCGAGGAACTCCCTCCTACTCCTAGCATCTCCATGATCTTCGAGGTGGTCGAAGTAGTGTTCACTCCAAGTTCGTGCACACTCTCCGGGGGCTGCTGTGTTAGGCTATGCCACAACAAATGACTCTCGAAACAGAGTTTCGAGTGCGAAGAAGGTTCCCAAGATGTTGGAGCCAGAAAAGAGGCCTGGGGTTAGGGTTTAGGTCTATATAGGTAAGGGTCCACATGTCATGCCATGTGGCTTCAATGGGATATGGCCGTATGGCGGTTGCCCAATAGGATAAGGTCACATGGAAAATGGCCTTGTCCTAAGATTATCTAAGATATAACTAACTTAGATATGCACCCTATGCCACTACCTAAGGTATACAAGGCTACAAGGGTAGACTTGTATAGTGGGACTAAAAAATATACGTATTTATGGCGTATATTTCTCTGGAACGTCACATTCTCCCCCCTTAGGATAATGTTGTCCTCAGCATTACGCTAAGGTTATGAACCTACACTAAACCTGTAAAACAACAAAAACATACAACTTCGACCTTACTGAAATGATCAACTTCCTATTAAGCAATCAACATGTAATATAGGCTATATTTGTACTTATACAAAATTATATAGCCTTGACAAGGTTAATCATTATAGGAATTCAAAACATTATCACAATCGTTATTAGGGTTCATAATTTAAGTCTAAATCATGACTCCCCATCTCCACGTAATGCGCTCTTAATCTATGCTCCCCAATCACTGGCCTGCACAAGTAGCACATTACGTCAGTTTAGGCAATAAATTACCCCCTAACTATCTCCTTGAGCCGAACTACTAGCTCAAGGTTACCCTACTACCTTGCACTCGATCATGGCCCCCATAAGGATTTGAGCTTAAGGACCATTTAAGATGATCCTATCATTGCCCATGATCAAGTGCTACCTTGTACATGATCCCCTTGATTGAGTACGCCCACAGTGCCTCATGCCCCTGAGGGTTTTAAGCTAGGGAACGTCTCACGATCCCATCATCGCGCATGATCACTCATACCTCACCATGACCCCCCTATGGTCAGGTGCGCGTGCCTTGCATCGTGGCATAGAGATCATCCGAAAGATGGTCTCATCATCGCCCATCATGTCTTTCTTCCTCTCACATCATGACCCTCCTAGTCATACGCACCCTTAGTGCGTGTTGGCCTAGAGAATGTCTTTAGAGCGTATCTCATCATCGCCTACACTTCCAAGACTTTGGCACATGCACTCTACTGGCTGGAATGCATATGCCCCACTCAAGCTAACTAAGGAACACACTTAGCTAAGCACCTGGCAAGTCGGCATCGACCAGCTGGAGATGACTCGGCCATCGAACTCCTTCATAAAGTCCGGGTATTGCTTCTCTAGATCCTGCTTCAATACCCACATTGCATCTTCCACAGGCAAATGCTTCCACTTACCAAATATTGGAGGAACTGGGACCTTCTGGTATTCTTGAATGCCTTATCAAGGATAAATTCGGGCACTATTTCAACTTGTTCCTCCATCATTTCCAACAATGTTGGAGTTTCCAAAACCTCATCGAGATTTGGATTGTGCCTTTTTAACAGGCTCACATGAAAGACCTTATGGACTTTAATGTGTGCAGGTAACTCGAGCTTGTAGGCCTGGATGCCTACGCGCTCCAATATTTTGAAGGGACATGCCCACCTAGGAGCGAGCTTCTTGCAGTTGCCGATGCGAAGCTTGGCCTACTTCACTTTAATCTTGAGCCACACACTGTCTCCCACCTGGAATTCTCTTACGGTCCTATGCCTGTCAGCGACACTCTTCTGCCGACTCCTTGCTGCTAGGAGGTATCCCCTTACCTCTTCCACCAGCTGCTGCATATTCGAAAGCATTTGCTGGGAGACTTCCACTTTTGACACTGGATTGTGCCATGTATCTGGGGTCAGACATTGATACCTATAATTAATCATGAAAGGCGACATCTGGGATGATTCCTGCTTGGTGCTGTTATAGGCGAACTCCACCAAGTGGATAAAATCATCCTACTTAGACTGCTTGGTCCAAACATAATTCCTTAGCATGTTCTCAATGATTCAGTTGGTTCGTTCCATCTGACCATCCGTCTGAGGATGATATGCTATACTCATGGAGAGCTTCATCTGAATCGTGTTGAACAAGTCTTGCCAGAATGCGCTCATGAACTTTGAATCTCTATCCGAAATTATTTCTTTTGGCATCCCATGGAGTCAGAAAATCTCCTTAATGAACAATATGGCAGTATCTAGTGCCGTCTCCGTGGTTCTACAAGGCACAAAGTGTGCCATCTTGGACAACTTGTCCACTACCACCATCAAGGCATCTTTGCCTCTTATAGTTCTTGGGAGCCCGGTGATAAAGTCCATGCTAATCACTTTCCATTTCACATTCAGCACAGGCAATGACTCTAAAGCTCCAGGAATTCGGAGTTGCTCCGCCTTCGTCTGCTGACATAGCTGCAAATATACTTAGCTATTTGCTTCTTCATGCCGGGCCAGAAGTAACTACTTCGGATCTTAAAATATGTCTTCATGAACCCTGCATGCCTGGCTATTGGGTTATTGTGTGTGTCATGGAGTATCAACTTCCTAACTCCTGATGACTCTGGCACACACAATTTATTTTTGTGGTACAGTAGGTTACCTTCCTTCTTAAAATGTTTGAAGGTTTCCCTCTCTTTGTCTGTTCTTGCCTCCTTGGAGATGCTTGCCCACACTTCCTTAAAGTCGTCATCTGCAGGCAACGTTTCCTCAATCCTCTTGCCATACTCACTAGTGAGTTTTGATATGGCGTTGCAGTGGACTCTTGTCTCTAATGGCCTCCTAGAGAGCGCATCCGCGACTACATTCAACTTACCGGGCTTGTAGATTATCTCGAAGTCGTACTCCTCAAGAAATTCCATCCACCTTCTTTGTCTTAGATTTAGGAGTGGTTATGTAAAGATATACTGGAGGCTTTGATGATCTATGTCCAATTGGAACTTCCTACCCAACAAATAAAGCCTCTAGATCCTTAGGGCTCTCACTATGGCCAAGAGCTCTTGGTCGTGAGTCGGGTAGCACTGCTTGGCATCGTTCATCTTCTTCGAATCATACGCAACTACTCTTCCCTCTTGCATAAGGACTCCTCCTATTGCTATCTTACTAGCATCTGTTGCCACCAACTTGTCCTTGCTTGGATCTGGGAGGGTAAGAACTGGTGCCGTGGTCAAAGCCTCTTTGAGCTTCTCAAATGAGGGTTGGACATTCTCGAGCCAATGTTGCACCCAATATTTCACCTTCTTATTCTTAGTGAGGTCCAACAAAGGGGACGCCCACCTCGCAAAGTCCTTAACGAACTTGCGGTAGTACCCTGCCAAGCCAAGGAAGCTTCTTACTTCTCCCACATTCCTTGGTGTGGGGCAATCCACTATGGCTTCTATCTTCATCGGATCCGTTGAGATTTCGTCGGTTGTAACTATGTGCTCTAAGTATTCCACTCTACCTGTTACAAAGTGGCACTTTGAGAGTTTGCCATATAAGCGATGCCGCCTTAGCTGCCTCGTCACGCATACACGCCATCCCGACTGACGTGTACGCCGACGTGTAGCCAAGCAGGTAGCACCCTAGGGGGCAACTTGCAAGGTGTGTACATTTATTTATGTGCACATTTACCCATGTGCACATTTACCTATGTACACATTTTCCCATGTGGACACTTTATGCCACCTAGTTAATAAAGGCAAGTGGGCCACACCTAATTATCCCACATGCTAAAAGGGATAATGGGAAACCCTAGCCCTAACCCTTAGTCTATAAAGGTATAGGAAACCCTAACTTGCTATTTTCGTCCATAGCATTCTAGATCTCTGTTTTGCTTGCTCCAGGAGCTAAACTCGCCTCCCAGACTCTGTCTGAGCGATTTAGCTCATCAGTTTCCCTTTCTAGCTTCGTCTCCTAGCAGTTCAGCAGGATGGTCGAGTTCAGAGCAAGAGGAGCGAGCCAAGGATCAGGTATTTTGTCAATTTAATAGCCTAAACCGCCTCCCAGTCATTGAATAAGTAGGTTTAGCCTATTAAATTGCCCATAGCAGCCATCTAGATCCCTTATATCGAGCCCTAACTAAAGAACCTAACTCTGTGATTTAGATTAGATCTTATTCGTTAGTTCTTATCTCTGTGGACTCATTGTATTGGGAAGGGAGGTAGAGACCTTAAAGCCTGGTAGTTGATGCTCCTAGCTAGCCTCTTTAGCATACTGTAAATTCGGCCTAGAGATCATCCGAAAGATGGTCTCATCATCGCCCACCATGCCTTTCTTCCTCTCACATCATGACCCTCCTGGTCATGCGCACCCTTGGTGCGTGTTGGCCTAGAGAATGTCTTTAGAGCGTATCTCATCATCGCCTACACTTCCAAGACTTTGGCACATGCACTCTACTGGCTGGAATGCATATGCCCCACTCAAGCTAACTAAGGAACACACTTAGCTAAGCACCTGGCAAGTCGGCATCGACCAGCTCGGAGATGACTCGACCATCGAACTCCTTCATCAAGTCCAGGTATTGCTTCTCTGTATTGCTTCTCTAGATCCTGCTTCAATACCCACGTTGCATCCTCCATTGGGTTCAAGTCGAATAAGGGCAGTCGCCCTCTAGTCACCTGTGTTGGGCATGGAAGTCCCTGGAGGAGAGGCGACTCTCTTCCTGCCTCATCAGGGCTGGGGAGATGCAACCCAGCAGTAGCCCTTTCGGCTATGCACCTGGCAGGCTACGGTCCGGTCCCAACACTTTTCAACCCAATCTGCAAAGTGTGCATAGGAGGGGCAGATGGAGTGGACTACCCTAAGCCATGTTCTCATGCCAGCCAAATCCATTGCCATGAATTCTGTCTGCAATGAACTCTGGAGACCCAAGCCGTCAGTCACCCCCTTGAGTCTGAGCCTTGGGTAGGATTCCCATATGTGATGTCTTGATCTTTGTCTATGCAGATGTGTGACGAGCCATCCTTCGAGATGATTATGTGATGTGATATTGTATACTGACATGTATGTCTACGCTTCCGCAGCTAGGTAGGCCCTGAGGGAGACATGGTAAAATGACCCCTTCATTCTTCCCACTGGAACTCATCAAAGGTTGCAGTGATACGTGGAGGGCCCTGTATCAGTATGGAGCTGGTATGGGGGATGAACTCCTGTTTGTATACGGTGAGTGCACCGTATATGAGTAGGGGACGTCACAATGGTATCAGAGCAATGTTCTTGGTGACCAAGAGCAAAGCACTGACCATGCTCCCAGTAGTACTAACTTAGTAGGATTCTCAAACCTCGAAAAAGTGGGAAATTTTTTTCTCATTTTTGTAGTATATGCTAAGCTAGTAACAGTTAGAAGAATTGAAGAAGTAAGAAAACTAAAAAGTTGAATAAATTTTAACCTAAAGTAGCAAAGGTCTCACGATATGCGAGGCCAAAAACCAAAATTTGGTTTTGCCTCCCAGCGCACACCGTGAGACATGGCCCATAATGACCTTGAAACATGATGAATTTTAACAAACTAACATGCTAAATCGAGTTTTAAGGTAAGAATTAGTTAGATCTGTATGTTATATCCCTAAGAATATGCCTAGAAATCATATAATTTAGTCATGAATGCCATATGTCTCAGGGTATGCGCCCAGACCCAAAACCACATTTTGGTTTGCCTCCTAGCGCACACCGTGAGACCAATGGATTAGAAAAGTCTGAAGTAAACATATATCAAAGGTTAGTAGGTGCCTTGGCACAACTTAGAATTTGACCTAAAATTGCCCATATTATAAATAGATCTAGACCCCCCCTCATTTGTAGACTTCCTGTTTAGAAATTTGCTCCCGCTTTTGAGGCGATTTTTGGGCGCCCGACCTCCGATCGACGAGACGTAAAACATGGCGAGAACTAAACAGACCGCTCGTCCCGACTAGGTGAATCGCCCAGCGCCCAAGATCCGAGCCTCATACAGCAGATGCTTCGGGAGCGACTTCTCGCGAGGGGAGGCCCAACTTCATCAGGCGAGGAGACCCCTTCAGAGGAGCACCAAGAGCAGGGATCCCAGGCCTCAACAGAAGTACTCGAAGAAGAAGACATTGGATCTCCGGGTTCAATGGATGAAGAGACCCAAGGGGCGTACGAGCAGATAGAGCGGGAGATACAAGAAGAGGAGAGGGCAGATCGAGAAAGGGAGGCCAAGGTTCAAGAAGAGCAGAGGGAGCCAACCCCCGAGCCAACTGAGGAAGAACAGCTCGAAGCTTGGATCAAGCTGCACGAGAAGAAGGAGCGGCGCCGAGAGAAGAAAAAGGCAGAGAAGAAGAGGAAGAGGGAGGAAAAGGAGGCCAAGGAGGCGGCAGAAAAGAAGAAGCTCAAGGGCAAGGACGTGGAGCAGCCCAAGAGAAAGACGAAGAAGACCTCCAACATCAAGGTCGTCATCACGGAACGGCCAGCCGACCAGCCCGTCTCCTCCGATGACTCAGACGACGAGGATTTCAATCCTCATCTTGAAGGTGGGAGCTCTTCCAAGCCCCCAGGTGAGGACCAGCCAGCCCAAGAGGAGGGAGAGCAGAATCAGCAAGTGCAGGCGTCCCCGCCCTACCCGACTTGGGAAAAGGACTCCAAGAAGCTGCCGCGGCCTGCCCGCGAGTCATACGTGATAGACCCTATCAGGGTCTATCAGAAGAAGCTGAAGGAGCACCAGCAGTATATGAAGAAGTGGGAGGCTTATAACTCCTACTACCAGGCGAATAAGGTTACTTTTGTCATAGGTGGACGGCCATCGAAGAAGCAGACCCTCAAGCCGCCGCCACAGAAGCCTGTTCCCTCGAAGAAGCCACCCAAAAGGAAAGCCCACTCGAAGCTGAATCAAGCAATCAGGGAGATCCGACACTTCCAGAGGAGTTTCGGCTTCCTTATTCCCCGTGCACCGTTCGCTCGGCTGGTGAGGGAAGTAGTGCAGGAGTACAGCCCCGACATGAGGGTGACGGACGAGATGCTGCTAGCACTACAGGAAGCAATGGAGCAGAAGCTGGTCCAACATTTTGAAGACTCAACAGCCTGCACTGTTCACGCCAAGAGGATGACCTTAATGAAGAAAGACATGCACCTCGCCAGTCACATTAAGGGAGAGCCCCATTAATTTTGTAAATGACAAATTTTTGTTAATATAAAGTTGTTTTAAGTAAGTTATAAGTGCATAATCATTGTTAATTAGGTTGAAGTAGCAATAATTGACCTTTGTTTTAGTAAATTCGGACATTTGTAGGCCAAATAGTGCCCAATGTCTCACGGTATGCGCCCAGACCAAAAACCAGATTTTGGTTTTGCCTCCTGGCGCACACCGTGAGACCTTCATGCCTAAATTAGTCCAAAACATCTCCAAATTGGCCAAGTAAGGGGCCAATCATGCATATCTCGATGAGATTATCATGTTTTGACCCTTAGTTCACCTTGTTTAGATAAACTTTGACCAAATTGGGGCCAATGTTTCACGGTATGCGCCCAGACCAAAAACCAAATTTTAATTTTGCCTCCTGGCGCACACCGTGAGACCTCCCAGCATTTTCTCTAGCATGCCATATCCAATTGACCTCTAGTTTGTTGCAATAGGTTCATTAGATAGTCCTAGTCATGCTCTAACCCTCAAATTAGTTTTCCAATCTCCATTTGGACCTCAAAGTAGGTGAGAATTGCCCAACCCCGAGATTTTTCTAAATCATCCGAAAATTAGAGTTTTCCCCTTGTCTATAAATAGGTCCCCATTTCTCACTTAGCATCCTACAAGTTTGCTCCCGACCTTCTAGGCGATCTTCCAGCTCCCTGAGGCGCGTTTGCATCTATTTGCTAGTCCAATCTCCTCTAGATCCATGACAACTGCTGATTTTAGGCGATAGTACAGCGTCAGTGCCCATGCAGCTGAGGCCGATGTCAATGCCATTTTCCAACTCTTCCGAAAAGAGATAGATGTCCAAGCCACCTTGCAAGCAACCCCAACCTACAGGGAAGTCATGACCGAGTTCCAAGCCAGGGTAGGACCGTCCTTAGTGCAGCTCCCCCCTTGTACAGGCTATTTTGTCCCTAGGCCATCCCTCCAAGCAGCCTTGGGTGATGTTCCCAACATTGCCAAGTATCTGACCAACAAGGCTCAAAGGTTGCTAGACTACATGGTCTTGACCGTCGATAGGACTAAGTATTTCTCTTACACTGCAGCCCTAGCAATCTTTCTTTCTCACCGTGCCCAGAACCCCATTGGGGAAACCTCTATTCCTCCAATGGATGTAGACCCCTTAGCCTCCTCAGCAGTAGTTCAGCTCCTTTTGCAGTATCAACAGGAGCAAAAAGGAAGAGCCGAAGACGAGGACTCTAATGACGAGGACTACGTCGAGCTCGACCCAGAAGAAGAGCGGCAGCTAGCAGAGCAGGAGATACCAATTTTCGAAGGGGACCGGCAGACCCTCAGGATCGCTTCCCCGCTCGGGCTAGGTATCACAAGCCTAGCCCCCATCATCATCGACGGCCAGGAGTACCTGCTCCTCAGTGACATCCAGAACCTCCTCGAATGCAGGGACAGGGAGTACCGACTTGACGAGTTGCTATACCTTCTACGGCAACAACCAGATCTGGATGATTTTATCGTCCGGGGAGCTTCCGACTTCCCAATTCAGGTAAGAGAAGCAGACACCTACACCGGGGAGTCGACTTCAGACATCTAAGCCTACAGCAGCATCCGGCAGATGATGGAAGCTCGGGACCTGCCGACTGAAGAAGAGTTCTACGCCATCCAAGAACGGATGGGGATCCGTGGCAAGACCACGAACATTTTGATGCCGAGCTCCTTGACACCAGCCCCCACAGAGAGAAGAGGCGAGATCACCCTCAGGCGAATCTCATCGACTCTTCAGCAGCAAGCAGGGATAGGTCATTGAGGTATTATCTGCCTCTGCTATTGGACGGAAGGATAGCGGTCATACACCGCAAGTTCAGCCCAAGGGGCGAAGAAGGAGTGTTCATGCTCATCGCACTCTCCGGCTTTGGCAGGCATGCTCGACTACTCACAACAGTTGACCATGTCATCCTAGTCAAGAGAACGATGGCACTTGACATCTTCGACTTCGTCATACCCTACCGACGGCAGGGAAGACTAGCAGTGACCGCGGCCTACACGTCCGACCACAGGGTAGAAGACTTGGTGCAAGCCTTGCAGGGCGGGACATCAACCAACATCCTCAGGAACTTGGGACACTCCGTAGGAATGGCCCAAGTTAAGAAGTTTCTCCAGGATAATCCATCCTACCAGCGATTTCAAGAATAGTTAGACTCTTGATCCCGGAGGCATTGTATTAAGATATTATATATATATAAATACATTTTCTTTTGCACTTTAAATGTTTTGTTGATGTATTTTGTTCCACAACTATACCAACAAACACATATAATGCAATAGAACAAATAAAGCTAACCGTAAGGCCATGACCTACTTGTACATGCAGCTAGAGGTCCAGGGACAGCTGAACAAGAACGACGAGCCCGTAGAGATGAAAGACTCCGCCCAGGCCGCACCCAGCAAGGAACTTATATGAAGCATTCGGCCCCATGACCCCCGAAGAGGAGATGACGCAGATGAGATCTGATCTTCAGCAAATAAAGGCCCTTTTGGCAGCACAAGCAGGAGTTGGCTCAGATAACAACGTCCAGTTGCCGGAAGCATCACCTCAGAGGATGGGGAAGGACAAGAAGAGGAGCAAGAGAAGGAGGTCCCCCAGCACGGAATCCTCCGACACAAGCTCAGATTCGGACTCCGACTCCGAGGAGGAGGAAGAACAGGGGCAGGACCGTAGGGACGGCAGACACAAGGACATGAGGACCTCGGACTATCAGAAGAAGGTAGACTCAGCACTGGGTAATGTATGGAAGGCTAGAAAGCTCGAGCAATTCTCAGGAGACAGCAGATCAGGCATGGAAGCAGAGGCTTGGCTAGATGAGATGAGTGAGTATGGTAACGCTTATAGCATGAAGGACAAGGACAAAGGCAGGGTGGCAACAGCCAACCTTAAGGGAGCCGCTCGCATTTGGTGAAAGGGCTATGCCAAGGCCCATGGGTTGAACAGGGACAGTTGCATGTTCAAGAAGTTCGCTAAGGCTTTCAAGCGCCATTATGTGCCACGGGAACATAAGTGTCACATGATGCAGCAGTTTTACCGATTGCAGCAGGGCAACAGGTCTGTGCAAAAATACACAGAGGAGTTCATGAAGCTCAGATTGTATGTACCCAAGTTGAGCGAAAGGCATGCAGTGGAAGGATACATAGAAGGGTTGAACGAAGAGATCCGAAAGCTAGTTAGGGCAATAAACCCTAAAACGGTGTCAGAGGCGGAATCCAAGGCAGTAAGCTTGCAAGGAACGGGGCCTCAATACAGTGGGCAGAAACAGCAGCACTATCAGGATAAGGGCAAGGCAACAGGAAGCTATAGCCCTAGATCAGCTAGCCCGAGTCCAGCAAATGCCCCATATAGTGGCAACTATGGGAAGCAGCAGGAGAAGAAGCAGGTGTCCTTCAAGGACAAGCAAGAGGGGTCAAACTACTCCAAAGCAGTGCGGTCCTTTTTGCAAGCAATGCCCAAGGAGAAGAGGTAGGAGTGCATAGAGAAACAGCTTTGCTTCAGGTGCTTCCAGCCAGGCCACAGAACAGCGAACTGCCCCTTCATCATGAGTGCAGCATTGGCAGAGTTGGGGGGATGGGACACTCCATCTGACGATGACGGCGGAGAACCACGCGACTATATTTAGGGTGAGTGTCACATTTTTGCTGCCATAGATACAGACCAAGCAGAGAATCAGTATCAGGTAATCTCCACAGTAGGGAAGGCCAAGGCCAAGTCATTCATAATCCTGATAGACTCGGGAAGTAGCCACAACTTTGCGTCCCCAAGAATGGTTGAGATGTTGAAGTTGAAACCGTTGAAGTCCAAGCTGAGACCCGTGGTGTTAGCAAACGGGGGAGTAAGGCACACGGCAGGCAAAAGGATAAACTTCGACATTGATTTGCTAGGAATCAACATCCAGATGGGGGCAGAAGTAATGAATATTGGGAAGTATGATTTAAGCATTGGAATGGAGTATCTTGGTCCAGCAGGAGCCCTCATTGATTGTGGAAAGCGGAAGGTGACCCTCACAGCGCCCAACGGCAAAATCATAGAGATTACAGGTAAGGAAGTCATCCCCATCATGCAGTGTATGTCTTCTAAGCAGCTGCTCAAGTGTATTAAGAGCGAGCGGGTAGCATATATCTTCAAGCTTCAGCTCGAAGAGCCCGAGTCAGAAGAAAGCAAGGAAGATAAGGTGCTCAGCAAGTTGCCAAAGCAGATTGCTAAGTTGATCACGGAATTCCACGATCTCTTCCCAGATGAGATCAAGCAGCTTCCTCCTTACAGGGGAGTCGAGTGTGAGATAGCACTCAAACCACGAACGAAGCCGACGAGCAAGGCTCCATACAGAATGACAACGCAGGAGCTGACAGAGCTAAAGAAGCAATTGCAGGAGTTGCTCGACCTAGGGTTCATTAGACCTAGCATCTCACCATTTGGGGCACCTATTCTTTTTGTGAAGAAGAAGGATGACAGCTTAAGGATGTGCATAGATTACAGGCAGTTGAATAAGCACACCATCAAGAATAAGTATGCACTCCCCAGATCGGACGACTTGATGGATCAGCTCCAAGGGGCAAAAGTCTTCTCCACAATTAACCTAAGGTCGGGCTACCATCAGATCAGGATCAAGGAAGAAGACGTCCACAAAACAGCTTTCAGGACCAGGTATGGGCATTACGAGTTCACAGTAATGCCATTTGGGTTGTCAAATGCCCAAAAGGTTCATGAGGCTCATGAACGACATCTTCAGGGAGTTCTTGGATACTTTTGTGACAGTATTCTTTGACGATATTCTGGTGTATAGCAGATCCCTGGAAGAACACGTACAACACCTAAGGAGAGTGCTTGAGAAGCTAAGGAGGCACCAGTTGTACGCTAAGTTGTCGAAGTGCCACTTCGCAACAGAGAGGGTAGAGTACCTGGGGCAGTGATCTTAGCGGAGGGGATTTCGACGGATCCTGCCAAGATTGAAGCAGTCATATTAGTGGCCCCGGCGGGCCAGTTGGCCACACATTCATATTTTTTCAGAAATGGTTGGCTACGCCAGAGTAGGATATGTTCATGCCCTGACCGAAGGGTAGTGGCCAGTTCAAAACACGAATTTGTATATTTTACTCGTTTAGTAGCTAATTCGATGTTTACTAAATTCGGCTAGGCGCAAGGTGTGGCCAATTTGATTTTTTGTACGTTGGAAAAAACTTATCGAGGTAGCCAATTAGAACCTAAGGTAAATTTTAATGGGCAAGGGGGTGGCCATATTACATCTCGACCACATGTCCATCTAAGAATCGCCACTTATAGTCCTCTAGGATTAGGGTTTCATATATTTTTTTTTAATTTGACCGAGCTAGCATTCGAAACCGCCCTTTCATACAGGTTTAGTTTATTCTACCCTGTCGAGCCTGTGTTTTTCCTGTTCTTCTCGTATGCATTTGTTTCGTGGGATGTTAGTCTCTGAATATGAATGGGATGATAATTTTAATATTATATTTTATTGTCATTTGCAGAGCACTCCCGATTTGTATTCACGATTTGGTTGAGATGGAGATCCATTTCCACGTACAATCTAAGCTTTAGCTTCATCAATTCAGGTTAGTTTTTACCCTATTCAGTTGTGCAAAATTATTCAGATGTGCAAAAGTAGTTGTTGATGCCAATCATCAAATTTATGCAGCATGGAGGGGGCTTCACAAAAGAGAATAAATGAGTTCTTGGGACCTGCGGCATCAAGGACAAAGCGGCGCATCACTATATCATCGTCTACGTCCACTTTCATAGGCCAAATTGAGGGTCTTGATGAAGGCTATGAATTTGCAGATGATAAGGACTATGATCCAAAGCAATTTGAACGTATTATTTGGGGAAGACGCCTAGGTGGTTGTGGCCAACATCGTGTTTTCACTACTAAAGCATGTTCCTATCTTAACCAACACAAATTTGCTCGTAGCCAATTTGTTAATGTAGCAAAATAAAAATAGTATAGTTGCGCCAGTTCAGTTACGCCATCTTAGCAAGAAGGTGCAAAATATCGCCAGGCCAAACTACGCCAAGTTATTTATTCTACATGGCCAGTAGCCAGTTGTTTCTGGCCCTATAAAAATATAGGGCGCTTAAAAAATACCCTGCAGTGGCCGGCGCCGAAGAATGTCCATGAGGTCAGAAGCTTTCTTGGCCTAGCAGGGTACTACATGAAGTTTGTGAAGAACTTCGCAAAGATAGCGGCCCCGCTAACAGATTTGACGAGGGCGGAAAAAGTGAAGGATTGGGCAGATCATTGGCACAAGAAAGCTTATGTTGAAGGAAGCTTTGACAACTGCCCCCGTCTTGACCCTGCCAGACCCAGAGAAGGACAAGCTTGTGGCGACAGACGCAAGTAAGATAGCCACAGGTGTAGTGCTCATGCAGGAAGAGCGAGTAGTAGCCTACGACTCCAGGAAGATGAACGACGCCGAGATGCGCTACCCGACCCATGATCAGGAGTTGTTAGCCATTGTCAGGGCACTAAGGATTTGGAGGCATTATTTGCTGGGGAGGAAGTTTCAGTTAGATACTGATCACCAGAGCCTTCAATATCTTTTCACCCAACCACTCCTCAACCTAAGGCAAAGGAGGTGGATGGAATTCCTTGAGGAATATGATTTTGACATAGTGTATAAGCCCGACAAGCTTAATGTTGTTGCAGATGCCCTCTCCAGGAGACCATTCGGGACGAGAACGCATTGTAATGCTATATCAACTCTTTCGAGTGAGTTTGGTAAGAAAATCAAGGAGACATTGCCATTGGATAGTGACTTCAAGGAAGTATGGACAAGCCTCTCTAGGGAGGCTAGAACAGATAAGGAACGGGAAGCCTTCAAACATTATAAGAAGGAAGGCAACCTGTTGTACCATAAAGATAAGTTGTGTATGCTCGAATCATCAGGTGTAAGGAAGTTGATTCTCCACGACACCCACAGCAGTCCAATAGCTGGCCACGCAGGATTTATGAAGACATATTTCAAAGTGCACAGCAGCTATTATTGGCCAGGGATGAAGAAGCAGATAGCTCGCTACATCAAAGAGTGTCAGCTGTGTCAGCAGACGAAGGCAAAGCAGCTTCGAATTCCAGGGGCATTGGAACCTTTAGCGGTGCCGAACGCTAAGTGGGAGGTCATCAGCATGGACTTCATAACAGGGCTCCCAAGGACAGTAAGAGGGAAAGAGTATATTCACTTGGTTGAGTTCGCTTATAATAGCACCAAGCAGGAATCATCCCAAATGTTGCCGTTCATGATCAACTACGACTACCAATGTCTAACTCCAGACACTTGGCACAATCCCGTGTCAAAAGTAGAGGTTTCGCAGCAAATGTTGGCCGATATGTAGCAGCTGGTAGAAGAGGTCCGAGGATACCTTCTTGCAGCAAGGAGTCAACAAAAGAGCGTCGCCGACAAGCATCGGACGTTCAGAGAGTTCCAAGTTGGCGACAACGTGTGGCTCAAGATCAAAGTGAAGCAGGCGAAGCTCCGCATCGGAAATTGTAAGAAGCTTGCTCCAAGGTGGGCTGGACCCTTCAGAATAGCCATGAGAGTAGGTAATCAATCCTACAAGTTGGAGCTACCAGCACACCTAAAGATTCATAAAGTCTTCCACGTGAGTTTGTTGAAGAAGCATACTCCAAATCCAGATGAAGTCTTAGACACTCCAACATTGTTGGAAATGACGGAAGAGCAGCTAAAAATAGTTCCAGAATTGATTCTTGATAAAGCCTTCAAGAAAACAAGGAGATCAGAGTTTCTCCAGTATTTGGTCAAGTGGAAACACTTGCCGGTGGAAGACGCGACATGAGTACTTAAGAAGGATCTAATAAAGCAGTACCCACAGTTTATGGAGCAATGGGACGACAAGGTCATCTCCAAAGAAATCGACTCAGGCATGTCGATTTGTGCTTAGATTAATTCTTGTGTAGTTAAGATTAATCTACGCATGCAGCCTATGCTAGGTATGGGTTGCATGCGTTGTTACCGATGATGAGACCACTACGGTGATCTCTAGGACGTGGTGTAATGTCAATGTAGGCATGACCGCGGTTCTGCTGGATGAGTTGGAAGGTAGATTAAAAAGTCTACTTCTGTCCCACGGAAGTAGACGACCTTGAGAGATAAGAGGCCATTCAGGAATACATTGATAGGAAAGCACCTCTAGTCAATGCCTACGGGAAGGATGCCACCTTCACGCCCAGGGCAATTAAAGGTGTAGGCATGAGTGCCATATAGGCATTATAGGGCGCTGTCTCCACGGCCATGATGGAAGAAGCATCCTCTTCCTATGCCGGGAGATTAGTCTTGCATCCATTTAGGTTAATTACATGGGTGGTTACCTTATAACCATAATTCTATTAATAATTAAAATGGTACTAACGTAGTGTCGACCTGCAGGCCAATAGAGCGCTCCGGAGGGCAAGGAGGTCGAGCTACGAAGACTTGCAACACAAATTTTGTTGGAATGTGTTGCAGGGAATGAAGAGTACCTCGAAGGATAATTGTATATGGGAATTACTAAATTTTGATAAACTTGATTGTTGTGTTAAGAGAGGCTGCTAAGTACTTCGTTTTAATGGAGTTATGAATTGATAAGTTATTGATTAAAATAATGTCGTAATAATGTTTTAAAAATGTTACCTTAAGGTAATCCTAATAATTGTGTAAGTATAATAGTAATAAATTGTATGCATCAAGTTGGTTGCAGGATAAGAAGATCCCAAGGTGGGGAGACCCACGATGCTGCGGACAGCATCATTTCAAGGTGGGGAGAATGTGACGTTCCAGCACAGTATACGGTCCCAGGATGTATACTGTACTGCCTCGTCACGCGTACACGCCATCCCGACTGACGTGTACGCCGACATGTAGCCAAGCAGGTAGCACCCTAGGGGGCAACTTGCAAGGTGTGTACATTTATTTATGTGCACATTTACCCATGTGCACATTTACCTATGTACACATTTTCCCATGTGGACACTTTATGCCACCTAGTTAATAAAGGCAAGTGGGCCACACCTAATTATCCCACATGCTAAAAGGGATAATGGGAAACCCTAGCCCTAACCCTTAGTCTATAAAGGTATAGGAAACCCTAACTTGCTATTTTCGTCCATAGCATTCTAGATCTCTGTTTTGCTTGCTCCAGGAGCCAAACCCGCCTCCCAGACTTTGTCTGAGCGATTTAGCTCATCAGTTTCCCTTTCTAGCTTCGTCTCCTAGTAGTTCAGCAGGATGGTCGAGTTCAGAGCAGGAGGAGCGAGCCAAGGATCAGGTATTTTGTCAATTTAATAGCCTAAACCGCCTCCCAGTCATTGAATAAGTAGGTTTAGCCTATTAAATTGCCCATAGCAGCCATCTAGATCCCTAGATATCGAGCCCTAACTAAAGAACCTAACTCTATGATTTAGATTAGATCTTATTCTTTAGTTCTTCTGTGATGGTATGATGATGTATCTCTGTGGACTCATTGTATTGGGAAGGGGGGTAGAGACTTTAAAGCCTGGTAATTGATGCTCCTAGCTAGCCTCTTTAGTATACTGTAAATTCGGCCTGTGTACAAGAACCCCACCGGGTTGTGGGTCGAGGGACTAGACCGGCAGAACAATGGGGTACTTGTCCCAACACAGAACGATCCCTCTGGTGTGTAAAGCCTACCGGGGATCCCTGTGGACTAGGTCTAATGGCTTGCCACTGCTTGTGGGCAAGGCATGGGCTCGACACCCGTGGAGTGATGCGCCACTCTCCATTGGGTTCAAGTCGAATAAGGGCAGTGGCCCTCTAGTCACTTGTGTTGGGCAGGAGGAGAGGCGACTCTCTTCCTGCCTCATCAGGACTGGGGAGATGCAACCCAGCAGTAGCCCTTTTGGCTATGCACCTGGCAGGCTACGGTCCGGTCCCAATACTTTTCAACCCAATCTGCAAAGTGTGCACAGGAGGGGCAGATGGAGTGGACTACCCTAAGCCATGTTCTCATGCCAGCCAAATCCATTGCCATGAATTCTGTCTGCAATGAACTCTGGAGATCCAAGCCGTCAGTCATCCCCTTGAGTCTGAGCCTTGGGTAGGATTCCCATATGTGATGTCTTGATCTTTGTCTATGCAGATCTATGACGAGCCATCCTTCGAGATGGTTATGTGATGTGATATTGTATACTGACATGTATGTCTACGCTTCTGCAGCTAGGTAGGCCCTGAGGGAGACAGGGTAAAATGACCCCTTCATTCTTCCCACTGGAACTCATCAAGGTTGTAGTGATACGTGGATGGCCCCGTATCAGTATGGAGCTAGTATGGGGGATGAACTCCTGTTTGTATACGGTGAGTGCACCGTATATAAGTAGGGGACGTCACACCTCTATAGTCTTACTATAGATTAGGATATCATCAAAGAATACAATGACAAATTCATTCAGGAATTCCCTGAAGATATCGTTCATCAAGCGCATAAATGTTGCTGGCACATTCGATAAGCCGAAAGGCATTACCGTAAATGCATAATGACCACATCACGTCCTAAAAGCAGTTTTGTGGATGTCTTCCTCCTTGATCCTTATATGATGATAGCCGGATCTTAGGTCGATTTTGGAGAAGACTTTTGCTCCCTGCAGCTGGTCCATTAGATCATCCGCTCTTGGCAAGGCATACTTGTTCTTTATCGTTTGCACATTCTTTATCGTTATTGAGCTGATGATAGTCAATGCACATCCTTAGACTTCCGTCTTTCTTTTTGACGAAAAGGATGGGTGCTCTAAAAGGAGACACGCTTGCTCTTTTGAACCCGAGCTCAAGCAGTTCTTGCAACTGCTTCTTGAGCTCAATTAGCTCTGGCGTACTCATCCAATAGGGAGCCTTGATGGTAGGCTTAGCCTCTGGTGCTAGTGTGATCTCACACTCCACGCCCCTATAAGGTGGTAGCTGATGGATTTCATCCGTGAATACATCCTGAAACTCCTTTATGAGCCTTGCTATTGGCCTTGGCAACTGACTCAAATCGGGCGCGCTTTTCTTCGCTTGACTAGGCTCACTTACCTCTAGCCTGAGGATGTAGTCTACTCTATCTTTAATTATGCTTTTCTGCAGCTGCTTCATGGAGATACACTGCATAGATGAAGTTAGCTTCTTACCTTTGACTATATATTGAGTCCCGTTCGGCGCCGTCATAGCGATTTTGCCCCCGTCGCAGTCTATCATAGCTTTAGCTGGCCTGAGGAACTACATTCCCACTATCAAGTCGTACTTCCCAATGTCCATGACTTCCGCACCATAGGCCATTTGCTTCCACTAAGGTCTATTTCAAAGTTAATTCTTCTTCCCTTAGTGTGGCGGATCACGCTGCTTGCCATGCTGACTGACCTAGGCTTTTACTTTAGAATCTTATTCTTCATTAGAGCGGCTAGCCTTGGAGAGACAAAGTTGTGGGAACTACCTGTGTCTATCAAGACTACATATGGCTTGCTATCTATGATTCCTTCTGCCGAGATGACTGTAGCCTGATTCTTAACCTCCCTGACTCAATAGCAGCGCAAATTTTACACTCACCTTTTATATAGTCTTGGGGTTCCTGCTGGTCGCCTTCCTCGCTATCCCCTTCGGTTGGCGGTTCCCAATCGTTCAGCTCCGCCAATACCGCCTGCATAACAAAAGGGCAATTGTGCATTCGGTACCCTGGCTGGAAGCACCAGAAGCACAACTTTTTCTCTATGCATTCCTATCTTTTCTCTTCGGGGATGCTGTCTAAGAGAAATCTTACTGACTTTCCCCCTGAGGTGTCCTGCTGTTTGCGCTCCCCATAAGATCCCTTCCTGTCTGGTTTTCCTTGGTACTGGCTCCCTGCTGAAGTAGAGGGTGCTTGTCTGGATTGATACTGCCCCGCTGCCTTCCCTTTGTATAGTAGTTGTTTCTGCCCTGGAGTTACTGGTGCCTCCAAAGCCTTATCCTCAGCCTCCCCGACTGTCCTTGGGCTGATTGCCCGAACCAACCCCTTAATGTTGTTGTTCAGCCCTTCAATGTACCCATCCACTGCTTGTCTTTTCGTGATCCTAGGGACATTGAGCCTCAACCTCATGAACTCTTCAGTGTACTTGGCCACCGATAAGTTGCCCTAATCCAATCTATAAACCTGTTGTATCTGTCTGCTTATGTGGGATATGCCTTGCTAAAGGTCTTGAACCTGCAATTATTCCTCCTCAACTTGTTGGATTTGGTATACCCCTTCCACCAAATTCTGGCTGGCCCAATTAAGTTCGTTGTTGCTACCTTGCCTATATCCTTGTCCTTCATCCCATAGGAATTCCCAAATTCCTCCATCTCATCTAACCATGCCTCTGCCTCCATTCCTGACCTATCATTGTCGAAGAACTGCCCCAATTTTCTTGTCTTCCACACGTTTCTCATTTCTACCTGTTCTTATCCCTGCCTTGCGAACTGTCCGACCTGCTCTCCGAGCTACTTCAGGATTCACTGTCTGAGGTCTCTGATCTGCTAGAGCTGGAAGGGGATGGGGTCCTCCTGTTCCTTCTTTTCTTCTTTCTATTCTTCTCAGCGCCCTGGGCTTTCTCCCTTAATGACTGAGGAGCTTCATCAAGACATCTCGGTGGTGGAGGTGGTGCTGGCTCGTATTCTTGTGCATGCATTAGCGGTGTTGCCCACTGTAGTAATTGCTGCATCTGATTTTTCATCTGTGTTAGTCTTATGTTGACTGCTTCGACTGTCATGTCCTGGTCTTCGTCCTACTCCCGGCCGAACAAGTTTCTGGGCTGCCACTGTTGTTGCCAACCGTGGCCTTGAGACCCTGAGCCGGTGTTCTTGGCTGCAAGTATTAGTCACCCATGTTTTTATTTAGGTTATACAATGTATAACATCATTTACAAGTCAATTATTGTTAGGCATAAAAGAAATCAAGTTGAAATTCGACTTATAAGTCAGCAATAGATTATGACAATTGACATATGAAACTTGTACATTATAGGGAGATATGTAATAGTACGTAGAAACCTTAAAATACTAGTTATGGTGCCCGGCGTTGCCGGGCTTTAGTACAATTTGAGAGGGTAGTGTTTGATTGTGTACTAGAATAAAGATTGTGGTGATCTTTGCATTTGACATGAACTTGAAAAGGAAGGTGTGGATATGAGTGTGGATGTGGGTGTGACGGGGATTTGCCTGTTTTGTGTTGCTTTGTTATGTAATAGAAATGCCAAAGAAGACGTCTTGAGGTACATAGTGAGATGCATTATGATATGAAGTAGATAGATGTGTGACAGAGACACTTCTAGCATACTCCATGCTTTGATTAAGGCATTGACCATATACATAAATCGATGAGTATAACAATAAAGAACGATGTTCTATTTATTGTGAATTGGAGAGATCAATGGTGAGTGTATATGCAGTAATGGTGGACATGCACATCCATGTTTATGCCGTTTATTTTTCTCTCATATTTTATAGGTTAAAATGTCTTCAAAACCTATTCACATTTTTAGTTTAGAATATTCTCATATTTTATAGATCCAAATGTCTTCGAAACCTATTCATATTTTTAGTTTAGGAAATGTCTTGTAAACCTATGTAAGTAGATGAGCGTAATATGAAGTGCACATACACATTCAAAAGTTGTGAAGGTGGACAATGTGAAGAAGTTGTAATATCGATACTGAATGATAAGGAGTACATATAGAGGTTTGTTTGGATATAGATGTTTGCAAGAGTTGTATTTAAAATAATTGATGAACGATCAGTACACATGAAGAGAAGTTCAACATCTAAATGTTTCTCCTCGTAATGCGTTGACACACTTGTTTTTTGCCAAACCCGATTTTTGCCATGCTCAGTACCTGAAGTAGGGCTTGTGATCTTAACTAAATATGAAAGGAATGTTGAAATTGGAAATAATACAATGCAATGAGTGAGTCATTGTACTTGCTTGACAATGTATGGGCTCAACCAGAATATGGGCCACACGTATTTTTTGCAATCGTCCCAGCAAATAGATATATCTTTGAACTGCTTACCTTGTTTCTTAACTGGAAATTGACTATACATAGATCTGAACTAAATAGGAAACACATGTGGAAATTGGAAATTGTACAATGCAATGAGTGAGGCATTCTGAAGCAGAATATGGGCCACACTTATTTTTTGCCATACTTGATTTTTTGCACTAAATAGGCAGCCAGAAACACTTACAGGCATTGGTTAATAATGTAGGCAATTAGAAACAATTGGCCAACCAAGGGCACAAAAGGATAGCAAGTGCACATATAAACAGTTGATGGGCAGTTTACCAACAGTACTTTCCTGTGGCTCCCTATAGAACTCTTAGTTTCTCCTTTACAACTGCTACCTTTGTCTCTCTACAACTTCAATTTATTGATTCAACATGCTTCCGCCTCCTTGAGCTTCGTATAAAAATATTATGAATGCCATCAATCAGATTAAACAGATAAGTTTTCGAACTTTGCAAAAAGCAAGAGTTTACTTACAGGAACATAAGCAACTTTTTCATGATTCTCTTTGATATGTCTGTATGGAAAGCAATTACCACATATTTCGCATGTGTAAGGTTTTGACTCTAAGTGAACCACGTTGATGTGTTTCTCTAAATTAGACTTCTGAGGAAAAAGAAACTGCACGATCAACGTAAAGCAAAACACAAAAGTAAAAAGAAAAAAAGGTTTTAATTGCCTTAGTATAAGAATGGAGACAGCCTGGATAAGAACAGCAGATTCTTTTCTTTGAACCAACAGGTGTATGTGTCTCAAAATGCCGTTTGCGTTGCTTCTTTAAAAAGGCTACACCACAGCTTTCACAATGTGCATACTTGTGAGAAAGCCTCACATGATCTTGTAGGTCAGCAGAGCTATTAAAGGTCTGGGAAGACCCATTAACTGTACACATACTAACTTGATATTTACACTCTGAAACATAAAGTAAAAGGAAGTTAATTAGCTGTCATGCCTCACAAAACGCCACAACATTTCAAAAGTAACACCTATCATGAACGTCTTCTGCACATACTAACAAAGCCACTTTTATGAAGCCTCATTCAGGACAAATGAAAATCAGAATCTGCAAATAAAGCAATTCAGAACTTGGAATTGCAGAACTCGGATGGCTGTTCATGAAGGAAAATAGAACATTGGCAAGCAAGTGGATAAGCTTAACCTCATAGGATCGCCAGAGAGTTTTGATGATGTATAGGATATATGTGTATGTGATCGCTGCGAATTTGAGGAGAATTATGTGATCGCTGCGAATTTGAGGAGAATGGTTGACAATTATTACCTGTGAAGTTCAGCAAGTCAATGATACATCTTGAAATGCGATAGCTCCTTTAAATTAGTAAGGAAGACAACTATTGTTTGGATGCTTTACCTTTCTTTTATGCATTAACAGAAATGTTATGGATCAGATCTTTTAGCTGTCACATAAAAGAAGTTGTGTCTCCGAAGATGATACATAAATGCGTGGTTGGAAGCTTGCTCTTGCCTGTGGGAAATAAATCTGCTCGCTGCAAATCTTTTATCCATTAACACAAATGATATCGAACTGCTAATGCTATTTTGTGCAAACCTCAAAGAGTTGAATTGATAGAACAACATGGAGGCTTGTAAATCTGCTCTCTGCAACTTTTGAATCGGCTCAAATAAAAGGTTTGGGTAGGTCTTTTAGCTGCGAGATAAAAGATTTTGGTGTATCCCTAGGCTATACATGAATGCTGCAGATTGAGAAGAAGTGCTGATAATGACTACCTTTGAAGTTCTTTGAGGGAACTTGGAGGAGGTTGGTGACAAAAGAAGTTGAAGTGACGGGGAGATGGTTGCATTTTGTCATAGCAAGTAGAAGTGGTTGTTGAGTCAGAAGTTTTGGGCTGCAATGATTCTGTAACCTGCAAAAGATGAAGTGAAATTGAATTCAGGACAGTAAAATAGAGTTAGTAATGGAACAAACATGAAGATAGAGCTACGTTGTTCAATGTGACGTTTGGTATTCTTGAAAGCTGCAGAATTGAATGAACTGAAGGAGGTTCTTTGAGATGATGTCTGCTGCAGAGAAATAAGAGAACAATAGAAATGTTATGTAAGAAGTGTATTCATGTACGAATAACAGTGAAAATTAGATTGAGAAGACCATGAGCCTCGGCGGACATGAGCACAGGACAATTCCAAACATCCTAAGAATGTTTTGCAGTTTGGCCAGACATATTGAAGATTAATCCACGATCGCATATACATAAGGTCAAAAACAAAATGTCTTTTTCAAAATAGCAAGTGACGCCATGCTGCTATAACTGAAAGATATGTTACAAATATGGAAAATGGTGAAAGGTATGTAAAAGATACCAAGATCAATATAGCCCCTAAGCATATATGCAGCTTGAACTCCCAACCTCTTGTGCTTGATCTTTATTCCTGCATCTGAAACTGTCAGCAAAGAAGTCAATAGCAGCAGTACCAACTTTCTCTAAATTAAAGAAGCACTGCCCAGACTCAACCAGAAGCATTTCAAGCTGTAAACACGAAGCAAAAGATTAGAGGCACATCATACATCACTGAAATAGTTTTTTAAGTTACTGGATTATAAGAGAAATGATCTATCCTTTGCATATCTGCATGTTCCTAAGGTTGCAGAAATGTAAAACTTGAAACTGCAAGAATACCAAATTTACCCTTGTAATTAATTAATGAGAAGGTTTCAAAGCATTTCAAGCTATGGCAGGGCCAGATTAATTTGGCCATACTATAGATGGCATCTTTGTTTAACGATCTAAGGAAGAAAACGGATTTATAACTGAAAACAGGAACAATAGCACCAATTGTAGGCATCATTGGAATAACTCATTTTTTCCAATGGTTATGAGTAACCTAACTATAAATGACAGTTTCGTGACTATTATAGTGCGCGATATCTAGTGCACACATCTGGCGCAAACGTAAATGCAAAGTTATGTTAGAGTGTTAGAGATGTGTGATGAAAACAGGGAAGAAAGTTCTTTGCATGGGAGGTTTAGTGTATGAACACAATTCTTCATGTTAGGCAAGAGCATCTTGAAAACAGGTTTAGAATTTGCCTGCGAAATGAAGGGTAAAGAAATGCTAAGTGCAATTCTTGTCTTAACAATTCTGACCACTCTAAACCCAACTGGGAGCTTCCCTACATCTAATTCTACCTCTAATTTTACCTCTGATTCTGAGAAATTCGATACAGCAGTTCCTCAATGGATAATATAAATTCGTGGCATGCATGCCCCCAGATGCAACAGAAAGAGGAAAAATTTGAAACCTAGAAAAAATCACTTGCTGGTGACCAGAACAACTTGACCTTGCCTATATATGCTTCAATCAACGTAAACTAATGTCGGACCTGAACAGAAGAGAAGAATAACTCCATCACCTGATTAGGTTGAGCCGAAACAACTATTGCTCTCTTGTGGTTGAAAAGACATCGCTAAAAAACATGAAACGGGCCTTCGCCATACCATACTGGATTTACAGGGCAAAACGTCAGTGTCCGAAATTCGACAGAGACAACTACTATTTCTGGCTTCCACACGGCCTCCATGACGCTCATATCCAAATCCATCTACCATATCCCGAGCCAAAAAATCATACCAATTTTTCTTTTCCGATTTTTGGACAATCGCAAATATTTTCCGGCAGACAAAACTTTTAAAACCTTAGAAAACTAACCTAGAAAAAAATTCCAAAAAGTTTTCCACACATCGGAAAAACCAAATTTAAACAATAGGATTTTCACACATTTAATAATACATGGGGACAAGAGTATTCACCGGCGAGAGCCCTTCATGGTCTTGAAGAAATTCTTCACGTCTTTGAGTCGGAGGCCCTTGCCGATGTTGCACAGGATGTTTTCGGAAGATCCACCTTCGAGAGCTCGAGCCATTTGAGGTGGAGGACGTGGTGGTGCTGTTGCAGCGACGACCATCATTGGTGCATCTCTCAAGTGGCAAAGTCAAGGCTGTAGAGGACCACAGATCTCTTGAATATACATGACCCGTGTTGCTGTGTAGTTTGGCGTGCTGCCCGAAGCCTAAGAGTGCTATCAAGAGTGCCATGGCCTCCTCTCCTCATAGGCTAAACTCCTTGTGGGAAACTATCATTTGTCCCTGACTAAGGGCTGGAAGATATTATCGGAACGCCCTTCCCCTATGTCCCGCCGTCTGCGATGCTGTGCCCTTCCTCTGTGCAGCCTCCACATAGATATCCAATGCTAGGAGGTCTTCGTGATCCCTCCACATGGTGGTTGCACTGTCCAAGCTGATGCTGCTGGATGCCTCCCACATGCTTCGCGATCGGACGGTTCTGCTAGAGCTCGGGCCCTTCCCTTGTTTGTACATTCTGCTTTGAATCACTTGGAATTCATCCTCTGGGATGACTGGCTGCTGCCGGTGATACATTTCCTTTATGTATTCATAGGCGGCGACGTCAGACATCGTCTCGCCGACGTAATAGTGCCGCTCCGCTACCTCCCTTGGGACTTCCTATATGACTAGTCATGAAGTCGCTCTGCTGCTCCCTTGCAACCAACCCCAAGAACTCGTCGATTCTGAGCCCTTCTTCTAGGCAGTATGGGAGGTGGAGGATCGCCAAGATATACTCCTCCCTTTCGATCACTATCGGCGATAGAGCTGTGATGCCGATTGGTGGTTCGTTGGCCCGCCTAATGTCCTCGTCGTGCCTTGCTATCTGTCTCTCCATTCTTGTTGCCTCCCTGCTCTCCCAATCTGGGTTTTCTTCCCCTAGTTGCTCATAATCCTGCTCGATCTGTAATGCCCCTGATGTCGTGCCATGGTGTTCGTACTCTGAGGATTCGATTTCATGGATCTGGCCCTGATCTATCCTTGTGTTGAGCAGTGCCAGGTCCAAGGGCTGGATCGAAGGCTCCCCCACTCTGTTGACTGCTCTGTAGTGCATAAATAAGAGAAAGTCGCATGCGCCAAGACATACCTATGCCTATGAGCCGTACAACTCATGTAATCAGGCATATTCTTCGTCCTCTCCCACAACTGACCTTTAACTCTGGAACCCCCACCTATGACCTGGCTTAACGACTCTAAGGACACGGGGAAGGCTGACTTCCCAGGGTAAGACTTGCTGGTCGTACTGGTATACTATGTCAGTATAATAAGGGGTTCTGGTCAGGGTTGCATGAAGGTCGAAGAGATGGTCAAACACATGGAAGGCCTCTTCAGCAAGGAAATCATGGATGTGGTTGGCATTGTCGTACCATTGAACAAAGTTCGTGGGCGCCATTGAGCAGAGATGGATGTAGAAAATGGCTTGGAAGAATTGAGAAAGGATGAGAGCAAGTTTGGTGAAGAGAAAATGGCAAATGAGGCCCTGTTTTATAGGCTAAGGCTGCCTTGGTTTCCGTGCACAAGACTTCTTGATCAGGTAGACCTATGTTCCGAGACTCTAGATCTCCAAACTAGGTAACATGAAGTACAAATCTAAGCAAAACAAATCAAGAAACATTACATGGCAATTTGTTGGGTCAAATTTGGGCAAGTCTTGGTCGAACAAGGTTGACTCGGGTCCATTTGTGCGAAAGGGGCCTGTGTTCGCGACACAGGGGCCTTCGGAGCGAATCAACTGGAGTGGGTTGATTTCTATAAAAACTTTTCTAAGGGTTGAAAGACATTAAAACACATATTTTGATCCATTCTAATCTAACTAACAACTTATTTCATGCTAATTTAACATAAAAAGATACAAATTTGGGTGATTCGGGTCCATTCGCGCGAAGGGGGTCTGCGTTCGCGACGCAGAGGTCTTTGGTGAGAATCGACCGGAGTGGCCCTATTTTGACTTCTTTTTGATGTTTTTAACTAAAATTAAGTGCTATACTGCATTTCTAGGAAAATTCTAAGCATTCTGACATCTTTTAATACAAAAATTGGATCAATTATGACCTAAATCAAGTGACTTGGATCCATTCGCGCGAAAGGGGTCTGCATTCACGATATAGAGGGCTTTGGTGCAAATCAACCTGAGTGGGTTGACTTCGAGCCGAATTTTTGATTTTTAAATCAAAATTTTTCCTATTTTAGCAATTAAAGAGCATTCTAAGTACAACGGAAAGATTCTACAGCAATTTGATTTATACAAGAACACTTTTATGCCAATGAGGAATTAATTTACAGAAAAATATACTTTTATAGATATAAGGTTGGAATATACAAAGGTATTATATATATGAAATTTTTATTTATGTACAAAACTGAAGCTCTTCAAGGCTTTTCCCCGCGCATCCTTCTTGCCAGGTGGAGGTCCTTGGGCATGACCGTCACTCACTTGGCGTGGATGGTGCATAGGTTGCCTTCTTCAAAAAGCTGCACGAGCTCCGCCTCGGCTGCCTCCTGCAGGGATCGGACCATCAGGGGTGTGACCCCATAGTTAGTCCGAAATTCCTGCATTATTTCGCGAAGGAGCCGTTTGAATGGCGCCTTCCAAATGAGGAGATTAGTGCATTGCTGAAAGTGCCTAATCTCCCGAAACATACGTGGACCCATGGTGAACCTTCTTCGGCGGCTCCGACCGTAGTGGTGGCAGCTTCGGTTGGTTCTTAGGCCTCCTACCTCTGACGTACTTTTGTACGTTCTGCTTGCAATACCAGTCATTGTACCTCATCCATCTGCGGAGGTACTCCTAGTATGCTTTCTTGCGACGTTGGAATTCACGATCTTGTTTCAGCATGAATTCCCGCTCGCCCACCTTCTGCTTCTTAATTACCTTAGATGGCTTGGGCCACTTAGGGTACGGTGGGCGGACGTCAGGGTCTGAGGCTTCCCCGGTGTCTTGCTCGGGTCTTCTTCCTCCTGCCCGGCTTCTTCTGTCTCGTCTTTCTCCTCTTCCTCCTCGTTGGTAGGTTCCCGACGAGGCTCCTGGATGTGGATCGTGCCTTTTGGACCGCTTCTTCCTTCTCCGTGCCTCCTTCTCCCTCTCCCTTTTCTTCCTTTGCGCCCTCTCCTCTGGCCATTCGACCATCTTCTCCTTGCCCTTCCTCTTCCTGAAGGTGCCAACCTCCTCTTGTTGCGGCTGCTGCTGCTGCTGCTCCTCCTGCCGCTGCTCCTGCTGCTGCTGCTGCTCCTCATCCTGCTGCTGCTGTTGCTCGTCCCCCTGCTGCTGCTCCTCCTGCTCCGACGGCCAGCTAAGGGTTACAGTCTCATCCGCCCGCTGTCTCCCCCCCGAGGAGCTGCTTCCCTTCGACTCCTGGGAGGCATAGAAGGTGTCGTCCGTCGAACTAGACGACTCCTCCTCCCCCCGGGCTTGAGAGGCTCGGGGATCTTCTTTTCGGGACTTGCTGCTGCTGCCGCCATCGAGGGTATGTGCCTGGGGCTGAACTTCCTAGCTGTGCATTTGGTACGTGCTATATCTTACGATTAAGGAAACTGATTAGGTTAAGCTGGAGATCAAAGGAGAGAGGTTTAGGGAAAGGTATGGGGAAATGGGTGGCAAAAGGGTATTTAAAAAGGAAGATGCTCTAGGGAATATTCTCCTACTATTAATAGCCCTATTAATTAGCCTTTCTTATTAATTACCCCATTATACATACTTATTAATTAATGGTTGCTGCTATATTATACCTTAAAATTTGAATTTTCCTAATGGTTTGAAGTGCCAATTATGGATTTGGGCCATTTTTCACCTGGGTCTCGGATTGGGATGATTCTTCGACCCATTTTGGGTGAAATTGATGCCCATGCATAATTTGTACTTCAATTTTACTAGAATGTTAATTTGACTTATTCTTTCTTCCACATCCACAACTTGACCTAATTTTACGAACCCACTACCTAGGAGAAAAACTTTCCCCCCCTATTTTCGAGGTTCAAGGGTGGAATTTTCATCCCACATTTCTATTAGGCCGGTTAGACTACCTAGCTAGGGATATGGTCAGTGCTAGTTCTTGGTCAACCAAGAACATTGCTCTGATACCATTGTGACACTCCCTACAAAATATACGGCGCCCGGCCGTACACTCCGTAGGAAATCCCCCATCCGATCCTTCTACCGCACGGGCCCTCTGTCTATCCCGCACTCCAGGCTGACCCTAGTGTGGGAAGGGGACACGAAGGTGTCTTGCGCGCCCTTCCCCTATGGGCTCCTATCACAGCAGAAGCATAGACAATGTCAGAACTAGCAATAACAACACATCAAACTACCTCGAAGGGTAGCACATCCATACATCTATAGATACAATAGAGATAATCACACGCCATAAAACATGAGAGCTCCTACCCAAGGCTCAGACACATGGAGAGGTAGATTGATGGCTAGGCCTCAAGATAGAGTAGACGGAGTCATAACAATGGCGGGGCTGGCTCGAGACAATGGCTAGGGTTGACCACTCCATCCGCCCCTCCTGTGCATACTTTGCAGATAGGCTAGATCGGGCTCTGGTACGACTCTAGCCTTCCGGATACGCAATCTCATGGCATCACCCATCGAGACTACTCCGGGTTGCATCTCCCTGGTGTTGAGGCAGGACGGGTTCCATCTCCCCGTCCCGGGGTCTAGAGGTTCCATGGGCGGCTAGAGAATCGTGGCGTCACACGATTCTTCCCCGACTTAACCCCCCAAAACAAGAGCCATGCCATCCCCTGCAACTCTTGAGAGGCAGGGCGGCACTAATGCCCAGGGAGGTGTCGGACCCATGCCCGGCCCACTCGAAGTGACCGGCCATAAGCCTAGCCCGCTATGGGGTCCCCAGTAGCCACGCTCAGCAGGGACCCTCCCTCCGTCTCGCCTCTAGCCCCGTTATGTGGTGCTGAGTCATACCATAGCTCCCATAGCCCGTTGGTTCTTATGCACAGGCCGCAATATATTAGGAACTAAAGGGTCTAACCAAGAGCATTACTAAGTAATGGCTACTAGGTCTCTACCCCCCTTCCCAATACAAGAGGAGCGAACATGATCAACCAACATCACATATCCACACAACATAATCATAATGAGAAGAACATCTAAATCTAATCATACATATCTAACTTACAGTTAGGGTTTCTTGATTAGGGTTCAAGATGTTGACTAAGTGTTCTAGGAAGGCTTTACTAGAGACACAAAATGCTAACCCATCTAGACTCTTAACTTCCAGATGATCTACCAAGAACTCTAATCCAAATACCTGCTCCCGAGGAACTCCCTCCTACTCCTGGCGTCTCCATGATCTTCAAGGTGGTCGAAGTAGTGCTCGCTCGGGGGCTGCTGTGCTAGGCTATGCCACGATAAACGACTCTCGAAATGGAGTTTCGAGTGAGAAGAAGGTTCCCAAGATGTTAGAGCCAGAAAAGAGGCCTAGGGTTAGGGTTTAGGCCTATATAGGTTAGGGTCCATATGTCATGCCACGTGGCTTCAATGGGATATGGCCGTGTGGCGGTTGCCCAATAGGATAAGGCCACGTGGAAAATGGCCTTGTCCTAAGGTTATCTAAGTTATATAACTAACTTAGATATGCACCCTATGCCACTACCTAAGGTATACAAGGCTACAAGGATAGACTTGTATAGTGACGGATCCAGAAACATACGTATTTATAGCGTATATTTCCAAGGAACGTCACACCTTCTGCCAGATCAATTGGTAGTAGGGCACAACATCAGCCCTCCTTTGCCAATTTTCATGGGCTTCTTTGCAATTTTTAAGTGGCCGATTTGTCAAATTGCGTGCTTTGCAGTTCCTTGCCAGACGTTGCCCAATTTGTTCATGTTTAATCATCCTTCTCTCCTTTTTGGATTGAATTTGATCCACTACCCACTTCAATCCAGTTACAGCTTCTGATTCTCTCGCTTCTTTTGTTTTTATTCCAATGACCTCCCTTGGCTTCCGCTGGATTCTTTGCCCCAGTATCTCGTGTTTGTCCGATCCCAATCTGGCCACTGACACCCTTCTCTGATCTTTCCTTGGCCGCTAGTTGCAGCAACCGCCTCCGCCACTGGCGCAACTCCTTCAGGGGGATACCCAGCCTTCATATCCCTTCCTCCCATTTTTCTATGGTTATCAGGTTTCGATTTCCCCTGTAGTCTTAGCTTGGTTTTCCTGTTTTTTCCATGAGAAGCGGCCATTTTTAGTCCCCTGTGGTTGTATTAATCTGGCGAACATTTTTCCTATAGTTGCTACATGTTTGCCCTCTTGGTTTCTCTATATGCATAAGTATGATTGCCGCTATACTTTTCTCGTATGTGTGCCCTTTTTTGTTGTCTTTTTTGTTAGTTTACAAATTTTCCTATGGTTCCGATATGATTGCCCTTGCGATTTTGTTTGTTCTATGGTTGATATTATATTCTCTCGATGATTGCTTCATGTTTCCTTACATTTGTTTTCTAGGGTGTCAGTATGATGGTTAATTGGCCTTACGAATGTTTTCCTATAGGTGGCCCTGCTTTGTCCCATTGTGTTTCTTTCTCCCTATGGTTGCCTTGTCATTTCTTCTCCTTCGACTTCTCATTCTTATCTTTTCTTCTGGTTGTTATTATGTTCGCTCTTTTCTGCTTGGTTTTTTCTCGTTCGTATTTTGTCTTGTCTTTTTCTCCCTCTTTCCATTTCAATCGTCTCGTTTCTATGAGTTGTAATGGCTTGCCTCATTTGGTCCTACCTTTCAGCTTTATTTTTTCTCATGGCTAGTTTCTTCCTTTTTTCCTATGTTTTACTTCCCCATTGTGGTTGCTTGGTTCCGGACGAGTCCTTTCCTGAGCAGCGAGTTTTTTTGTCATTTTCATTTTGAACTATTGTACATTCAACTTGGTTTCCACCTTGCTTGCGATTATTGTACTATGTTCCATCATAGGGATAATTGTTTTTTGGCATCTCGTGTACTAACATTCGTGATTTGCTATGCTTGACTAGAAATTTCATGATGTGGTAGATCAGGGCTCTCCCAGTACCTCTCAGGCTTCTTTGCGAGCCCGAAGGACTAAGTGGATTGCTATCAGCTCTCCCCATCCACCCTACCTATTCAACGTGGATGAACTTATGCGCATTCTGTTGCACCTAATGTACCTATTGTGCATATCTTTGCTACCCCTGTTGACCCCAACCCTCTAGTTATCTCTCTTGTGAGGTATACGAGTGCGGCTTCTCATTTTGGCTCTGCTTCTCGGATTGTTTCTTCAGTATCTTTTGCCTCGATTGTGCGCCCCTCCCCCCTCCTCCCCCCCCCCAAAACCGGTTTTTCTCTAACATCTCCTCTAGCATCTGCAGGTCCTTCTGTGCAGCTGAGCCACTCCTTGCCAACCACAGGTTCTGCAGTCCCATCTCTATCTTTGGATATGATGCCATAGTTCAGTTACAGATGGTGCAGATCCAGAGCCTACAGTCTTCACTTACTTATGACGTGCATGTTGATGAACGGATCGAGGTTCTGCAGCAGAAGGATTCGAGAATGTGCTTCTCGTTTGGTTTCTAACTTTAAGAGGAATTTGTCTCGCCATCAGTACGAGTTTCTTTGTGCCACAAGGTCCAGGTTCTGGGAGCTACATGCGCGGCTGCCTGCCTTGTCTTCTCTGTTCTCGATTTGGCCGTCCAGATTGTTGAGGAAGGTAAGGCAGCCACTTTATAGAGGATGAAATTTCTAATTGTTGCTGATTGTGAAGGCTATAATGTTGCCCTAGACTTTGATGATCATGCAGGTCCTGCCTTATCAATGGATGATTCTAGAAAATTGAAGCTGGCTTGGCAGATGCATCATGATCGGTATCCTCTTGCTTTCAGATCTACTGCTTCCTCCTCTGCTTCTCCTGTCTCTAACGCTCCTCAATCTCAGTTTTCTTCATCTACATCTGGTGGGCATCTACATCTGTGACACACCTAGGGGGTTGACGGACAAGTTAACGTTTGAGTCTTAATCCTAGGGTAGGAATATTTAATTATGGAGAATAGCAATGGTTGGGAAATAAGGTAAATACGGTATTCATACTATGGTATATTAGATATTTAATGGAATACGGGATTTGAGTTAGAATAGCGAAGCTAGGAATAGGAAGATTTTTAATATTAATAGGAAAGGGGAGGATATTTCCCTAAACTTAAGGATTAAAATATTATAGAGGGAAAAAAAATGCCTCTTGTGGATCGAAATCTCAAAAAGCTCTTGTGCCTGCACCATCAAGCCTTGTTGTAGAAGAGAAGAATCGGAGCTGATGGGTTAACCAGAGCCAAATCCATGGAAATCTGTGATGGCTTGGCCGTCGTTGTTCATATGCTTGTTTAGGATGTGGATTGATATCAGCTTTGTGTCTGTTCTCATCTAGCAATTTGTTGTCTACTCAAAAAACATGTCCAAAAACGGCTACAGGGTTAGAACTCCATAATCATTGCTGAGTCCAGCCAGGAAACAATGTCTTTTTGTTTCCCTTTGCTTCCAAATCACTGCCAAAGCCAGCAAACCGGTAGACCTAATCTTCTGTGCAGGCTCCAACCAGAGTCTACTCCTGATTCAAAACATCAAATGGGTTGTATTCACTGGAAACCGGCCTGTTCCGCCCCTTCCCCGCTTGTTAGATCATGTTTGCGAGAATCCGCCCCTGTTCATGAGAATAGAAGCCTCTGTTATGCCTTTTTAATACCTTTCGATTTCGTTCTTATTTAGTCTTTGGCTTTAAATTTATTAAAACATCCACTGGTCTAGATGGTTAAGGCTTAGAACTATTATTCCAGAGACCCGGGTCTGAATCCGGCTGAGAACCCAACCTTTTGCCTCACCTTCCTTTTACTTCCTTTATGTCGTTGTAATGCCCCTTGTATGTATCAAGTTATTCCACATGGGTTTCTTTTGCTTGTAGAAAGTGGTTGTTAAACATTTCCTTTATTATATTCTTGTTACTTTGATATGGTTAAGTGGAATGTTTAAAAAGATATGATTTAACTCTTTGAACGAACCCGCCCCTTCGTCGATGCCGGAGGGCTGGAGCGGTTGAGCATCGTGCATACCAGGTGATTGGTATGTGAACGTACATCCGTGTCGCGAACGGTGTACGTGAGAGCCCGGGCGAGGGATTGATCATCCCTGGATAACATTAATAACTGTTGAAGTTGTGTTGTAATGTTGTGTTTCTTTCCAGATTGTCTAGACCAGGTAACGGTTGCCCACTTAGTCCTTTTCCTGGACTAACCCCCACCACTTCTTTCCTATTTCTTACAGATTAATCTGGTAGCTACGTGACTGTCGCACAAGGGGAGCACGAGTGATAGTAGAGATGCTGTCTTGCATAGATTCCTACGTAGTTTCAATTGTAACCTTGAGTTTACGAATTTTATTAAAGAAAGATATTTATTATTCGAGTTCCATTACTCCCTTTTGTTTGATTTCAAGTGCTTAACGCTCTAGGAGCGTTTCATTTTATATCAGAGCCTAGGCTTCCGATCATTAACCATAGTTGGTTATTGGGCCAGAGTCAATGAGAGTCATTAACATTTGAGCTATGGGAAACCAAGAAGGAAGAAACTTCTTGTGAAAGTTATCTAGTCAAGATATCAAGCGTGGTCAGAGGGGGCAAGGGAGAAGTTATTTCGAGAACGTAAGTGCTTTCATTGCCATCAAGTGGGTCATCAAATGAGAGATTGTCCCCATAAGTTACAAGAACACATGGCATATCCAATCCGCGGGGTGGAAGTACTCCAGAGGATAACTGAGGTAAACAACCCATGCATACTCGAGCGATTACCATTGAAGACGCAGTCCAAGAGCCTATGCGTGTATATGCAGCTACTGATAGGAATCCACTTGTAGGCCCAAGCTAGTGTGATTCGTGTTCCATGTAAGTTTGAGAATCTTTCCATGAGGACATGGGTAAAGTTTTAGTGCGGGAGAAAATGTGACACACCTAGGGGGTTGACGGACAAGTTAACGTTTGAGTCTTAACCCTAGGATAGGAATATTTAATTATGGAGAATAGAAATGGTTGGGAAATAAGGCAAATATGGTATTCATACTATGGTATACTAGATATTTGATGGAATACGGGATTTGAGTTAGAATAGCGAAGCTAGGAATAGGAAGATTTTTAATATTAATAGGAAAGGGGAGGATATTTCTCTAAACTTAAGGATTAAAATATTATAGACGGAAAAAATGCCTTTTGTGGATCGAAATCTCAAAAAGCTCTTGTGCCTGCGCCATCAAGCCTTGTTGTAGAAGAGAAGAATGGGAGCTGGTGGGTTAACCGGAGCCAAATCCATGGAAATCTGTGATGGCTTGTCCGTCGTTGTTCATATGCTTGTTTAGGATGTGGATTGATGTCAGCTTTGTGTCTGTTCTCATCTAGCATCTTGTTGTCTACTCAAAAAACATGTCCAGAATGGCTACAGGGTTAGAACTCCATAATCATTGCTAAGTCCAGCCAGGAAACGATGTCTTTTTGGTTCCCTTTGCTTCCAAATCACTGCCGAAAGCCAGAAAACCGGTAGACCTAATCTTCTGTGCAGGCTTCAACCAGAGTCTACTCCTGATTCAAAACATCAAATGGGTTGTATTCCCTGGAAACCGGCCTGTTCCGCCCCTTCCCTGCTTGCTCCGATCATGTTGCAGAATCCGGCCCTGTTCCGCAGAATAGAAGCCTCTGTTATGCCTTTTTAATACCTTTCGATTTCGTTCTTATTTATTCTTTGGTTTAAAGTCATTAAAACATCCACTCGTCTGGATGGTTAAGGCTTAGAACTATTATTCCAAAGACTCGGGTTTGAATCCGGCTGATAACCCAACCTTTTGCCTCACCTTCCCTTTACTTCCTTTATGTGGTAATGCCCCTTGTATGTATCAAGTTATTCCATATGGGTTTCTTTTGCTTGTAGAAAGTGGTTGTTAAACATTTCCTTTATTATGTTCTTGTTACTTTGATATGGTTAAGTGGAATGTTTAAAAAGATATGATTTAACTCTTTGAACGAACCCACCCCTTCCTCGATGCCGGAGGGCTGGAGCGGTTGAGCATCGTGCATACCAGGTGATTGGTATGTGAACGTACATCCAGGTCGTGAGCGCGATTATGCGTGAGAGCGGCGAGGATTGATCATCCCTGGATAACATTAATAACTGTTGAAGTTGTGTTATAATGTTGTGTTTCTTTCCAGATTGTCTAGACCAGGTAACGGTTGCCCACTTAGTCCTTTTCCTGGACTAACCCCCACCACTTCTTTCCTATTTCTTACAGATTAATCTGGTAGCTACGTGACTGTCGCGAGAGGGGAGCACGAGTGATAGTAGAGATGCTGTCTTGCTTAGATTCCTACGTAGTTTCAATTGTAACCTTGAGTTTATGAATTTTATTAAAGAAAGATATTTATTATTCGAGTTCCATTACTCTCTTTTGTTTGATCTCAAGTGCTTAATGCTCTAGGAGCGTTTCAGTGTCTTGGCCATCGCATTGAAACCTGCCATTCTCGTCCTAATACTGTGATTCCTATTGCTCCCTTCCCGTCTTTGATTTTCCCTCCCCCTCTATCCTAGGCTCACAAGAGGCCCACACTAGTACTTGTACACCCATTTGCCTATGAAGAAGCGCAGACTTATAGCTTCCATTCGCACGGGTGCGCATCGTCTCCGCATTGAGACAGGACGTTGGGCGGGAAGCACGGGAGGAAAGGCTTTGCCAGTGTTGCCACCAGGGTGCCATTGAGGATGAGTGTCATGCCCTCCAGATCTGCCCAGCGTTTGCCCATATCCGAGAGCAGTATGTTCGATTACTAGTGCCTGGCTAACCGTTGTATGAGTTATTGAATACGGCGTCAGTGGGTTTGTTGGGGTCATACCTTCCAGGAGGTTATGGATGCACGGACTCAGTTGTGTCCTCTGGGACAGTATTGAACTGTCCTACACAATTGTACAGTATGCCAGCATACTTATTACTGCTAAAGTTTTTCCCTCAAAAACCCTTCGGGGCAGGGGTTTTTTTAATCCTGACAGTAGTACGCTTGCTGCTCTCTTTTTGTTTGGGTCCCATAGGCCAATCGGTCTCTGTGGACGATAAAAAATCTATTCTATTCTATTAGAGTTTTTTGCATTATCATATGTTCCTTTTGTGATTAAAGCAATGCGATTTCTATGAGATAGTAAAATTGTTGCAGTTTATTGTGCATAGTTTGCTTGCTTTTTGTCCTTGCCATTTGATGTGCTTGTGGGGTTTTTTATTTTCAAGGGTTTAATGGCATTTGGGTTTTTGGGATAGATTGTTCCCTTATTCTTTGAACATATTATGACATATTTCAGGTTGATGCTAGACACGGTGGTTTTTTGTTGGAATGTACGAGTAATTAGGTTTATTTATTTCTATATGTGCGTGGTGTATGTTCGGGGGGTTTTGAATTGTCTAAGCCTATATCCTTTGCTAGTATAATGTCTTATTGTTTATAAACAACTCTTCCAAGTACTTTGGGTATTGTATGTTATTTAATTCTATGCGGTCTGTTGTTTAGTTTATTGAGCGTGATGTTTTAGTTACTAAGTATGCTAAATAGCAAGGTTGCCTTGTCCTTTCTCAGAATACCATTAGTTTAGGTCTAAATTTCATTGTTTATCATTTATATTAGTTTTTCAGGGAACTTGTTTCCGCTCGGCCTGCATGGGATTTTCTCATTTTTCTTGTGATAGAATTTGTGCCTTCGATTTTAGAATGTGCTCTATTTACCTCAGTCATCCCTCATCTCGGCATCGACCCCTCCGCCGCTAACAATCTAGTGGCCATCTCCATGGCGCGCTTCCGTTCTAGCAATCCTTTTGCTCCCCCATGGCAAGTTTTGAGTTAGATACAATTTGTTCCTTCTTTGATCTTCTGCTCAGCCATCGGATGCCTTTTTAGCTCCTAACCACTCTTCTTTGTCTGTTCATCTGGACTTTTCCCAATCTGCTGTTGTCGATCTCTTGCGCACAGGTGCTGCTTCCCCTGTCACCTCCCATTTTTTCTTTTGTTCCCCCCATGGGTGTCGTCCCCAAAGGCAAGACAAATTTTGGCTCATCCTGGGCTTCTTGTTCTGAATTCTTTCTTGACTATCCCCTCCTTTTGATATGAGTCCCTTGAGCTAGTTTCACATTTATGCTTGCCTAATGATTAATATCCTGTTGTTTAGTTTTGCCTCTACCCTCTTTGTCTTTACCAAATTAGTTAGACAGTTGATCCGCTTTTGGGTGGGTCAGGGCATTTGTTGCTTGCCCTATGTCAATAATATCTTATTCATGTGCCAATCGCTCCCTGAGTCCCTCCAGATTTGCATCATTGTAGGCTTGCACCAGACCAGTTTTCTATTAGCATGGAAAAAGGTGTTGTTTTCATCTCTCACATTGTACCATTTTCCTAGGTTTCATTGTGGATGCTCATGAGGGTTTCTTTCGTATTTCTCAGACCAAGAAGGATCGAGTATTATCTTTTTATTCTATTCTGCTATCATCCCAGTATGTCACTCCTCGTTTGATTGCTCGTTTCCTTGGCTTTATCCAGTCCCTGTGCTTGGTCCTGGGTCATCTTTTCACTGCCTTGACTTGTGGCCTCCATTCAGACTTGCATTGTGCCGACCTATGGGACACCCCCTTTCTTTTATCTCCTCCTGCAATACATGAGTTGGGAGACCGTCATACTTCAATTTGACAGAGTCCCCTTGTGGTTGCCCGCTGTGGTGGTTTTGATGCCAGCGACGAGGGATGGGATGGTTGGCTTTCACGTCCTAGTTCTGAGCTTCTTTTCTTTTCTGGTGTCTTCTCAGCAGATGCTCGATTCCAATCCCCCATATGGCGCGAGCTCTTTGCTCTCTTCCAGATTTTGTAGCAACGTGCTTCGTTATTGGCTGACTCTCGCGTCATAACTCGCGGGGACAACTAGAATGTGTTCTTCTTGTTACAGAATGGCAGTTTACGATCTCCTGTGCTTCATTTTTTGCTACTAGAAGTACTAATTTTTTGCTATCAGTATCATATTCAGTTGGATCCGGTATCGGTTCCACATTTAGAGAGCGAGTGAGCTGATTACGTATCTAAGATCCGGGCCTTTGATGCGGACTTTCAAGCATTCTTCATTGTACTTATATACAATTTGATGAATTATAAGCTCTCAAGAATTGTGTATACTTTAAAGCTATGTTGTTGAACATTAATTCTTTGGAAAAATTAAAAATATCCCTGTATTTTGGTTTATTTTGGGTTATTTATCAAAATGCCATGTATCTTGCAATATTCTCAAAATGCCCCTAAAATGGGCTACGAAGCTATGAGAGAAGAGAAGAACGGCTTATTCTTCGTTACACTGGAGCATTTTAACAAAAGTATCCAGATTTGATCTGCGTTCAACACATATGTTCCTTTCTCTTTTTTCACATTTTTCTTGCTCCTGGAGAATTTAACCCCCTTTTAGCTTCAAGCGGAATGGGTTCTTCAATGCTGCAGTGCTACACACAGTCCGACCCAGTAATAGATTGGCAAAAGAGAGACAGAATTAGTTCAAGCAAGCAATTCTTAGAACCCTTTTTACACTTTACGCAAAATGCAGTCCACCCTATAATATATTGGCATATATTGGCAAAGCTGAGGAATCATATTTAAACCTGTAGGGGAGGGTGCCCTTCTTTCACACACTCCCCTTCAATGGCCCGACTTTTGCCCCTTAATAGCCCACTTTTTGCCTTTGATAGCTCACTTTTGCCCTTTAATAGCCCACCTTTGCCCGCCATTGTCACTGCCGCCTTGACCCTCCGCCTGGCGCCTGGCGCCTGGCGCCTGCCTGAGGCACTGCCTGAGGCCTGCCCGAGCGGATGCAGTGATGGATGGCGTTGGAGCAGCGGCAGTGAAGGATGGCGCCCCTGTGTGTGCCTGAGTGGATGTCCGCCTGCGTGCATACCTGGGGGTGCTGGCGCCTTGGCGCAGGGCTGGTGGATGGGTGAGGAGGCACCTCCGATGGGCGATTTCCCTGAGCGGTTTTTCTGAGTGCCGCCTTCCCTGCGTGTCTGGGCGACTGGCGTTGGGGGCGTCTGTTTTCCAGCACCCAGTTGTGAAGAGGTTACGGTTCGGAGTTGCTTGGTGAAGCTTTGCCTGCTGGAGGTATGAAGGTATGCTTGTTGCTTGTGCAACAACATGGATTTTTGGATCGGTGAGCAGCCATAGTCATCCTGGCAACGGTTTTTTCCCAGGTGGTTTTTAATCCGGGTCATGATGGTTGTGTTCTAGCTCACGTTGTGCTTTGGTTTAAGGGCTTCGGCCCATGTTCTTGTTTGGACTTCGGTCCAGGACTTCGGTCCCTTATGTACTTGGTCCCATAACCCGATTGGGTTCCGTGGACGTTAAAAATTTTTCCTTCCTTCCTTCCTTCCTTTAATAGCCTACCTTAAGAACAATTAAAAATTGAGCGAAATGCATGGTCTATTGATGGGCACTTGTGGTCCAATGAAGGTCAATTGTGAGTATTTAGCGGTCCATTTGGAGGGCTTTGGTGGTCCATTGAAAGGCATTTGGAGGTGTATTGGTGCCAAAATTACCATACAACTTAAAATCTTTATAGCAACCTTCCAATTTGTCGAAACCACTCCTGCTTAGTATCAATTGAAAGCTAAGCTTTGAAATTTCATAATGTTATTTCAAAGTAGGAGATTAAAAAAAAAAAAACCCATCATAATAAAGTTTTTGTGCTTATATTCATACAATTTCGAAGTTTGCATATGACTGTGCAAAATGCCATCTAATCCTTCTTTTGCTAGCAATTATCTGCGCTCAAGCATAGCGACGGCATCAGACATGGCTGGCCTATCTTTAGCGTTCAGAAGGATTCAAAACTTCAATCATGATGGCTCCAAAAATTCGTTCTAGAGGTTCACCCTAAAGATGGCTTCGGAAATCATTCAAGCCGTTCAGCTCTGGAAATTCATTTCCATGATTCATTCAAGCCGTTCACCCGTTTCTCTTTCTCTTTCTTTGATAGCTTCTGATAGCTTCGTAGCACATTTTAGGGGCATTTTGACAATATATCAAAATAATGGGGCATTTTGGCAAATATCACAAAATACAAGGGTATTTTTAAAATTTTCCATATGGCACATGTACAGTGGAAACAAATGACATGGATGAGGAGGTGGACTCTGACCATCAACACCTCTTTTTTGCATATGATTGGCAACCAATATAGATGCAACATCAATACAGTTCTTGAAAACTACCTCAGTTGCAATTGGATTATGATAAAGCTGGGGCTTATGCCCAACTACTATTGGAGGAGCTCTTTTATATTTTATAGCTAAAGTAGTAGCGGTGTTTTGTGGGATTATTGATGAATTACTATGGCTTTGCAGACTCCATATCTTCCATGGTGCCCCTCTGATCGTGGCATTGTTTTTCTTGCCCAAGCCAAGTTATTCGATGGCATATGAATGCCTCTGTTTGAACCGGATGAAGAGGTTGTATTTGGAGACGTTATCTCGTTGCTTCACAAAGTTTACTAGTGTATTTTCTATTTCTGATTAGTTAAACTTAAGTATTTCCAAAAAAAAAAACCATGACCCTAGAACAATTATTTACCATCCATGGCATCTCAAGAATTGAAGAGTTCCATAGCATGTTCAATACTTTTTACCCAATATTAGATTCTTTTACAAAGAGCAAGAGCAAGAGCAACCAAGCTGAAGCATTGGAAAGAAATTAATTTCTGTAGTCTAAAATGATATGAGTTGTGTTGGAAATAATATCAAATTGTGTTGCCCAAGCGTTTTGTACCATAGCAACCTTTCGATTTTTTGCATCAGTATGTTGTTATGTAAAGCTCTTGTTTGAATGATTCCAAAATCATCTAAAAGCTCTGTTACAAGATCTCAATACTCAAGAAGACTATTCTCTTGCATTATATCAACACATCCTCATCTTCCTTTACTTAAACACTGAGTACTAAGAGCTACTTGAACAAGCTTCTTAGATTTGCCTTGTAAATGAGGACCAATCTTCACCTCTACATTTGAATTTTCCTCCAGCCTGCAGGTAGACACCATAAGGGTATACCCTTTTAAGGGCTTTCATTGGACCAATGAATTTCATGGCAATTCTTATTTTCAGTATATCTTGAACTAATGTGCTTATAAAACAACCTTTAGAAGAGATTTCAATTATTTTAGGCATCTCAATGAGGAAATCCAGAGTAAAAACTCACGGATCCTCATCAGAGATGGGTAAAAACCTTTCCACTGGAGACCTTTTTCCAGCAAAATAGATGCCTGGAAACATTCAACTGCCTCAGATAGTTGCCCCTCTTCTTCATGAACAATACCAAGATGCATCTCAATGAGGAAATCCAGAGTAAGGACTCACGGATCCTCATCAGAGATGGGTAAAAACCTTTCCACTGGAGACCTTTTTTCCAGCAAAATAGATGCCTGGAAACATTCAACTGCCTCAGATAGTTGCCCCTCTTCTTCATGGACAATACCAAGATGATACCAAGCAGCATAATTTCCTGGTTCCAAATGAAGGGCATCCTTCAAAAAACTTCTTGCTACAGGCAGGAAGTCTTTTCCAATGCTGTGCAATAATGCCCCCATAGACACCTTTGCCTGTACATTCTCGGGATCCAGGATGAGTGCATTGCCATAAGCATTTAATGCTTCCTCAATCTGCTGACGTGATTCACATAAGACACCTAGAGGAAAGATGAACCAAACAACAATGAGATGATAGTAGTATTGTATTCGTATAACTATACTACTTGGTGAACTAAAAAGGGTATAAGTGCCATGTGGTAGAAACTGATAACTCTACAAAAGACGACACAACATTTTCACTGAAAAATAGGCCTTTATGAGACAATGCATCTGAACATAAAGGAGGGTTGAATATGAAAAGAACATCAAACTGTATCACAGACATACACGATGCTTTAGATCAGCATACCATATGAGTTCCAGGTAACTGCAGAAAGTGGATTGAGGGCTTGAGCTTTCTCAAGACAAATTTCTGCATCATGACACTGTGAAAGCGTGATATAGACTGCAGCCAGGTCTTGCCATACACTAACCTCAGATGTTTTGTCATTTCTTGTCTGCAGAGAACATGATGAGCATTAAAATCAATGGAACATGACCTAAAAGGAAATGCATTTGGGCTGTTAGGTACCTTTCTCTTGGCATCTGTCTTGCCAACACTCTTTCTTTGAGTTTGAATGAGTGTAAGAAGCAGTTTATATGTCTCCATTGCTTGCATCATTTTTCCCTGGGCAATCTGTAGCTTTGCTTTGGTGCGAAGAAGAAGCCCTTGTTCCCATTTCTCTGTTTCATCCAAGGCAGCATCTACCACTGTCTCAGCCTCTAAATGCCTTTTCTGTGCAGACAGAACAAGAGCCAGAAATCTCCATCCCTTTATCGATGCTCCGCTGCTTAACTCAAGATACTTCTTTGCACAGTCAAGGGCCGCATTGAGGTTTCCTTGATCTGCATATTCCAATCCAAGGTCCATGATAATTTGTGGATCATCCTTTTCCAGACGATTAGCTTCTTGCAGTGCATGCAGAGCCTCTTCACATAGCTTCATTCTTTCAGCATCTGACAATGCAAATCTTCGATGAAATCTCAAACAAACTCCATACAAATGGTATGCCCGAGCCTTTAGATATTCAAAATTAGAATCTGCTTTGTCAATTGCCCTGAGACTATATGCCACTCCGTCAGAGCCAAGCTTATTGTCTTCTGTACAAAGTTTAGTCGCCAACAAAAGAGACGGTACATCGTTAGGCTTTTGTGACTGACTCAATGACTTCTGGAGCAAACCCAATGCAACCTTACTTTGACCTGCTCCACTAAAACAAAGAGCAAGATTGTACCAACGTTCAGTTCTAGTGTATGTGCCAGGCAAAACTTGCTCATATTGCTGTGCCAATACATCAAACTGGCCACATATTGACAAAGCAAAGCAAAGATGATCAATAATCCTATGATCCAAGGGAACCTTCTGGAGGGTGTTCCATCTGAGAAGTATCAATAGCAATAAAATAGCCTCTTCTATGTTGCTTTTTGGGACATATAACCCTTGAGAATGAGATCCTGCAAAAGGTTTTGCTTCCACACCACCATAAAGCAACAGCATAGCAAAATCCAGATGCAACCGTCCAGAATACCCAGGACCTAGATTCCATCTGCCAAGTAGGGCTCGCCGATATGCAGATATTGCTTCCTGAAAGAGCCCTGCTTCTTTGCACAATTGTGGTAGAAGTTCCACAATCTTGTTCAGAGTCTCTTGTAACTTCCCCCCACGCTGTACCTCAGGCACACCTTGTGGAAATGTTTTTTCAATAGTATCAAGCACACTTTCACATACCTGTATAGCTTCTGCAAAAAGTGTCAAGTCTCTCTTAGCTTGAAATGTTTTTTATTGATATTTTTAGGCTTTCAGCATATCATCTGATGATGTGTTTATTTGACTTAGAGCTAACATGCTCCAAGTGGGAACTGATCATATGCTGTTTCTATACAATCACAACATAATGCACTAATTATACCAGCCATTCAAATTGCCAACACATTTGAAAGGAACAAACTACTCCATTTTGGCTGAAATAATATCTTCATACAAATGGGAAACATGCTTATGCTATAATGACATCAACTTGATTTATTCAGCATGGCATTGACATAAAACAAAGCTATTATCCCTACCCGTTAATCGACCTAGCTTCTGTAAAGACTTTGCTTTGAAATATACGGCTTCAAAAAGAAGGCCAGTTGCTAGTGCAGGCCTGTCTGACTTAGACTTGCTCTTGTGATGACGTTTCTTTCGAGAAGTCGGCATTCCCAGACCAGGAACAACCATATTCATGTCAATACCATTCAAAACTTGTAAAGCTGCATATGCATTTCCTCTTTGATATTCAAGCCTCCCAAGAAGTGCACGTGCTTCCTACATTAAAAAGCATCATATTGTTATCAGAGCAACTACAAACTTTATGATATATGCAGGACATATAAATGAGAACATAAAGTTTATCTACCATGTTCAGGACAATAGATGTAGAATAACAGTAGGAAGTGGGCAAGAAATACAATCGGAATTAAGAAGCGAGACAATAACTGATAACATGTTAAGAAAAATTACCTCGTCATTTAAGGATATAGCATCTCGGAGAGAAGACTCCACATCTTGAATGGTGCCTTCATCAAGCTGCCCATCACTATCAGCAATGCTATGGGATAAGCCAGTGACTGATATCTCCGTCGAAAAAGAGGATGTGCTATCTCCCTTCAGCTCTCGTGAACGGCGAAACATTATGTAGGCAGCTAAAAGAAAACAAAATCAAGTCCGACGTTTAAGAAGAAACTCGATCTCCCAGCATTTTACAAAGGCATCAATTCAACCCAGATCCGAAACTGGGATCCTGGCATATAAGCATTTGCCTAAAAAATAGATCACATTGCAACATATCCCCAACTGTAAGAGGATTCAGTATGAAAATAATCCTTGGCAGCAGTCTTCACCCAGATCACATTGTCCTCAAGGAACACGCTTGTCATGATCTTGTCTCAATTTTATCAAGAAACCCAATCAGGGACTGAGTTCAAAAAGGCTACTGTGATATAAAACCTGGAATCTGTGGCGGAAAGTTTTCCAACTTGACCTGCAACTGCCATTATGATCGAAAAGCTGGGATGGGGATCTACCGCACTCCAAGCCCACGATCAAGGCTAACGAGTTGTCAAGAAGAAGGCTCTGGCCCAAACAAACGTGTTTTCAGGGGATTAAACTTTTAAGATACTGATTCTGCCGTGTCAGGAGGGCGCCCTTTTAAGAAATTTGGTCCTACTTCCTCCAACATAGTTGTTTTTTTCACCTTAGTTTATACCAGGGTTTAATGCTCTGTACTAGGGTTTATGTTCTGCACGTAGAGGCCAGTTATAAGACTATTTCAACATCTCCATTGTCAATGTCAACTGCATTAAACAATTTAAACAAGTGAATCTTGATTCTTATCTTGAAGATATTATTCACTGCGCTTGCTGATTCATATTCCCTCTCCAATGAAGATATACAACTAGCACAATGGCAAGGAATTAGAGTTGTCCTCATGCTTGTAAAACTAACCTTTGTTGTATGAATCATTCTTTACCATGATTATGATGTTTCGCCTTGCTTCTCCAAGCTATACACTTTAAAAAAGGTGAGCTTAGTGGCCTTTTAATGTGATGTGTGTTAAAGTATTTAAATATAGACATGTTATTGCCTATCTATCCACCTTACAAATTTTAACACGTGCTCGCAATCATCTGCATACGTGCATTACGTGCAGGCCATTATCTATATTAATAACAAGGCATTGAGTTGTTAGTTTGCACAAAAAGAGCTTTGAAGCTACCATTAATCTATATATATTAATAACAAGGCGTTGAGTTATTAGTTTGCACAAAGAGCTTTGAACTCACCATTGGTGGTCCTATGGTGACACTGATGTTTTTACTACATGTGACTAGTAAGCCAAAAATGGCTGCCATGTTGCGACTTTTCCATAATGACAAACACGTTGTGGATGTTAAAATGCCACATAACAAGTTACCACAAAACAAGAAACGTCATAATGTAATTGCTACCTGGAATACAGTCATAAAGTGGCTGCACTTTTTACTTTTAGGACATCAATCTTGTTCATGGGAGAACAAAGCTTGTCCCTCATAAATACCTGCAACTAAATAAAAGCCTCTCTCACAAGTTCATATGTACGTGTTCAACGGCTTTCTAGAAATCTATATCAAGTGATAGTATACCATTGAATAGGTGAAGATAAAGTTAATTCGGTTCTGGTGATTCCGCGGCAAAGATATCCCTTCCAGTGGAATCACCAAAATCGCGCAGTAACTGCGTAGTCACGCGGATTGCGTATACCCCTTAAACCATTTTTTTGCTCAGATCTTTGAGCTTGAATACCTTGGCCGATGTCCAAATCGATTTGGATCACTTCTATGTGGGTCGAAATGAGACGGATTAGAGGAGGTCATCCATGCAAACCAAAAATCAGATCGAGTGCCTCCGGATTCCGCTAGTCGCAAAAGGGCAAAAAATTGCCCTCAAAATGCGCAGTTACTGTGACTGCGCAGTTTGGGCAAGTGATTCCGCGGGACAGAATTTCTTTGTGGTGATTCTGCCGGAAGGGATATCTCTGCCGTGGAATCACCAAAACTAGGGTAGCTTTATCTTCACCCCCATTGAATTGGTTAGGTTATTCGGCCCACGTATGTAAGCTAAGCTGAATGGAAACAACCAAAGGTTAAATACATTATCCAACCTTTAAGCCCGATATCAATGATATAATATCATGAATTGGTTGGGCTATTCGACCAACACATACAATCTAAGTCGAATTCAAATAACCAAGGATGCACATCCTTCTCTTCCACGTGGCCTAATCATCTTATATGGTGTTTATCCACGTGGAGGTGCTCAGGTATGTGACGATTGATTTGTTCTGTTTGGTATACCACACTAGGTAAGGTTCCACATGCAAGCCTCCGTTTTTTACCAATATCTAATACTCCACGAGAGCTTTAGGTACTTGAATCTGATAATGTGTTATATCATGCATATTCACAGTGGTTGCATAGGGCTATAAACCCAATGTTTGCAACAATTCTATAAAATGGGCTAGCACAAATATTTATCATTAGTTAACCTGGCGTTGTTACTTATTTTTAGAATCGTTTATTCAAGAAAAGGGGTTGAAGAATAGTTGAACAGCTCCTGATACATCGAGAAACAATTTAATAGATATAGCATAAATGAATTAGGTGCTTGAGGTATCAAGCATATTCACAATGGCTACATAGGTTTATAAAACCAATGGTTGCAATAATTCTATGAGATGGGTTAGCACAAATATTTACCATTGGTTAACATGGTGTTGTTATTTATTTTAGAATCGTATATTCAGGAGATGTAATGTTTCATTACCATCCTGGCCTAACCAACTGGCTAAAACATCCGGATGCTTATGGGAAATCCATCCCACCCTCTTATGGCGATATCAGGAAACGAAACACTAAGATCTACTCGAGCGGTCTCCCATGGGTCCATTACAACCTGTTCCACTAGAATTATGCTCGTCCTCATGCAATACAAGACCATAGACCACACTGTCTCATGGTGTCCAAGACCAAGCCAAGACTATACCATCAAACGGTATCCAAGTTATATACATGCATAGATTTCCCTTATTGTGTATGCACGTTTTCTTCGTACATTTTTTTTCCCCGGATGTCTTAATGTTTTCTTCCTATAAAGTGTGCTCTTTCATCAAAAATTTTCCCCCGCATGTCCATTCTCCATTCCACTTCAAAATTAATCCTACAAAATGCCCATTCACATCTTAATAGTCAATTTCATCTATATGATAAATCTTACAATGTTCTATTCTACCTACAAACTCCATTAACTCTATCCATTTCACACATCCATGACTAATGCCTAGCATCACCACACACATGGTTTAGCCACATGCAAAAAATTTTAGCAAAGATCCATGAACCCCACGGGTCCAATTCCATTTGAATCGATTCTCAGATAGATCCAATAGAAGAATTGAACACCCAAGTCAAAGCCATGGATTGAATCATTCCATTCCACCCATGCATCCCATCCTATCCCATCCCATAAGGTTCCACTTTATACAATCTATGATGTCTGGCCATTCTACAAGCCCATGATTTATGCCCGGCATCACCGGGCACACGTTCCTAGTAGGTTTATAAAACCAATGGTTGCAATGATTCTATGAGATGGGTTAGCACAAATATTTACCATTGGTTAACATGTTGTTGTTATTTATTTTAGAATTGTATATTCAGAGATGTAATGTTTCTTAACCATCCCGGCCTAACCAACTGGCTAGAACACCGGCCTAACCAACTGGCTAGAACATCCGGATGCTTATGGGAAATCCACCCCACCCTCTTATGGTGGTATCAGGAAACGAAACACCAAGATCTACTCGAGCGGTCTCCCATGGGACCACACCATTTCATGGTGTCCAAGACCAAGCCAAGACTATACCGTCAAACGGTATCCAAATTATACATGCCCCCATGGAGACTGGAACTCAAGACCTGCTCTGATAACATTCCTAACGGCATGTCCTTAACCAAATGGGCAAATACATTTATGAGTAGTCACTTCCACTCATTTATGCTGGTATCTTGAGAACGCCCCACATGCACATTATTAAGATCTCTTGAGCAATCTCTCATATGGGCCTATCACAACCTCTCCCACTAGAACTACGCTCGTCCTCAAACATCAAAAATACCATCAAGAACCTTTGATGGACCCCATACATATGAGCATCCATGGAGACTCGAACTCGAGACCCGGTCCTGATACCAAATGTAACGTTCTTTAACCACCCCGGTGATATGGTTTAAAATTAACATCTAAGAATGAGCTCAGAGGAGTGGCTAATATGATTATGTAATAGGTGAAATCATATAGGGCTAGTCTTTCTATCATGGTTGGGAACAAAGGACAAAGGTAATGGCAAAGGCAAAGGTTTTGCTAACAAGGCTAAACTCGCAGAGATTTCTATATCTAGACTTGAACTTCAATTGGCGATATCTCCGTAACTACAGATCCATTTTTACTTTTATTGAACCCGTCGGAGTTTAGTTTCCGAATTAGGGCAACGATTCTTCTGTTCATTTGTATGAAGGAGAAATGGTGAAAAGAGTGAGAAGGGGTCAAAGAGGACTGTTGGAGGAGCTACAAGAGGATGATGATTGTCAGATATGCCTTATAGTCTTTGTGTTCGCCCTGAATATTGCTAGTTGAGTGGCACGGTTGGGTGGGGAGCTTTTGAATAAGGCTTTGGATACTATTTTGTGTAAAATTTCTTATATTTATTCAGGTATTCCGGGAAGATCGTATTAATTGATATCAGAATGTGGTTTCGATTTTCTTTGGAACTATAGGTAGTGGAACCATTTTCATGATCTCAGTCATGATCATGAAATACACTGTATATAGTTGCAGAGCAACCTATGCAGTTAGATGCGTGAGACTTTTGAGGAGATACGAGAAAGGTGCTTCGAGAACTCTAAGATTAAAGTCGTTATTGAGAGGAAACTTCAATTGGATACTATTTGTCCAGGTAAGACTTAAATTGCTTTAGTGGGAGAAGCCACCATGTTTAATTAAGTTCTTCCCTACTAGGAGCTATTGAAATTTTTGAAGGAGGATTAGGATTTCAAGTATGGAAGACAAAAATGAAAAAGATTCTTGAGTTATCAAGCATATTTACAATGGTTACATAGTGATATAAAACCAATGGTTGAATGATTCTACAAGATGGACTAGCACAATTATTTACCATTGATTAACCTAGTGTTATTATTTATTTTTAGAATCATTTATTCAAGAGAAGGAGTCAATTATTTATTCCGCATCGTAAAATTTGTGTTTACCACATTCAACAGTGCGGCCGCACAGAGGGCGCCAAAGTTCAAGGCCGGTTGTGCAGCCGCGTTGTGGTAAAATGCGTCCGCCAAATTTGCAATGCGGCTGCAAAAATAAGCGTCACAGCAAAGGTAATCTCGCGGCCATGCCACGCCGCTTCCGCGGACGCGTTTTACCTAAAGCAGTCGCATGTTGGCGTACATGGCCGCATGAGCTCCAATATTTGCATCGGCATCTTAGCAAGACGCAAACGCCATGATTTATATGCACCGCGCTACTTTTTATTTACAGCCACGTCATTTTCTGATAACTTCTACTGGCCAAATTCTTTTTCGGACATATAAAACGCGTATTTTTGCTAAAGGGGGAGGGAGATCATGCGTTGCATATTTTTTCCTCTTTTACGTATCAACTTTGACCTTATCCTTAATCAGAGCAGGTTGCAGACTAAGATATAGCATTTCATAAATAACCATTGTCTACTTGTTTAACTGATTATAGTTAAATTACACTTCATTGGTCTACAAGTTGCAGAGAGACGTTCTTCTAAGAAATAAAATTCAACAATTGGTATCAGAGCAGATTGCAGACCTGTGAAAATGGCAACAAGATTAGATGGCTTCCCTATTAGGAGCTAATTAAATCTATAAAGGAGGACCGGGATTTCAAGTATGGAAGGCAAAAATGAAAAAGGTGCTTGAGCTACCAATCATATTCATACTAGTTACATAAAGCTGCAAAACCAATGGTTGCAATGATTCTATAAGATGGGCTAGCACAAATTTCTACCATTGGTTAACCTCGTGTTGTTATTCATTTTTAGAATCGTTAAGGAGTCAAATAATAAGAGTTGAATAGCTCCTGAACTTCAAATAGAAATCATACTCTGAGAAATGGTGGAAGACAACTGTATATAACATGTAAACAACAATTCAATAGCTATCGGCTGATTATCAGAGTTTGGTTGATCATATTGCTATGAATTTTGTGCAGTTCTGACATTGTAAACTGTTACAGGTGCTTCTAGGGGTATGGCCGATAACAGACTCCTGACATAATCCATAAGCACGGGATTATCGCCGATAGCGTGTCGGGAGCATAGTTGCTATACGGTGGACCATAAGCCCGTAATCGGGCCATGGGGATATACCGAGGCTTGAAAAGTTGGCCCTAGGGGCAAGACTTTTAATGTTTATAAAATAAACACTTTATTCTATTCTATTTAAAACATTAATATTATTATTAATGTGAGCCAGGTGGTGCCTTGTGATTTGTTTTAATTGAACCAAGGGAAAAGGCCAAGAAAAGCTCGAAGCTTTTTAAGAATCCCTGATACATGGCTGGTTGGGCGACCTTAGATGATTATCTACCATGAAATGAGCATGCCAAGGTACGGCGCCCACCTGGGAGTGGTTGGATCTGTAGGAGAAGGCATGCAACTGGAGATTCGAGTGTATATAAGGCCTGAGAATTCGTCTTGAAGGGAGGCACAAAATTGTGAAGGCGTCAATTTGCTTTGCTTTCTCTGTTACAGACCAGCCAATGGGTTGGTTGTTGTTCTACAGCCCAAATCTGAACCATTCAGTCTGATTCCGGCCCCTTCCTACATCACTAGGTAGTGTTCTTAAGAGCAAAGTGGGATCTCACTGTCTTTGCTTGTATTGCTTGCAAGCATTGAGGTTGGGTTCAATTGCAAGAGCTTTGCCTTGTATTTGGAATACAAGGACGTTGCTTGATTTATTGCAGTATTGCAAGACCGATTGCAAAAGTTACCTTGCATCAAAGGAATTATCTCAGGAAGATAATTCACCTGTTGTTGTGTTCAAGGGCCATTTGATTCTTTTGGAAAGAATCGAGAGGAAGCCAGGCTTCCTGATTAGTCCTTGGGAGGCTAATCCCATCAGTTGTGGGAAGCTCTGGGAGTTCGTGGTATGGGTGGTAGCCCATTGGCCTTTTCCCATTGTTTGTTTGGGAAGTTGCAGAATTACTGCATGGCATTTTTTGTATCAGAGCATAATGGCAGATCAGGTACTTGAGAATGTTTCTGAAAATGTTCCAGAGGGTGCAGGTAAGCCTGTGGATGGTATGCCAGAAGTTCACCTTGCTGATGATGGCCTACTGCCAGCTTTGCGGGACATCCAATTGGATGATGATCTTCCCAAATTTGAATTCGAAGTAGAGGTTGAGATGACCAAGGAAAATGGCACCAGAAATGAACCTCAGGAGGTGGTTACCATGGAAGGTTATCCTCAGGGAGGAGAACCTCAGCAACCCTTTATGGAAATCCCTCAGGTGCAGAATAATACAACTGAGGAACCTTTAGAACAGGGATTCTGCCAGCTCAATGAGGAGTTTAATAAAACTCGCAATGAGCAAGTACTGTTCAAGGAAATTCTAGGTAAATTCCAGGAGCAGTTAAGCTCTTGGGTTTTCGAGGGAAATGCTCGAGAACAGCGTCTGATGTCCACTATAGAAAAGTACTTGCTAGAAGCAAGACAACACCCGAGAACAACGTCTGATGTCCACTATGGAAAAGTACTTGCTAGAAGCAAGAGGTGTTGTCGTAGCCCTGGGGGCAGATGGGAGACCTAGAAACGATGTTGTGGGAGGGGTTACGAGCAAGCAACTTGGAGTGGCAACTGAGATCCCTCAGGTGAATATAGAGAATCCTAAAGGTACTAACCCAGCTGAAGATTCTCTGGGAGAATTATTAGAAGAAGAGATTAAGTTTCTTGAACGGGTTAAGATGCTAGATTTCTATGGGAAAGATGTTACTCCAAGGCAAGCGATGTTTTGGTTTAACCAAATGAAATTGTATTTCGCGGCAACAAAGAAAAGCGAGCCTTCTCGTTTATTGTATGCCACATTGAAACTGAAGGGTCGGGTGGCCGAATGGTGTGATACCCATACTGAGGATGGGCAAAAGCTACACACTTGGGCTGAGTTTTTGTGATGTTCTAGGGAAATATACGCCATAAATACGTATATTTCCGGGTCCGTCACTATACAAGTCTACCTTCATAGCCTTGTATACCATAGATTAGTGGCATAGGGTGCATGGCTAAGTTATTCATATAACTTAGCAACCTTAGGTTTAGACCATTTTCCACGTGGCCTTAACCTATTGGGCACCCGCCACACAGAACCACCCTATTGGAGCCAGGTGGCATAACATGTGAACCCTAATCTATAAAGGCCTAAACCCTAACCCTAGGCCTCTTTTCTAGCTCCAACAGTCTGGGAACCTTCTTCGCACTCGAAACTCTGTTTCGAGAACCGTCTGCTGTGGCACAGCATAGCACAGCAGCCCCCAGAGAGCGTGAGCACATCAGTAGGAGTGGGAGCTACTTCGATCACCTTGAAGATCATGGAGACGCCAGGAGTAGGAGGGAGTTCTTCGGGAGCAGGTATTTCGGCATAGATTTCTTTGTAGATCATTTGGAAGTTAGGACTCCAGATGAGTTAGCATTTCGTGTCTCTAGTAAAGCCTTCCTAGAACCCTCAGTCTAGATCTTAAACCCTAATCAATGAACCCTAACTGTAAGTTAGATACATATGATTAGGTTTAGATGTTATTCTCATTAATATCATGTTATGTGGATATATGATGTTTGTTGATCATGTTTGCTCCTCTTGTATTGGGAAGGGGGGTAGAGACCTAGTAGCCATTACTTAGTGATGCTCCTAGTTTAGACCTTTTAGTCCTATTATATTGTGGCCTGTGCATAGGAACCCACCGGGCTAAGGGGGCTATAATGTGTCTCAGCACTACACAATGGGGCTAGAGGAGATACGGAGGGAGGGTCCCTGCTGAGCGTGGCTACTGGGGACCCCATAGCGGGCTAGGCTTATGGCCGGTCACTTCGTGTGGGCCGGGCATGGGTCTGACACCTCCTGGAGCAATGGTGTTGCCCTGCCTCTCAAGAGTTGCAGGTGTTGGCCTGGCTCTTGTTTTGGGGAGTAAGTCGGGGACGAATCGTGTGTTGGCACGATTCTCTAGCCGCCTGTGGAACCTCTAGACTCTGGGAAGGGGAGATGCAACTCTTCCTGCCTCGACGGACCAGGGAGATGCAACCTGGAGTAGTCCTGATGGGTGATACCATGGGATTGCGTGTCCGGAAGGCTAGAGTCATGCCAGAGCCTGATCTAGCCCATCTGCAAAGTATGCACAGGAGGGGCGGATGGAGTGGTCAACCCTAGCCATTGTCTATAGCCAGCCCCGCCATTGTTATGACTCGATCTGCTCTATCTTGAGACCTAGCCGTCAGTCTACCTCCCCATAAATCTGAGCCTTGGGTAGGAGCTCTCATGTTTTATAGCATATGATTATCTCTGTTGTAGCTATGGATATGTGGATATGCCACCCTTCTGGGTAGTATGAAGATATTATCTTGATTCTTATCTTGAAGATATTATTCACTGCGCTTGCTGATTCATATTCCCTCTCCAATGAAGATATACAACTAGCACAATGGCAAGGAATTAGAGTTGTCCTCATGCTTGTAAAACTAACTTTTGTTGTATGAATCATTCTTTACCATGATTATGATGTTTCGCCTTGCTACTCCAACCTATACACTTAAAAAAAGATGAGCTTAGTGGCCTTTTAATGTGATGTGTGTTAAAGTATTTAAATATAGACATGTTATTGCCTATCTATCCACCTTACAAATTTTAACACGTGCTCGCAATCATCTGCATACGTGCATTACGTGCAGGCCACTATCTATATTAATAACAAGGCATTGAGTTTTAGTTTGCACAAAAAGAGCTTTGAACCTACCATTAATCTAGAATAACAAGGCGTTGAGTTATTAGTTTGCACAAAGAGCTTTGAACTCACCATTGGTGGTCTTATGGTGACACTGATGTTTTTACTACATGTGACTAGTAAGCCAAAAATGGCTGCCATGTTGCGACTTTTCCATAATGACAAACACGTTGTGGATGTTAAAATGCCACATAACAAGTTACCACAAAACAAGAAACGTCATAATGTAATTGCTACCTGGAATACAATCATAAAGTGGCTGCACTTTTTACTTTTAGGACTGTTTGCTACCATCAATCTTGTTCATGGGAGAACAAAGCTTGTCCCTCATAAATACCTGCAACTAAATAAAAGCCTCTCTCACAAGTTCATATGTACGTGTTCAACGGCTTTCTAGAAATCTATATCAAGTGATAGTATACCATTGAATAGGTGAAGATAAAGTTAACCCGATTCCGCGGCAAAGATATCCCTTCCGGTGGAATCACCAAAATCGCGTAGTAACTGTGTAGTCACGCGGATTGCGTATACCCCTTAAACCATTTTTTTGCTCAGATCTTTGAGCTTGAATACCTCGGCCGATCAAGCTCCAAATCGATTTGGATCACTTCTATGTGGGTCGAAATGAGAGGGATTAGAGGAGGTCATCCATGCAAACCAAAAATCAGATCGAGTGCCTCTGGATTCAGCTAGTCGCAAAAGGGCAAAAAATTGCCCTCAAAATGCGCAGTTACTGTGACTGCGCAGTTTGGACAAGTGATTCTGCGGGACAGAATTTCTTTATGGTGATTCCACCGGAAGGGATATCTCTGCCGCGGAATCACCAAAACTAGGGTAGCTTTATCTTCACCCCCATTGAATTGGTTAGGTTATTCGGCCCACGTATATAAGCTAAGCTGAATGGAAACAACCAAAGGTTAAATACATTATCCAACCTTTAAGCCCGATATCAGTGATATAATATCATGAATTGGTTGGGTTATTCGACCAACACATACAATCTAAGTCGAATTCAAATAATCAAGGGTGCACATCCTTCTCTTCCACGTGGCCTAATCATCTTATATGGTGTTTATCCACGTGGAGGTGCTCAGGTATGTGAGGATTGATTTGTTCTGTTTGGTATGCCACACTAGGTAAGGTTCCACATGCAAGCCGCCATTTTTACGAATATCTAATACTCCACGAGAGCTTTAGGTACTTGAATCTGATAATGTGTTATATCATGCATATTCACAGTGGTTGCATAGGGCTATAAACCCAATGTTTGCAACGATTCTATAAAATGGGCTAGCAGAAATATTTATCATTAGTTAACCTAGTGTTGTTACTTATTTTTAAAATCGTTTATTCAAGAAAAGGGGTTGAAGAATAGTTGAACAACTCCTGAACTTTGAATAGAAATCATACATCGAGAAACAATTTAATAGATATAGCATAAATGAATTAGGTGCTTGAGGTATCAAGCATATTCACAATGGCTACATAGGTTTATAAAACCAATGGTTGCAATAATTCTATGAGATGGGTTAGCACAAATATTTACCATTGGTTAACATGGTGTTGTTATTTATTTTAGAATCGTATATTCAGGAGATGTAATGTTTCATAACCATCCTGGCCTAACCAACTGGCTAAAACATCCGGGTGCTTATGGGAAATCCATCCCACCCTCTTATGGTGATATCAGGAAACGAAACACTAAGATCTACTCGAGCGGTCTCCCATGGGTCCATTACAACCTCTTCCACTAGAATTATGCTCGTCCTCATGCAATACAAGACCATAGACCACACCATCTCATGGTGTCCAAGACCAAGCCAAGACTATACCGTCAAACGGTATCCAAGTTATATACATGCATAGATATTCATATTATGTATGCACGTTTTCTTCGTACATTTTTTTCCCCCGGATGTCTTAATGTTTTCTTCCTATAAAGTGTGCTCTTTCATCAAAAATTTTCCACCGTATGTCCGTTCTCCATTCCAATTCAAAATTAATCCTGCAAAATGCCCATTCACATCTTAATAGTCAATTCCATCTATATGATAAATCTTACAATGTTCTATTCCTACCTACAAACTCCATTAACTCTATCCATTTCACACATCCATGACTAATGCCTAGCATCACCACACACATGGTTTAGCCACATGCAAAGAATTTTAGCAAAGATCCATGAACCCCACGGGTCCAATTCCATTTGAATAGATTCTCAAATAGATCCAATAGAAGAATTGAACACCCAAGTCAAAGCCATGGATTGAATCATTCCATTCCACCCATGAATCCCATCCTATCCCATCCCATAAGGTTCCACTCTATACAATCTATGATGTCTGGCCATTCTACAAGCCCATGATTTATGTCCGGCATCACCGGGCACACGTTCCTAGTAGTTTTATAAAACCAATGGTTGCAATGATTCTATGAGATGGGTTAGCACAAATATTTACCATTGGTTAATATGTTGTTGTCATTTATTTTAGAATTGTATATTTAGAGATGTAATGTTTCTTAACCATCCCGGCCTAACCAACTGGCTAGAACATCCGGATGCTTATGGGAATTCCATCCCACCCTCTTATGGTGGTTTCAGGAAACAAAACACCAAGATCTACTCGAGCGGTCTCCCATGGGACCACACCGTTTCATGGTGTCCAAGACCAAGCCAAGATTATACCGTCAAACGGTATCCAAGTTATACATGCCCCCATGGAGACTGGAACTCAAGACTTGCTCTGATAACATTCCTAACGGCATGTCCTTAACCAAATGGGCAAATACATTTATGAGTAGTCACTTCCACTCATTTATGCCGACGTCTTGAGAACGCCCCACATGCACATTATTAAGATCTCTTGAGCAATCTCTCATATGGGCCCATCACAACCTCTCCCACTAGAACTATGCTCGTCCTCAAACATCAAAAATACCATCAAGAAACATCAAAAATACCATCAAGAACCCTTAATGGACCCCATACATATGAGCACCCATGGAGACTCGAACTCGAGACCCGGCCCTGATACTAAATGTAACGTTCTTTAACCACCCCGGTGATATGGTTTAAGATTAACATCTAAGAATGAGCTTAGAGGAGTGGCTAATATGACTATGTAATAGGTGAAATCATATAGGGCTAGTATATCTATCATGGTTGGGAACAAAGGACAAAGGCAAAGGCAAAGGTTTTGCTAACAAGGCTAAACTCGCAGAGATTTCTATAAATAGAACTTGAACTTCAATTGGCGATATCTCCGTAACTACAGATCCATTTTTACTTTTATTGAACCCATCGGAGTTTAGTTTCTGAATTAGGGCAACAATTCTTCTGGTTCATTTGTATGAAGGAGAAATGGTGAAAAGAGTGAGAAGGGGTCAAAGAGGACTGTTGGAGGAGCTACAAGAGGATGATGATTGTCAGATATGCCTTATAGTCTTTGTGTTCGGCCTGAATATTGCTAGTTGAGTAGCACGGTTGGGTGGGGAGCTCTTTTGAATAAGCCTTTGGATACTAACTTGTATAAAAGTTCTTATATTTATTCAGGTATTCAGGGAAGATCGTATTAATTGGTATCAGAATGTGGTTTCGATTTTCTTTGGAACTATAGGTAGTGGAACCATTTTCATGATCTCAGTCATGATCATGAAATACACTGTATATAGTTGCAGAGCAACCTATGCAGTTAGATGCGTGAGACTTTTGAGGAGATACGAGAAAGTTGCTTCGAGAACTCTAAGATTAAAGTCATTATTGAGAGGAAACTTCAATTGGATACTATTTGTCCAGGTAAGACTTAAATTGCTTTAGTGGGAGAAGCCACCATGTTTAATTAAGTTCTTCCCTACTAGGAGCTATTGAAATTTTTAAAGGAGGATTAGGATTTCAAGTATGGAAGACAAAAATGAAAAAGATGCTTGAGTTATCAAGCATATTTACAATGGTTACATAGTGATATAAAACTAATGGTTGAATGATTCTACAAGATGGACTAGCACAATTATTTACCATTGATTAACCTAGTGTTATTATTTATTTTTAGAATCATTTATTCAGGAGAAGGAGTCAATTATTTATTCCGCATCGTAAAATTCGTGTTTACCACATTCAACCGTGCGGTCGCACAGAGGGAGCCAAAGTTCAAGGCCGGTTGTGCAGCCGCATTGTGGTAAAATGCGTCCGCGGAATTTGCAATGCGGCTGCAAAAATAAGCGTCGCAGCAAAGGTAATCTCGCGGCCATGCTACGCCGCTTCAGTGGATGCGTTTTACCTAAAGCAGTCGCATGTTGGCGTACATGGCCGCAGGAGCTCCAATATTTGCATTGGCAAGACGCGAGCACCACGATTTATATGCACCGCGCTACTTTTTATTTGCAGCCGCGTCATTTTCTGATAACTTCTACTGGCCAAATTCTTTTTCGGACATATAACACGCGTATTTTTGCTAAAGGGGGAAGGGAGATCATGCGTTTCATATTTTTTCCTCTTTTACGTATCAACTTTGACCCTATCCTTAATCAGAGCAGGTTGCATACTGTGAAAATGGTGACAAGATATACAATTTCATAAATAACCATTGTCTACTTGTTTAACTGATTATAGTTAAATTACACTTCATTGGTCTACAAGTTGCAGAGAGATGTTCTTCTAAGAAATAAAATTCAACAATTGGTATCAGGGCAGATTGCAGACCTGTGAAAATGGCAACAAGATTAGATGGCTTCCCTATTAGGAGCTAATTAAATCTATAAAGGAGGACCAGGATTTCAAGTATGGAAGGCAAAAATGAAAAAGGTGCTTGAGCTACCAATCATATTCATACTAGTTACATAAAGCTGCAAAACCAATGGTTGCAATGATTCTATAAGGTGGGCACAAATTTCTACCATTGGTTAACCTCGTGTTGTTATTCATTTTTAGAATCGTTAAGGAACCATCATTCAATTAAATTGGGATTATGTCTTAATTTTGGGACAAATTTCATATTGCATGTTTTTAGTAGCATATTCAAATTCACACATTTCACCTCAAAATTATGAAAACGTAATATCATGTTATTTACAAAATAGTCAATATTTCACAATATAGCACCATATCATAAAAACGTGATAACAAAAATTTACATAGTTATTCAACTTTCTTCAAGCACCCCCAATGATATCATAGCCTTCTTCCTGACATCCTGAGGTATTGTAATTCTTGCATTTCTAGCTGGAATAGTGTTTGGAGTCCATGAGTACAAAACACTTTCATAGTCTCGCCAAAGATCAGGATCACTCGGATTTCTCCTCCATCTCTTTGTCCAACAATCTGAGTACCTTTCTTTATCCGATACGTTGGTCAACTGATGCACTGGACACCACCATTCCACCCGCACATGGTTGAAGTTAATATTACCTTCTTCTTTGCAAATATCAGAGATAGTGAACCCCAACCACACTGGATATGTATCTAAATCTGCTGGCTTTACTACCACAAATTGGTGGCATTCCAAGTCAGTGGAAGGTTCATAAGCATCCATGCCTAGAAACTTTGGCCTATTGTTCTTAGGACCAACATAGTGTTTGTCAGAAGGAGGAGGAGCATATTGCTTGCGAATGCTACTTACAGTGTCATCAACATCGCTTGGGAATGCTACTTACAGTGTCATCAACATCCTCAGCACCTGCTAAGGTCTTCCACCTAGTTTTAGGCAACTACCCTTCTTTCAATTCATCTGAGGATGTGTCTATCTCCCCCAACAGGTTAATCACCTTCTTCCAGTAAGCCACCAAGGCACGGTTGGTGTCATCTGGATTAGTTTGCCAATGCTTTATATAGTCCTGGATTCCTTCCTTAGTCAATTCCAATTGCTTCACTTCTTTAGTAGGTTTTAGAGCTTTTGGTTGACCTGGAGGTATCATAGGCTTGCCATTCTCATCTCTACGCCATATTTCCTCCCCTCCTCTCCACTCATCCTCTGAAGGTCTCATCTTCCATTGGAAGATTGGAATCCCATCTCTCACCCAAAAAGTGAACTGCAGAGGCCTGGAATGACCTTCAAGATCCAATGTATAACCATCCACAAAGCTCTTCCAATCGGGCACTTCTTCTATGAGAGAAGCTATAGGGTTTCGAGTAGTGCATTCATGCAAGATTTCCTTTTTAGTTGGTCACTGTCTGCTGCTTCAGTATACAACTATATTTGCCAAATAATGCATCCACATCCTCATGGGTATGCCCGGGCATAAGAAACCCTAAATTAACTCTTTCAAATATCCCCACAGCTGTTAAGTAGGATAGGAAAGAAAACATCCACCTGTTCTTATTTTGGCCAGCACAATTATCAAGTTGCAAGAGAAACCTTTTGGGTAGATCTTGAGGTCTATCACGTGAAGTTGAAGCTCCAACATGTTCATTAGACCCATGTTTCCTAAACCTTGCCTTGCTGAACTTTTCAATATTGTTAGGGTTTGCATCTAACAATGCTCTATGTAGTGCCTGGCTAGCTGTAGGGTCCTGGAGGTGACCATTGTATCCATTTTCATAGTTTCTCAAACACCTCATGATACTCCCAATATGAATCACTCCACAACTCCAAACTAAAATGGCCACAGTAGGTTTGAGTCTGCCCATGCAAGATTGTCCCAGTCATTGAGATCTGTAAAGGGTATGATCTTCCACATGACTTTGGTATGTACTTGAATTGTGGAAGACAAGTCTTTTGCTGGTCCATCTTGTCATGTATAATACATAAATAGTTATTGGGTTCCAATGCAGATAATGTCCTCCACATCCAATAACATGATCTACATGATAGTTGGTCAGTCATATGGTCCTTCATATGCTCCCTTATCCTAGCCCTTTGACTAGGTTGCACAATCTTATCAAGAGTCTCCTTCAACTTAGCACATAAATTGCACTTTGCAAAGTTGTTTGAAGTTGCTATGGTGACATGATTGAAATGCTTCTTCCATAACCTACTAAAGCTAGGTTGGGATATTGGAAGAATACCCAATTCTCGAAGTAGGGAATTCACTTCTTCCAAAATACTCTTTTGAGTACAATGTGATGACAACCTTTTCTCAACAACTGCTCTTCCCTTTTCATCCCTTCTGCTTTTGTGTGGCATAGACTCTGCATTGAAATCAATATATTTTTCAAATATCTCCCTGGCAGCCAAGGTCCTAGCTGTTGGTCTCAACAAACCATTATTTCCATGTAAAGCAATCCTGTTCCCCTACACTTTTTTTTTGCCAATTATGCCATGAAGAAGTTGGAATTGCATGGATAGTCCGCCATGCTTTTGCACATATCCATTTGCCTAGCAAAGGGTATCTTTTTTTTGTTTGGGTTTCTTTCATCCACGAAGTGCATGCTTTCGAAGATTGTGTACATGTAGGTCCTCCTCTCATCAACGATTGTACTCTTGAAAAGTGGCTCTTGCTTCCACCAATTGTTCTATTGTAAAGAATTGCATACAAGCACTCCAACAACAATCTGAGCCCCTAACCTTCACCATTGTCTCACGTTTGGTGTCACTAATCAACTTGGCTCTTTTGCTAGGATAATGTCTGGCAATTGATACTTCTCCCCTTTTGCCTAGGTTTAGAGTTCCAACTGCCAATGGATCAATATCAAGACAATCATTGTCCCCAACAACCTCAGGCTCTGGAAAAATATAATCCTCCACAAATTGAACACTACTTATAGGCCATGCCATGATGCAAGGAACCTCCAATTGCTTGACACAACCAAAACATTCCTTGTCACCCAAACCTTTACCTTTCCAGTTGTCTTCCAACATCAAAATTGCAATACCAATATTGTCTTCCCCTAGCCTTTCATCATTAACAGCTTGACCAGGATCTGCTAGCACAATGACTCCTTGGCCTACTATTTCCTTGTTGCACTTGTGCATGATTCTCACCTTCTTGTTCCTCCATTGCACCCTACTATAGAGGACTAATTGTTTTTCTTCAACATTCTTGCTAGGAGTTGGTTTTTCATTGATATTGCTCTTTTCAATATGTTGCACACCATCTTGAGTTGGAGAGGCACCATTGACCTAGGCAAATTGCACCCTTTTTAGTCAATGAGTAGGAAAAAATTATTACACCATAAGATAAAAAAAGTACGTACATTTATGGAATATGTAGAGGTAAATCAAATTTTTTTAAAAGCAAGAAATTCCTTGGAAATAGGTTTAATATAATAATAACAATGGGTGTAAACGAAATCATTTAAAACAAGAATTTTCGTGGCAACAACAAGGAAATGACATTTATATAAATATATCCTAATTTTAATTATCGAAAATTTGGATATATGATTACGAAAAGACATATATAACTGGTAGACGTGAGAATTTATTATCCATAATAATATACCCTAGATGATATAGCTGGCGGGAATTTCTAATTAACCCTATATAAATCCGGTTCACGCTCTCAAGACCTCCATTCTGTCCAAATTTTTTTTTCTGCCCGCCATGAAGCGTTCAGCCTCAGCGCTCGACCTTCATGAAGAACCCGAGGTCTCTTCAAAGAGACGTCGGGTTGAAGAACCCGCTCAATTCCCTCCCCTCCCCCCCCCTCCCCATTGATTTTCTTGCCCAATTCTCCTCTGATTCCTCCTCTGATGAAGAGGAGGAAGAGGAGGAGTTGGAGGAAGAGGAGGAGTTGAGTTCTCAAGAGCACATCGCTTCCTGCCCGGGGGTTGGCTTGACCTCAAAAGAGAATGAAATCGAGGACGAGGAGGAGGAGGAGGAGGAGGAGGAGGAGGAGGAGGAGGAGGAGGAGGGGGGTGAACAATTGACCCGTTTTTTGAGTGGTTGAGAGATGAACCAGGTTTGCATGTTTGCTTTTGTTTTTTTTTTTTGCACTTTTCTTTCTTTTCTAACACCTTTCTTTCTTCTTTGTTGCAAAGCGTGGAAGAAGAGTGATGCGAGATCCAGGCGGCCCATTTTTTTGTTTCCTTTCTTATGTGTTTTGGACACGCCTCAGGGCATTTTTTTTCTCAGAATTGTGTGAAAAGCCTCGGCAATTTGCTTTCAAGCCTTCGAAAGCATCTCGTACATATAAGCATTTTTAATGAAATCAAACAGTTTTCTTCATAAACTTTGTCTTCAAACAGTTTTCTTCTAACAGTTTTTCTGTACATAAATTTTTTTGAATAAAATCAAACTATATTCTCCAATTATTTTGGCTCCAAGCTGGTTTCTCTAAAATTTTGTCTCTGCAAATTTTGTCTCTCTAAACTTTTGTCTCTGCAAATTTTGTCTCAACAAAGTCTCGGGAACACTATAAATCAACCACATGAGAATTCTCTGATTCATCACGGTAACCATAGGAAATTTTCCTATACGACCTAAAACAATTCCCCAACCTTACAAGTCATTTTTTAGCCTTGATAATTTTGCCTTTAAAATCATTTTTAATTTAGCCTATATAAAATTTCTAAATTCTATTTTTTCGAATGCAATAAATGAAATAAAATGCCGTGAGAATTTATTGCATAAAATGCAATATTCTCCATATATACCATATACATGTCATGTCTGGCGGGAAGACCGTACGCCAGGCGTGTTAATTCAAGCAATCAATTATTCACGCTAACTTATTTCTAATTATGCCTATATAAATCCATTTCACGCTCTCAAAGTTCCTACATTTTGTTCCTTCCTTCATACGATTTGTCGGTTGCGCTTCTGCTGTGTTTGGATCCGCCCTTCTAAAATCTTAGTGAGCAGATTTATATTCAGCAATATTAGATGTTTGGTTTCGGCAATTCCTAACTTACTAAAAGACTCCGCCTTTTGTTCTGTAGCATCTGTAGCAGAGGACATCGGAGGCTCAGAATTGAAACCAAAAGCAGAGGACTAAGGTCTGCGAATCCAAAAGCCTCGGAATTAAAACCAAGAGCAAAGTCCTCCGTTCTTCGAATCCTTCCAGCCTCAGAACTCAAGGTTAGTTTTCATTTAGTTTTAAGCTGCATCTCAATGGCAGCTTTAATCCAAGAAGACAAGCTTTTGCATTTGCTCGAGACAGAGGAAGCAGATGATGTTTATGAAAACCAGAATAGTTTTTTATAAACTTCATCTGCTTCTTTTTGTTTCGAGTAAATTCTTGAGTTTCTCTTCCTGAATTAATCATGCTATTGCATGCAAGTTTCTATTATGAATAAGTGTAGTAGAAAGCATTAGAAAAATCTGAAAGATAGTATTTGAAACACGCTAAGCGTGTTTCATGCTAACCTTAGCCTTCAACATGAATACATGCTCGGCGTGCATTCAGCAGAGAGGGAGAAAAAAAACCTGTACAGATAGATATTGCCTGGCCTTTATCTATTTACTTATCTATCTGTACAGGTTTTTTTTCTCCCTCTCTCTGCTGAATGCGCCGAGCGTGTATAGTTTTTTCCTATATAGCAGTTTACACGTTGAGCGTGCAAACAATTTTATCCCTAGTCTCAACTTTTAAGCTAAACACGCCGGGCGTGTCTTTTAGTTTCTAAGTTTATAAATAAATAAATATAAACGCCGTCGTGAATCGATACTCGCTCACTTCCTACTGATAGATGCCAAGTTACATTAATCACCCGGTTGGTGACGAAGATGCATTGGAATTACATTTGGGCCAGCAATCACACATTTGGGCCAGCAATCACCTGCCCCGACTCGGTTTGGCTCCAATGGCGGTCCGGTTGAACCGGAGAAGCACCGGTCCTATTTGGAGTACCGATCTAATTGCAACCCTACGGAGTACTTGGATCAAGTAATGATAATGGCAGCAGAGCTTGAGGGCAATGATAGATCCGGGCTCGAGTCCCTTGCAATCGCGCCACGGAGGTGGCCCTCTTATCTAATCACTTCGAGAATGCAGTACATGCATTGATCGAGAGTGAATCTCGCATCCGTCAGCTCGAGATTCAAAATGAGGAGCTGCGTTTCTTAGTGGTTAGCCTCTATGCCCTGGATGCCCCAACACGAACCACTACCACAGTGGTATAATGATGCAATGGAGATGGCTAACCAATGGAGCAGGAGATGGAGTAGGAGGAGGAGCAGGAGGTGGAGGTGGAGCGGTGGGGGGAGGTGGAGCTAGAGCCCGTGTTTTTCTTTGGGGTTTTACCGGAAGAATTCACTATGCCCCCGCAATGGAAATGGGAGTATCGATAGCCCGGCTACTCAATGGACCGGGCTTGAAAAAAGAGTCGGGATTTTGTCCGGGTTTATCCAGTTTATTCAGATTATATAAAATTGTAAACTTTTTCCAATGAATACAACAAATTTTGTCTACTTCTATATTTCTACAATGTAGTACATGTTACATACCTTTTTTAAGCGGTTTCTTGGCCATGCAACAAATGTTCCTATACTTTCTCCAACCGTATCCCCACCGGGGTGTCTGCGAGGTAAAGCTTCATCCATAGCGCAGCAGTTAATCACTGTAACTCGGACATACTTATCCCCGAGCGGAATTCCATGACAGTTTGCAGTCGGATCGATGGAGTCGATCTTGCATAATCCTACTTTCCTTTTCTGATTTGTAGTTAACATGAAACATTCATCTTCGACACTGCAGACAATTGCCTATTCAGGCACCTTCATTGGAAATTATTGTACAAGCTATAGGAATGAGATGCTTACCAGAATTCTGTAGCCATTCTTGAGAAGCCGATTCGAGTTCTCGAAATCACAGGCGCTATGGAAATGCAGGCGGTCGGGAAAAATTCGAGTTACAAGAAAGCTTAGGTTAATTACATTTTGGCGGGATACATTTTGGGTAGATTGGTTTTTAAAAACTTAATGAAAGAAGTCGGCGGACAGGTCTTCGTCATTATTATTTGTATGTGTCGAAACTGCATTTTGTGTTTTCTTGAAATTCAAATTTCTCTCAGGTAGAAAACGCTATTTCTCGTACAGGTAGAAAAAGCTATTTCTTCGAGCAGCTCCAGCGCGTATCCGAGCGACCTTCCGACTCTGTTACTAGGCGACTCCGGAGATGTCTTCTAAAACGAATCGAGGTCGAGGCAGACGGGGCAGAGGAAGCGGTGGAAGAGGAATCTCAAAACCCGGCACTTCTCAAGTTTCAGAGGACGTTGATCAGAATACACAGAATACACAGAACCCTATTCAAGGTATTTAATTTGCCACAGAATACACACTGTGTGGAGAGTATTATGCTTGCATGAATTTGAGATATTTCCTTGCCTTCAGTTAATATGCTTTGCATGAGTTTGAGTTATTATGCTTTGCATGAATTTTAAGTATTACCATCAGTTAATGCTCTGATTGTCCGTTTTGTAGAACATAATTAATTTGCTCTGTTTTATAGAATATAGCAGTGTTAGACAATTGGAGATAGCAATGTTCAATGAGGTTAAATAGTGTGAAATATGGATTCATAAAGGGTATGTAGCTTAAAATGTGGATGCAAACTAATTTAGTTTCAAATTCACGCATAGCATGGTCAATAATAGGAGCTACCAACACGCCAAGCGTGAATTGTACTAATTTAGGTTTAAATGCATCTCTTGTTCTGAAAAGTACTCTAAAAAATGTTCATCTTCTTTTGCAGTGCCCAAGAGGAAGAAAACCACTAATAATTCGGGTTCTATTCCTGCCAAGAAAGCAAGGGTAGACGACCCAGATGCAGTACCATATGATCTCACCTTAGATGATGAAGGGCCGATTCTTATAGCAACCACTGACCTTGCCTGCCCTGAAGAGGAAATGGACGAGGGTGCCGAGTGGTATGTTGACCTTGCCAAGACAAATGGCAAGCTCGACTTAACTCTCTTCTCGAGGAAAAAGGAAGCAGACAAGATGACCAAACAAGGGATCCTAATCTCTTGTGAGGAAGAGGATGACACCAACTGCAAATTGCTCTTGGAGATTACACATAAGCGAGAAGAAAGATGCGCTCGGACTTACTCCTTGTGAGAGCTCGCATACAAGGATACGTTCATGAAGACAGATGTGAACGGTGAGATATGTTTTAAGTATGGTTCAGGGATAGGTTCTGTACGTATGAAATTATTTTTTCAGACGTATAAAGTACAAAAATACGTATTTTTGGGAAAAATACATTATTTTTCAGATTTAATACCGCCCGGGGAAAAAAAATTTCAGAGCGCGAAACCTTCTGTTTAAACTTTTGAAACTTTTTCGTAAAAAGTTTAAACCTTAGTTTAAACACGCGAAATTTTTTTTTTTTTTTTAAAAAATTTTCGGCGTAGCGAAACCTTCTGTTTAACTTACGCTGAAACCGTTTTTTGCGCGAAGCGAAAACCTTCAGGTTTAAACGAAACGAAAAAAAAATTTTTTTTTTTTTTTTTCGGCGCAGCCGAACCTTCGCCTTGATTTAAAAAAAAAACGTTTGGTAGTTAAGCAAAGCGGAAGGTTTAAACTACGCTGAAAAAAAAATGTTCAGCGTTTAAACCGGAAGGTTTACGCTGAATGACAGCTGCGGTTCAGTTTAAACGGAAAAGGTTTCGCCACGTGAAAAATTTTCGACGCCGGAAATTTTTTGGACGTATTTTTGACGTATTAAACGCCAAATTTGTGCCGTATCAAACGAAAAAAAAACGTGATACGATAAAACATTATCACGATTGAACCTATCCCTGGTATGGTTGGCCAACCAATGTAGCAGTTACGCCAATATTTATTTGCCAAGGGGTTACAAATTGCAGGTAGAGGCATGTTCACTAAACCGATACCAAGTCACTATTTGCGACAAGCTAGGGAATTAGCCGACTTGAAAGCTTCTCTGAGGGTCCTAGATCTAGGGAAGGATGTTCAACTGCAGGTTGTCGAAGGCATGGAGGCTTCGTTTTTGAGAATGAAGCTTGTGGTGGTGGCGCGAAGACTAGAGGCCATGAACAAGTGAATAAGTACTGCCGACCATTATCCATTGGGTTTTAAGGAAAGTTTTGCAATCCATGTGAAGTCCCTCATCCGTTCACCAAGCTCCATTTATGTTAGCGTAAGATATGATCCAGTACATGCCATGGAGATTGTTGAGCATGATTAGTAATCCAGGTCAAATGCCTATGCCCGGCCGGATGTGTTACCTTGGGATATGATCTCGAACAAGCCTTCTGTATGGACGAACGTCGAGGAGCTATTATTAAATGATGATATTAAATTCGTCATCATCGACGGGCAAAGCATTCCGTTGAGGCACAAAAGGCCCTCATCGGCAAAGCCGAGAACAAAACAGGCCAAACCATGTTCTACAATCACTATGCGTATAGGAGGTGTCGTCTCTTGGATGGCAATACTTCACCTGCAGATTTGGCTGAGATTAGTGCAACTTTGAATGAAATGGGGAAGACATTTCTATACAAAAGGTAATTGACTGCATTAGGATGTTAGCACTTTAATATTCACGCCAGGCGTTCATTCAAATGAAACCAATTCACGCCAGGCGTGATTTCAAATGAAACCAAATCACGCCAGGCGTGCTTTCAAATCAAACCAATTCACGCCAGGCGTGAAATGTTAAAGCACGCCTGGCGTGAATTGATTTGATTTGAAAGCACGCCTGGCGTGATTTGGTTTCATTTGAAATCACGCCTGGCGTGAATTCAACCGATTCGAAAGCACGCCCGCCGTGAATTGCATTGGTATTTAATTCATTTCACGCTAGGCGTGCTTTGAGGTTGATCTTTTCTATTGAAATCGCGCCCGGCGTGTTTCTTGTCTTCTGATACTGATTCAATGCCTGTACTTTTGGCAGTCCATACGTGGAGCAACTGCGCCACGCCCGTCAACAGTGGGTGGAATATGGCTGTCCATTACCCACCAGACAGGGCGGGTCAAAGTCTGAGGCTTTGAAGCTGCTGGAGCGGACTCTGTCGCAGACAATTATACAGGAGAAGAAGAAAACTGCAAGAAAATCAAAGAAAAAAGGTGGTGATGACATTGCAGATCCTTCTGAAAGCTCATCTAGCAGGTCAGGCCCAACAGACTCGTATAAGATTGTGTTTTGTAAGGATGCAGTATGGCAAAAGTGGAATGAATTCTGGGACGCTTATGCACAAGGGAAGCTGCCGACATCGTGGGTAGGGTGCCTCTGTTGATGTAAGCATCTTTGACTTGAATGTGACAGAGATGAGAAAGACTCGGGGGCTAGACGACGCTGAGACCATTTGGGTTTTAGACCAGTGCTTAAAGAAGGAAGTCTTATACAAGAAGAGTGCTTTCACTAAGGATAGGATGTCCTTCGTTGAGTGCTGCAGCCATGTGAAGGATGTACGTACAATGAAGTCAGCTGTAGGAGCTGAGTTACAAAGGCTATCGGGGGATGTGGCATTATCCGAAATTGGATTCTTTGGACAAATACAAGGTCAAGAATGATGACATCAAGAAGTTTGTATTCGGTCAAAGGACTTCCTAAAGAATTGGAAGGCTAAAAATACAAAACATAAGGAGACTCTACCCCTAAGGTACCGGGCCGAGTTGAGAAGAAAAGTGGCCCTTGTGAAGAAGATTATTGGAGAAGAAGACAGCATCCAAAGATTCGGTCTCCATTGGGTACAAAGGTCTCTTGCCGAGAATCAGCATTGCCTTAAAAATATATCACTCTTTGTGTTGGATATTTGAGGGTGGGAGAGAAGATATGGGCATGAACCGAAGGACTATAGCGACTTCTTTACCGGTGTATAGGATTGACAACCGAGAGGTCCTTCTCTATTGTCATCGTTTGTCCTTCAGTGAGTGAGTCACATGCATGCACTATCCGCCGCTCATGATCCGGAGTCGTCAAAGTTATTAGAGGGAGGGATGCCTAATATATGATGTTAAAGATAATGAGGCATGAACGTAACGTAAGATGGCACATGTGATCTTTATTATGATAGCCATGCTGTCAGACGAGGAATATGATATTGCTAAGGCCAAGGGTGACAATAGCAGTGCATGGGAATGTTTTCTTCTAGATGATCCAGACTTAAGAACTATATTCTATCATACAGATCAGGATCAGTCAGAACATGATGAGTCAGAAGAGGATGAGGATCGGGACCCCCTCCTAAGTGGGGAAATCAAGTACGAGCTACAAACTAAGGAGAAGGGCCCCTTAAATAAAAATGGATTTCCCCCTACTATGGCTGCTTACCTCGTCGAGGCATTTGCTCCAATTGATACAACCTGCTTGGAGCTTCATGTTGGAGGTTATATTGCCCGAGAGGCTCTTATGGGTGTTAGAAGATGTCACTGCTTTGTGAGTGATGAGCAGGCCAAAGACTTTCTTGAACCATTCCTCATGCATGTGCTTGCCAAATCTCCTAAAGGCCCTTATGGCAACCTGAAATCATCAGCAATCAAAAGTCTCGTAGACTTGTCCAATTCGAAAGTGGACGATGGTTCTGGTGAGGGAACTAGTAATCCGCAGCCTGAAAAGGAAAGCAATGAACAAATAGCTGCTAAACTGGCTGCTCAAAGTAACGTGATGAAGGCGAACTTGGGGAATATCTATGCCTCCCTTCAGGGTGATGCAAGCAACAACAGAGGAGATTCACAGGTTAACAATGAACTAATTGACAGGGTAACCGAAACTGAAGGCAACCAAGGCGACTCTAGTGATTCACAGGTTTGCCAAATCAATAGTAAAATAATGTCAGTTGTGAAGGACGCAGCGGAACTAATAGAAAATAACAATTCTAACAGTCAGAAGAGCACGACGATTAAGGGTGGCGAAGGGGAGAATGATGCCGACGACGGCAGCGAAACTGAAGATGATAGGTATGGCCTTGCCCACGAAATCACGCCACGCGTGATTTAATTTGTATTACCTTTGAATTAAATCGCGCCAGGCGTGCTTTGATTATTTTTCGTTGTCAAACTAAATCACGCCGAGCGCGATTTGGTTGACTATCTCAAATCACGCTTGGCACGTTTGTATTGTTTGTGTTATCGTATCTTGCTGACCGGATACATGTTTGATGTTTCAGCTTCCATTGCATTTCTAAGAAGGTTGTGGTGTTCGACCTAAACGGAGTCCTTTGCAAGACTTTTCCGAAAAATAAAGTGGCTAGAGATCAGTTTCATCAGACACCAGTAGAATCAAACACCAAGTGGATCTATCCGCGGCCGCACTTGAAGGAGATGCTAGATGAGGCATTCAGGTTATTTCGAGTTGGTATTTGGTCATCCATGGAACTAAGGAACATCAAGGATACTTTGGAGGCACTGGGGGAAATGCGTAGACATTGGTTGACCTTTTGGGATCAGAACAAATGTGTGAAGTTTACTAATCCCAAGGATCCAACAGGCAAGCCTATCTTCATCAAACACTTGAGTAACATGATGAACGAACTTGGTATCGAGAATAAGGATGATATAATCATAGTGGATGATGATGCTCTCAAATGCTTCTACAATCAAACGCAGGCCCTAAATCCACCATCTTACGATCCAAAAAACTTTGCGACAGATGATTTTCTGGTGAAGTTTGTGTCTATTATGCATAATTTGGCTATGGGGATGACGGTGGGTGAAGTGTTAGATTCATACCCAGAACTGATAGAACGGCTGACATGGAACCACACCTTGTTAAATACGTGGAAAAACATGGATTGATCCCGTAATATTTTATTGGAATATATGATATTTTTGTATGATATTTGTGCCATGTATCGATAATTTCGAGTCTGGAATTGCCTCGCAAATAATGCAACGTGTTATTATCAAACCTAATATTATCATCTAAATGCTCTTCAATTTTGGTCTCATCTATGTTAGCAACTTGCTCTTCATTTTTGCATATTTCAATTCGCATATGAAACGTCACACGTGAATCGCAACCTTATGTTATTTTTGAAGTCCAAAAAAAAGGATTAAAAAAAACAAAAACCCCCTAGAAGACAACAGCAGGTTGGCGTGATTTTGGAGTTGACATAATCCCAATTTAATTGGATGATGGTTAAGGAGTCAAATAATAAGAGTTGAATAGCTCCTGAACTTCAAATAGAAATCATACTCTGAGAAATGGTGGAAGACAACTATATATAACATTTAAACAACAATTCAATAGCTATTGGCTGATTATCAGAGTTTGGTTGATCATATTGCTATGAATTTTGTGCAGTTCTGACATTGTAAACTGTTACAGGTGCTTCTAGGGGTATGGCCGATAACGGACTCCTGACATAATCCATAAGCACGGGATTATCGCCGATAGCGTGTCGGGAGCATAGTTGCTATACGGTGGACCATAAGCCCATAATCGGGCCATGGGGATATACTGAGGCTAGAAAAGTTGGCCCTAGGGGCAAGACTTTTAATTTTTATAAAATAAACACTAGCTATGGCTTTAAAACATTAATATTACTGTTAATGTGAGCCAGGTGGTGCCTTATTTGTTTTAATTGAACCAAGGGAAAAGGCCAAGAAAATCTCAAAGCTTTTCAAGAATCCCTGATACATGGCTGGTTGGGCGACCTTAGATGATTATCTACCATGAAATGAGCATGCCAAGGTACGGCGACCACCTGGGAGTGGTTGGATCTGTAGGAGAAGGCATGCAACTGGAGATTCGAGTATATATAAGGCCTGAGAATTCGTCTTGAAGGGAGGCACAAAATTGTGAAGGCGTCAATTTGCTTTGCTTTCTCTGTTACAGACCAGCCAATGGGTTGGTTGCTGTTCTACGGCCCAAATCTAAACCATTCAATCTGATTCCAGCCCCTTCCTACATCACTGGGTGGTGTTCTTAACAGCAAAGTGGGATCTCACTGCCTTTGCTTGTATTGCTTGCAAGCATTGAGGTTGGGTTCAATTGCAAGAGCTTTGCCTTGTATTTGGAATACAAGGACGTTGCTTGATTTATTGCAATATTGCAAGACCGATTGCAAAAGTTACCTTGCATCAAAGGAATTATCTCAGGGAGATAATTGACCGGTTGTTGTGTTCAAGGGCCATTTGATTCTTTTGGAAAGAATCAAGAGGAAGTCAGGCTTCCTGATTAGTCCTTGGGAGACTAATCCCATCAGTTGTGGGAAGCTCTAGGAGTTCGTGGTATGGGTGGTAGCCCATTGGCCTTTTCCCATTGTTTGTTTGGGAAGCTGCAGAATTACTGCATGGCTTTTTTTGTATCAGAGCATAATGGCAGATCAGGGACTTGAGAATGTTTCTGAAAATGTTCTAGAGGGTGCAGGTCAGCCTGTGGATGGTATGCCAGAAGTTCACCTTGCTGATGATGGCTTACTGCCAGCTTTGCGGGACATCCAATTGGATGATGATCTTCCCAAATTTGAATTCAAAGTAGAGGTTGAGGTGACCAAGGAAGATGGCATCAGAAATGAACCTCAGGAGGTGGTTACCATGGAAGGTGATCCTCAGGGAGGAGAACCTCAGCAACCTCTGTGGAAATCCCTCAGGTGCAGAATAATACAACTGAGGAACCTTCAGAACAGGGATTCCGCCAGCTCAATGAGGAGTTTAATAAAACTCGCAATGAGCAAGTACTGTTCAAGGAAATTCTTGGTAAATTCCAAGATCAGTTAGGCTCTTGGGTTTTCGAGGGAAATGCTCGAGAACAGCGTCTGATGTCCACTATGGAAAAGTACTTGCTAGAAGCAAGACAGCACCCGAGAACAGCGTCTGATGTCCACTATGGAAAAGTACTTGCTAGAAGCAAGAGGTGGTGTCGTAGCCCTGGGGGCAAATGGGGGACCTAGAAATGATGTTGTGGGAGGGGTTACGAGCAAGCAACTTGGAGTGGCAACTGAGATCCCTCGGGTGAATATAGAGAATTTTAAAGGTACTAACCCAGTTGAAGATTCTCTGGGAGAATTATTAGAAGAAGAGATTAAGTTTGTTGAACGGGTTAAGATGCTAGATTTCTATGGGAAAGATGTTACTCCAAGGCAAGCGATGCTTTGGTTTAACCAAATGAAATTGTATTTTGTGGCAACAAAGAAAAGCGAGCCTTCTCGTTTATTGTATGCCACATTGAAACTGAAGGGTCGGGCGGCCGAATGGTGTGATACCCATACTGAGGATGGGCAAAAGCTACACACTTGGGCTGAGTTTTGCAAATTATTCAGGCAAGAGTACCCTCTGCACTATGACCACCGACATGCCTTGATTCAGTTGAAAGAAACTGTGCAGGCTGGGACTCTGCAAGATTATGTGGCAGAATTGCGAGTGTTGTTCTCGCGTTTGCCATATTTGACAACCGAAATAAGGGTTGATCATTTTGTGAATGGGCTAAAGGATACCAACCTTCAGAAGCATATGCTTCAAATTGAGCCGACGGGCTTTGAGCTTGAGGTAGAACTGGCTAGGAAGCTGGTTGGTAGGGAAGAATCCCATAAAGCCCAAAGAATTGTTCAATGGAAGGCTAAGAGGAATGCGGGTGCCTCTCAGACTGGTCACCTTCAAAAAACAAAAGAAAATCCGGCTAAGGAAAAGCAGATGGATAATCCCAAGGAAACTAGCGCTAAAACTAAAATATCCAAGGGATGTTATAACTATGGCATTGTAGGGCATTATGTTCGGGATTGTACAAAACCATAGAAGGATAAGAAAGTTTTAGCAGGTACCTCCAAAGATGAAAATGAGGTGAAATCCTTATCAGTGATTGCTCGTGAAGAGGATATGGTAAGTCCTACACAAGCTTATGCTGATAATGTAATAAGGTTGTTAGGAAGAATCAATGGTAAGGACTTGACTATTTTGATTGATTCTGGAAGTATTTACAACTTTATTTCTACCATCACCACAAGCGTGCGGCATTCGGTTGAAAATGGTTGATAAGGAGACCCGTCATGCTGCCGCTATGGTCATTGATTTTGATATTGCTAAGCTAAACCGCAATGATGTGATTTTGGGAATCCATTAGTTGCAAAAAGCTCAGCCAATCATTTTATGGCTACCATCTTTGTAGCCAAGGTTGTGTCTTTTTCCCTTAAGATCTCTGATCTCTTATATAGCATACTAAAGGAAGTTGGATGCGACTATGCTACATGCACTTGCATGCAACCATGCATATGCATGCATGCATGAGTTAATTCTAGTGGATGTCCATTTAACGTATTTTAACACGTGAAACTTTCTTATCAAGTAAACCTTTCCCGACTGCCCCTTTTAACAGTACACATTACCAAGGTCATCTCGACTAACCTCATTGGTCCCCTAGCAACTACTCCGACATATAGGCATCCCCTGTGTATAACTTATACCCAAAACACGTAACATCAGCCAAAGATAAAGGAACTTCTTAGGTTAAAATGAAATTGTAAATTCAAGTAAGTCTAAAAGACACTTATTAGGTTAAAATGAGTTTTCCAGACTAAGAAAATTTTTGGCATTCGAAAAGTGAAAAACGATAGAGCCATATTCATAGAAAAGAATACAAAAAACATTTTTTAGCGCTAAAAACACAACCAATAAATATAGCTGTTAGATCATTAGAAATGCTTAGAATATGCTGAAGATGCCAAAGCCCAAATCCCACCCTCTCCCTAGCGAATTGCGCCGTAATAGGGGGGCAATTCGAAAAACAAAATGTGAGTATATGATGTGGTGAACTTAGATTTAGAATGGATTTGCAAAGTATAAAAATGGGAGTTTATGCATATAAAAAAGGCAATGGACAAATAGATAGATAGCGGGTGGATAGATGGGTGGGTGGGTAGATAGATAGATAGATTTAGCATCCACGGAGACCAACAAAGGTCCGTGGGACGGAACAAACATGCACAAAAAGCCCAAACAAGAGAACGAGCCCAAAATCAAACAAAATAAATACAATTAGACTATTTAGACGTAGCCAATCCAGAGATTAGAAGGCCAATAGTCTGGGAAAATTGTTGCGCCTCCCCTATAGACTACCCATTTCTTCTGTAGGAGTGCTTCCCTTGCCTTGCCGAACACCTCTTTACATTTACACAATTGATATGGGAGGGTCCTCTTGCACTGAAAACTAGTGAGGTGGTTCTCGTACTATAGGACATGGAATCGACTGAGAGCATCCTAAAACTGAACCTAAAGATGGCAAGGACAATCAGTCCCGCTCTCACACTAGTAGCAAAGACAACTTCATCAAGCTTCACGTTGGCAAAATCATCATGTTGTGTATCTTAAACTTGATTAAACGAAAGCATATGACAGAGTCAACTGGGAGTTCATGCGCTTGTCTATGCTCAGATTGGGATTCGGACAGCAATTCACACCAGGTGTCAAGAAGTTGTATGAGTTGTTGTTCTCTTTTATGGTGAGCCACCAGCGGTCTTCCCACTCGGTCGAGGTATTCGTCAAGGATGCACTTTAGCACCACTCCTTTTCACAATTGTTGCGGAGACGTTATCACAGTTATTGTTGTTGCATCAGCAGAGGCAGAGTCTCGCTATGGAGGATGGTACACAGGAAGTTGCAACCAATATGTTGATGACATATTCCTCTTTCTAGTCACTAACTCCAAGGACCTTGAAGCTGCAAAACTACTCTTCGACACGTTCTCTTTGGTTTCCGGTGTGTTGGTGGGTTGGCAAAAGTGTACGGCCTTATGGACATTAGACACTCCGATTCTGGCATGTCCTCATGATTATCCATAAAAGCTTCTTGCTCATGGATATGTCACAAAGCTACTTGTAATTCCTGTTGGCATTCATGTTAAAGCAGGATACTTGTAATTCCTGTTGGCATTCATGTTAAAGCAGGAGCAGCATGGGCAGAAAGTTTTAAGGGTTTGGAGAAACACATATTTTGGTGGTCAACTGCAATGTTATCCCTCGCTGGTCGCATAACAATTGCTAAATCAGTGCTCAGCAGTACCCATGTATACATGGCTTCCTTGTTGCTAGCCCCACAGGTTAAAATATGAGATCTCATTACAATAGTCTGAAATCGTCTAAATGCATCCTCTCTAAGTGGGCAGGTGGCATGGGTATGGTAGATTTCTTACTGGTCCTCATCTCAAAATTCATTTGGAGGCTCCTGAATGGTGAAGATGACTCTCATGGCCTTCATCTTCTCAAACACTCTCTTGGTCATTATACTCCTCTAGACAAGAAGACAACCAACCAGTTCTTCCCTTGGCTCTATTTCACCCTCTTGAGCCTTTTCCAAATGCATGACATTATAAAAAGAAAAAACACAGAAACTAGAGCAGGAACTGGAACAAGAACTGGAGCTGGGACATCATCTAGAACATGGTCAGAATCTGAGACATGAACAGGAGTAGAGACAAGAGTTGAATCGGGACGTGGAGTAGAAACAAGAATAGCAAGGACCGAATCAGGAGCCCACGATACTGGGACTGAAGTAGATATTGGTGCAGAGGCCTGAACTACAGATGATCTGGAACTAGAGCTCGAACTTGCAAACCGAAAGGATCTAGTACGCCAATCAATCTGTGGGTTATGTAGCTCGAGTCAAGGTAGACGCAAGGGTGAAAGCATGTTAGGGCCTACATAAAAAATTACCAAAAAGGTACTTTTCTGTGTACTTCTGTGCAAGTACATAATTGTATTTTAAAGTACCTAGACTACAAGATTGACTAAAAGAAATTGTGTTATGTTCAAGAGTAGTAGTACATACATGTTGTAAGGTACTTTGTGATGTCAAGAAGATGTTAAGAACTCAAATATATCATCATCTTTGACTACCCAGAGTATTTTCCAGGTAGTTTCCAAAACATGTAGGCCCTAACATGCTCTTACCCGCAAGACTACTGGCACATGTGGGCTAGCGATGAGATTGAAAGAAATGCTACAAGAAACTCCCTCGAACAAAACATGAAGAGGTGCAGTACATTCTGTCACTGCGGCTGAAGCGATCTCATGCCCATCAATCACATTAACAGAGCTAGGATGCTCGACCTGCTTCTAGGAATGGCATGCTTAGTAGCGAACATACTATCCATGAAGCAGACATTCGGACCACAATCAAGTTGCGCCGGCGTCTCTATCCTCCCAACCTCTGACTCCAATGAAATAAATAGAGATAAAAAATTCTCTACTAACCTTGTCCGAGGGAATAAAACCTTCATCACATGTTGGAGGAGTTGAAGGAATGTCAGGCAACCCTTGAGAGACTCCTACTACTCGGACGGGGCTCGAATGGTTTGATTGCTTAATAGGACATCCACAAGCAATATGGCCAGCCCCTCCACAATAGAGGCAGAGATTAACCTCTCTTCGACGTTGCTTCTCAGCTGCAGACAAGGGCCCTCGAATCACACCATCAATTTATATAGGCACTGGGCCAATTGATTCCAGAGACATGGGCAGTGCAAAAACTGTTGTGATCATTGGAGCTTGGGGAAGTAAAGAAACATGCTGATTTCATTTTTCTTGCATACGCTCAAAAAGATGGTTATCACAACGAACCGCAAACTTTAGAGATTCATCCAAGGTTCTGGGATCCTTCATGGTCAGCAACATATCCTTTATATCCTTGCGGAGCCCTCTTTGAAAAACAGTCCCGAAGAGCCGCATCTTCTCAGGCTGTGTTGTGTCTATGGCAATCTGTCGGAACTCAAAAACATAAACTGAAGCCGGACGAAAACCTTGCCTGAGGTTGCCAAGCTCGGTTACTGCTGTGCGTTGCCGATCAGTGTCTCCAAAACACGCGTCAAGTTCAGCAGTAAGTAAAGCAAAATTTTGCAACTCGGGAGCCCCTTTCTCCAGCAGGAGAGAAGAGAGCCAACTAGTCCAACCTGTTCCCGATCTGTAGGAAGCCTGTGAGGGTAGAGCCGAATAACAAGCCGAAACTGATTCAAAAAATCTCGGAGCTTGGATCTAGTGCCATCAAAATTTTCTGGCAGGCTGATCTTAGGTTCCGATGACCTCTTGCCGGAGCTAGAGGCTGATTCGTGAGAAGCTACCCATTCATGGAGCTCCTTATTATCCAACTGCAACTACTGGCATACTTGAACAAGTTGTTGGACCTGCTGTAATAAGGATGAGACCTCCTCCATAGAGATAGAAACCGCCCAATATGGATAAAGAAATCCTTAGGATCAGAGCAGGCAAGAATTGGTAAGGGATTCCAGTTCAAACTATCATGAACCTATGCGAGAACAAGGAAAATACGTGAAAAATATGCAAGAAATACAGAAGAAATATGCCAAGGTCGGCAAAGAATCTGATATATGAACAGGAATCAAGAGTACAATGGCCCGAAGGCAAGTAGGAACACGAAACAGATGCCTAGAAGGCTCAAGACTGGCGTTGAACCTGAATGGTTCGACAAGAAGGAGGTGCCTCCTTATATATCTAGGCTAACGGTCAGGATTGTGCCACTCTAATGGATGAGATCACGCCAAGTATCGTGCATACATGTAGGTTCTAGAATGTTCTAGAACCTCTGTGACGTTCCAAGTATTTATACGGTATAAGTATAAATATGTTGACACGTCACCAGGGATACATACGCCATGCCACATGGGGTATGGGAACCTAGGGGGGTTCACTTAAAAGGGATTAAATTAGCTATGCTAATTTGATTGTTAACAATAATTACCTATAATTAAGGAACTAATATTTAAAAACCATAATTAAGTTAATTATGGTTTGGGAAGGTGCCACGTGGCCACCCTCGATTGGTTAGCATGGTAATGCTAATTGGGTTCAATAGGGTGGATCCCCACCCCCATGTCAGCCACAACTCACCTTGAGCAGTGGAGCGCCACCCTTGTGACCAGAGCTGAGCGCCACCCTGAATCTCACACAAGCTGAACACCAAGACCAAGCAGATGGAGATCCCCAATGACAACGGGTCGAGCCGAAATACAGGTGGGTGGCTAGTGTAGTTGTGAATTCTAGGATAGCGCCCCTGTTGGGCACCTGTTTGGGTTGTTGGTCTGTTCTCTCTGTGTTTACTCGTAGGAACTAACCCTTGATTGTAAAGGTAAGTTCTCTATATATTTCGATTCTGGTTTTGCTTGTAATGAATGGATTGGTGGTTGTTAGCCTAGTGTTACTCTGGAAATGGGGATTAAGGGGGTAGAGACCTCGAGGCTAATTATTGTAGTATGCTCCTAGATAGAGCCCTCAGATTATCCCGTTAAATGCGGCCTGTGCACAAGAGCCCACGGGTCATAGATGCTATGGTAATGCTGGCTTAGCACCGGACAAGGAACAGTGGTGAAGTGGAGGTGGGGTCTTGCACGAACATAAAAGGCTCTGGGACTCCTATAGCGAGCTAGGCGATAGCCGGGCCACGAGGGCCGGGTATGGGTCCGACACTCCCACGGGTGGGAAGGTGTGATCCGTATGGAGCACCTTGCACTTTGAGTAGATTTAGGGCGAGTAACGTGAGATGCACGGATGCGGGGTCGTTTGATGCGCACGTATTCTCTAGCTTCGCCCATGGAGCCACTGCGTGATTCGGAAGGGGACGCTTCCCCGACTGGCTCATCGGACCGGGACTTCATGAACCCCGGAGTAGGCTCAGCAGGGTGATGCCTCGAGCCTGCATCTCCGGAAGGCTATAGCGACGCCATAGCGTGAATTGACCCATCTGCAAAGTGTGCACAGGAGGGGCGGATGGAGTGGACAACCCTAGCCAATGTTCTATGCCAGCCAACGCCATGTCAAGATTCGGTCTGCTGATCTCTTGAGGCCTAGCCGTCAGTCGACCCTCACTGGAGTCTGAACCGGGGTAGAACCATGGTTTTGGGGTGTTTTCCTAGGTTTAGATGCATATTCTTTGCCGTTGGTATTTGGATGGATATGCCACCCTTCGTGGTGGTTATTTATATGTGATTTATGCTGTGTGCTAACCCTTGTATTCACGCTTCCGCGACGTAGGAGCCCCATTGAAGGCGTGGGCCGAATGACCCCTTCGTGTCCTTCTTTCGGGCATCATATTATAGATGGCCCGAAATAGACGGAGGGCCCTGCTCATGGCGAGTTGGTCGCCATGGGAGGGGAAAGTCCCCGTATGTATACGGCCGGGGGTCGTATATGTTGAGGAGCGGCGTCCGGTGGTATCGAGCCGTGATTTGGTTACTTTCGAAATCATAGCATCGACCAAACCCTAACTCGCTAGTTCGGTAGTTAGGAGAGAATTTAAGCAAGAGTGATTGTTTAAGTCTTTCATGTTTGATTTAGTGCTAGGTTAAGGTAATGGACTTTAATTTCTAAGGAAGTCTAGGCCGCCTGGAGGACCCAAGTTTCGACGAGCCATAACTTTTTGTAGGCAGCTCGGACGAAGGCGAAAACGGCTCCAATGGATCGGGCACCTCTCAAATACCCTAGGGGGCATGTCTCCCGAGGCAAAACGGACAACAGGCCGTCGAAAAACAAAAAGGGGCGCCGAGGTATCCGAGGGTGTTTCTTTTTGAAAATAAAACGCCGCGATATAAACACGCGTCCCGCCCCCATACGGTGGCGTATTTTATACGCTTTGTTTGAAAAAAAAAAAAAAAATATTTTTTTTGAAAAATTTAATAAAAAGTTAAAAGTTAAAATTTGAATTTTGAAATATCTTTTCGGGCGTGTGTTTTCTCTGAACACCTTTTTCCGCCATAGCCGCCGGACCTAAGCTCCAAATCCGCCATAGCCGACCTCGACGCCTCCCTTGCACTTGCCCTACACCCTGGTGCCCTCGATTACCCTTCATTGTGTCCGCCTTGCTTGGCGCCTCTTTTCCCTTCTCCCTTGTTGTTCCCTGCTAAGTACGACATGCCGCGCTTCAAGCTGACCGTAGACCTGAAGAAACTGAATGTATATCAGTTGTTTGCTGCCTTAGTCGAGCATCTAGGGGACGAGGACCCAATAATAGATACCATCCTTAATCTTTTTGTCCAGCACTTTGACGAGGGCCGGAGAGTCCCCTACCCTATCTTCCACTTCAACGAGCGGTTTCTCCTCAAGTTGAACGAAGCTGGGCAGGACTACACTCTTGTGGAGCAGCCAGACCATGCATGGGCAGTGGTGAAGTTTTACCCATTGGCAGGACCAGATGAAGACCCTGTGGAGCTTAGTGGAACGGCTTCGAGGATCATGCATCCGCCCGACTAGAAGACTTGCACGGATAGCCGGCCGCTCCACCGGACCTAAGGATGGATCGCTTTTACTATTTGGGAAGGGGTCGTATACTTACCTACCAGGAATACTTTAACCTTCCCACCTTTTCTTGGAATGAAAGCCTCAATAGTTTTATTTTTGAAAATGCTCCGCCCCGGTTTAGCCAGTGCCATCTGGAATCCATCCAGGAAGATATGCGGGCACGGCCGGACCGGTATCATACTGAGATTGCCCGGCGTACTCAAGTGTGTTTGGAGAGAGAGGCCAGGGCTGAAGAACGAGAGCGGCTCCGAAAAGAAGGCGAAGACCTCCATAGCCAACAGGAGGAGCACGAGCAGGAAGAGCAGCTAGGCCATCAGCAGGAGGGGCAGCAGCAGAATTTTGATGATAGACAGCAGGACCTAGGTGCGGCTCAGAACGTCGAATCCCAGACAAACCCTGTTGATGTGAACCAAGCGGCCAACCCACAGCAGTCGACCGGGCCGGGTAACCGGAGACTGAAAAGGACCAAATCTAGACCGGTTAGGGGTGGGGTGCACTACAAGACCCGACTGCAACAGGATGCCGCGATCGCCAAGAAGACATCGGCTCAGAGAAGGGAGTTGATCGTGGAGCGCACAAAGCATCCTTCGACAGGCGGTAAATCCATTCCGTCGCTCAAGGCGACCCTTAAGCCGCGGAAGCCCCACAGGTTCCGACCTGGCACGGTAGCTCTTCGGGAGATACGCAAGTATCAGAAGACTACCGAGCCATTGATCCGCCGGCTTCCCTTCCAGCGACTCGTGCGGGAGATCGCTCAGGACTTCAAGACCGACTTGCGGTTTCAAGCCTTTGCGGTCCTTGCATTACAAGAGGCTGCCGAGGCGTACCTGATTGAGCTTTTGAGTGACGCCAACTTGTGCGCCATACATGCGAAGCGGGTCACTATTATGCCCAAGGACCTTCACTTGGCACGAAGGATCCGAGGGGATCTTAGATGACTAGGCGATCGTGTCCTTTCCGCTGTATAAATTTTGTAATTTACCCATGTACTAGTCCCAGTTTTGGGTTTGTGAATAAAAAATAATAAATAAATAATATATTTTGAAAAAATATACATGTTATTAAATAAATAATAAATTTAATAATAATTTCGGGAAATGTGCCAAAAAGTATAAAGCCCTTTTTGGCCATTAGGGTTTCATTTTTCCTTCTTGTTCCAGCGCCTTCTTCCTCCTCCTTTGCGCCTTCACATACTCATGGCTCGCCCAACCCTGCAGCAGTGGTACGTAGACGGAGAGCATTGGGACCCTGCGGTTCCCTTTGATCTTCTTCACCCCTACCTGCTTCAGCAGGTAGATCTTATCTCCAACCTGCAGGCCCACCCAGATTATTCTGCCTTCCTTCAGTTCTATGGGGAGGAGATTGTGCCTGCATGCGTTGGTAATGATGACCATGAGCAGCTTTACCTCGACTTCCACACCTTACACCAGATGTTAGGAGGTGATGATCATGCCCGTAACGTCATCAAGGGCATCAGATGGCGAGGGACTGACCTCCCTATTGCCACAATAGATCGGGAAACTTGTTTTGAGGCCCGATTCGCACTGGCCATCATTATGGACCAGTATATAGAGGATGAGGAGATCCCTGCCGAGCATTCTTCTACACCTCTACCTCCCGACCCAGAAGATGCCGAAGTCGTCAATGAGCAGGATTTTGTGAGGTGGAAGGAGCTTGCTACAGAAGCTCCTGCCAGCCGACAGAAGGCCCTGAAACCTGAAGGGTTAAACCTTCTCCCTACAGTACTCTTGAATGACCAAGAGTACCTAATCCTTGACGATATCATGTGGGCATACCATGTTCTTCTTTGGGGTCCTTGCGGGGAAAGTAGAGGTTCTCTATGATCTTCGGAATATTGCCAAGATGACTTCATCGACTTCACTACACCGGTGGTGCAACCTACGGGTAGAGAGCCTATTGGCATATCGGCCCGAGGAACAAGAGCACTGTTGAGACTCTTACGTCACCGCCCGATTGCTTGCTGGTGACACCCCCAACCTCCGGAGAAGAGCAATTTTGCGGCCCGACCACGGTCTCTTCTTGAGATCCGCCTCTCGCAAATCACTATGGGAGAGGGGGATCAAGGCGAGGAAGACCTTTGGGACACCAAGGTCAGCCTTAGGGATGAGAGGCAAGAAGAAGAAGAAGAAAAGCTCCCCATCGACTTGGAGAAGGAAGGCTGAGACCTCCCCCGACCCTCAAGTTAGGGCAATGGGCAACCATATGGCCCGATTCTTTCTCGACTTTCCGCCAAGGAGAGGTGCTGTTCTTCTCCAAGAATTTAGGGCCCCTCTTGAAGCTTCTTGGTGGGCTCAGAGCCATATCTACTTCATTGGGCCATAAGAAGATTGATTATCGTGTCACCACTATTATTCTGGTCCGTAGAGATTTGGCTATAGCAGCGTTGGGAGACGTGGCGGGCTGCACTAGCATGCGCCTCCTTGTGGCGGCACCTTTGGCTACCTATCTACCACCTGAGGCCGCAGCTCAAGCCGCCCTCTCTGCTAGCCTTGGTAGCCACTTTGATGCGTTATCGTCCACCTCCTCGGCCAATGGATGAAGACGAGGGATTCAGCTCCTAAATTATTGTGTTATGAATTTTGCCTTGGAAATCACTGTTGTTTAAAATATGGTTATTATTCGTGATGTGATTTCTCTTTATTGTATTAGTCCAATACATAACGCCAATACAATTTTTGAATAAGTCTCTTCCATGACAAGTTATTAAGCCTCCTGGAATTATTAGTATAATATACTCATCCCGCCTTTTTGTAAGAAAAATTTGGCGGAATACGAAGATAGGATAACATCGGATAAGGAGAGATGAGCGGGGACCCCCGAAGCGGGACTATGGGGAACGATACAACGAGTATCCTGAACGGGAAGTTGACGATGAGATAGTGGAGCTTAGGGTGCCAGAACAACCTTATGATCCTGACAAGGGGATGGAAATAGTTACTCTCCTTCGAGAACGTGCTTACGATGATCTGAAATGGACTCTTTCCCGCACTTGGGATTATTGGAATATGACCCCACATGAAGCTTTTGAGGATGCTAATGATCATCTCTGGCAAATCTTCTACGCACTGCGAAGGCTTTTCAACCTTCTTATTATTAGCCCCACTTGGGATTATCAACCCGTTATTATCCAGGCTTGGGCACGTTACAAGCTCGTCAGAGCTGTGCGTGAGAGTGTGCGCTATGCCGTCATGTATCCTTACGCAAACCCTTAAGCCACATTTTCCAGTTTTTGTATGTTCCTATGCTTCGCTATGACTAGGAAAATGGCCTGTACATGGTCCATGTATGTATCATATAACTATAAGTCATAATTACTGTCAGTATCAAGCTCTTGAATGTAACCGTTACTTCGCTTGTAATTAAAATTTTCCGTGATTTTGCGTGTTCACTTTGTTTTCTCGACACGACTTAAAAAAATGATCTTGTATGACACTTATTGTCGCTGTAAGTTTTCTTATATCATCTTATGTTTAATATAGACGGGGCACGCAACGCCGCTTGGCAGCCACCCTCAAATGCAAGTCGATTAACACCCGAACAAGAATTGATGCTGATGAAAAGACAGTTAGGCGAATTACAAGCCTATGTCTTGCATGCTAACCCACCACAGCATGTACAACAGGATGCACCGGAGTTACCTCTGTTGCCACCTAGTCCACCTGCACAGCAGCCGTCCCCACCACGAACCAGTCCTGTACTGATGCGAAAGAGGTCCCACTCTAAACGCCGACGGAGCTCCTCCAGGGACAGTGCCACCTCTTCAAAATCTGCCACTTCAGTGTCAACTGAATCATCTGCATCATCTGGCGACCATACAAAGCGCCGAGATAAGGAGTACCGCAAGATGGTTGATACGGCTATAACCAGCATATGGAAGAATAGAAAGTTGGCCCAATTTGATGGGAAGTCTAGAGGCGGATTGAATGCCGAATCCTGGTTGGATGAAATGAAGGAATTCGGAAGGTCTTATGGCATGACAGAAAGAGATACCGGAAAGGTTGCCACCACAAACCTTCACCAGGAGCTGCCCGTATATATATGGTGGAAGGGCTATGCGAGCCAAACACTTGGGACGGGAGCGGATGCAAATTCAGAAAGTTTGCCAAGGCCTTCAAGTCGCATTATGTGCCCCGTGCACACAAATGCCAACAGATCCAAACTTTCTACGGGTTGGAGCGAGAAAAGTATGTCGTCACAGGCCTACGGATGAGTTTATGCGCCCTAAGGTTTGTATGTACCGGTATGAATGAGAAAAGGGCGGTGGAGGGTTATATTGAGGGATTGGCACCCTCGATCAAGCGAATGGTTAAAGCCATAGATCCGAAATCGATTCTGAGAGGCCGAGGCTAAAGCGTTGAGCCTCGAGGAGGACACACCTAGGGCTCGATTGGCGCCACGCTACTTACTCGCGACCCACGGCCATCCACACCGTACAAACCCCGCTCTCAAGCCGGGGCCCTCTCGCCAGAGCACTTACGGCCGCCGGGGAGAAGAAAGTCGCTTTTAGCGCCCGGAAAAGCGGACCAATGCCGGCAAGGGCGTTCAAACCTCTTCTGATCCATTCCTAAGGAGGCCGAGAACAGCTCTCCCGCGATAAGGCATGCTATTGGGTGTATGAGGCCTGGGCACTTTATGCAAAATTGCCCATATGTTACCCAGGCCCCACTGGCCATGGCCGACCTCGACCGGGATGAGCTTGAGGCAACACTACTCGGCCGAGGAGGGCGGCTCGAGTACATTCACGGTCGTCTCATATCCTTGCTATATAGAAACTGGCAATGCTGAAAGTTAGCCTGCTGTCATTTCCACCATAGGCCAAGTAGACAGTAAGCCTTTCATCATTCTTATGGATACGGGGAGTACCCATAATTTTGCTTCTCCTAGAATGGCCCAGGTCCTACAGCTAGAAACCCTGAGGTCACGACCGAGGCCTGTCACTTTAGCCAGTGGTAAGGTTAGACATACTCATGGTCGTCGCATCAATCTTAAGATGCAGCTGCCAGGCGCACCAGTTGCTATGGGTGCCGAGTTAATGGATATTGGCAAATACGACCTCATTGTTGGGATGGAATTCTTGGCATCTGCAAAAGCCAACATAGACTGCGAGAAGAGAGAAGTTACCTTCAACGCGGCAAATGGAGCCCGCGTAACTATAAAAGGTGAACCATTCAACCCTATCCTCCAGTCTATGTCCATTCGACAGTTAGATAAAGCTATACGCAAGCAAAAGCTCCTCTGCGTTATCAGACTTGCTTCTATTGAGTCAAATGCTAAGCAAAACCAAGTAATCAACACCTTGCCCCGAGGCATTGCCAGTATCCTCCACGAATTTAGCGATCTCTTCCCGGACGAAATCCAGAAGCTTCCTCCTTTCAGAGGGGTAGAATGTGAGATAGCTTTAGAGCCCGGTACTAAGCCTACCAGCAAGGCCCCGTACCGTATGAGTCTTCCAGAGTTGGCAGAGCTTAAGAAACAACTTCAAGAGCTGCTAAACCTAGGTTTTATTCGACCTAGCATTTCGCCATTTGGCGCCCCTATTCTTTTTGTGAAGAAAAAGGACGGCTCCTTGAGAATGTGTATTGATTATCGGCAACTCAACAAGCATACCATCAAAAATCGCTATGCTTTGCCAAGGGCAGATGATCTAATGGATCAGTTGCAAGGGGCTAAGTATTTCTCAAAGATTGATCTTCGCTCAGGATACCATCAGATAAGAATTAAGGAGGAAGACATCCATAAATCTGCTTTTCGCACTAGATATGGACATTATGAGTTTACCGTTATGCCTTTCGGATTAACTAATGCCCCATAACATTTATGCGATTGATGAATGATGTTTTCCGACAATACTTGGATGACTTTGTTGTTATTTTCTTTGGCGACATTCTCATCTCTGATAAGACCCTACAGGAGCATGAGAAACATCTTAAGTTGGCTCTACAAAAGTTAAGACGTCATCAGCTTTTTGCCAAGTTCTCTAAGTGCAAGTTTGCCACTCCAAAGGTTGATTACTTGGGTCATATTATTTCAGCAGAGGGAATTGCTACAGATCCTGCAAAGATAGAGGCTGTAAGGGAATGGCCTATTCCAGGAAATGTCTCCGAAGTCCGCAGTTTCTTGGGATTAGCAGGATATTACCGAAAATTTGTAAAGGATTTTGCAAGGATTGCAGCCCCTCTTACAAATCTTACCAAGCATGAGAAGGTGAAGGATTGGATGGAGCACTGGAAGACTAAGGGTCAGGGAAGTTTCCAGCAGCTTAAGGATGCCTTAACCTCAGCACCCGTTCTCACGTTGCCCGATCCTGATAAGGATAAACTAGTGGCCACAGATGCCAGCAAAATTGCCACTGGTGGGGTTCTAATGCAGGAGGGGAGGGTTATTGCTTATGATTCAAAGAAGATGAATGAGACAGAACAGCGGTATCCTACCCATGACCAGGAATTGCTAGCTGTTGTTCGCGCTTTGCGAATATGGAGACACTACCTCCTTGGTAGAAGATTCCAGTTGGACACAGATCACCAAAGTCTCCGATATTTAACCACCCAACCCAATCTCAACCTCCGTCAGAGGAGATGGATGGAATTTCTCGAGGAATATGATTTTGAGATCATGTATAAGCCTGGAAAGCACAATGTGGTTGCGGATGCATTATCACGCCATCCCTTGGTAACCCGGACCCATTGTAATGCAGTTTCGACACTCCTGAGTTCTCTGAAATTTGGAGTAGTCTTAATAAGGAGGCACGCACAGATAAAGAACGCGACGCTTTCCGGTCATATAAGAAAGAGGGCAATTTGTTGTATCACAAGGACAAGTTGTGTGTACCTCATACTTCCGGGGTGCGTAAGTTAATCCTCCATGACACGCACAACAGCCCTATAGCTGGACATGCGGGTTTTATGAAGACCTACTTTAAGATCCGCTCCAGTTATTTTTGGCCTTCGATGAAGAAGGACATTGCCAGGTACATTAAGCAGTGTCAAGTGTGTCAGCAGACCAAGGCAGAACAATTAAGGACTCCAGGAGAATTGCAACCTTTGGATGTGCCCAACGCTAAGTGGGAAGTGATAACCATGGATTTCATTGTGGGCCTTCCACGTACTCTCCGTGGATATGATGCGTTAATGGTAGTGGTCGACAAATTGTCGAAAATGGCTCATTTCTTGCCATGTCGTACCACGGACATAGCCTTCGATACTGCTCTGCTTTTTGCAAAGGAGATCTTCAGGTTGCACGGAATGCCACGGGTCATTGTATCTGACAGAGATCCCAAATTTGTAAGTGCATTTTGGAAAGATTTCTTCACCACCATACAGACCAAGCTTGCTATGAGTACAGCTTATCATCCTCAGACGGATGGTCAGACAGAACGTACCAATCGGATTATAGAGGATATGCTACGAAGTTATGTGTGGAGTAAGCAATCCCAATGGGCTGACTATATTTATCTTGTTGAGTTTGCCTATAACAGTATGAAACAGGAGTCTTCCAGAATGTCTCCTTTCATGATAAACTATGGTTATCAATGCCTTACTCCAGACACCTGGCATAACCCTGTTTCTAAAGTGGAGGTCTCCCAACAGCTCCTTTTGGAAATGCAGGCCTTAGTTGAAGAAGTTCGTGGTTACTTGTTAGCTGCACGCAGTCGTCAGAAAAGTGTAGCGGATAAACACAGAACCCCACGAATCTTTCAAGTGGGCGAATCAGTTTGGCTTAAAATCAAGGTAAAACAAGCCAAGCTTAAAATTGGTAACTGCAAGAAGTTAGCGCCCAGATGGGCGGGACCATTCGTGAGTCTTCTGAAACAACACACCCCTGATCCAGAGGAGGTTTTGGAAACCCCAACCCTCCTCGAAATGACAGAGGAGCAGCTCGAGATACTGCCTGAAGCTCTCCTTGACCGGGCCTATAAACAGACTCGGAGG